>BSBM01001229.1:4992500-6192500 GCA_027924585.1 Larix kaempferi | reverse complement strand
TATCTTATCTCTTATTCATATATTTTACTCATGGCTGATCCGATATTCCAAATATTTTGGTAAACTTTGTGTGAGCTAACTTTTTGTTCGGCTCAATCATGTGCAAATATTTATAAATATACATATCATCCCTATAATCAGGGGATGAATACAATCTATGAAAAATTCTAAGGTGTAATTGAGTGCATTTAAAATTATTATTATATACAAGGAGAGGCTATATACATGTAGAATTCTAAGATGCAACTGAGTTGATGGGAGCTACCTTGGTTTTCTAAGATCACCACTACTTCCTGAAGTAATCAACCAACCATCCACATAGAAAAGTTGAGAGTCATAGACACTAGTACCTCAACTGCATAATTAAGAACACAATTATTCTACCAATTCTTTATGTGAACCTCTGGATCCTCCCAAAGAGGAGGCTTTATGTTTAGCACCTGATCCTTCCAATGTCCAACAACCTCTCATGGCTCATTCATATACCTCCTAGTTCACCATTGCCAATATTTTTAAGCAGGGAGGAGACTCATCAACACTTTATGTAGCAACAAAACAAATCATTCCAATTAAAGAACATCACCATATATGACAACGAGTTGGCTCTTTTACTTGATCTCTTTCTCATTCCCTTGCCAATACATTAGATTTCCATTACAACAATCATGAAGGAAAGGAACTTCAACCTCTATATCTAGGTTCCAGAGTCATAATCCCATCTTTGAAGCAGCAAACTGTACTTAATCAAATGCCTGCATCTAATCCAATGAAAAGTCCTGTACCTCAAATAGGACAAAATCATCCAAATATAGTAGTCATCACATCTTGTGGTTTCAGTATACGCAGTAGAATCTCGAGCTCATCAACACATAAGAGCATATCCCATGTCTTCAAAACTGAAGCACACCCACTTCCATCTTGCTTCCACTCGAACACAGTCATGACGACTTAGGCAACTCACCTTTTCTCTAGCACCATCAATAGCAATAATGGCCTAGGTGTCATTTGCGTTTAGTAAGTGCAGCAGAATCTTGGGATCATTGGTCCACATAACTGAAGGATACCCAATTGCATCTTGCTCCCACCCCAACATATACATGACTACTTAAGAAACACATTCTTGCGTCAATGCCATCAAACACACAAACCAACACATCTACACTTATGGGTTTGATATATGTAATGCATCCATCCTTGGACACAAACTATTAAAGCAAGTTTTGTTTCCCCACAATTGAAGTGTGCCCACTTCCATCTTGCTCTCACCCAAGCACAAGCATGGCTACCAAAATGGCCCAGTTGTGCTCCCAGTAGCACCACGGCTCAACATGGCCACCAACTTGATCCATCTGTGCTCTCAACAAGGCCCGTGTTCAACAAGGCTTCCAATACGACTCATTTGAGGTCTCAATTAATGGCTAATAAATGTTCGACTCAATTCATGACGACTTTTGGGTAAGTATGCGATCTTTTCAATGTGGAGCATTTGCATGTCTTAGTAAAGATGCAACTTGCTAGATAGTGGAGTCCATACCATAGGTTAAAGCATCCAAAGAAGGTGCTACATGCACAATACGGGTAAGCATCCTTACATAAACATTTAGGGATCAATTACAGCTAGAATAACTGCAACAAGAACAAGTGGGATAGGACAAGCAACCTTGATTTTTCTGGTTGTCTATGAATATTTGTTCATAGAACGCTATGTAGACCATTATGTCTTCTTGACGAATGTGGATAGCCATAGATGAAGTTGACCTTGACTCATGATGGATGATCTCAGATGGATGTACTTCCATTGATATTCTATGTCTCTTTCATGTGCAAGAATAAGGGTTTGTAGTGCAGATATATGTTTTTTTGCTTATGGTGCAAAGACTTTATATCCGATTTTAATTAGTAATATAATATAGCTTCTAGCTGAGAGGAAATCGCATTATCTCACCATCAAATACTAGTGTCAAAGAATCTGTGTGGCTTTCTAGATTGTTGGTTTTATTTACACGGCCTGCGTAAGCCAATTTGTTGCGCCGAGAGGTGCTCTACAGCCCAGTATGAGGGAGATCTTGTGAGTCGAGTGTTTGTCGAATAACAAAATCATACAAAGTAAACAAAAAATAATAATACAAAGTAAACAAAAAATAATAAATATTATGTCGGCCATAAACAAAAAAAAAATACAAAGTAAAAAATAAATATGAGACTTAAACTAGAGACTTTAGAGCTTAGGATTATGTAGTGAATATTATGTCAGTCATAAACAAAAAAGAATAATACAAAGTAAAAAGTAAGTATAAGACTTAAACTAGAGACTTTACTTTTTACTTTTAATACAAAGTAAAAAGTAAATATGAGACTTTAGAGTGTTTATTGAGTAACAAAATAATACAAAGTAAACGAAAAAGAATAATACAAAGTAAAAAGTAATAAATCTTATGTCGGCCATGAACAAAAAAGAATAATACAAAGTAAAATGTAAATATGAGACTTAAACTAGAGACTTTAGAGCTTAGAATTAGGTGGCTCAAGTATTGCACTCAAGGAGCTATTCAAGGAGAGGTTTGCACCTCGGGAGATTTGATCCCTCTTGGCGCTTGATAGAGCCTAGGATTTGGATCTAGGCTGGTATTGACCAATCATAAGAATAGATGGTATGTCTCGGTGTGATCATGTCTGAATGCATGGTGTCAACAAAGCAATATTTTATTTGTTAAAGTGTCTTTGATGTTAATTTAAAATATCCAGACTTTCACTTGGTAACTTTTGAACATAGTTTAAACTCTTTTGGCAACCAATAGTTTTTTATCAGTGAGTTTAATCGCTTAAGCCGATTTGTATTCATCCATTGCAACAATAGATGATATGACTTGTGATTATTTCTGGATGCATGGTGTCAATAAAGCAATTGAAAAGCAATATTTGATTTGTAAAAGTGCTTATTATGTGAAGTTAAGATATTCATTCTTTTACTTGGTAGCTTTGGAACACCTTTGGAATAGAGTTTAAAGTCTTTTGGCGGGCAATCGTTTTTTATCAGTTAATTTGATCAATGATTTGTGTTCATTGATGACAACAATAGTTGATATGTCTTATTGTGGCTATGTCTGGATACATGTTGTGAGAAAGGCAATTGAGAAGCGATATTTGATTTCCTAAAATGCTTATCATTTGAAGTTATCTCTAGACTTTTACTTTTCAATAGAGTTTAAACACTTTTGGCAACCAATCCTTTTTTAACAGTGAATTACCGTTTAAAACTTTTACACTGTGTCACACCTCCATTGTCAGGCTCATAGTACTACGTCGTATCTCGCTTAACTGTCTGAAAGGTATAGTGACTGGACTTGATAATTATCTCACGCCACCTCTTATAATGGTAAATGGCGGTGGGCTATGCTGATTTACTTTAAAATGATGACTTTATGAATCGTTTATACCTCCAGTTGCCATGTTGGAGTTTATATATTCTCAATGTAGAGCAACTATTTTCCGATGTCACTATCGTTTGGCTCCGTTATGCATTGTAATGATAACCTAACAGTTGCTCACCTTTTGTAACATTGTTTTTATGTCCCAAAGGCATCATATATTTGATATAGATTTTGTTTTTCCCCTAAAACTTCATCCATAAACTGATACATTGTTGATAAGTCATTATATCATTCTGAGTTTTTTTTTTTTAACAAAAACGGTTATATTTTTTTTTATTGAAAGGAAGAACACAGCTGGGCTAACGCCAATCAACCCATCTTACACGATCCAAATTGTTTTCCAATCAGAGAATTCTAAATCCTGCAATTACATTACTCATGGAGCTACCATCTTACGGTATGGGAGATGATTGAGGAGGTTCATCATTCAGAATCAAGTCAGCTTGGGCTAGGAGACAACCCACATTGGCCCTAGTATCAGCTTCTTGATTAAGACCCCTGAGAATGTGGAAGTAGGAGGCAGAGTTGAAGTTTTGCAATAGCTTCTGAACCCTTTGCAAGTTCTTATTGAGCGCTGCATTGTTGAAATGATCTTCGTTGTTTAAAATTTTTATTAGGATTTCCGAATCTCCAAATATTTGAATATCTTGGTCTCCATACCCCTGAGCTATCTGACAAGCTTTGAGCAATCCTAAGATTTCAGCCTGGTTATTTGTACTTTGCCCTAAACCCCAGCTGAAGCTGCCCTTAAAGTGCCCTTCCGGGGCATAGAAAACCCCGCCTGCTCCAGCGATCCCTGGATTTCCTTTCACTGCTCCATAAAAAAAAATTGTGGCTTTGCCTTGTTTCTTCCACTACTGATGAAATTCAGAGTCGTTATATCGGAGCCGCCATTCGGGATTACTGATTGGGCGGGCAGAAGCTTTGTTCCTTGTCCGCAGCACTGGAACACCAATCCAGCTATTCTCTACCGGAAGAAGCAAGTTATCTTTGTTAAATGGGCAATTTTCCATCGATTCCAACATCAATGCTTTGGTTTTGGCAACTACAAGGGCGGGGGTGCACAAATAATTCTGAAAGATGCTCTCATTCCTGGCTAACCACACTTCCCAGCATAGAAATTTTGGGAGTGC
This sequence comes from Larix kaempferi, assembly GCA_027924585.1. Taxonomy (NCBI): domain Eukaryota; kingdom Viridiplantae; phylum Streptophyta; class Pinopsida; order Pinales; family Pinaceae; genus Larix; species Larix kaempferi. Next base: position 6,187,936 of record BSBM01001229.1, on the reverse strand, counting down.
CATCCAAATTTTAGCCCATAGTGATTTTCTCTTGAACTCCAGATGGTAACGCTCTGTCCAGGTGGTGTCTAATAAAACAAGATTGATTTGAGAAGGAATTGGAGCATTTAGCCCCTGTCGAGCCTGCTGCCAAACTTCCTGCGTGAATGGGCAATCTATGAAGACATGCTCGATGGTTTCCTGAGCTGCTTGACATAGAGAACACCTGTGCGGTCCGAGGATTCCACGTTTAACTAAATTCTCACCTGTCAGAATTCATCCATGCATGAGGACCCAAAAGAAAAAAATATTTTTGGGATAAGGACCCAAAAGAAAAAAATTATTTTTGGGATACCAAAGGGATCCCACACTTGCTTCCATACAGCGTTGATCGGAGTCTTAGAATGCTGCTTCTGGATAGCATCGAATCCTTGAGCTGTTGTGTAAATCCCCGTAGGACCCCATCCCCATTTATCCCTCTCACGCAGATGTACCAGAGCTAGTCCAACTAAAGATTCAAACAGAGCACGCACCAGAGATTGCAAATTATCAGGCGGCCTGGGCAAATTCCATTCCTTCCAGTTCCCATTCTGATCCCATTGAGATATATCTGCAATTTTCATAATGCCACGTTGGGTAAGCCAACAACGGAGGTCTTGGAATTTCTGCATTGTTCCTGAGAGGGTGGTGACCCATTATCTTACCTTCCCATAACCACGTCTTTTTTCCATTTCCAGGTATCCGGTATAGATGATTTTTTAAGAATTCCTAACTTCTACCACAGAGTTTCCACATCGTGGTGCCTTTAGTGGCACTTCCTTCATCCATACTTTTCACTGAAACACCCTGCATATTATTTTTAATTATTACTTGGCTGACCGGATGGTTGGGATTGGAAAATATCTTCCACAAGATCTTGCCACTTAGAGTCAAATTGGCTAGACCAGGGTCTCTTACTTGCAGCCCTCCTTCAGAATGAGGCTTTTTCACAATTTCCCAACTCACTAAATGAATTTTTTTTTTGTTCCCCTTTCCACCTTGCCACAGGAAGGATAGAATTAATTTTGCTACCTTCTCGGTGATCGCCTTGGGGGCCAACAGAAAAGATGCTTGATAAATAGGCAGAGAAGAGATGATTGCTTTGATAAGGGTTAATTTTTCAGCTGTGGTGAGCCACTGTCCTCCCCAAGCTGTCATTTTAGATTTGATTTCGCTTATGACCTCAAGCCAGTATGTTGCCTTAGTGATGCCCAGGGTAAGGGGCAGACCCAGGTACTTAAAAGATTCCCAATCTGCACAACCTGCATATCCTAAGAAATGGGCAATCCTCTGGATGGTAGAATGAGGAACATTCCAACCATACACCGCACATTTTTTCTGGTTGACCAAAGCTCCCGAGACTTTGCAGAAAATTTGCGTTACATCCTTGAATACCCTTGCAATTTTTACTGAGGCACCTCCCAGCAGGAGTGAGTCATCTGCATATAAGGCATGGTTAGTGGGTTCGAGATCTTTCATCACACAAATCCACGGAGTTGTTCCTACTGCCTTTTCTGCATTCAACTTACGACTAAAGGAGTCTGCCATCAAAATATATAAGAAAGGGGACAATGGGCATCCCTGCCTTATACCCCGAGTGCCTTGAAAATAAGAGGCTGGCCTACCATTCACTAAAGGTGCGATCCAGGGCTTGCCTATACATGCTTTGATCAGCCTTATAAATTCAATGCTAAAGCCAAAAGAAAGAAGGACTTGGAACAAAAAGGAGTGTCTTACCCGGTCGAAGGCATTTGCCATATCAAGCTTTATGATCATTCCTTGTTCATTTCGTTGGTGGCTTGAATGGATGGTTTCCTGCACAACAGTCACATTATCCATGATGTGCCTGCCTTTCACAAAACCACCTTGTCTAGAAGAGATAAGATTGCCCAACAGAGGTTTGATTCTATTGGCTATGAGCTTTGACAGAATTTTATAGGAAGCATTGCACAACGAGATTGGCTTAAACCTGTCAAAAGTACTAGGGTTTGATTCCATCGGGATTAAAGCCAGAAATGTAGATGATCCGGATTTTATGAGCAGAACGAAATGAATACAGATTATTATCAGATGCTTAACACAAAATAACAGAGATACAGTAAAACTGGTTTTCTATTCAATAAGGAAATAAGCTAGAACTGTAAAATGCAGCGAAAAACAAGCTTGCTGGAATGGTGGCGGCTTATCTCTGAGAAGAGATGTGACAGCTGCGCTCATTTCGCAAGAAGATGGTTACAATGAGGCTCTCAAGGCCTTTTACAATAAACAGGAATGTCAAAAACCCTAGACATCCAAAAACCTAACCCTAGGAGATGAAGCGCCAAAAGTCATGTGGGCCCCGTTTGGGTAAGTTAGTACATCAACTTCCCGGGGTCGTAACTTTTGCATACGATCTCCGTTTGGGGCGTTTGGTAGCCCGCTGGAAAGGTCTATCCGAGATTTACAACTTTCAATTGGGACCAAATGCATGCCGGAGGATACCATTTGGACCCCCAAATTGCCAAAAAAGGTCGTTTAGGGCCTCAAAATGGCCCCGGAAGTTCAGGACCTGAAAAACTGCTAAAAATAGTACAATACCAAAATTGCCATAAAACTGTTTTGAGCTAGTTGGAAAGGTGGGTGGCCACCAATATCCACCTGGATCAGTAGAATTGATGCTGCCACCAACCTTTGCTTTTTGGAGGAAGCCCCTGGCCATATGGACTAAGTCCATCTTGATAATATCCCAACAAATTTTGTAAAAGTGAATGGAAAAGCCATCGGGCCCCGGGGCTTTGTCTGGTTCCATTGCCCAAACAACATTGCTAATTTCAATTTCGGTAAAGGGCTTCACAAATCATTCTAAGTGTTTTAAACATGTGTTAACACCAACATTACATGAATTGTATTCATAGCACATGACATGGTATTGCAGTTGCATAACCTAAGCAACAAAAAAACGCAACTCATATTTCTTTGTACTTTTTTTCTCATTTATTCCTTGTTATTGTCATTGACATTGAAACTTGTTGCTCTTATTATTATTATAACTTTTTAAAATATAAGTTGCCACGAATGACAAAATTTGACAATAATCCCAAACATCACATCCAATGTATAGCAATGGAATTAGTGGACTCGGAGAAGGGTTGCTACGGTCTTAACCAGATCCCATTCAATAAGTAGCAGCTAATGTCCATATCCACCTAAATCTCACATCAAATTTACAACGCAAAATAATGTATTCAACTTTTCATTTATTCGTCTAACGATCAACAGTTTTCTCCTTCGAAGAGAGGCTTCACTCATTTAATTTAATAAGTAGGTAGGGTTTTCCAAAAGTGGGGTTCATTACTTTTGCCAATAATTGTAATGGTACACGAGAAAAAGGGCTGACAGGTATAATATTGAAAACGGCGGATGGTGATCAGGCTGGGGCAAAATAGCTCAGATTGGATCTACTGCATCGCATGAATTAGATAGCTCTGTGGGTTCGAGACGCGCAGAGAGAATATACAGGAGGGGACTTACTTTCATCACTATACGTAGGTGATTACGGAATGTCTTGCTTGTATCACATTGAAGTTCTGTAAAACTGAATATTTTTGTGTTTTCCTTTAAGTGCCTGCTTGATGGATTAAAAAACTTAGCACTGGAGGGTAGGCGTTATGTAGGTTAATGCTGGTCTGGTGGCCTTGGCCCTTTGCTTTTCATGCAATGATGTATGAAATTATAGTGACACCAAAATTAGCAAGAAGTCGGAATTTACGAGCAGAATTCACACCGCGTGGATATATAAATTTTTGTATTTAAAAAATGAATCACAATATGTCAGTGTTGCCCATAATACCATGCTTAATTGTTCGAGACAATGGATTGGATAGTTTCCCATCCGTCTTAATTCGTATCATAGAAAATTTGTCAAATTTGAAGGAGAGGAACAAGGGGCTTTGGTCTTCCTTCTTTGACCACTCACTATTTTGATATTAATAAGATCCGTGCTAGTGGTTTTGACGAGATTTGAGTTGTTGCCGTTTGACTTTTTACATTTTTGATCAGCGGCGTTCAGGCAACAATGCAGTAACTGGGAGAGTCGGGATTCATAGGTAAATGCTATTGAGGTTTGGCTTTAGGCCTCTTTGACCCTGGGCTGCATTTGTTGAGTGTGGATATTTCACAACAAAATTCTTTGCGTTTATACTTACAGTTCATTGTCTGAAGTTTCTGGTGCAATTTCCATCTTTATGTGGACCTAGACAAAGAGACAGTTGTGTTGTAAGATTTCTGCACCTTATACTTGCAATCTATTGTCTTAAGTTACTGGTTCTGGACCTAGGTGAAGAGACGTTGGTTTGTAAGATTGTTTCTGGTTCAATCTGTCATCAACACACTACTAAACATGGACTCGCTTCACCTATACCTCAGGTCTGAGAGCTATCTACTCTGCCGAATTTGCTTGGGACTTGCACCCGACCTCGTTCCCTATTTTGGTATGCTATTCAGGTCGGGCATGCCATTAGAATGTAGCCTTTTTTCCCTTGGTGGAAGGATTAATACTCAGCCAACCTCTCCAGTGAACCAAAACCTGTTGGCACTGGTATTACTATTTAAACTGCTTTGATCGTGACATCTCAACAGCAGATTTAAATGAAGGATGACAGAACCTAGGTGATCCCTTGTTGATGGTGAAGACTTTGCTGTATATAATATGAAACCAGAGAAATAATATCAGCGAAGATCCATCTTAACCCTGTATCTGTACACATAAAGGTATAAAAAAGAAACCAAGGGACAAAAGGTTAAGATGGATCTATGCTGGTTTATTTTATTACTATATTCTTTTCTAATTTATTGTTGGCCTTCTTTTATTTTCAATTTTTACATTTTGGACCTCAATTTTTTTTCATTCTAGTTCTTAGCAATACATTATGTTACACATCTCACCCATATTGGGTTGTAGAGTGCACCTTGCTTCTCTTAATGCAACGTATTTACATGACTCATGTTCACTTTGGAATGGGTGAAAGAAAAATATTGAGAGAAATGGCCCGACCAGTAACTTATGGAACAAGTAAATATCTCTTTGATTAAGGCGATACCCCCAATCTCTAAAAGTGTTAGAATTTTATAGTAGCATAACCAGGATCACTAAAAGAATGTCAAAGCACAGAAACACAATGAGTGTGGAGCTCGTTTAACCACGATGATAAGAACAATCATCTCCCAACCATAGACAAAGCTATTTGTCTCCCCCGAGCTCACACCTTCCAATAGAGAACGATGTACATCCAGATAGTAGTAGCACAAACCCCAAGAAAACAAGAGAGAAACTTCTCCAAAGTGGAGAACCCCAAAAATCAGACTCTTAGCTGCAGTAACAAACCTTCCTTGGCTAGAGTGAACTTGTCTCGAGTGAATGGCCAAATGAGAGGTTTGACCTCGCTATTTATACACATAAAAGGTGACTTTTTCCCTTACTAGGTTGACCTGTCTTTTCTTAACTGGGCCAACTTGACTGGGGAAGTTTTGCCCATTGTTTGGGGCAGATTGCCCACTGTTTTGGGGCAGTTTACCCATTGGGCCGACTTGTCTTGGGTAATACAAAAATTACATTTAATAAATGCTTTCTTTGGGTAATTCCAACCCGATGTTTACATTGATTCTTTCATGATCTTTTACATGATCAATTACATTAATAATTGCTCCCGAAGGAGGTACAATAAAGATAAGAATAACTTCCAAAGTTACATTATTTCCAACACTCCCTCTTAACAAGGAAGGTATTCTTCGGACACGGTATTCTAATTTTATTCTATCTTGGGTCGACCTATGAGGTGATGCCTCACGTAGCTACTGTTAGATTATGGTAACTTCGGGATGTCCTCCATGGTTCAGATGCCTTACATGGAGGTACATTAGCTGCATAGGCATCAGGATGGAGTAGAGAGTGAGATGCACTCTACTCAGCGGCATGAGCCCAGTGGGGGCTGCATGCAAAGCTTCAGGGGAGATTGACCTATGCATGCATGAGTTTTGCATGACTTGTCAGCATTCAGTGACTGCATGCAAAAGTGACCTTTTGTATGCATTCATGCAAAAGTGACTTTTTGCATGCACTGGGAATTAGGGTTTTGGCAAACCTAATTCATCTTTGAGATTATTTATAGAGGCAGGGGGTTCCCAGATGAGGTTACTCAGTTGCATTGTCGGAGAGAGACTGTTAGAGTGAGCAGGGCCAATCTGCACATGTGGGGCGACTTTCTGAGATAGAGAGGAGTTGCTGCAGGAGCTAGGAAGGTCAGATCTGAGCTAGATTAGTGACCTTCAGTTCCAGAGAGGCTAGATACCCATTGTTGTGAGTTGAGAGAGCTCAAAAGTGAGATTACTGTGGAGATTGGAGGAGGCCGAGTTCTCTTGGAGGAGGACGTTTTTCCTGAGGGAGGAGAAGCTCGTTGTGAGCTAGATTGATCGATTCGGAGTCTGTGACTTCCAAGATAGCCTTGCCTCGAGATTTGAAGAAAGTTAGGGACGATCGAAGCTCAGATCTGTTGAGATCTGAACCAGTACGAGCATTTGACATCCAGAGGGGAGGGTGCACTTGTGCATGTAGAGAGGGCCGATTTCATCAGTAGGCAGTCTTCAGAGCGAGCAGATCAGAGCATAGAGATCTAGAGAGGGTAGATCAGTCAGAGGCACCATTAGAGCACTCAGATCCAGTTTGGCAGTTAGGGCTTACTTCTTCAGTGCATGCATCAGCTGGATGCATGCAAAATTTGAGGTTTGTCCTGTTTCATAGGGATTGAGTTACCGGCTAAGGTAATCCTGTATTGTACTATCATTTATACTTCTATATGCTCTGGGCTCGAGAGAGAAGATATCCCCCTAGTTAGCTGGTTTTTCCCGCAAGGGTTCCAGGGTACATCTGTTGTCTATATGGTTGATTGCATTTATATGTTAATTGGTAAATGCAGATCCAGTTGTTTGAGTCTATGTTTTTATGAGTATGTACTGACATTGAGATTCATACCACTTGAGATCTCAGAGTGATCCAGAGGTAGTAGTGATCTCTGGATCAAATATTTACAGCTACTATTCCAACACTCCCTCTTAGTCAGGGAGGCATCATCAGTATTATCATACCGAAACATATCTGGATATCATCTGTACATCATGGTTATCTCTAACCTCTCTATATCATAAGGAAGGTCGTCCAACGCAATCTCAGTCTGTCGAGAAGTGTCAACAAATCAATCTTCGTGCATTAGCTCAATCTAGTCCATCGGAGAACATGGACTAGCTCCATGACTCTGCCCTATCCATAGGGGAGTCACTCGTGCCTCAGCTCAATAACTTTGCATAGTCCATTGGAGAGTCCATCATGCATCAGCTCAACAACTCTGCACAGTCCATTGGAGAGTCCATCATGCATCAGCTCAACCTAGTCCATCGAGGAACATGCACCATCTCAACCAGTCCGTCGGTGAGTCCATACAAGAGTACCAGTGTGCATCAACTCAACCCAGTCCATCGGGGAACAATACAATGTGTCTCAGCTCAACCTAGTCCATCGGGGAACAATACAATGTGTCTCAACTCAACCCAGTCCATTGGGGAACATGCACAAGGACAACGTGCCTCAGCTCAACCCAGTCCATCGAGGAACATGCACCAACTCAACGAGTCCTTCAGTGAGTCCAAGAGTATCAGTGTGTGCCAATGTGCACCAACCTCTCCATCCTGTCTCAGGATGTCTGAGAGATCTCCTCAGTCTTTTTAGAGTGATCTGGAGAATGCACTAAATCTCTCCATCAAGTCTCATGATGTCCGAGAGATCTCCCCACTCTACAAAGTGTCCGGGAGTGTGCGCTGGCCTCTCCATCCTATCAGGATGTCCGAGAGATCTCCTCACTCTATCCTAGAGTGATTCGGAGAATGCAGTGGCCTCTCCATCCGACCAGGATGTCCAAGAGATCTCCTCACTCTATTTCAGAGTGATCCGGAGAATGCATTGGCCTCTCCATCTGACTAGGATGTTCGAGAGATCTCCTCACTCTTATCCCAGAGTGATCCAGAGAATGGAATGGCCTCTCCATCTGACTAGGATGTGTTGCCGCTTGGATGCACACCTGGGAAAACATAGCAGAAATCTTCAAGCCACTCGGTGTGGTCTTGGGGGCAAGCCGGAGTCAAGTGCTGTCACCTGAAACTTGACTCCTCCATCTAGGATTACTTCTAGTGAAGCCAAGGGGGGTGGACCCTAAAAAAGAAAGAAAATCTAAGGTGTTTAATCTACGAAAAGAGAAAAACAACTAATCTAGGAGTTAGAAATTTGATCACAAGCACAATGCAATATTAAACATTATATCATTTGTTATCCAACATTATCATGGAATCATAAAGATCTGACATCATAACATATTCAATAATAAGACCAGTGCCGAAAATAAATGCTTGAATAAAAAAAGACAATGTTTTGCAAGTGTTCTTGGTAAATTTTATTATTTTTTGTGGTGATGAGTAGATTATTAGGGAGGGGGATTTCCAATATACCGTGAGGTGCTGGAAATATGTCCGGAATATGACAAAGGTGGCTCCTCACTTGGAAATGTGGGCTGGATCGGAGTCTCTGGGAGGTGTTCAACACTACACCAAACGAGGGTGCAGTCTAACGGTATCCTGAGGTCACTACCCAGTGGTTCCCACTTCCTTTGAAGAATTTCCTCACACAATGTCAATAAATGATTACGCCAGATTTTTGTAAATAGGAGGTTAATTAGGAAAAATGAGACTAATTACTAGTCACTAAGTCCCTTTCTGGTATGATCAACATGTTTAGTCGAAGCTGCAGTGATCTAGAGCATACCGGGACGAAGCCTTGTTAATTTTAAGATTTTTTGAACAATGTTTTCTTGTTTATTAAAACCCCAAAAGTTTCTTTTCTGTCTAATACTCGGGCAAGCCCTTATCCTGAAATCCGTACTTCGGGAAAGCAAGGGGGTTGATTAAATGTAAAAATTGTAAAAAGAATGTGAAAAAGTTAGGTCCTGAGTGAATTTGTGGCCCGCTGATGGAACAGACCAACAAGGTAGATTTTAGTCCTAGTTAAATTTTATTAAGTGCGAAAAATGAAATCTAAACTAAAAAATTGCAAACCACAAAATTTGAGTCGACGTAGTTACCCCATGGGGGGATGGGGTGTGGGCGTTGGGTAGCTCACTTGCTCTCGTTTAATTTTCTTTTTACTATGCAAATAGAAGTGCCCAGGTCCTTGAAAATTGATTCAAAGGCTTACAAAATTCATAGAACAAGTATCCGGTTGAAGGGGGATGGTTCTTGGGTGCTCCGAATGGCTCAATCTACTGAAAAATGGCCAAAGTTTCCTCCTACCTGTTCATGAAATGGTGTAAAACAACGAACAAATGTTAATAAAAAGTGCCCAAAAACACTTAGAAAGTGAGTTTGGGTCACCACAAAAATTACTAGAAAAATCTACTAAGTTAATCTATGATAATTTAACAAAAAATAACCAAGGAAAGCAAGATTTCCTTAGGATCTTGGCTTGCTTTTGAAGGCAGCCAATAAAATGCACTTTTTTAATTTTGCAAGATATAAACTTTTAAGAGGTTACTACTAGCCTACTACTTAAGCCTTGAGATCTTATGACAAATTTGACTTTTGTAAGCAAACTAGGAATTAGATCTAGAAAGAAAGATAAATTTTTAACAACTCAACGAAATCTATTTTTTCATGCAAAAGAAACTAGATCTACTTGTGATTAATCCTTTTATAAATAGATTTAAGTAAAATTGCAACTTTCAAATTTTAGTTAACCAAAGAAAGTAGAAATTATGCTGAGAAAGAGAAAAGAAGCAGAGTAGATTGTGAATGTAGAAGGTTATGAAGGTCTCGATGTGGGACACCGAGGGCAAGATCGACCAAAGCAAGTCTTGATAGAGAAACATAGAGCAAACAAGCTATCCACTTCTTCCAATCCTGTGAACCTACAACTAAAACATTCTCACACAAAATCCATCAAATCTAGAAATGCATTGACTTAGAAATCAAGAAAATATGAGCATAAACAAATGAAACATATAAATCTTAGATCTCTCATCATATGTCAGATAAAAGATTAACTAATACAAACAAGTTTAGCACTCTTCCTTACAAAATCGATACCAATCTTTCAGTAAGCTAGATTATGATGAAGAACTTTGCAGAAAATTGATTTTGACACATGTTACCTCATGCCACGAGATCATTCCATCCACTCACAAAAAACATCACATAGGTATGACCTCCAAAGTCTCTTTATTCACATAAAATAAAAGATGAAAACTATTACAATGATGTCTGCTCCAAATTCTAACTAACTAAGAGAGGAGAGAGCTGCCCCAATTTTTAAGAAAATGAGAGAGGAGGGCGCATTAGTTGAAGGAGAGGGAGGGCGCACCATAGGAGGGAATTGAGCCATGACTTGAGGCTTGATGGAGGGGATTGTTTCCTCTTATCTAGCTGCCAAAAATCACCCTTAATGCTGCCACGTTTTCAGCTGCACACTCCATCAAATATGGGCCCCCCTTATGTTGAATGCGCCCCCCTTAGGAGGGAATTGAGCCATGACTTGAGGCTTGATGGAGGGGATTGTTTCCTCTTATCTAGCTGCCAAAAATCACCCTTAATGCTGCCACGTTTTCAGCTGCACACTCCATCAAATATGGGCCCCCCTTATGTTGAATGCGCCCCCTTAAGAGGAGTGCGCCCCCCTTATGGTGGGGAATTAATTCCCCCATTTATGCTGCCCAAAACATGCCAAAAAACAACTCTTTAATCTCTTACATAATTTTGATCATAACCTCTTACAAATCCCATTGAAATAGGAATTGAATTTTTTCCCCAATTTTCACTTTTTTTGCATTTTTTTCTCATTTTTTGACTTTTGGGAAAAGTAAAAAAAATGAAAAATAAAGTACTAGAATACTTAGGAAAGTGGATCTTGGGGTAAAGTGGGTGCTTTGGGCTTGAAAATGAGCACCTCCATGGTAGAAAAGACCCCTAGACCACACTTTTAGAACACTTTTAATTTTTTTAATTAAACCATTAAAAAATGGCTTAGTTTTACGGGAAAAATATTTTTTCTCGAAACATAAAAAAAACTTCAGGGGGACCTAGCACATGTCCATACGACTCAGTTCTAGTGTCTAGCATGTTCATATACATTGACCCATGGACTTTAATAACCTCCTAAGGCCTAACCATGGGACGGGGCCAGGGATTCCAGCTTTGGAGGAGCAAGAGAAAAACTAAAAAATTATGTCTTGCTAAACCGTAAGACACAATTAATAAGTGAAAAAATTCCTTGGAATACCTGACTTGATTGACAAGTCCTAGGAAGCTGAGTCCTTTCCATAAAAATACCATGCTAGCACGTTTTATTACAAACCCCGCAGGGCATAGACATGTGAAGAAAAAAATTAAAAAAGGGCCTTGAAATAGGCCCGATGGACTTCAAAACATTGATAATGAACATGTACCATGTTCAGACTTTGCCCGCTCACTTGAAAGTCGAACTAAGTACAACTTGGCTGGTAACAGGATGTCTGAGAGATCTCCTCACTCTTATCCCAGAGTGATCCAGAGAATACAATGGTCTCTGTATCATTGTCCTTCCCTCTTACTCAGGGAGTCAATCATGGGACCAATCTTTGCCATCCCTTCACAGGATGGTTGGGACAAGGCACTGCCCCATTCTGATGAGTGAGCAACCAGGGACTAATCTCCCCATCCTATCTTAGGATGACTGGGAGAAGGCATTGTCCCACCCTGGGTCATTCACTTCTAGCCAAGTTACAGAGGCTAATATTGAAGGAATGCCCGATGCTCAACCTCTAGGACGATAGTGTGTGCAACTAGGAAGCAATCTCCCCATCCCATCTCAGGATGATTGGGAGAAGGCACTGTCCCACCCTTAGCCATTCACCCCTAGCCAAATCACATGGCTAATACTAGGGGAACACCTGCTCGATGCATCATCACTACTCATCAAGGGCCAGTCTCCCCACCCCATCATAGGGTGTCCGGGAGAAAAATACGGTCCCATTCTGTATCATACATGTACTAACGTGCTGTCATAGAATCTTCTGAGAACCTATAGACCCACACACATATCAGCTAACAGAGGCATCAAATATATCGGGGCAGACATTTCTGACATGCCCTATTCTAGACATGAAATGCCAATAAATGAAACAAATCGCACGATATAATTCATGCACATGTATGTGAGAGTATCAAGGGACTAGTCTCCCCACCCCATCACAGGGTGTATGGGAGAAGATGTGGTACAACTATCGGACCACTCACCCTTAGCCAAGACACATGGCTAAAACTTGTCCGATATTGCAATCATGTTCATCACATCTCCCTCTGTGCTGGAGCATCTTGCTCGCTTTGCATCTGAGCATCCTGCTCCCTCTTTGGAGCTATCCATAGGTAGGTTCATCATCCTATTACTTCGGGTGTCAATCTGAGCACCAACTTTCACAGAGCAAACGAGCACAGTTCCTTACTAAGATGTAAGTATCCATCCTGGTGACAACCAGGTACATCAAGGATCCTCTCAACTGATTGTCTGAATCAACCAACTGTTAAATTTCATACATTCATAGGATAATAATATAAATGCATAACCAAGATTACTAGAAGCAAGACAAAGCACAAAACAACAACACAGAGTTTACCCTGGGAAACCCAAATGGGAGAAAACCTAGCAACCTTCGCAGAGAGATGATAATTCCGAGAGCAGAGTACAAATAAAGAAAGAGAAAGAATGTGAAAGTATCTTTCATAAGTAGATGCCCCAAATAAGCTTCCTCCTTCAAGTGATGCGAAATCAACCTCCTCCAAGTGATGCGCACTTGCTAAGTGAGTGAATGAGCTAATGAGGTGCACTAGCCTCTTATTTATACAAGTGCAAAAACCAGAAATTCCCTAACTGGGCCGACTTCAACTGGGGGCAATAAATAATTTATTTTTAATAATTTTCTTTTGTTTATTTGCACCCCAAGGTTTACATTGACTCTTACATGTGATTACATAAATAATTACATCCAGTTCATCTCCCTTAGGAGGTACAATCAAGTACAATAAAATATAAGGAATAATATCTTCCGAAGTTGCACAAAACTCAACACTCCCTCTCAACGAGGAAGGTATTCTTCGGTCTTCATCAGCATCACGATCATCTGGGTTTCATCTTGTACTCTACTCTGTCTCCATCTTCTCTATGCATGCTGAAGGTTGTCCACACAGTCTCAGTGTATCATCTTCACCAGTCCTTCGGTGAGTCCAGGAGAATCACTCGATCCTGGATTTCAGGAGAATCTCTCAATCCTGAATATCTGTGACATCCTCACCAGTCCTTCGGTGAGTCCAGGGGAATCACTCAATCCTGGATCTAGGAGAATCACTCAATCCTGGATATTTGAGATAATCAACTGTGCCATCTCTGCTATACCATTTGCTACCCGTCTGTCTCATCTGCTGATGGGTTCCTCCCATACTAGGCTAAGATCTCAGACGAGCAAATGGGCACGACCATCTACCGACTGGCCGACTCATCTTGCCTATGGGATTTCTCCCATATCTAGCTGAGTACTAGGACTGTAGAGGCACCAGTGTAATCACACGGCCAACTGTTGACTATTCTACTCATCTTCCTATGGGATTTCTCCCATATCTGGTTGAGTAACCGAATTGCAGAGGCACCAGTGTGAACCCGACCAACTGCTGACTGTCCTACTCATCTGCCTATGGGATTTCTCCCATATTTGGCTGAGTAACTGGACTGCAGAAGGCACCAGGGTGAGCCCGACCCACTGTTGACTGTCCTACTCATCTGCTTATGGGATTTCTCCCATATTTGGCTGAGTAACTGGACTGCAGAAGGCACCAGGGTGAGCTTGACCCACTGTTGATTGTCCTACTCATCTGCCTATGGGATTTCTCCCATATCTGGCTGAGTAACTGGACTGCAGAAGGTACCATGGCAAAGCAGGGCAAGCATCTCGATGTCATATTTCCCTCTCAAGGAGGGATACGCTCTCTTCGACTCCAAGTCTTCCGTGAAAGTATTCGAACTTCACCCTGGGAAGAGCTTTGGTGAGAACATCTGCAATCTGGTCATCTGTTGGCACGTACTGTAACTAGACCGCACCTTTCTGCACCATATCACGAATGAAGTGATATTGAATCTCGATATGCTTCGACCTGTCGTGAAATACAGGATTCACTGACATCTGCACATAGCTCTGGTTATCACAGTGAATCACGGTCAGCTCTGGAATTTTGCCGAACAATCCTGCCAGGAGTTTACGAAGCCAAGCTGCTTCTCGAGCTGCTGTGCTAGCAGCCTATGTACTCGACCTCTGCAGTACTGAGTGCTACCGAGTTCTGCTTCCTGCTGCACCAGGGAATAACTGCAGAACCCAGACTGAAGCAACATCCAGAAGTACTCTTATGATCTGCAACACATCCGGCCCAATCTGAGTCTGTAAACCCCTGCAATATCAGGTCACCATCTGAAGCATACTTCAATCCATATCCCACAGTGCCACGTCAGTATTTGAGCACATGTTTTGCAACAATCCAGTGAATCTGCCTTGGTTTGTACATGAACTGACTGAGGGCATTCACAACAAAACATATATTTGGTCTGGTGTTGGTCAGATACATCAATGACCCAATCAACGGGCGATAAATGGTGGGATCAATCAAATCAAAATCTGAGGTAGAATCTCTCAACTTCTTCCAATTTTCATCCATCGGAGTAGCCATGGACTTGCAGTCCAACATCCTGAATCTCTTCAATATATTAATGGTGTATTTTCCTCGTCTAGGAAAATCTCTTTCTGCCTCTACAATACTTCTAATCCCAAGAAGTAGTGCATCAATCCAAGATCTTTCATTTAAAACTCAGAGGCAAGATTCTTCTTACACCATACAATGAGTTGCTCATTTCCTGTGAGAAACAAGTCATCAATATACAATACCAAAATCAATGGCTCATCATTTGCAACCTTGAAGCAAAGGTTGGGGTCTGCATCATTCTGATGCACCTTCCATCTCATAGCTGAAGCAATAGCAATGATCGATCTGATGGAAGTATCTCGCGCCACAAAAGCAAATGTATCATCATAATCGACTCCCTCTTTCTGAGAGAATTTTTGGGCAACAAGTCTGGCCTTGTATTTCTCATATGCTCCATGCCAAGTCTCTCGGTCTTTTCCGACCTACTGCAACATTTCTGGGGATATCAACTGGATCAATGGAATCGATAGGTTCATCATTTTCTGCTAACTCTCTCTTGAACTAGAGGGGAAGATGATCTCATCTCCTTTGGTTCTATCATTTCATCATTGATCTCCATGTCTGATCCTCTGCCTTTCCTAACTGCTAATTCTTCTTCAAAGGTCACATCCCTACTGACTTCAATCTGTCTGGACCCTGGGATGTAGATTCTGTAAGTCTTTGAAGACTTACTGTATTCCACAAAGGTTCCCTTCTTTCCTGAAGGTTCCAACTTGGGTGAAGCGATATAAACTTCTAAAACCCACAAATAATTCTATAACTCCCATGAATTCTTGAAAAGCTACATATTTGATAATTGATGAATAATAGATGATGATTTACATTTACAATGGTCAGACTTATATAAGTCCCTTTGTGACTTTTCAACGTAAAGTCATGACTTTTTGATAATTATTAATTATCTATTAATATTAATATTAATGTTAATATATATTATTAATATGTTTATATATATATTTTTATATAACATTGCCTCTCTCTTAGAAAAGCTTTGTCCTCAAAGCCTTATAATGTTGTCGCATCGTCCTTGTGACGTTGTAGCTGATAAAACATGTCGATACGAACTTCTAAGTGTAGAACATAACTTCCGATATGTCGAAGGATCAATCTAGCCAAAATTGATTTGTTGTTGACTGTTGGGATTCTTTATTGATTTGTTGTCAAGAGCTTTGAGCACATTAGTACCATTATCTTTCGACAATTCCCACTTTTTAGGATACTAGTTTATATGGTTGGGGTGTCGATAGGGAGTTATTGTTGTTTGTTTTTTTACCAGATTGTCTTCTTTCTGAACTGTGATGATGACTGAATTTGTATTTGCTTCTTTTTTCTCAACATAGATTTTTGAGTCCAAGGGCTTTGATGTCCTCTTTTGAATTTGCTCCAACTTATTGTCTAACGAGTCTTTTTCTTTTTTAAGATTTCGGGTCATTTCTTCTTGCGCTTTCTTATTATCTTGAAGCTTCTGAATTTGATCCATTAGATCTTGTTTGTGCTTCTTGAGGTGACCATTTTCGTCAATGTTTTCTAATAGTTTCTTCTGAAGATCTCAATTCTCCTCTTCTAGCTTTTGATTCTGTTGTGCTTTATCCTTCGTCTTTTTTATTTGAAGAAGCAATTTCTGATTATGATCTCTTAAACGAGAGATCTCTTCTTCTTTATCTGTGACGATTTTTTCGAATTCTGACTGCATCTTTTGATCCGACTTCCTATTACTCTGTGAAATCATCTTTGATATATCCTTGAAGTATTCAGATGTTGGAGCTTCTAAATATGACTTTATTGTAATATCTTGAATTGTGATTGTCTTCTGCTTATAGGAAAAAGTAAGAAACTTCTTTTCAGCATTTAAAATGAAGGTCCCCAATGTTTTAATCCAAGGTAACCCCAAAACTATGTCATCATCAGAACTCCATAAGGAACTAACAGTGAATTGAGATATGACCATATAATCTCCAACATTCAATTCTAATCCACTTATTTGAAATTGCTTCCTGTTCCAAAGGTCTAGCCTTTCACTTATATTAGATTCAGGAATCAATAAATGGTTAGCAAATTCAACACTAATATAATTATTTATTTCACTAGGGGCAATAGAAATGGTGACATCCTTCCCTGCAAGTGTCCCTTTAACTCTAAATAGTATTGAGACATTCATCAGTGAGGTGTTAGGAAACCTTCCCTTCTTTTCAACATTAAAACCCATCTTCTTGAGTTTTCTTTGAAATTTATTCAATATATCCTTCTTTTTATAATAAACAATATTCCATATGATTCTTCTTCTAATATTATTTTCCCCTTAATATATGTAAAATGGTGTAGATTGGGTGGTTGGGAGGAATGATTGTTACCTTCCCCACCTAGGTTCAAATCTCACTTTTTGTTTGTTGTTGGAGAATAAAACCAAAACCACCTATTAAGAAACCACGTGCAGTTTCACTTTTCTTTTTTCTTTTCTTTTTCTTAGGACAAGTTCCTATTTTTTAGCAAAACTTTACTTTACTTTTTTTTTTCTCACTATCTTCCTTATATTTTATTTTTATTTGTTTTAGGTCAAAGACCTAATTTGGAGAAACTCCCAAAATTATTTGGCCAAAAGCCAAATCAACGAAATGCCCAAGAAGGAGCTCTGATACCACTGAAGCAATATAAACTTCAGAAACCCACAAATAATTCTATAACTCCCACAAATTCTTGAAAAGCTACATATTTGATAATTGATGAATAATAGATGATGATTTACATTTACAATGGTCAGACTTATATAAGTCCCTTTGTAACTTTTCAACGTAAAGTCATGACTCTTCGATAATTATTAATTATTAATTGTTAATTATCTATTAATATTAATATTAATATTAATATTATTAATATTAATATTAATGTTAATGTATATTATTAATATGTTTATATATATATTTTTATATAACATTGGGCACATGTATAAAGACTGGACAACCAAATATCTGAAGGTGGCTTACTTCTGGTTTCACTTTTGTGAAAGCTTCCTTCGAGGTCATCCTTCTAGGCTGAGAGTCATATTCCAGGAAGCTTCTTGCTGATCATCAACGGGTGCATATGTCCATCGGAACAAGTCTTCTCTTCTAGGCCAAATCACATGGTCTTTTCCCCACAAGTCAAATCCTGACTGATGATCAGTGACATTTTATAATCAAATGGAAAAACAAATAGTTTACACAGGAATCTTAGCTAATACTTTATCACAACAATCATGAACATGTCTAACAAACACTTCTGGGAAGTATCTAGATGTTTGTTATCTCCACTAGACCATGCCATCAAGAGTGTGCACTACCCTAAGCATATAGGAGGGAGATATCATCTAGACTAACTTCATGAAATGTTGTGTAGCTCATATGCATAATATAATAGGGTAAACTATATCAACTGCTCAATTCATTAGATCTGCATATAAAAAACATATAAGACAAAAACAGATCTATGTAAGTAAGAAAACAAAATACTTATCTCTTATTGTTTTGGTGTGCGGGCCCCCACCGCCTTCGTGTGGGAACCATAAGAGATCTATGTTCTTGCATTCTGGATCTTTTAGAAGAGAAACTTTGAACGATCATCATCCCTTTGCTTCTTGCGATGATGATCCTCTTCTACATCAGCAGTTGAGGCTTCATGCTTCCTTTTACTTGAACTTCGACAGCTATTTGCGTAGTGTCCATATTTTCTGCACCTATAGCATTGAACTTGAGATATGTCCTTCTTCTCCTTTTGATCTGGGCGAGGACTTGGTCTCCTATCTTGGTGCTTGTGTTTATGGAACTTCCTACCTTTTCCCTTACCCTTCGTGGCATGAGAAACAAAAGCTTGGTTCTCCTAAGGTTGAGTGCCATGGCCATGGAGTCTTTGACGTGCTGCAATCCTGGTCTCCTCCTGAGAGCAATCTGCCCAAAGCTTGTCAAACTTTGGTAGTTTGGATCTACCACTTATGCTTTGGATGAAGGACTCCCATGATGGTGGAAGACCATTTAAAGTGTGGAGGACAAGCTCCTTATCGCCAATAGGATCTCCACTGGTGTTGAGCTTGTCTTTGAGTTCTGCGATCCTCATAAAGTATGAGGCAATGGATTCTGACTTTGCTATTTTCATATTTGAGAGCTGGTTTCTCAAAGTCATGGATACATTTAGGCTAGTGTGTTCAAACAACTTCATAATGGTCTTGAACATTTTCTTAGCATTCTTCTTTCCTGAGATTTGAGGAACCAAATGGTCTCTCACTGAATCCACAAGAATCCTTCTTGCTTTAGCATCATTCTTCCTCCAACGAGATTTATCCTCTTCGGCTTCTGGTTCAGGGACCTTCTCATTTACATATAGCAAGAGATCATTTTCTTCTAGGAGTAGAAGAACCCTAGACTTCCAAGAGATAAAGTTGGAGGCTCCTTCCAAACGATCTTCAATTTTCATCCCAATCATCTTGATTGCAGATCTGGTTCAGAAACCCTAGCAGGAGCTAGGTCAAAAATGAAAGTTAATAATTTGAAAAACTGAACCCACAGATAAATTCGCCTTGCCAAGGAGAGTTGAATAGAGGGTGGGCTGGTCCAAATCTATGGAGAGAAATGAGTTAAAACTGAAACCCTAATTCTGCTGTAGCCATAGAGTTAGGTCAAAAATTGAAAGTTCTTGGAATTGAATTCCGTTTTCACCAATAGATGCACCTTGACAAAAACGAAATTCCTATAGCTTATTTTCTCCAAAATAATGGTTGGAGACTTCACAAGATGAAACCCTAGTTCCTGCAGGGTTGCACTTCCAACAATGCTTCGTCAATGGCTTCTTCTAGAATGGCTTTGATACAATGTTAAATTTCATACATTCATAGCATAATAATATAAATGCATAACCAAGATTACTAGAAGCAAGACAAAGCACAGAGCAACAACACAGAGTTTACCCTGGGAAACCCAAATGGGAGAAAACCCAGCAACCTTCGCAGAGAGATGATAATTCTGAGATCAGAGTACAAATAAAAAAAGAGAAAGAATGTAGAAGTATCTTTCACAAGTAGATGCCCCAAATAAGCTTCCTCCTTCAAGTGATGCGAAATCAGCCTCTTCCAAGTGATGCGCACTTGCTAAGTGAGTGAATGAGCTAATGAGGTGCACTAGCCTCTTATTTATACAAGTGCAAAAACCAAAAATTCCCTAACTGGGTCGACTTCACCCGGGGGCAATAAATAATTTATTTTTAATAAT
Source organism: Larix kaempferi (assembly GCA_027924585.1). Taxonomy (NCBI): domain Eukaryota; kingdom Viridiplantae; phylum Streptophyta; class Pinopsida; order Pinales; family Pinaceae; genus Larix; species Larix kaempferi. The sequence goes on along the minus strand of BSBM01001229.1, from coordinate 6,167,837 downwards.
TTTCTTTTGTTTATTTGCACCCCAAGGTGTTTACATTGACTCTTACATGTGATTACATAAATAATTACATCCAGTTCATCTCCCTTAGGAGGTACAATCAAGTATAATAAAAGTACAGTAAAATATAAGGAATAATATCTTCTGAAGTTGCACAAAATTCAACACCAACAATGCCACCACTGTAGTCAGGGACTCATAGTCATCATGCTGGATCTGCTCAGGATCTCAACTGTGTTCTTCCTTAACCTAGGAAGATCTCATCAGGTTTCTACCACACCACCAATAGGCCAAGATCCTCATCTCAAGGGCAAACTCCCTCTGTCTCGGCGAGGAATAGGTCATCAGTATACAAAATCACGAACGAGGGATCATCACCAGTAATATGTTTTGAATCTTGAGGCACAATTCTTAACTGAACAGATGTGCACCTCCTCAGAAATCAACTGAGTAACTCACGTCATACTCTAATCCTTCTGTTATGACTCTAACTGGAAACTAATTGCTTTCCATAATCATTGAACGACATCCGTTGGAGCCTTCTGCTCCCAAACACCAATCTCTGTATGAGATCCTCTGGGTCTGGGGGTCATGTATCAAATATAGCTGGATGTATTAGATCCTCGTCTGTCTGCTGTTGTATAGTTATGACTTCCTTCTAACTGCTTTGTCTAGGAGTCATCCTTTTAGGCAGAGAGTCATTAATCTAAACACCAACGAGATTCACGTGTCCATCACTTGTTCATCAGAACAAGTCTCATCATCCTTCTCTTGTAGGCCATATCATATGGTCTTTTCCCTACAAGTCAAATCCCGTCAGATGATTAACGACATTGCATAATCAAATTTAACCAATTTATATTTCAATGCAATGGCAATAGTTTATACAAGTATGTAGGCATCTTAGCTAATGCTTCGACACAACATATATATGATAACTATCTGGATGTTCGCTATCTCCGTTAGAACATACTATCAAGAGTGTGTACTACTCTAAGCATGTTAGAAGGAGATATCATCCAAGATGGGTTCATAAAAGTTGTGCATCATTACTGCTATTTAAACAATCATATACAAATACTATATGAGCCTAATGTTCATCAATAAGGGAACTAGATCGCATTGCTCTACATCCTATAGATATGCATGCAAATTGTTATGGAAACATATTCAAAGCCAACAGATCTAATCTACAAGAGCAATAAATCCAAATACTTATCTTTCATTGTTTTGTGGGTGGGCTCCCATTGTATCCCTGTATGAGTCATGAGAGTCTTCTAATCTTCATCTTCTTTCTGGAAGCTCATCACAATTTGGATCTTCATGATAGTCACATCATCTCAATCATGGGGAGTACTAGAAGAAGAACTCCTTTCGATGGTCTTCTGCTTCTACGTCATAATCATCATTCCTTGACTTCTTGTGAGGAGTGTCTTCATCAACATCAACAATTGAGGCTTCATGCTTCCTTTTGTTTGAACTTCGACAATTACTGGCGTAATGGCCATATGTCTTGCACTTGAAGCATTGTATATACGAGACGTCATTCTTCTTCTTCTTTTGATCTGGAGACGGGATCGATCTCCCTTCTTGGTTCTTATGGTTATAAAACTTTCTTCCTTTTCCTTTGCCTTTCTTAGCATGAGATGTAAATGCTTGATTTTCTTCGGATTGAGAGCCATGAAGTTTCTGTCTTGCTACAATCCTCGTCTCTTCCTGAGTACAATCTGCCCATAGCCTGTCAAATTTGGGCAACTTGGTTCATCCACTTATACTTCGGATAAATTATTCCCAAGAGGGTGGGAGACCATTGAAGGTGGTTATGACAAGCTCCTTGTCATCAAGGGATTCTCCACTAGAACTTAGTTTGTCCCTTTGTTCTGAGATCCTCATGAAGTATTCAACAATCGATTCTGACTTTGACATCTTTAGATTCGATAGTTGATTCCTCAATGTGAGAGTATCATTGATGCTACTGTGTTTAAATAACTTCTTTAGAGTTTTGAACATCTTCCTAGCTATCTTCTTTTGTGAGATCCGAGGAACCAAATGATCTTTTATTGAATCCACCAAGATTCTTCGTGCTTTGGCATCATTCTTCCTCCATTGAGACTTGTCATCTTTAGCTTCTGGTTCTGGTATCTTCTCATTAACAAACTTCAAGAGATCATTTTCTTCTAATATAAGAAGAACCCTAGACTTCCAGGAGATGAAGTTGGAAGCCCCATCAAGTAGATCTTCAACCTTCATTCCAATCATCTTGACTGTAAATCTAGACCAGAAACCCTAGCAGGAGCTAGGTCAAAAATGAAGTTTGGACTCTTGCAAAACTGACACCACGGATAGATGCGCCCTATCAAGGCGAGTTGAGAGAAGGTGAGATCGAGCCAAAACTGTGGTCTGAACAACACAAAACTTGAAACCCTAATTTCTGCAGTAACTACAGTAGCTGCAGAATTAGGTCAAAAATGAAACTCCTCAGAATTGGATTTTTCCTTCACCAAAAGATGCGCCTTCCCTAGGGCAAAATTTTCAGTGCTCTTTTCAAGCCAAATTGATGAGGGATGGCCTCGAAATGTGAAACCATAGTTTCCGGCAATGGCTTCTTTTAGCACTGCTCTAATACCATGTTAGAATTTTATAGCAACATAACTAGGATCACTAAAAGAATGACAAAGCACAGAAACAAAATGGGCGTGGAGCTCATTTAACCACGATGATAAGAACAATCACTCCTAACCATAGACAAAGCTATTTGTCTCCCCCGAGCTCACACCTTCCAATAGAGAACGATGTACATCCAGATAGTTGTAGCACAAACCCCAAGAAAACAAGAGAGGAACTTCTCCAAAGTGGAGAATCCCAAAAATTAGACTCCTAGCTGCAATAGCGAACCTTCCTTGGCTAGAGTGAACTTGTCTTGAGTGAATGACCAAATGAGAGGTTCCACCTCTCTATTTATACAAATAAAAAGTGACTTTTTCCCTTATTGGGTCGACCTGTCTTTTCTTAACTGGGCCGACATGACTAGGGTAGTTTTTCCCATTGTTTGGGGCAGATTGCCCACTGTTTTGGGGCAGATTGCCCACTGTTTTGGGGCAGTTTAACCACTGGGGCCGACTTGTTTTGGGTAATACAAAAATTACATTTAATAAATGTTTTTTTTGGGTAATTCCAACCCAATGTTTACATTGATTCTTTCATGATCTTTTACATGATCAATTACATTAATAATTCCTCCCTGTTACGTGGTACCAGTACCAACGCACCTTCACATATGCCCTAGGGAGAGAGGAGCATTTTTTCCGACTTGTAGGGATGTGTTCCAACGTTTTTCCAGAGTGAGGGTTATGGCTAGACCCTCTGATTCCCTCCTAGGGGTATGCTGATTGCCTCATAGAAGGGCTTGAAGCCCTGAAGTTGGTGTCTGGGGCCCCCAAGGGTGGGTCATTGGGTCACATGACTCCCACCTTACTTTATCACACTGGAGGCACTTTCTTTCAGCATTGAGGTTCGTGCCTCTACTCCAGGCCACCATCCACACCCTCCTAGTCCTCCAGCTCAACAGTGCCCTCTCTCCTTGGGCTTCTCCTGATGATGACGTCATCCTCCATGCTAGGTTGCATTGCTTGATTAGGGGGGGTGTTGAGGGATTTTCACTAGTGTTGGGGTTAGATGGGGCATGACGACCCCCCCTCCACATTCCAGCCTTCAAAATAGAGTGATATGCTCATTTTTAGCTATTCAGTCATGTGTGGGTAAATTTTGGGGAAAATGTCCCAAAGTACCTGTTATCACCTAAACTGTAGTTACCCCTATGGATGTATCCATTAATGGATGGCAATAGGGAAGGGCAACTCAAAAGGTGCAACCACGATCACCTCAACCTCCAATAGATGGTTGTCACGCTAGTCGAGGCAACCTTTGCTTTATGTTATCTAGCCCAGACAACAAAGGGGGAGACCCGATCTACTCCCGACAGGAGAGATCAAACCAAGACACCAAATCAAGTTAAGACTAAGTGAAAGAAGGTGTATGGTTTATCCTAGACCTAAGGATGAAGTCACAAGATAAGTGAAGGGTTCAATGAGTTTAGCTTTGGTTCATTGTTGATGTGTGAGTGACTTATAGTATTTGAAAATAAGATCCAGGATTATAGTACTAGTCATTTTTTAAGAAAATCCACTGCCTTGGGAATCGTGTCCAATGCAGGGTAGTTTAGGGGTTGAATTGGGGCTAACTAGTACAAGTGACAAGCTTGATCATGAAGTATGATCACATCAAAGGGTTTAGTCCACCAAACAAGGATCAAACCACAAGTTAATCCAACAATCTAGGAAAGTCGAATTGACTTGGAGAGAGATCAGTGCCTTGGGAATTGGGATAATGGAGTCAAATGAAATTAACTTGTGGTTGATGACTCCTATTGCATGAGACAAGTGGGCAATTAAAGGTTTGATGGATGAATAGGTCTAGATCTAGAGATTCAAGGTTTGACCTAAGTGGACCACAATCCCTTAAAACAAGGAATGCTATCCCCAAGGCAAGATTTGATTAAGTGACCAACTAGACCTAGGTTTTGAATTATGCTCGTTCCAAATCTACTAAAATCTCATGTACCACGTCCTAGAAGTGGACCAACTCCAATCTCCAAGGAAGTGCGACTTTGCCCAAGGAGGGTAAAATGTGGGATAAATGGATCAAGACAAGTCCAATGACATCCAAATTTTAGATCCAAGTAGGTTGATCAAGTGAGAGTGTGGATCTACAATTTCAAGGGAATCCGATGGCTAGATCTTACTAGATCTAGGTCAACTCACCTCACCAAGAAGTGCACCCTTGCTTGGGGAAGCCAAGTTGGCTTGGGAAGGGGATCGAATGAAGGCCAATCCTCACCAAACTATAGATCTGGGATGCCGTGGATACTATAGAGGTAGTTTTTCAATATTATACCCAACAACCCACTAGATCTCAGTAGATCTAAGAAAATGTAACAATGGGGGTTTTGATTAATTAGGGTTTGAAATATTTAAGACAAGTGGATAGATCATGGGGATAGAAATTACCTTGAGATCATACCTGAGTGATGAAGAGAGATGCCTTGATGTTGAGGAAGATTCTCGCAGAGATCAAATGAGAGATGGTTGATTTTGCTTGCCAAATTGATGCCCTAGCCCACAAGTGCGACCTCCTCTACCTATCAAACCAAGGAATAGCGATTCAATCAGTAAGACCAAATATGGAGGAAATACAAGCAAAATGCAATAGTAACATGAAATAGAAGGTCCTGGGACAGTAATACTCCCTGTTACCAACGAAGAGATCCAAAGAAGAAGTAGGGAGAGTCTTCCCCTACCAATACTTCCTCAAAGCAAATCGGCCTCCACCTGTAGATGCAAAAACGTGGTACAGAAGATATGGCAAAACAAGATCTCTAATAACTCAGTGCAAAGGAAGAACCAACGAACGAACACCAAAAACATTCACCACAACACTGGAGATAGATGCAATAATAATTTTCTATTCCAATAATCCAGAGCCACCAGTCCCCTTTACAATGAGAGGCTCTCTCCTTTAAATAGATAGGAGAGGTACCAAAATCCTAACCACTTTTTGAATGAGTGGCTAAGATTAAAAGATACAAATGTCTAATCAATGGTTGAGATGAGCTCAACAATAAAATACATGGATCACTAATAAAATATAAGATGAGCTCAACAATAAAATACATGGATCACTAATAAAATATAACATAAGTGGACAAAATCGCCCTAGGAGAGGGGAATCCCACCATATCATGATGACAAAATATAATAAGAAGCTTATGGTGGGTACAAGGGGTAATTTTAGCCACCCTTGGTCAATCCCCATAGCACAATGATAATAAAATAGTCCTCAATATACCAAATCATGCCTCTATGGTCAAATCATGGGCCTTAAGAGGCCTCAGAAATCATCAGAAAATGCCATAAGTGATGGATGCGGGCCCCGATGAAGCTGAAACTGCTGGAGGAGGTGTGGAAGACATCAATCCATCATCACTGATCATCCCATTCCAAGACATTGCCTCAGTAGCCCAAATCGAATTCCTCAATAGCCATTTCTACCAATCCTGAAATGCCTCGGGAAGCGTGAAACTGCCCCAAACTGCCTCCTGGAGTGCCTACGTTGTCAAGGTGAGGGCACCAGTGTGTCCGGGAGGGGGGTAATATGGTAAAAAAAAGTGGCTGGACCACCCCCTCCAAGCATAGCGCCCTAGGTCAATCAAATAAAAATTGTCTTTGCTCTGACAGGGTCTCCGACAGACCAAAACTGCACTGGGTTAGCCTACTGAGGCTCAATCATCACTGCAAGTGCCCGGAACTGAAAACAGACTATCTCATTGGACTCAGAAGGTCCAAATCCATTCAAGATGAGTACTCATACACCATATGAGTCTCTGCATGATCATATAATATATCCAATATACCGGAACATGTGAAATAATAATAATCTGTAAATGATCAAATAATGCTGTAAACCATGAATCATCTTCATAAACCTGTATCTGATGCATAGAATCATCACGTACATGTACATAGACCATATATCATCTATCCATATCATCACAAGGTCCAACCATCTCATGTCCTATGGTTTTAGTTTGACCAAGTCAACATGACCAAATATAACTCAGACCATCATCAGAAGCTGCTGCAAAGTGTCAAAGGTTAATGCATGCTCTACAACTTATTCAAATAACAATTATAACGCATAGTAATCATTACTGGCGATCTAAATCCAAATATATAATGTCATTAATTATTATTATTACTCAGACTAGACTTTTAAGACCATTCTCACTTCATAGCTGTGATCAATTTGCTAGTGAAGGGTGAAGGCTAAAATAACTGGCTAGGCGAAGGGATGACTTGACTGACTTAACATTGTGACACTTTGGCAAAGGGAAAGGGAATACACACCATAGTATATACTGAATGAGCAACAACACAAGGAATGGCGGTGTCTCACAAATGGATAAGTTGTTCAAAGAGGGTTTATTCACCTTTAACAGATGCGCACAATCCATAATACAAATGAGGCCAACAATAATTTAGATATAGCATTTAAGTTCCATTGCTTTTTGGGCCTAAAGTTTCCATAGCCTTTGATCTATGTGTGTTTATAAACACATTGCGTAGATTTACATTTATTTGAGGCTTTCTGCTGCAGGTGTGTTTTTAAGGCACTTGTTTACCTGAGCACTTCTAGGTGTGTCACAGACAGCTTGTTTACCTAGGTATTTATATTTCCAAAAGATATAATATTTTATTTTCATGGCCATTTTCATTTGGCATGCTTTTCATTTATGTGTGTTGAAAAACACATTGCATTAATGGGCTTTTCATACAAGATATAGCATTTCATTTTCTAGATTTTGTATTCATGGCAGCACTAAAAGTTTTAAGTTTAGCCAGCACAACTTTAGTGACTAGGGGGAATTCACAAGGAACTCCAACTCACCATAGGTAAGTTTTGTCACCAACTTAGAGCCGAGACACAATAAACAGGGAAGCTCATTCAATACAGAGGCTACAGTGGGGAAAAGATCCTCCATGTCACTAGTCAAGTAGTAAGTCAGGGTGATAAACTAAAAGGTAGGCAATGGATGGATGAAGACAATGAAAAATGTAGCCAACACTAGCAAGCCAAGGTATGGTGGAATGATCACCTCTATTCTCCCTAAGGAGGGTAAAACCAATGAGTATGAATAGTGAACTTCTACGTCTGAGTAGGGACAATATAATATATATAATAAGATCAACCAGGTCCACATATCTATATGATCGCCAGATCATGACACTAGGTGCTAAGAGATGCTATAAGAATAAATATAAAAGCGATATAACCAAAACACTATGATATACCTGCTGAGTCATATACCTGAATGCTCATCATCTGAACCATCATCTGTCCTCTGAAACTGCTACTGCAACTCTGGGCACTACTGATTGCTCTGTACAAATGGTATAATGGCTACATTGATCATCTCTCTGAGTGTCCTGAGACTCAGTCATGGCATGGGGAATACAACTGCTGTCCAAAATCTGATATGATCCAATATAGATACTCATCTCATCATCTCAATGTAAGGGAACTGGCTGAATAGTGTACTGGAATCAGAAAAATAATGTATGGTAGCCCGGCTACTATATATGTTATAACAGTACCCACAAATTTGATTATTTTATATTATTTTTGTTTTAATTTTAAGTTGACATTTTATAATTTCAAATTGACATTTTAAAGGCATGTCGGCCTGGACATTTTTATATTTTTATAAAGTGAGTGTGAGAAAGTATAACTAGACTTCTCCTCACTTCATTTTAACACAACAACTTATGGGACAAAACTTTTTATGATAATTTTTTCCCTCACTAGGGCTCTTGGATTGATGCGCACCTCTTGAGGAAAGGATTTTCTTGTGGTTTGGAGCAATTTCTTTGGAGTATCTTTTGTTCATGCTTCTTGCTAAGGTGATGCTTAGAGTTGTTAGTGTAACACATGCACAAGGAGGTATCTATGCTTTCTTTTGTTGTTTCTTTGTTAATTGTTGGAGAATGATGCTTGCTTAGGGTTGAATGGTAGCCATTAATGCTGCATTTTGTCTTAACTAGTTCATTTTCTGTCTTTAGTCACCATAGCATTGTTAGGACCTCCTTCAAGGGAGTCCTTCTTAGGCTTGAGCTTTAGGTCTTCAAGTTTTGCTAGGACTAGGTCTCCATTAACTAACCTTTGAGGTTGTTAAGGAAGGCCCTAGTTGCCAAACTTGCCAAGAACCATCTCAAAAGGGGAAGCCTCTTTCCTTGATGCCCTAGGGTTAGACTAGAACATTTTAAAACCCCAAGTTGCCATATTTTCTACTTATTTCAAAACCCTAGATTGTGCGTTTTTGTAATCATTATGTTAGGATTTTATTTGGTTAGTTAGATTTGTTATTCTCATGGTTTCATGTACACATTAGCTTCAGAAAGTAAAACTAAAAAGAAACCCTATTTTCTGATTTAAAACCCTAATTGCAGACTTTGTTTGGCCCTAGCGGCCCTCCCTTTTCTACTCTCCTTCCCTCGCTCTCCACCTTTTCTAACTCGCCTTCCCTTCCTCTCCTACCCTAGACCTTCGGTCTCCCTCTTATCTTCCTCGCTCTACCTCCTTTCATCTTCGCTTCCCTTCCCTCTCTGCTGGCTGCCATCCCTTCGCATACTCCTCTTCCCTTCTTCCCACCTCTTTCCTATTCACCTTCCACTCCTCCTCTATCCTTCCTCCTACCTCCCTTTCTTCTCCTTCTTCCTCCTCTCCCTTTCTCCCTTCATCCTTCCTTCCTTCCCTTCTTCATTTCCCTGCCCTCTCCTTTTCCTTCAACCCTCGGTCACCTCAAATAGACCTTCGATCCCCCCTTTTTAGACCTCAGGCCTCCCCCATTGGCTGCCCATTGTCTTGAGCTTGGCCCAACAGGGCTCGCTCTCCCATTTGAGGGCTTCCCAAGACCTAAAACAAGTTTTTGCAGACTTACTTCCTGCTGCTACAAATCTGCATTTTTGCAGAGGGTCACATATAGGACAACCATCTCCATCCTGTGCACACATATAGTAAAAAGGGTCTGATTTTTAGTGATAAGTAGGTGATATTTGCAAGGTTGAATTGTGTGCCATTTTTGGTCTATTACTGCGTAACTAAAAGTCTGAAAATTTACATGAAGAAGGTCTGAAATGCACATTTACATATAGCATGTTAAACTGGTTGTCATTGGTTGATGAGAGTAGCGTCGTTCTAAAACTGATCTTGGTACATAGGTTTGGTATTACTGCTGCTATAAGTCTGCTATGATAATTTTCTGAGCATTCTTGAAGTGTTTACACTGGATGATAGGATTGATTACAAAGAAGTATCTTCTCTTTGCATTTTGAAGGTTGATTGTGATTTACAAGTGCCATTACAATATTTGCAAATCAGCTGCCTTAACACACGGTATTATTTATTGTCATAGGAGTGACACACACTTACATAATATATGTGGGCCTATGATATCTTATAGTGAAGTGAGTTTGGTACTTGGATGCTTGTACTCTATTGGATGATAGATATTTATGTTGTTAATGAATGATCTTCCCCATTATGCTAACATACAATTGATTGTTTCTATTGTTTCTTCATTCGCTTAAATTCATTGTCTAAGGCACTAGTCATTTATATTGTTGTCATAGAAGACATAGCTATTCTTGTGCTAAGCTATCCTGCAGGCCACATAAGGGCTCTTCCCCTTGGAGGTTCTGACTCTCCGAAGAAGTTAGGGATATGGCTTAGGTGATAGTGGTCACTTCCCTCATATTTTTCATTGGAGGATAGCCTTGCTAGTTCAGCCGGTAACATTTTTGGCACCGTTGTCGGGGACATTTCAAAGATTGAAGTGGTTTATCCAGAGTCATTTACACCCTTGGCAAAACGACATTTGGTAAGAAACTTGAGGTAAGTCTTGGATTGATATTTTGAAAATACTATTGAGGACTAATCTTGCAGATCTTACTTGGCGACTCCACTCATTTAAGGCGACTCCACTCATCAAGAAGCAATTCAGAACTCAATCACCATTATCTCAGGTACGCCCTTGTTTTTGGTACTTTGGTGAGATTTATTGAGCTAACTTGGCAGCTCTCTCCTTGCGACTCCAACTGAAGAAAAATAACATAAGTACTCTATAAAGACAAGGAAGCTAGATGATATGGCATCTTCTTACGAATTGTGGATGTATATATTGGATTTTTTATACATTCCGGGATATCCCATTGGGTAATGCCATACTTGAAGCAGAAAGATGTGATATCAATGGAACTGAAAGCTTTGGCATTATCAGTTGTTATTTTAAGAGGGATACCGAATCTTGTGATGATTTTATCCTCAAGGAAATCAATAACAACTTTTTCGGTGGCTATTTTGGTGGGTATGGTCTCTACCCACTTGGTAAAATAATCGGTATCCCTGAGGATCCAACTGAATCCCTTACTTGAATTATCTTTGAATTTACCGATGAAGTCAAGCCCCCATTGCTGAAAGGGGGCAAGGACTACTACTGGCGTGAGGGGAAGAGCAACCAACTTCTGCTTCCCAGTGAAGAGCTGGCACTCTTGGCAACACTTAACATGTTTATGCACATTTGCAAAGAGGGTTGGCCAATAGTAACCTGCTCGGAGGATTTTGTGGGCAGTTGTATTCGCTGCAAAGTGGCCTCCACAAAATCCTGAATGGAACTCAACCAAGATTCTTTTGGAATCTTGCTCATTGACACACCTAAGTATTATCCCATCTGGGTTCCTCCAACCCAAACCTTCCCGTGTAAGACAATACCTAGCAGTTTTCAACCTTAAAGCCTTTCTTGTATGACCCTTGAGATGATCTGGGCAAGTAAGGTGAAGAAGGAGGTAGATAATGTCCGAATACCAATGGTTGTCAAGGTTCTGCAATGATGGGGTCATAATTGGCTCAGACCTATTGTTCTCACAAACCATTCCTATTGCCTCTTCATTCTTCTGAGTTAACATTTTAGCAAGACCTTGTCCTTTTATAAGCTTGGTGGGTTTCATATCTAAGTCATTGTTATCACACCATAGTAGCTGGGCTACTATTCTTGCTGAGCAGATATCTGCACATTTCAGAGCTTTGCTTTTACAGAGATCAACTATGATGAGCTTGTTATTTGAGATCATTCATGGATCAGAGCAGTACATTGTATCAGACTTTTATTAGACCTTGTGCCAAGGTTGAGCCTTGAGAACTTAGATTTGATGACCGATGTGACCCTTTGTTCCATACAGTTTCAGTTCAGTGCCCAGTGATATTATTGCAGCAGTGTTTCAGATGTTTACTAATGATTATTATGGCATGATGTGACCTATGGACTTCTAATTATTGACTTTGGATTATTATCTTGTTGTTTTAGTCATCTTCATAGCATTGACTTAGTTTATGATTCATGATGTGGCAGAACTATTTAAAATAAAATGAAATATCTTGGATGATGCTATAATTATAAAATGGATGTATTACTTGCACACTTAGGTTTTCTGACAATACTCATCGTTTTCATTACCCTCCTATGAGCATAGATATGGCCTTCCTTGACATCCTTGTCTGCTAGCTTAGGCACCACATTCATTTGACTCCGTCCATCCATGACCTTCCTGATTTGGCTTTCACCCTTGACTTGCCTTCTTGACTCCTTGATACTGAGGACTTCCCCATTTCTACCTCTGTGTTGGACCGCATCCATGTTTGTTTTGTGTCTCGGCTCTCAGTTGGTGACAGAACTTGCCTTTGGTGAGTTGGATTGTATGCCTAAATCATTCTGGTCGGTTGTCCCGATGTTTGGCACTGTGCATAAGTCCCCCTAGTCACTTGAGTTGTTGTTGGCTAAAACTGAAAGCACATGTACTACTTTATTGGAAATGTATTATGAAAGCCTGTGAACTTAAAATTCTAGAATGTGTTTCTTAACAAACGTGAATAAAGGCTATAGCGATGAACTGCTAAAATACCCCTCGAAGGGTATAGAAAAGGTCCAAAAAGCAATGGTTACTCAAAGTTATATCTCTTATTGTTGACCTTGTATATATGAATATGCCCCGGATGCAAGTTGCGATTAGTTGTGCTTCTCAGCACATGTGAAATCCCAGAGGGGTCATATAGGCCAAAAAGGCCATGGAAATGAAATGAATGATCCTAATGAACCTGGATCAATTTGATGTAGACATGATGCCTAAGTTGAATAAACACTCTCTAAACAACTTATCCATTTGTGAGGCACAACCCTTCTCTTTGTTATTTTGTCCAGCATAGAGTGTAGCTCCCCCTTTCCCCGTCCAAAGTGTCACCTAGGTGAGTTTGGTCAAGTCATCTCCTTTGCCTAACCTTGTCCTTAGCCTTCACCCTTAGCTAGCAGTTAGGCCATATCCAATGGGTGAGTCTGTCATTGAAGCTTTTGTGCAAGTAAAATATAAATAACATTAAATATATATATGTATTAACTGCCACAGAATGATGTTTATACTTTAAGGTAAGCTGTGAGTGTGATTAAAGGAACATGTCTTAGTCTATTGTTGTAATCTTGTCCTTGGTCATATTTTGACCTAGTCAAACATAGTTTGACCATGGTCATTCTTGGGATCCGTGATGAGATGGACCGTTTATGCTTATGGATATTGATTGATGGTCCCACATACCCTTATTGATGATTCCATATGATGGACATATGATTCAAATGATGATTGATGCAGTTGAGCAGTTTTATTATTATTTCTAGATCATCAAATTTTACACTGTCCAGGTATGGTGGACCCTACAGTTGACCCCTCAGGTCAACCCATGGTGTATGAGTACACATTTCTAGTAGATTTGGGTCTTCTGGATCCATTGAGACACTTATCTTTCAGTTCCGGGCACTTTTGACGATGACCAATGCTGTTATCCACCTGTTGACCAGTCTTGGGCATGCTGATTCAGCCTATCCAGCAGAGGCTTGGATGCTAGTCGTTGCCTAGGGTGCTGTGTAGGAAGGGGGTGGTCCAACCGCTTGTTTTTACCATTATGCCCCCCTTCCAGACAGCCTGGTGCCTTCAGTTTGATAGCTCAGGCACCCTGGGTGGCAGTTTGAGTAGTTTTAGGATTTTCCAAGAGGATTAAAAATGGAATAAAAGGATCACCGAGGAATTCGATTTGGGCAATCCAGGCAAGGTTTTGGCACTTGTTCTTCTTAGAGGTCTTCTAGGGTGAATCCCCCATCTTCCAGATCAGTTGGCATCAGTCAGTGGGGTCCACCGTGGCCACAGGAGGCCTTTTACTGCATGTCTCTCTCAGTTTTGGAGACAAGATTTTGATCATTTGTGTTATTTGGACATGTCATAGTCCTATTATTTTATATTATTGTGCCATGGGGATGAGCTAGTGAAGGATTGATACCTCCTATCCCCACCATGTGTGTCTTGAGTCATGTCCATGTCATATTAGGTGGGCCCATGTATCTTTGCCCCCTTTGAGGGATGACATCACCCTCCTTAGAGACTTTTGAGGGATGATGACACCCTCCTTTTGAGTGATCCATGTGATATATTGTTAGGCTCATCTTAGCCATTGATTATTATGTTAGATCTTTTGATCTCAACCACTCATTTCAAAAAGTGGTTTTGTGGTTTAGGGTTTTGGTCTTTATTATCCTATATAAGGAGGAGACCCCCTATTGTAAAAGCACCTTTGGAGCTCTTGAATATTGGAATAGAATACTTCTTTGTGGATCTACTTCTCTTGTCTTGATGGATTCTTTTTCAAGTTGAATATACAGTATCTTCTCTATGTATCATTGTGGATCTTGGGCTACATGTTGTTTTTCTGCAGGGAGGTCGAATTGGTGAAGAGGAGGACGATTTGAAGGAGGCTATTGTTGGGGGGACCCACATATCTTCTCTTGGGTTGATTTGTGTGACAAGGGAGTATCATTATTGTATCTTTGTGACATAGTTGATGCTTTCTCTTACATCTCTTCATCATTTTCATAATTTTCTTACTTGGCTTGTTTCTCTTGATCTTGTCTTGTAGGAGGAGGACGATTTGGCCATCTTTGGAGGAGAACGTTTTGGCTTGGAGCACTAGATCTCACTCTTGAATATACACATAGGGGAATGTTATCAATTTGCAAAGTGGCCACAAGCATTTGAGGTATGTTCTACAAGGTATGTACCTAGATCCATCCATTCTTCTTCATTGGTCACAAAACCCTCATTTTTACTTTTTTCTAGATCTACTTGGATCTAGCTTGGCTTTGGGGATAGTTTAAAGAACCCACCTCTATTGCATCCAGGGCAATTTAGATCTATAGTTTGGTGTTGATTGGCTTCCATTTGACCCGTTTTCCAAGGCACCTAGCCCTCCTTGAGGCAATTTGCATTCCTTGAGGAGAACTAGTGGGGCTAGTTCCAAGTTGTGGGTAGGTGAGATCCCACTTGATTTGCATAGATCTACCTTGATAACCTACCCCTAGTGCTTCACCTTGTTGATTTTCACCTTGTGGGCTCCATTCCTCATTTTGGGGGATTGAGCCTCACTTGGGTCACTTGGTGATGCATTTTCCATCTTAGATCTATGGAGATCTATCTCATATTGGGGCATGCCATCCTAAACACACCTTGATAATTGCCTAAACTACCCCGATCTACATTTTGGCTAAATTTGGACTCCATTTGCCCCCTCATCTCAAGGCACTAGTCTCCCTTGGGCAATTAGCACTCCTTGGGTTAGTGGCCTTTTTGCTAGATCCCATATGTGGGTGTTGGCTCTTTCATCTGAGATCCATAGATCTACATCATTGCACCCTCTTAGTACCATCTTACCCCTAATTTGACCAAGTGGGCCCCATTTGGACCATTTTCCACTTTTCAAGGAGTGGGCCCTACTTGTGTGTTTTCATGGTACTAGATCTATTCATTTGAGCTTTATAAGTGGCCCTAATCATTCTTTGGTTGAAACACTTGTCACCTCTTAAGCCTCTTCAACCACACTTAAACTCTTGGGTCCACTTAATCTACTTCACTCATTGGTTTCCGTAACTCAATTTACACGTTTCCCTAGGAACCTTTGGGTTAGCTAATCTTCATTGATTGGCTAGGGTCTCCCCCTTGATCTTGATTAGTCTTGATCTAAAGTGAAGAGTGCCTCGGTTATCGTGACTCCTAGCTTGCATTGGGAACCGTGGCATCTCTTGGGTCACCTCTTTAGTTGTCCGTCTCCTCTATCATCCCGGATGGGATACCCTTAGGGACAACCACAAGTTGTGTGATAAGAGTCATATTCCTGAATCTTTGATACCCATGTGCCCCTTATTCCTAAGCAATCTTGTTGGGACAAGATGTCTTTCACTGCAGCATGGGGGACATACCCTATGACTTTTGAATATCCAATGTAGGTCCTAACATGTTTGAGAGATTTAACCAAGGCATAAGCCTGCTTTTCCATGATGGTGTATTTTAACTCATAATTCTGTAAAGCACGACTCATGAAGGCAATAGGTTGCTCGAACCCTTCGTGGTTCTTTTGGAGCAATACCCCAACAATAGTGTCTTTTGATGCAAAGGAGAAAATCATGAAATCCTTGGTGTTATCAGGGTTGACTAGGACAAGTGACTTGGTGATTGCATCTTTAATATTGGAAAAAGCCTCCCTTCCCTCATTAGTCCAGACAAACTTGACATCTTTCTTAAGTAACTTTTGCATGGGTTTCATTAATTCAGCCAAGTTGGGGATGAATCTTCTAATGAAGTTGATGTGTCCATTAAAAGATTGGAGGGCTTTTACATTCTTTGGTAAGGGTATTTTCTTGATAGCTTCTATCCTTTCAGGATCAACCTTGACCCCGTCTTTAGAAATGATGTGTCCTAAAAGCTTTCCTTCATCAATTCCTAGGACAGACTTGGCTAGATTTAAGGAAATTCCATATTTCCTGCATCTTTCAAAGACCTGTTTCAAATGATTGACATGGCTCGATCTTTCTTTAGAAAAGACAGTTAGGTCATCCTGATATATTTCAATGATCTTTCCAATTAGTTCCTTAAAAGCATAATCCATGGCTCTTTGAAAAGTGGCCCCAACATTCAATAGGACAAAAGGCATTCTTAAATACTCAAAAGTGCCCCATGGAGTTGTAAAAGTGGTTTTGTGCTTATCTTCTTTTTGAATGACCATCTGATTGTACCCTGAAAAACCATCTAGCATGGACATCATGCTAGCACCTGTGACCCGTTGGAGGAGGGTCTCCATGTTTGGAAGTGGATAGTTGTCCTTCTGACAAGCTATATTGAGGTTTCGAAAATCTATGCATATCCTTATACTTCCACTCTTTTTTCTAACCACCACTAAGTTATAGCACCAAGATGAATGTCTTGTGGGTGCTATTATTCTCGCTGCTAACATTTTTTCAAGTTCTTTCTTGACAATGGGAGCTAGCTTAGGGTTGATTTGCCTTAATTTTTGTCGAAAAGGCTTGAATTCTTTTATTTCTTGCTTAAGGGGTATGGTGTGTTGAAACACATCTTCTCGATATGCTTTTAATTCATCGTAGATAAAGGAAAACACATCCCTATATTCCTTAACTAGACTGATCAAGTCATTTCTTTCCTTTTCTGAAGTACCTTTTCCTATTTTTATCATTTTCGGATTTGTCTCTGACCCAATGTTTATTTCTATGTAGTCCCCCGGTTTCATGGAGTCAATACTATTCTTTCGTCTATCCTGCTTGTCAAAAATGTTTTCTAATGCTACAAGTCCACGTGGCACAAGATTGTTGAACTGGTTGCCCTCTCCCTGATACTCTTTACCCTCTTCTTGTTCATTGACTTTAAAGTTTGAGAACTCATCAATATTACGAATAAATTTTAATATTTGTTCATCATCTTTAAATACCTGCCAATGTTCCATGTTATCCGGTACTGATGGTCTAAAATTGATTTCCAATGTACAGTCACCGTTTAACATTTCATTTGAAGGTTGAAGGGTTGATGCTGAAATTGCTAACCTGTCTGCTGCACTATTCTGATCTCTAGGGATAGCTTCTATGTTTAAGGCATCGAAAAACTCCATGGTGTCCCAAATTGCATTTTTGTACTTCTTTAACCTCTGACACTTGCATGCAAATTGATTTTTTACTTGTAATACTATTAAGTCGGAGTCGCCTTTTATGCTTAACATTTTAATCCCCATGTCTCTTGCTAGCTCAATTCCTAGTAGAAGTGCTTCATACTCAGCTACATTGTTGGTTGCCTCAAATTCCAATCTAAAGGCAAAGTTAAAAGTCTTTCCCCCTGGTGAAGTTATGATTATCCCTGCCCCTTTTCCTGCTCTTGAGTGAGCACCATCAAAGTTCATTTTCCATATCTTATCTACCTTTTCATCTTTAATCTTTTCTTGAATAGGGGCTAAAAAGGTAGAGTTAATTGCATAACTCCCAAGATCATTAGTATTATAAACATATTGATTTAATGGTTTCTTGGGATTTTCAACATGGTATTTCTTTTCTTTCTCATTATGCAATTTTACTAATGAATCCTCGGATGCTGGCACAATGGCATAGGACCAATCCATTTGGATCCATCCCTCCTAAAGTGGCAACCCACTTCCTAGAAAGCAACATCCCCCATTTATCCAGAACATCTATGACAAGGATGTCTATAGTTACATGGATATCCGGATACTTAGCTAACCTTACTAACTGATTTTCAATAATGCCCACCACATCAACTTGCCTAGAGTCCATGGCACAAACATTCTGATGTTTTAAGGTTGAGTTGGTGCATGACCTTTTTAGTCATAATGTTGGAAGAAGACCTCGAATCTAACATATAGTTATGTAGAAGATCACCTATCATCAATGATACATAAAAAGGGGGATGATCTTCTCTTCTTGGGTCCTTGGTATGTAGAATTACTAGGGGGTCTTCTGAGACACTGTTATTACTTGTGGAAGGTTGCTCTATAGTTTCTGAAAAAGTGACCTTTTTAGGGGTAGGAGGATTTAGAGGAGTGGGGGGATTTGTAGAAGCAGGAGGATCTAAGACTGTCAAAAATTTCTCTTTTTGTTCAGGAATTTTGTATAATTCAGTAATAGGTATAGGTATTTTAGCAGTGTTAAACCAGTTACCCCAATCAAAATTTAAATCATTGGACTCATTTGACTCATTAGGAATTATTACCTTGGGAGGATACTGCATGCTGGGTCCAACATTTCCCTTTCTCTGATAGGTGACACCTTTGAACTTTTGCATGTTATGGATTTGCTCATGAGAAGGCCTTTCTCCATAGTTTTTAGTCAAGTTGTCTAGTTCTTGACTATATTGTCTTTCTTGCTTCCAACTTTCCCTAGGGATGGCATGGACATCACCTACAACATTGACAAAATCAGGCTCGCTTGAAACTTGCTCACTGCTACTACCCTTCGGAAAACCATGCTTTTGAACATAACATGCAAAGTAACAAGTGGATTCCTCATGGAAATCTTTACATGCCCTACAAAAGGGTGTGTAGTTCTCAACCATGTTAGCAACTTCCAACTAGTGAGGAGGCCTCTTTTCATGGTTAGGACCTTTCTTTGGCCAGTTTGTTTTCTGAGGGTAGTTTCTCTTAATGGGTTGAGTCTGAGATCTTTCCATGGCAATGACCCTATTCTGCATTTATTTAATCTGAGCAAGATGCTTCATCTCCATGTTTTCCATCTTCTCGGTCATTTCCAACATCTTTCTCTCATAAGTATCCTTTTGGGAAAAGGAATCCTTTTCCTTAGGTTCAATTGGCTTCATGGGGTTCAAGGCCCTTGAATAGCCAGGAATGTTGGATTTGCCAGATGATTCCATGTTCCTATCAATTTTAATAGCCATATCCTAGGCCATCAAAAGGGTGGTGGGCTCTTTGTCTCTAAGCTGATACTGCATTTCACCACTTAGTGCTTCAATGTAATAGACCAAGATGGACTGTGCTGTAGGCTTGAAGTCTGTATGGATGTTGTTTGTTAAGTCCATGAACTTCTTGTTAAACTCTTCCATAGTTTCATTTTCACTTCTCTTGATGTTGGTTAAAGCAGCTAATTGATGACGTGGCTCTTTCTTTTCCCCAAACTTGTTGGTGAAGGCTGTTTTGAAAGCTGCTAATGTTGCAAAAGAATTATCTGGTAAGTTGATGAACCAATCACCAACATCTCCTTCCAAGGATAGGGCAAAATGTTTCATGTAGACATCTTCATGTTTACTTGCTGGATCCTTGAACCAGCTGAGAAGACATTTGGAGACGCTTTTCAGATGATGATTTGCAGTGATGGCATCAGTGCCAGTGAAGTTGGGTAGTTTATCTATAGCTTTGTTTGGTAGATCATGTGGTTGACCTGCTATCTGCGTAATGTTAAGGGGATTGAAGAATTCTCCCATTGTGTCAGACAAACAATTATTATTTTCTACAAAAAGACAATGGATGTCCAAAACAGACTCAGATCCTAAATATTCAAGGATCATACGAGAAGCTAACCTGTTTAATCTCCTCCGATAAACCTTTTCATGTTCAGGGATGAAATCAAGCAGGCCTACATAGTCCCTTCTTGTTGAATACCTTGGTAAGTTTAAAGACAGTGGAGTCGCCAGATGGATCAAGTCTAATTTCAGAGAGTTATTTAGACTAAAAATCTATCAAAAAGATTAAGGTAAAAAACTAAGAAACAACTAAGCTAGAGTCGTTTAGGAACAAAAAATTTGTCCCCGGCAACGGTGCCATAAATGTTGCCCGCCGATGTGCACACAGTAGCAGAAATCTTTCGAAGCTGCTTTGGGAAATGTGTGGCTTTGGGGGCAAGCAAAGAGTCAGGTGCTATCACCTGATCCCGACTCCTCCGTTTAGGCAAACTCTTAATGAAGCCAAGGGGGGTAGACCCTAAAAAAGTTACTAAGGCACTTAAATGTTTTTTGAGTGCTTTTGTGAATTATGATGGGTGTTGTTTTAGGAGTTTTTGAAGTAATTTGCAATAAAATTGTGCCCAAGTATAACTTTGCAAGATAAATAGATCACGTCCACAATATAATGATAATTTATAAACGAAGCATCCACAACATGATATGATAATAACAATCTTTCAGATAGATAATAAGCAAATGAAACACTGAATAATTGTTGCCTTGTATAATGACCAGTGCCAAAATGGAGTCGATGTTTTGAAAATGCTGGGAGTGCTTGAATGCTTGTAGATGTTTTGCAAATGTCTCTTGGTGAATTTTATTGTAAATTTTGGGGTGAGGTTGATTATTATGGGAAAAGGGGATCTCCAAGATATACCTTGTGGTATGGGAGATATGTCTGGATTATAATCTAAGTGGTTCCGTACAAGGACATGTGGGCTGGCCGGAGTCTCTAGAGCGGTGTTCAACACTACACCAACAAGGATGTAGCCTAACTGTGCCCTTAAGGTCTTGTACCAGTGGTTCCCACGTCCCTAGGCAAAATTTGCCCACTTTCGATTATAGCGATCAACGCCGGATTTTCGTTGGTTTTCTCGGGATGTATTTTATTAATGGTTGAAGTGGAATTAAATGTGAAGAATTTAACAAGCTACACTGCTTCTGGGTATTCCAAAAGTAGGTAGAGCATACACAGTGTAGATAAATGTTTTTTCCAATTTTATTATGTGAATGAAGCAAGAACCATTGACTCTCTGATAGAGAGCACTCTTGATCCGCCTTATGGTGAGATTCAAGAGATTTATGAACAAGAGAATACTAAAGTGAAATGAAACTAAGCAACTTAAAGTAATAAACTCTCTGACAGAGAGTGCTCTTGATCCACTTTTCAGTGAGATTCAAGAGTCTTTGATTCTTTTTAGAGCAAAATTATATAACCAAGAAATTAAAACTAACTAGGCAAAAACATGAAGCACTATTCTAGCAGTATATCAAACTTGAGACTAATCTAACGATCAAGGCTGATATACTTGTGCAGGTATAAAGCAAATACAGTACAAAAAAGGACGATACAAGCCTTCCCCCAAATGGGGGAACTAGGGTGTGGGAGCCTTTATCCCACTTGCTTTTTATTGATCTTTTATACAGTGTATGATGTTGATCTCCTTGGAAGCACAAGGTTAGAAGGGGGAATGAGGAAGAAGGGAAAAATGAATTTTGTGTGCTTTTGGGAGTTTGCTCCTTGCTCTTTTGGTTTTGCTTTAGCCTTTAGGCTTTCTTGATCTTCTTGGCTTTGTTTTAGCCTCCTAGTTTTCCTGAAAGTAAGAGCTTTGGACACAAGAGATATTAATGGATTAGTTTATAAACAAAGGCAAGGTAACTAGATCAAGTAAGAATGCAAATTTTTTTTGAATGATGGCTAAGATCTAGATGCAAACAAGCAAGCAACAAATGATATAAAACTTTGAAACACTTAAACTTCAAGCTACTTGCAAGGTGAGCGAATGCTCTTAAGGGACAATCAGTGCACTCTTTTTTATGACAGTCAATGCATTCTTTTTATGACAGCCAATGCATTCTTGGGACAGCAGAAGGACAAAAGCGAAAAGGGTTAAGGAGAAAAGCTAAAGGAGGAAGGATTAGAAGAGGAAGAGCGAAAGGAGCACTTGAAGGATGTTAGCTAGGAAGGGCGAGAGCAAGAAGAGATAGAAGCTTAAAGGAAGAGGAGCGAAAAGCTGAAAGGGTAGACTTCTTGAAAGCTCAAATGCTTTTGCTCAAGTGACCAAAAAAGAAAAGGTTGATTGTATTTGATTTTGAAAGGGTGAAAAAGGAGCCCTTTTAGCTCAGTTTTGGAGGTAGGAAGAAGAGATTTGGAGATCTTGCAGACACAAAGATATTAGTTAAAAAATGTTTTTTATTGTGAAGGCAAGCAAGATGCAACTGAGCTCAAGCTTGTCTTCATCTTCAGTAACTCCTGCACAACCACAAAACACTCAAAGCAAGTGAGATCAAACAACTAGTATGCTAAATAAACCAAGATCCAATCAACATTAGTACAACTGAATACATTTTGCTCATTAAAACCTTGGAAAATATCACATAAGTAATCAACCTGAAGCCTACAAATGATTACTCTTATGGACTAGAATGATAGCCTTCTTAAGCTAGAATGAAACAAAGCACTTGCATAAGAGGAGAAGGGTTAAGAAAGATGTCACCTCAACACATTAAACAAGCATTCACCATATGATTCTTTGCACCCATAGACCTCCAAAGTCTTGATCTTTATTCCAAAAATATGTAAGCAAAAACAATGTTACAAATCTCAGCATAGGTCTCCTGCTATCCACCTTGAATGATGGAGCAGAGCCTAACTTTTATAGCCAAACTACAAGGTAATGCGAATTGAGGAGAGAGCTAGGTCATGAAGGTGCAAATCCCAATGAATGAGGGAGCCAAGCTCTTGATTGGAGAGTTAACTCACACTTGGTAGATGAGATTGGGGTGAGGTGGCCTCCACCTAGGCAAGGCACCCACCATCCAACCTTGGAACCATCTCCAAGCCAAACACGCATTGCCATGTAAGGAAGACGTGAATGCATGCAAGGAAGGTGCAATTCCCAAGAGGAGATCAACTGTAGTGCTCCGATACTGACTCAGATTAGGTAGGTGATGATTGGAATATTCCCAGATGCTGATTTCCATGTCATTTAGCCCTTTACTTTATTCATTTTGCTTTATTTTGGAGATTTTTTTGATTTTCTCCAAATTTATTATTTTTTATTATTTCCAATTAAATATTCCTCATTTATTAATTTGGAGAAAATATTTAATTGGGTGAATAATATTCATAGGAAACCTAGGAAAAGTGGGTTTAGGGGTTTTATGGGTGCTCTGGGGTAGAAAATGAACACCCCCATGGCAAAATCAACCTCCTAACCCATCTTTTATCATTATTCATGATTTTTTAAATAAATTATTAAAAAAACACAGGAAGCGGGAAAAATATTTTTGTCGGAAATGTCTGAAAATCCTAACGGACCTGTGCATGTCCGCATGACTCAATATAGATGGCTAGCATGTAAAAAATCATAGACAGAAGACTCTAATAACCACCTTAGGTTCGACCACCATGGTAAATACTCCCGCTTTGGAGGTGTGAGTGAAAAACTCAGGAATTATACACGACTGAAGCGTAATACATAATTCCTAAGGAAAAAACACTCTAGAGTACCACCCTGATAGTTAAACCTAAGGAAGGCCGAGTCTTTTATAAAAGGACCATGCTTAGACCAACTTTTTACAATTCCCCCCAAGGGGGTGTGAAGCATGCAGTTTATTACAAATGGGGCAAAATTGCCCTGAAAAAAGAACTCTGAACCTCTGAACTCTGAAGATGAACATGTATCATGTTCATGAAACTGGCAGCTCAATAGAAGTTCAACTATTGTACAAAATAGTTGGTAACAGACAGTTTGTTGGATATCTTATTGGATTTTTCTGTAGAGCTTCCTTTCTTGGAGTGATGTAAACATTTATAGTGTTTGCTGCTATTGTTGTGCTGCATTCTTTCCTTGCTTGCCTTTGTTTCAAAGTCACCAAATGAGATGAAGACGAATGGTTTGCAACTTAAAATCCATAAGCCATGCTTGATGTCCACATAAAACATCTTCGTTGCAGACTCATCACTAAATATCTCATCAAGTGATGGACACCCCCATGAGGGACATCACTTGGAAGAGTGAACAATCTGTACAACGAACAAATCTGCTCAAGCTTTGAGGGAAACCCTTTTCGAAGTGGATGGGGCAGTTTTTATGAACTCTCTTCGCTCTTTTAGCATATCCTACATGTACTAGTTAGCAATAGGCCTAGTGGATTCTTTACTATACCAAAAGAAGGTAATCTATCAAAAGGCATCAAAAAGTATTGTTTGGCATTGTATCTGGCAAAGTGCTCTTCTCGAACAAAGTATAAAAGAGCCCCTCTCTCAAACAGGGCATTATTATATGTCTATTTTATCTTTATATTTGTGGTTATCAAATAAACTGTGGCTATTTTGTCCTTATACCTATGGTGGTTTTTCTTCTGTTGTTGCATTCCATCTTGTTGCTAGCTGTTATCATGTGGATTCATAACTACTGTTATTAAAGAGTTAAACATGTGGTTGATTGAAGTCTTATGATTATGTGAAGGTGTATTTTGTTACTATGTGAAATGGGTTATGAGTTCAGTCACAAGGACCTTATGAAAACATCATTAGGAAGTCCTTTTTAGTCGGGCAAATTATTGTGTTTTGCAACTGTCATGTATGTGAACCTCTGTATACAAAGAGGCCCCCATCTGGAAGTGAGTTATCATCGAGTGAATGCATTTGCATTGTATACTTTGTGTCATATCTCCATTTTTGTTGATCATGTGTACATTTTTATTTGAATTGATTGTGATTGGGGTAAGAACTTCATGATAATAGCCCAATATCAGAAAAATATGTTAAATTGATGTTGTAATTTCAATGACATGTTTAATAGGCACACACTACTTAGCCTGTTCATTTGTGCATAGTGTCATTGAGTTGTTGAAAAGAGACTGTCCTTTAGATGTGCATTTAGCACGGTCTGGGTATACATGCAATATATTGGCAACCACCACCACCATTAGAGTTATTTTGAATGAGTTGCTTTTGTCTTCTATATAATCATTTGGTTTATTGTCAATCTCATAAAAAATTGTATGTAGGGGAATGGCCATTGATTGGTTGCTGTGTTGTGGTTTGATGAAACAGTGTGCAACTGCACTTTAACAAATACATATTTTTAAAGAATCCCTGCAGTTTGTGAAGATGGACGAGATTCAGGAACAGTCTCAACCCCAATCCAACGGTACCGATTTTATTTCAAATCCTCAATTCATCTCCTAGAGCCCCTTCTGCCATTCTTTTCGTTTTTCAAATTGATGTTTGTTTTATTGGGTATGGTTCTCATGGTTGGTTATCTTAACTTAAATTTCAGCATTTAGAGGCAGTGGGCAACTCATTGTTTGTTTTGCATCTGTGCAGAGAAGCAGGAGATTACTCAGGAATCTGACACAGGTTTTACTCCCAGAGCTTTCTCTAATTGATAATCTGAAGAATACTATAAATGATGTTGCATGTTAACAGTAATTTGCTTCAAGAGCTAGAACTCACAGGCTGTTTGCAGTTTTGTCAATGCTTACTCTATCTTGAGGTTGCCTTGTGCCTTGTCAGTGGACTGATTTGATAAAAAATAATCGAAACTTCATCTAGGAATATGTGAAGACGTTGGTGTCAGGGCCATTTTGCCAATATAATGCTTACTCTATCATGAGGTTGCTTTGAAGTTTGCATAGAGGCCGATGTCCTGTATTATACCAGATAAATAATTTGATAATGAGGTTACTTCCTAATATCATCAAATGAAGTTCAAATTTATCTTATTTACTTACTGCTTCTGACTGGATTTGCGGAGGAAATTCTATTAAAATACATGTAAGTTGTAACTAACTAAATTTTTGTTTTTCTTTCTTTTTACCCGTTCTCTATATAATCACTTGCTTTAAAGATTTCACAATTTGTTCTTGTAAATTAGTCTATCTGAAAATAGGGAAAACAACTTAATTTGGAGATAAAGGTATATCTTAAGCAGCCCCGACTTTAACTGTTTCTGTTAAGAGTTCATAATTAGAAAAATAAACCACATTGGGCCATTGTAAAAACAAACACACGCACACACATGTAATTTACATCTAAGGAGCCCAACTATTGGTGAAATTCTTCACGCATGGTATGGTCCTAGCAATGTGACCTAACCTACCTATTTAGGATGACAGAAAACTGACAGTACTATCAAAGCTGCAATCTGATTTTTACTAGGAACTGAAACACATCAAACTGAAAATTATAACGAGTACAGCAGATCTGAAACTCAAATCACATCACTGTTTTATTACCTTAAAAATAGGCAATACTGGAAGCTTCAAACCCTAACTCTAATGACTCATTGCTCTCTATTGAACTGAATGAATAACAATAGACCCTGTCTGTCTTTATATAGAAGGAGGCTAGGGTTGGACACTAAAAATATCCTAACCCTAAGCACCTAGGTCAGAGTGCCCAGCCTGCATAGTAGTGCATACATACATTCATGTGCTGGCCTCCAAGAAAACTGCACCTAGACTGGAGTAGGCTACACATGAACCTCACCTTCATCCTCTACTTGGGATCAGTGCCCTATCTCTCTAAAACCTATCTGGTGCTCTTTTCTTAAAACTGGAAAATTAATCATAAATAGAGAAGCAACTAAAAAATAGGACGGAAGTGAAACAGAAAACTGAACTGAACTGAAAGTTTCTAAATCAACAATTTAGGAAGGAGCAAGACAAAGTTTCTAAATCTTCAAAGCACGCAGGAGATGAGACAAGCTTAGGAAGGAGCAAGACTCAACTCAATCAACAACTAAATCAAACAGACAGACAATCAAACAGGAAGAAAAGAAAAATGACAAATACTCAGCACACAGGAAAGAAAAAGCACACAAATCCTACTGCTTAAGTGAGCTTATTTAGAAGACTACCTATTCTAAACAGGCAAGGCAAGGCAAGGCAAATGCAAGGCAAGGCAATCATTCAGGAGGAACAAGGGGGTAGTAATGTTTCAACAACACCCCATTTACAGGCAACTCTAACTCATCACCATCCGGAGTTTCCAAACACACAGAACCTTTTCCAGCTATTCTACTCACACGATAGGGTCCCAACCATAACTTCTCAAATTTTCTGTGATTTCCTGGTTTCTCCTTGTTCTTATCCCAAAGCAAAACTATATCACCTATTCCGAAAGCCACATTCCTACTCCTTTGGTCAAATGTTCCTTTTATTCTTTCCTGTTCTAAAACCATTTTGTTTCATGCTTCTCTCCTAGTCTCATCCAATTCAACCAATTTATCAATTCTTGCTTGCATGGCTTCTTGTTCTGAAGAACACTGTTGTAGGAGTTCAAATACAGGAATTTGGAGATTAATAGGAAGCCTACAATTTTGTCCATATACTAATTCAAAAGGAGCTTTACCTGTTATTCTTTTCACTGTTGTTCTGTCTGCCCAAAGAGCATATTTAAGTTTAACATCCCAAGTCCTTTTATTTTCACCAATCATCCTTTTTAGAAGTCTAATCAGGTTCTTATTGCTTGACTCAGCCAATCCATTACCCTGGGGGTAATAATTGGAGGAGTGGGAAAGAGTGATTCCGTGGTCAGAGCAGAAGATTGACATCTCTGTTTTGCTAAAGGCTGGGGCATTATCAGTAGTGATTTTACAAGGGCAACCATATCTGGAGACTATATTTTCTTCTTAGAACTTGACCACAACTTCTGCAGTACATTTCTTAGTAGGGATAGCTTCAATCCAACAAGTAAAGTAGTCCGTGCAGGTTAAAATGTACTTATATCCACCTGAAGAACTAAGGTTTATTGGCCCTACAAAATCCATTCCCCATTGCTGGAAAGGTGCCTCTATTATGATTGGGGTCAAAGTTAAGGCGGGCAATCGGGGCTTTCCCGAGTAGAATTGGCATTCTTGGCAAGTCCTGACAAAAGCATGCACATCTTTAAACAAAGATGGCCAATAATACCCGGCTCTCATGATCTTAGCAGCCATAGTCCTGGGTGCATAATGTCCTCCACACAACCCAGAATGCATCTCTTTAATGATTCTTTGGGACTCATCGAAATTTACACATTCAAGTATGATTCCATCTGGATTCTTTCAACCCAAACCATCTTCAGTCAACACATATTTGGATGCTTTTAACCTTAAGGCTCTCCTTTGGTGGGCTACAAGGTGATCAGGACAGGACATATGCCTAAGGTAGAAAATGATGTCCTTGTACCACTCATGGTCTTCATCGATATAAAGCACCTTAACACTTTCAACACTTACCTCCTTATCATTCTGTTGCATCTTGGAATCAGTTAGAAGTTGAGCTAATCCTTGGCCTTTAACTATCTTAATTGGCTTGATTTCAATATCATATTCCTGAATCCTAGAGATCCAGTTTCCTCTAACTCCTATTCCGTCAGGCTGGGACAAGACATCCTTTACTGCTTGATAAGGGACATGAGCAACAATCTTGGAATATCCAATGTATGTCCTAAAGTGTTTCAAAGATTTGACCAAAGCATAGGCTTGTTTTTCAGTGGTTGTGTAATCTAGTTCTGTGTCTCTGAGGTTTTTGCTCATAAAGGCAACTGGTTGGTTGCTCATGATTGTTTTCATTTTTTTGCAACAAAACACCTGCTATGGTGTCCTCAGAGGCATAAGAATATATCAAAAATTCTTTATTATAATTAGCGCAAACCAGAACGGGAGCGGTGGAAATGGCTTTCTTCAGGGCCTCAAAAGAGTCATTGCAAATCTTATCCCAGATAAACTTTACATCCTTCTTAAGTAAGGCATTGAGAGGTTTGGCTATCTCAGCCAAGTTAGGAATGAACCTTCTTACAAAATTTATTTTCCCGAAAAATGATCGTAATGAACTAACATCTTTGGGTGGAGATATGGCTTGAATCCCTTGCACTCTTTCAGGATCAATTCTAATGCCTTCTCGAGACACAATATGACCCAATGATTTCCCTTCATCGACACCAAAGGTAGACTTTTTAGGATTTAGGGAAATTCCAAACTTTTGACACCTTTCAAAAATTCTTCTTAAGTGTTTTACATGGTCACCTCTATCTTTAGAGAAAACAGTTAGATCATCTTGATAGATCACAATGATTTTGCCAATTAGGCCTTCAAATGCATGGTCCATTGCCCTTTGAAAGGTTGATCCTGCATTTAGAAGTCCAAATGGCATTCTTATATACTCATATGTTCCCCAAGGGGTAGTGAAGGTTGTCTTCCCACAATCTTCTTTTTTAATTTGGACTTGGTTATAACCAGAAAAACCATCGAGTAAAGATAATATGCCAGCCCCCGTTACACTTTGCAATAAATTTTCCATATTAGGCAGTGGATAATTATCCTTTAGAGATGCTTGATTTAGGTTCCTGAAGTCAATACAGATCCTAATTTCCCCATTTTTCTTCCTTACAACTACGGGGTTGGATACCTATGTTGTATGCTTGACTGGCCTAATGATGCCTGCTGCCAACATCTTTTCTAACTCCTTTTTGACTAAGGGAGCTAGCTTAGGGTTTACATTTCGCAATTTTTGTTGATATGGCTTGGCTCCCTCTTTGAGAGGAATGGTGTGCTCAATAACAGATTGATCATATGTTTTCAAATCATCATAGGTCCAAGCAAAGACATCTTTGTATTCTCTAATTAATTCTTCAATTTTCCTTCTTTCTTCTTTAGATGCATTTTTCCCTATTTTAATTATTTTTGGAGAACAAGAAGAACCTATGTTGATTTCAATGACTTCGTCAACTGGCTCAGATCTCTTACCCTTAAACTCATCATGCCTATTGAAATTCTTCTCTAAAGGAAAAGTGATTTCTGTTATGTCCATTCCTTCAATTGAACTACCTTTCATTTCATCTTCAAAGTTTACCATTGGGGTTCGAGCAGCAGTCAGAAATCGGATGATTTGGGCATCATTATCAAAGACTTGCCAATGGTCTTGGTTATCAGGGATAGAGGGTCTGAATAAGACTTCGAGCTTGCAGTTTCTTTGCTTCAAAGATTCAGAGGCTCGAATAGTACTAGCCATGACAGATAGCTCATCAGCCAAAGTGTTTTGCTCACGGGGAACTGCCTTGATTCCAAAGGCATCAAAACACTCAATGGTATCCCAAACTGCATTTCTATAGTCTCTAAGTCTATTATTCTTAGCAACAAATTGATTCTTGACTTGGGACACTATGAGGTCAGAGTCACCTATGACAGATAAAGATTTGATGTTTCTTTCTCTAGCAATTTCTAGGCCTAAAAGCAAAGCTTCATATTCAGCAACATTGTTGGTGCAATCAAACTCCAATCGAAAAGAGAACAAGTTCTCTTCTCCGGATGGTGAAGTCAAAACAATCCCAGCTCCTGCACCATGTCGGGAATGGGCCCCATCAAAGTGCATTTTCCAGATTTGATCATGTGGGAAGGGATGCTTCTTAATTTCGTCCCAATAATTTGCTAAGACGATGAAATTGCCAATTTCATCACTTGAATACATTGCTTCAGTAAACAGGTGTTCAAGTGTCTCAACATGCTCTTGCATCGGTGGTTCATTAAATAAGGTTATGGATGAACCCCTTCCAGTTGGGATTGTGGCATATGTGAGATCCATCTGGACACTTCCACCTAGTCTTGCTGACCACTCCCTGGATAGCAACATTCCCCAGACATCAGGGACATCTAGGACAAGGACACTCATCGAGAGCTCAATGTCAGCCAACCTAACAGGCAAATTTTCAATTATTCCAATAGCTTTCACAGTTCTGGAATCCATTCCACAAACGTTTCTATAAGGTCTTGTGGGTACTAACTCAAGTTGTTCCATGACTCTTAAGGGCATAACATTTACCTCAGCCCTCGAGTCTAACATGCAGTTATGCAATATCAAACCATTTACTTCCAATGCAATGTAAAAGGGAGGGAAGCTTCCAGAGTTGTCACCTGAAATACTTTGGATCATGACAGGGGAATCCTTAGGCTCTACAAAAATCTGCTCGGGGACTTGCTTCCTTGTTTGGATTCCAAGGTGAGTGGTAGCTCTCTTGTGGAATGAAGGAATCTTGAAGATTTCATAGAAAGGGATAGGCATTCATTTTCCCTAGAAAGCTTGTAACATCAATGTTTAGGTTGTAGGGGTTTTCTTTGTCCTTTTCATTTACACTTAAACCCAGGAACTTCATAATGTCATACTTGACAGACGGGATCGTGATTAAGTCTTTTAAGGAAACCAAAGCAGATGAATTGGTCAGCTTACTAGGAACATTTGTTCTTGGATGTTCTTGATTAGGCTTTAAAATCATGGGAGGCTTTGTCTTTAGAGGTACAGGTTGCTTTCTCCAAAGGGTTGCTTTAGGAACATTAGCTTTAGGAGGAAGATCAATCTTGATCTCTTGATCTGGTTTTTGGTTTGCAGGAGGAATTCGACTAGAACTAGTCACAACTTTACCCTTTGTGATGACTTCAGACGAAGGCTTGGGCATGATTCTTCGCACAGGTTGGTGCAATGCCTTGTTAGGCTGTGGATCAATTGGCTTAGGCTGCTAAATCTTAGGAGAACTAGCCTTTGGAGAGGTTAAATCGCTATAGATAGATTTTAACATTTCTTTAGTTTGCTGATCACGTCTTTTAAAATCTTCATCTTGATTTTTAAGATACATAGCAATGTTGGTGACCATTTCACACATGTTTGACATAAATTCTATGGTCATCTCAGGAGAGATATTATCTTGATAAGACATCTCTTTATGGGTTCGATTCTCAGCGGAGTCACAAATTGGAGTCGCTAGGTAGACTTTAAAACTCTTCTACCAAGATGTATGTCGTTCAAAGTGCAGGGAGAGAGTGAGACAAATAGATGGATATACTTTTAATTAAAGATTGAAATGATAACCATCTAGATTAATCCGGATGCGACAAGATATGAGTTATGCATGGATAATTGCAGACACCTAAGGTAAGCCTCTAACTCCCCGACAACGGCGCCAAAAATGTTATCACACAACTTGCAGTTGTCCCTAAAGGTATCGCATTCAGGATGGTAGAGGAGATGGACAACTAAAGAGGTGACCCAAGAGATGCCACAATTCCCAATGCAAGCTGAGAGTCACGTCAACCGAGGCACTCTTCACTTTAGATCGAGATGAATCAAGACCTAGGGGGAGACCCTATAACCAATCAAAGATGATTGGACCCAAACAAAGGTTCCTAGGGATATGTAAAAGACAAGTTACTGAAACCAATGCAAGGTTAGGTGGACCTAGAAGTTTAAGTATGGTTGAAGGAGGCTTAAGGAGTGACTAGTGTTTCAACCAATTAATGATTTAGGCCACATGATGAGATAAGATGACAAGATCTAGTACCATGAAATACACAAGTGGGGCCCACGTCCTTGGGATATGGAAATGGCTCAAATGGGACCCACAAGGTGAAGTTAGGGGTGCAAATGGTACTAAGGGTTATGCAAAGAGTAGATATTTGGATCTAAAGTGAAATTAGAGATACCCACATATGGGATCTAGGAAATGACACTACTCCCAAGAAGTGCGAATTGCCCTAGGTGGACTAGTGCCTTGAGTGGAAGGGAAAATGGAGTAAAAAAGATGTTAAATTATAGATCGGAACACTTAGGATGCAAATCGAGTGGGCTACCAAAGGTATGATGGTTGGATCCTTCTAGATCTAATACTTCACTATGTGACCCAAGTGGACAACAATCCCCAAAATGAGGAATGATACCCCCAAGGCAGAACTTCACAAAGTGAGATACTAGATATAGGTTTCAAGGTATGCTCTTTCCAAAACAAGTGGGATCTCAAACACCCAGTTTCTCAAAGTGGGACAACTCAATCACCCAAGAAGTGCGACTTTGCACAAGGAGGGCTAAAAGCATGGTAAAGTGTGTCAAATCAAGTCCAATGGCCACCAAACTTTAGATCCAAGTAGTTTAGGCAAGTATCAAAGTGGATCTAGAAAATCCAAGTGATCCAATGGCTAGATCTCCATAGATCCGAGATGTGAAGTGCATCACCAAATTGACCCAAGTGGGGCACAACCCTCAAAATGAGGAATGGGGCCCACAAGCTGAAAATCAATGAAGTGAGACACTAGGGGTAGGTTATCAAGTGAGGAGAGTATGAATCAAGTGGGATCTCACCTACCCATGTGTTGGATCTAACCCAATTAGCTTCTCCCAAGGGGTGCGATTTGCCTCAAGAGGGTTATTTTGCCTTGAAAAGTGTGTCAAATGGAACCCAATCACCACCAAACTATAGATCCGAATTGCTGTGGATACTATAGAGGTGGGTTTTCAATATCTTTTCAAAAGCTAGGCTAGATCCAAGTAGATCTAAGAAAAACAAAAATGAGGGTTTTGATTTTAATGTAGTTTTTGACCAATAGGATGGATAGCAAGCGAAATCAATACGTACTTTGTAGATCTTACCTCAAAAGCTTGCGGCCTCTTAGCATATGGAGAATTCTTGCCCTAGTTACAATTTCAAGCTTGATCCAAGTGTCTTTAACCAAAAGCATCCAAGCCCTAGGAGGAAATGTGTCTCATGTAAACCTGCAAATCAAACTACATCAAGTTAGATTTGATCTACAAATCCATAATATCTAAGCATGTCATATCAAGAAAGTAATCAATGGACAAAGCACAATTGAAAAACTCCCTCTCTATGAAGACGTCTTGCTCATGGGGGATGTGAGCAACCCCTACAATCTTCCCACAAAGCAAATCGTTGAGCTAGTTTGAAGTAATTCGGCCTCCCTCTCTTGAAGTCGATTTCACCTGAAAAGCAAACAATGTCGAGAAGCAAAATATCCAAGAACATATGCAAGAGCAACCCAATCAAAGCCAAGAAGTAGATCTCCAAAATATTCTTTTCATTCCAAGTTTTCCAGAGCCCAAAGGTGAGCTATACAATAGGGGGTCTCCTCCTTATATAGGATAATAAAGACCAAAACCCTAGATCTCAAAACCACTTTACAACAAAATGAGTGGTTGAGATTAAAAGATCTCAATACATAATCAATGGCTAATATGAATCATAAAAATATTACACATGGATCACTAAAAAAGGTGATGATGTCATAGCCTAAAGATACTCATGGAGGGTGACGTCATCCACTAGAGGGGGCAAAAGTACATGGGCCCACCTCATATGACTAGGACATGACTCATGAAGCACATGATGGGGCTAGGAGGCATCAATCCTTGCTAGCTCATCCCCATGGCACAATAAAATAATAAAATATGTCCAAAATAAATACAAATGATCAAATTTGTCCTCAAAATCTGTGAGAGACATGTAGTAAATGGCCTCCTGTGGCCTCTGTGGACCCCCCTGACTGATGAAAACTGGCTGAAAGATAGGGGGTTCACCCTGGAAGACCTCTTTGAAAACCAAATGCCAAAACCTTGCCTCAATTGCCCAAATCGAATTCCTCAATGACCCTTTTATCCCATTTCTGGACTGCCTCAGTAACTGTGAAAGTGCTGAAACTGCCTCCTAGGGCACCTGTGCTGTCAAATTGAGCCCACCAGGCTCTCAAGAAGGGGGGATACATGGTAATAGAAAGTGGCTGGACCACCCCCTCCTCATACAGCGCCCTAGGTGAGCTGGCCTCTCATGGCCCCTGTTGCTCAGGCTGGGAAATCAACCCCAAATTTGGTCAACAAGTGTAAAAATGCATCTATCACTATCAGAAGTGCCCGGAACTGAAAGATAAGTGTCTCATTGGATCTAGAAGACCCAAATATACTAAGAATGTGTACTCATACACCATGGGTTGCCCTGATGGGCTAGCTATAGGGTCCACCATATGTGAACAGTGCATAATCTGATGATTTGAAGTAATAATAAAACCTGCTGAACTGCATCAATCATCACCTGAATCATATGTCCATCATATAGTACCATTATCAAGAGTATGTGGGACCATCAATCATCATCCATAAGCATACATGGCCCACATCATCACGGATCCCAAGAAATGACCATAGTCAAACTGGGTTTGACTAGGTCAATATATAACCAATGATAAATCATATCAGTAGACTAAGACATGTTCCTCTAATCATACTCACAGCTTAACTTAAAGTATAACATCATTTAGTGGCATTAATCTTATTTGTTTATTCCGTTGTTATTTGTAATTACTTGCACAATAGCTTAAGTGACAAACTCACCCATTGGACATGGTCTAACTGCTAGCTAAGGATGAAGGCTAGGAACAAGGTTGGGCAAAGGGGGTGACTTGTCTAAACTCAACTAAAAGATACTTTGAACTGGGAGAAAGGGGAAGCTACAAACTCTGTGCTGGACAAAATAAACACGGGGGATGGCTGTGTCTCACAAATGGGTAAGTTGTTTTGAGAGTGCTTATTCAACTTGGGCATCATGTCTACTTTTATAAAAGATGGTCCAGTTTCATTAGGATCCATTTATTTCATTTCATGGCCTTTTTGCCCTACATAACCCTTCGGATCTCAGGTGTGCTGGTTAGCACAACTAATTGCAGCTTGCATCCAGGGCATGTTTACATATACATATAAGGTCAGCAATTGTTTAGATATAGCTTTTAAGAACCATTGCTCTTTGGGCCTTTCTTATACTCTTCGAGGAGTATTTTTAGCAGTTCATCGCTCTTGCCCTTTTTAGTTTCCATGGGCGAATCTATATAAGCTTCCATAAGTAGTACATGAGCTATCAGTTTTAGCCAACAACATCTCAAGTGACTAGGGGGAGTTCGAGCCAGTGCCAAACATCGGGACAACCGACTAGAATGATTTAGGCCTACAATCCAACTTACCAAAGGCAAGTTTTGTCACCAACTCAGAGCCGAGACACTATACATACAGGGATGCGGTCCAAACACAGAGGTAGAAAAAGGGGAAGTCCTCAATACCAGAAAGTCAAGTAAGACAAATCAAGGGTTAAAACCAAACAAGGAAAGTCATGAATGGATGGAGTCAAGTGAAGGTGGAGCCTAAGCTAGCAAACAAATGGTGTCAAGGAAGACCATATCTATGCAAGGTAGTAAACCAGTGAGTTTTGTCAAACAACCTAAATGTGCAAGTAAAAGTCCATTTTAAATTATTATCAAGATAGTCCATTTTATAAAGTTTGCCACATCATGAATTATATACCAAGCTAATGCTGTGAACATGACTAAAACGACAAGATAATAATTCACAGTCAATGATAAAACATCCATAGGTCATACAACATCATCACAAGAATAATCATCATATATCATCTGAAACACTGCTGCAATACATCTCTAGGCACTGAACTGAAACTGTATGGGATAAAGGGTCATATCGGTCATCAAATCTGAACTCACAAGGCTCAACCTTGACACAAGGTCTAACATAAGTCTGAATAATACACTGCTTTGATCATGAGGGATCTCAAAATATAAAGTCATCATAGCCAAGCTGTGGAAAAATCTAAGCTCTGGAATGTGCAGATATCTTCTAAGCAAGAATAGTAGCCTTGCTACTATGGTGTGATAACAGGCACTTTACTGCTCTCTTTGGAATCCAGTCTTGTATGAAGTGATATTTGATATCTATGTGTTTGGACCTATTCTGATATATTTGTCTCAGGGAGTTTGATACACCTCTGATTATCACAGTATATCACTGTGGGATCCAATTCCTGATCAAACAACTTTGCAAGCAACTTGCAAAGTCAAATGGCCTCACAGCTAGCAGTATTGGCTGCCATGTATTCTGCCTTTGCTGAGCTAAGTGCCATGGAATTTTGCTTCCTATTGAACCAGGATATCATACTTGATCTCGAGATAAAGCAGTACCCTAAGGTGCTCTTCCTGTCTACTGCACTGCTTGCCCAATCTGAGAGTCTATATACCCCTGCAACCTCACTTCACTATCTCCAAGATATTTCCAACCATATTCCACACTGCCCCTCAAATATATTAGCACATGTTTTGCTGCTACCCAAGGCTCCTTCCTTGGCTCTACCATGCACTGACTCAAGGTGTTCATTGCAAAATATATATTTGGTCTTGTGTTGACCAAATACATCAAGGAACCTATCAACTGCTTGTACAATGTAGGGTCCACCAACTCTAAATTCGAAGCTGTCACTTTCTTTAGATTAGTGATTATGGGTGTGGATACAGGTTTGCAGTCCTCTATCCAAAACCTCTTTAGGATCTCAACTGCATATTTTCCCTGCCTAAGGAATATATCCCTCGGTCTCTATCAAACCTCCAAACTCGAGAAGTAATGCATTATGGCATATCTGCTTCCATATCTGATTTGCACCCTGCAATGAGCTTCTATGCACCTATAAAAGACAAGTCATTTACAAATAGCGCGAAAATAAGTAGATCAGTCCCAACAAATATATAATATAGATTGGGATATGCTTCACTTTTTGTGAATTTGACACTGCAAATATCCATCTATCATGGAATACCATGCTTTTGGTGCCTGCTTGAGTCCATACAAAGCCATCTTAAGCCTGCAAACATGGGACTCCTTCCCATTTACCTCAAAGCCTCGAGGCTATTGTTTTCTGTAACCTCGGACAGGTACTTCTGCATAGGCCAAGTGTCTGGCATGTAGGAGTCGTCCAAAAGACCTCTCACACCTAGGAGTTTCATTTTAATTAAGCGAATTATTAAAGTGAAAGTACTTTTATAATTACTTTATGTAAAGTGATCGGGCCCATGGTATTTGGTGACCCATGGTATTGGCTCTAGGTATTTGCAGATTGTAATGTTATAAAAGTCATCCTAGGTGAGAGGAGGACACACAACAAAGACAACAGTCACACAGAGGGTTGGAGGAGGACTTTCAGCTAATTGTGCCAAGAAGGGTTCGAGGAACGAAGCAAGGGGCAATTGAGGGCTAGTAACTAGTAAGATCGGAGGGCTGATCTTGAGGTTTGATAGCTAGCTTCTGTCATTGTATTTTCCTTAGTGGGCGATTATCCCAGGAAGGGAGCTCAAGGGTTTTATATTATTAATAAAATCAATCTATTCTTTGGTTTTTCCCTAGTTGGTGTTTTCCAGGGTAAATCTTAATGTGTCAAATGTATGTGATGATTTCTTGAGTTATTTTCGCCGTGTTGTTTTGTTGAGATATAACGTGTTTTCAATAAATAATTTAAGTAATTATTAGGGACTGAAGATCGGGTCTGGATTTGTAAAAATCAACAGAGGCTACTATATCTACACTTCTTTTTCAATTATCCCATTAAGGAAAATTGTGTTTGCATCCATCTGATGTATCTTCCATCCCAAAAATGAAACTAAAGACGTAATTTCTCTAATGGAAGCATACCTAGTGTTATCACATATATAGTAGCTGGGCTACCATACCTTTATTTCCAGATTCCAGTATA
The DNA here is from genome assembly GCA_027924585.1 of Larix kaempferi. Lineage (NCBI taxonomy): Eukaryota > Viridiplantae > Streptophyta > Pinopsida > Pinales > Pinaceae > Larix > Larix kaempferi. Next base: position 6,129,269 of record BSBM01001229.1, on the reverse strand, counting down.
TTTTTTAGCCAGTCCTTTACACTGAGATGCTTGAGATGAGCATTTATTATTGAATCACTCTTATGATGATGAGTAGTAGTGTATTCCTATGCCATGACTGAGTCTCAGGAAACTCAGATTTGATGACCGATGTAGCCATTTTGCCATACAGAGCAGTATGCCTTGCCCAGAGTTGCAGCAGCAGGTTCCCGATAGACAGATGATGGTTTAGATGGTCTTCACAGGTATATGATCCAGCAGGTATTATCTTGTGTATTGTTTATATTGCTTTCTTGGTCATTTTAGTAGCATATTGTAGCATTTAGTGTCATGATCTGGCGATCATATATGTATATTGGACTTGGTCTTTATTATGTATCTATCAAGTGTCCTACTCAGATGATAGAGGTTCTTGTCTATACTCATTGGTTTCACCCTCCTAGGAGAATGTAGGTGATCATTCCCACCATCTCTGGCTTGATAGTGTTGGCATCATTTTCACTTTCTCCATCCATTCGTTACCTTCCAGTTATTGTTGTTATCCTGACTTACTACTTGACTAGTGACATGGAGGACCTTCCCCTACTCTAGCCTCTTTGTTGGATGAGCTTCCCTATTTTATTGTGTCTCGGCTCTGAGTTGCCTAAGTTGTGTTGGCTAGATATGAAACAGATAGTGCTACCATCATTACACTGTATCTGGAAACTATATTGTATATCTAAATGAAAGCCCATTCTAGAATGTGTTTTTCAACACACGTGAATGAAAGGCATGTGAAATTATAAATCCAAGAATGTGTTTCTTAACACACACGGATCAAGGCTATATATATATGAAAAGGTCTTATAAAACAATGGTTTAATAAATGCTATATCTAATGATTGCTGACCTTATATACATGTAATGATTATTCCTCATTAGCCTGCTGGTTATCATATGAGATGGAGTAAGGGACAACTAATTCTAAGTGTCCCCTAGAGTCTTGAGTTACGGTTTGTCGGGCACCCAGGCATGGCGGCTCTAGAAAGGATCCTCACGGAGCTATATCAGCTTGGATGTGAATTGTAGGCATCTGTCAAGGTTGAATAAGCACTTCCCAAACAACTTACCCATTTGTGAGACACTGCCCTTCCCTGTGTTACTACTTGTCCAACATATGCTTTAGTGTGTATCCCCTTTCCAATTCCAAAGTGTCACAGTGTTGAATCAGTACAGTCATCCCTTAGCCTAGCCTTGCATCTATCCACCCTCACCCATCACTAGCAAATTGATCACAACCATGAAGTGAGTATATTCTTGAGGCTTTAAAGTCTGAGTTAGTATTATCATTATTAAAAATGTTGAATATCTTGTTTTAGATCGCCAGTGAAATGATTACTCTATGTTTATGTTGCTATTGGAATGACTTATGAACCATGTTTTAACCAAATGCACTTGCAGCACTATGATGTTTTTGGTTTGGATCATATTATGGGTCAGTTTGACTTGGTCAAACCTAGTTTGACCAAAGTCAACCACAGGACATGAGAGGGGTTAAACCCCGGATGATAGCTATTGATGATATGTGATCCCTAGTTGGTCACTAGATGGTTCCATGAAGCAGTTACAGCTTCAGATAGTGATCTGCAGTGATTTTGAGGATTTTGATCATTTGCGGATTATTATTATTTTCATTTATCTGAGCATGGTGATGATATTATTTGATTATGCAGTCATCCATATGGTGTATGAGTATGCACCATTAGTGCATTTGGGCTCTCTGAGTCCATTGGGATAGTTAGTTTTCAGTTCCGGGCAGTTTCAGTTGGGATTTCTTTCAGTTTATCACTTTAGTGCAGATTTACCATTAAAAATGGCTTGTTAGAGCAGTATCAGGATTTGATTGGTTCACCTATGGTGCTATAGAGGGGATATAGATTGTAGCCACTTGTTTTTACTACATTGCTATGTTCATGGACATGTTGGTGCAGTGAGATTTGGCCCCTGGTGACTAGGCAATGAGTTACATGCATTTTTATACTTTTCAGGTGATTTACAGAGGCATAAAAAATGGTAAAATTGGCTACAGAGGAATTCGATTTGGGCTACTGAGGCAAGGAAATGCCATAGGAATGGTTTTGATGATGTGTATGATGTCTCCCACACCCTCCAGAGCAGTTGCAGCATTCAGTGGGGCCCACACATTTTTCTCCGACACATTTTATGGTTTTCTGGAGCCTTTGGAGACTGACGACTTTCCTTGTTGGGCATGATTTTATGCTTAGATGATGTATTTGATGATTATTGTGCCATGGGGACACACTAGGGAGGTTATATGTCACCCCCTAGACCCACCATGAGCTCCATGTTATGTTTTCCTAGTCACTTGGAGTGGGACGTCCCCCCTAGGGTGATTTTGTCCATGACATTGTTATATTTTTGAGTTGATCCATGTACATTATTGTTGAGCTCATCTCAACCGTAGATTATAACTTTTGTATCTTTTAATCTTACCCATCCATTCAAAAGGTGGTTAGGGTTTTGGTATCTCTTCTTCCTATTTAAAGGAGAGAGCTTCTCATTGTAAAGGGACCTTTGGCTCTTGGAATCTTGATAATAATAAATTATTTGTAGATACTTTTGGATCTTCTTTGCAGTGATATTCTTAGATGGTGATTGGAAAGTCTATTGCATCCTAGCATTTGAGAGTTTGTGGTGAATCTATATTTTCCGTGGAAACATTGCCTTGTCTACAGGAGGGCGACTTCACTTGGGCGTTTTTGCAGGGCTTCCTCAACTCGCTTCACTTGGGTTTGCTTGTATCAGGGGGTTTTCATTAGCTTCATTGTGATCTATGATTTCATCTTGATATGTCTTTTGTTACATTAGTCTTATTCTCTTGATGCATCAAATCTGATATGGTTGATGTTTGTTGTGCAGGGGAGAAGGCGCATTGGATTCCTTGGGCAAATTGGTTTGCATTGGATACTCACTCAAATCTCCTCAAATTGATCGGGAAGGCACAGATCATCATCATCAAGGTATCCACAAGATTTTCCGGGTAAGATCTACAGGTTTGTCATTTATTTTTGGGTTCCAATCCATTGGCCATTTTATTTTACTGTCAAAACTCTCACTTAAAATAATTGGAAAATTCTCTGGGTCCAACCACTTGGCAAATTGGCAAAACATTTCTGGGTTTTTCACCTTAGGGCAAACCCTAGGTGGGTTCTCCAAGTCGTCATCTTTGGAGGACTCCCTTTGGCCCAAATCCCTAGGCACTGGATCTCCTTACCCTCACGCATTTCCTGAGAAGGTTGGTTTGCCTGTTGTTTGATGCCCCGGCTGAGACTTGTGTGTTTTGATATTGTCATACTTGTCAATCAAGTCTATCAAAAGGTACTAGATAGCCCCAATCTTGTTCCTAACCTCCCTGCTTTGGACACGGTTCCCAAGGCAGTGGATTTTTATATCATTTGTTGGTACCTTGATTCTAGATCTGTTAATTAATCTCATAAGTCACATTGGATCAAATCTATATCTCTTAAGCCTCTTGATCCAACCCATAACTCACCTAGTGACTTCCTCCATAGATCTAGGGTTTATAATACCTAACACCTTACGTACTTCACCTTGTTTGATTTGATCTGGTGTCCTGGTTAGATCTTTCCTATCGGGAGTTGATCTAGGTCTCCCCCTTTGTTGTCTTGGGCTTAGATAACATCAAGTGAAGAGTGCCTCGATTGGCGTGACAACCAATCCTTTGGAGATCGAGGCTCTCTTGGTTCACCTCTTTGGTTTCCCATCCCCTCTATGATCCTTACGGATCCATCTTTCGGGGCAACTACAAGTTTGGTGATAACACCTAGCGACTAGAGCAAAAGTCTCCTCATAGTCCACTCACTCTTTTTAGAAGAACCCTCTTGGCACAAATCTCGTCTTGATCTTCTCAATGCTACCATCAACAAAATGCTTAATTTTGTAGGGCCACCTAGAAATCACTATTGACTTTCTCTCCAATCTTGGCACTATGTCCCACACATCATTCTTCATGATGGAGGTGTACTCCACCATGGCATCTTGTCAAACTTGCTGGTTCACAGCTTCTTGAAAGATGGAAGGCTTTGAATCTATGATGCTACTCTTCAGTGACATGTAGTTTGGAAGATTTTTTGGAGGTCCACTCTCTCTAAATGTGCTCCTGGGATCCTCAACATACTTTTGAACATCCCTCAATATCTGAGCGAACCTTCTAGGTCTCTTGATAGAATTGGGATGAGCTAATGACTCCTCTTCACTTGAAGGCTATGCGTTGTATGGAACAATTAGCTCCCTCTTGATTCCTCCCTTCTTGCAGAAACCCTCGAACTCCTAGGAGGTATATTCACCCCCATTGTTCGATCTCAAGACTTTGATCTTCTTTCATTTTTTATTCTTGATTAGAGATTTAACTCTTGAAACTTGCTAAAGACCCCATTCTTGGTCTTGAAGAAGTAGATCCATGTCTTGTAAGAGGAATCACCAATAAAAGAAACATGGTGCATGCTAACTAAGATTGATGCTACTGACATTGGTCCATAGACTTTTGAATGCACTAGGTCTAGAATCTCCCTAGACCTATGCTCGTTGCTCGGTAAAGCAACCTTGGCATGCTTGCCAAGTGTGGACCCTTTGCATACTCCTTGCTGCTCAATGTTGAACTTGGGAAGTCCTATGACTATTTCCCTTAGAATAGGCATTGCTTTATGATGCAAGTTCCCCATCCTCTTGTGTCACAACTTGCACAAGTTGTCATTGTTATGAACTAGGGCTAGAAGAGGTTCACCTTGTAACCTATATAGATTGCCTTCCCTAAACCCTATCACTTGTGTTGCTTTTGGGCTAGTTTCCTTTGGTTCGATAAGGATATGCTTGTTCTGGAACTCTATTGCATAACCCTTATCTTCCATAACTGAATTGAAAGCAAGTTGTTCGTGAGACCTAGAACAAATAGAACATCAACAAAGTCTAAAGGGTTTCTTGGTTGGAGTTGGAATGAAATAGTACAAACTCTCTCTACTAGGTACCTGACATCATCACCAAGCTCTACTTGAACCCATAGTTTTGAAACTCGGTTAACTCAAACTCGGACTCGGCCGAGTTGACCATCAATCGAGTCAACTCGTACTTCAAACTGGATTGGGAGACTGGTTAGATACCAGATCGACCGAGTCCCGTCTTGAATTGGCCAAGTTGACTGTAAAAAAATTTGCCCTGTTCAGTTACGTTACACGTAGTAGTATTTAGTAATATTAAATTCTTAAAGTAAAAGTGACATTCTCCTTATCTTTCATTTTCAATCATTTTACTTAAATTTTTAACATTACCATTTTTCAGGATGTTTGAGAGTGGTTCCAATGTCATCGGATTTCATATGAAAAAAGTAGAATTTTAGATCCCATTTAGAATTCAACAAACTTAATAGTTTCCAGGATTTTAGGATTGCAATGATTCACCGAAATGTATGGTTTATGATTTATGTTTCACATTCATTTTTTAGATGCCCTTGCTTATTTATTAATTTATTATTGACACACACACACACACATATATCGTGTTTCCCCATTTCCAAAATTTTGGGGGTTCACGTTTCCAACACGTCCTCGTTTCAGAAACTCGTCCCTGTTTCCCTGTTTCGTGCAACTTAGAATCTAACCCTAACCCTAAAGCTATAAGATGAACCCTAATCTCGTGCTTTTAGACGTTTAGTTAGTACTACTACTGCAATTGTAGATGACCTTGAGGAGTCTGAGCTTGAGCCAGATGATGATGCCATTGCCTATGCCATTGCTAGTCCTAAATCCTCCATGATTCTAGTTCTACTCAGTTCTAGTGGTGGTTATGAGTTTGATGATTGATCATGTCGTTCAATGACATGTATGATGTATGATGTAGTGGCATCATAGCATGTTTTTTGGACTCTACAAGCCATTTAGGCCTCATTGATTATGTATTTTGTTCCAAATATGTATTGCACAATACACTTCGTGCCATTTTGATATATTCATCCTTATATGGTATATACAGGACTCGACTTTGGATTTTTTGTCTCTAATGCTTTGGAATCATGGATTAGAATCTTTAAAATATTGTTTCTTCTTAAATTTAAATATTTGATGTATTTTTGAGTGAACCAAGTCATTAAATTCGACTCAGCCGAGTGATTACCGATTCATTACCAATTTTGTGTTCGAGTCTGAGTTGACCCTCGACCAATTCTGAGTTCGAATCCAAGTTTTAAAACATTGCACTGAACCCCTGAGTCGTGCTCTTTTAAAGTGGTAAAACGTCGGGTTGATGTCATAAGTTGAGATGCCCCATTGTCCACATACCAATCATCCTTCAAAATCGTGTCGTTAGTGGTGGCAAACTTGCTCGTTTATTTTTTTGTTGATGCTGCTACTTACTTCTGCTACTACTTCCCTTTTCCCTTTTTGTTTGGACATTGTGATATATAATGCCCGTGCTTCTGACAAATGAAGCACTTGACCTTGCTCAAGTCCTTCTTCCCTAGCTATGATGTTGATTTGTTACACCCCAGATTGTCTGCAGCATGCTATCTAGGATTTACTAGAGTGAATGGATCGTTTGTAAAAGGCCATGTCTGGGCTTGTTTATGTAAAAGTGTTGGTCTAACTTCTTTCAAGACCCATGGTCTAGTCATGGCAGGTCCTCTTGGTTTTCATTTCAAGGAGTATTGGCGTAGCTGCTTTGTTAACTTCCCCTTGATGGGTCGAAGTCCCCCATCATATTGCGCCTTTGTGCCTTGGGTTGGTGCTCTGGTGCTTCTTGGGATAGACCCACTAGGACACATGGCTTAGGGGCTCCTAGTCACACTCATGTTTATGCTACGTAGAAGGTGATTGCGCGTGTAAGGGTTGTCATACTAGCATTTGCACACCTCATTTATGCCCACTTGGACATTCTCTTATTATGTATCACCCCTCCTCTTGGTCTACATGTGCAAAGTCCATGATGATGTCATCTTCTTGAAGAAAGCCTTACCTTGCTAAAGGGGAGGACGTTGAGGGATCTTCTACATAGTTGGCGTTAGTTGGGGCATGGCATCCTCCTCCGGATTGCCACTCCCCTCGGTTGAAGCCCTTTGCATCATTTTATTATTATTTTTAGTCTTTTGTGGTTTAGTCCCTGACTTGTGGGTGACAAACCCTATTTTTTAGTTATTTTATTTTTTAGTAAGGTAGGCTCTCAAGTTAAAAAGGACTAGGATGCCTCATATAAATAAAGGCTCCTATCAGTCATTTGTAAACAAGACAGGTTCAAATATGTACTTATTTCTCTTTCTTTTTGTATATTGGAGCATTTGAGCTAGGCACACCTCTCTTTTTGTCATATTTCTTTTGTGATGAATGGTGGAATGGTGAAATTCTAGGGTTTTGCTATCTTACAAGGTTGATTCAAAGAATAGTTGTTATAACTCGTGGCTAAGGAAGGACCTAAGAACTATCTCTTGCTCTCTTTCTTGGTGAATGTTGGTAATATCTTTTCGTTTTCTTGTTTGACGTTGCTTTTGCACCTTAAACAAGGTAAATTAGGGTTTTTATTAGCATCTTGTCAATCTTGTTTGAGGAGACTTTCCTCTTGAAGGAGCTCTGCACAATGGGCCTTGGGATTCATTGTTTGCCCTAATTAGGGTTTGGCTACTTTGATCTAATCACGGGTTACTAGCCTTTGCCCTATTTGGTAAATTTTGAATAGCTAAATTGAGTTGGGACGTTGACCTCAATCTCTAGTTGCCCTAGGGTTGAGGACTAAGGTCATAACCCCTTCTCTTCTCTTTTTTATCAAAATTCTGTAGTACATATATTATTGGGATGAGAGCTCACAGTTAATACAGTTGTAATTCCGAACCGGAGAATTGTCTGCGATGAGATTCATTCTTTGTCTACGCATTTCGAACCTTCAAGCTGAGATTCTTCATCGGGATTTGTCCCGATGAAGAATCTCAGCTTGAAGGTTCGAAATGCGTAGACAAAGAATGAATCTCATCGCAGACAATTCTCCGGTTGGGAATTACAATAGTACATATTTTGTAAAAATATCAAAAAAATATAATATTTGGAATAAAGAATGGATGTCTGAAATAGACTTAGATCCAAGTTCTTCAAGGATCCTACTAGAAGCTAGCTTGCTAAGTCTCTTCCTAAGAACCTTTTCAGGATCAGGGATGAAACTAGCCAAGCCTTCAGGGTTCCTTCTAGTTGAATACCTTGGTAAATTACTTGACAGTGGAGTCGCCAGGTGGATTCAAGTCTAATTTCAGAGAGTGATTGGACTAAATCTACCAAAAAAGGGAAATAAAAGGCAGTGGAGTCGCCAGATAGATATGAAATCTATCAAAAAAGGTAAAAAACTAGAAAAAACTAAGGTCGTCCAGGAACAAAAAGATTTGTCCCCGGCAACGACGCCAAAGATGTTACCAACATATTTGTACCATAGTTGGATTATCTGAAGAGCTGCAATTTGACAAACACCATAAGTGTTTGTGTTCCAGTGTATCAAATGATCCATCCTTTGCGCCTAGCCAGTTTTGGATAGTCAATTTGTTTTTGGTCTTGAAATGACCATGCCCCACGGGGTTTTTGTAAAAAGTGTACTAGTAGGGTTTGAGTGGCTCGGTCACCCATGACTGGTTTATCAACTAAGGTATTCCAGGGAGTTTTTTACCCTGACTATACTTTGCCTACGGGCGAGGTATAATTGACAAGGTTTTCTCCCGCTTCCTCCAAAGCTGGAATGCCTGATTTTGAAATTCTGGCCATGGGGGGTTATTAGAGTCCAACTGATGAATATGAACCTACTAGACACTATGAGTCGAGTCAGTGGTCATTTTCTAGGTCTGTAGAGGTTTTTTAAACGTTGTCTGAAAAATTTTTACCGGACGCATTGGACAGTCAATTGTTTTATTTTTTAATAATTAATTTTTCCATAGTTTAAATGGAAAAATTCAAGTTGTAATATGTCAGTCGTCCGGGGGTGTTTTTCAGTGATTGGAGGTTTGATTCCTAAGCCAAAAAATCATACTTAAACCCTGGGCACCTTATCCTACGTTTCGAATTGTTATGTAGCCACTTAATTAATAATTCCTCAAATTTCAATAAAAGAGGATTATTAATTAATTAAAATCAAAAAATTAATAATTGGAGATAATCCAATTCTCTCCAAAATAATCCAATTTGGATTATTTCAGTGGCTAAATGACATGGCGCCAGGCATTAATGAAGATTCCAATCATCTCAGTCATCATGCAGTCAACTATCCAGTCAACAATTAGTGATCTCCTTCAAAAGAATTCACCCTCCTCATGTGCAAATTCGAATTTGTGACATGACAAAGGCATTAAGTGGTTTTGAGTTAAGTTTGAGTTGCATTAAAGTTGAGTGGGGGCACCTTGCCTAGGTGGAGGCCACCTCCCACTCTCAACCACCAAATCTCAAGTCAATTTCGAGTTAAACTCCAAGCCTACCTACCTCAAGGCTCACGTATATCCTCATGCTCACGTTAATCTAAGTATGGAGTTCGATTTATTATGTGGCAACCATTGGATGGATTGTTGGGAATGAAATGAATGCCATGGTAGGCGCCTTAGCCACCTCATGGCTTGGCTCCTACCAAGACTCAAATCACATCCCACTAATTCCTCATTTCAATAAAGCCCTAATCTCACGTATATTCTCTTTGGGATCACGAATTCACACTTGGCATCTTCTTTATGGATGGTGATACTAACAAGATGGAGATGGGGGGCGCCTTGCCTAGGTGGAGGCCACCTTCCCACTCCCTATTGATTGCAACTCGAGTTATGTGATAGCCTTTCACTCCAAATTCGTGTTGATTGGATTTTGGATTGAGATTTAATGGTAATTCGAATTAGTGTTTGGTGCCATTGGCTCTCATGGATGCCAATTCGATTTAGGGTGCTAGGTTAGTCTAGTTTTGTTATAAAAGGATGGCATTGCCTCCTTGTTTCGCATGGATTTTTGTGCAAATAAACTCTGGTGAAAATTGTAAGCTCTTGATTAATAAAATATTTTGAGACTTTGGAGGTCATTCGATTGGGCTTTTGGCATTGTGTCTTCATCTCATATGAAGCAATATCTCTTTCACCCTACTCTTATTTGCAAATTTGATTATTAGGCTTATTGAGGACTAACAATCTAGTACTTAGGCTTCTAATCTCTTACTTTGAGTGTTTGTGTCTTCAGGGAATTCATCTATTGGGAGCTATTGGCATCTAATACCTTCACCATTCAAGTGTTCCATTTTTCTAAATATTTTGTTTGTAGGGTTGCGAGCCTCTCCAAGTGTTTCTTGCCTTCTCCAACAAAGTTCTAAAAAACACTTTCGGTTATTGGTTATTAGTCCTACCCATCTCTAAGCTGTGGAAAGCTTTAGATCTACCATTCTCCAAGCCTAGACTTTTGCCAAAGTTTGCCTTTCGTTTTTGGGCTTACATTGGTCTTTCCCTCCTTTTTGCTCTCGTCCCACTTCTTTTTCTCCTTGTTCAAAGCTTCCTTTCCATCCAAAACTCCTCCTCCTAGCTTTCGTCCTAGCTTCCTTCCCTACCCTTGCCTTTGTTTCTCTTTGTCTCCCTTTCGTTTTCTTCCTTAGATCCTCTCTTAATCATCTAGTTTCCATCTCCTTACCCTCTCGTTTTGTCTCTTTCCTTACCCTTTCATCCATCCTCTAGCTCTACCCTCCTCCTTTTGTTTCCATCTCTCAGTTTGCCTTTCGTCCCTCTCTCTTTACCTTTCCCTCCTCCTTTCGTTTCCATCTCTCAGTTTGCCTTTTGTCCCTCCTCTCTTTACCTTTCCTTCCTCCCTTCGTCTTTTGCTTTCTTTTGTCTTCAAACCCTCCTTTCGTCCACATTGGTTCACCTTCACGTAAAAACAAAAAGCACATATTTGTTAAGTGTAGGAGTTTGTTAGTTGCATTTCTTTAAAAGTTAGTGGTTAGTTTTAAAATTCCTTTGAAAAGTTAAAATTTAGATCTCATTTTTGCATAGTTAGGTTCTAATCTATATTGGCATCTAGCTTTTGCTTAGTTACTTTTTGCACTTAGATCTCATCTAGTTAGTTCGCATCTCATTGTTAGTCTTTTTTATTTTATTTTAGATCTCATTCTTAAAACATTAGATTTGCATTTGTTTGTCAAATTTCTAGTTTTTTGCTTAGTTACATTTGCACTTCAGATCTCATAAAAAAAGTTAAAGTTTGCATTTGAAAAAGGATTGGGCATTTAGATTAGATTTTAAGCTTGCATTTAGTTTCAAGTTGTTTTATTTTACTAATAACTAATGGGTGCTTGAGTGGTTTGGACCTTTTGTTTGTTGTAGGTATTGAAAAGAAGAAAAACAAGCCCAAGGAGGAACCAAGGCAAGACTTGAAGAACAAAACTCAAGGAAGATCAAAACTAGAACCGAAAGAGTAGAATTTGAACCAAGAAGACAAATTATACATACTATCCTTTGTAAAAGCCCTTAAGGGCTTCTAAGTTTGATTTTTTCATTTCAGTTCCTTAAAAAGTCCTTTCAAGTGTTTCATTCCCAAAGGCATTTGTAACCGTTTAATAAAAGGCTAAGTGGAATAAGGCCTCCCACATTTTGGTTCTTCTTCCCGATTTGGGGAAGAGTGTTTTGTGCATGCTTTGTTAGATTTGCTTCAAGTTTCTAGAATAAGTTTCATTTTTGTACTTAGAGTAAACTTTATTTCAAGTTTTGACTTGAGAAGTCTCTTGGGATTTGATTCCAAGTGTCGCATTAACACTGCGTGCTGCTTCTCTTTCCCCACCGTGTACTGCGTAGGACCGGCTAAGCTGGAAGTTTCATGAGCGGTGTGCAGAAGTCACTTTGAATTCACTTATTAGATTAGTCTCTGTTGTGGTAGAACACTAGTTTCATTTGCAAGTATTTCATTTATTTGCTATATCATTGTCTTTCATCATTTTACAGTCATTTTGAGCTACCACTTGGTTTATGTTTACTTATCTGCTTCTCTTATAAAATAAACCAAATTCTCTTGAACTTGCAATAACCCAAGTCAAGAGCACTCTCTGTCGGAGAGCATTCCCACTGCATCTACCTGCATCAAGCATATAGTTTAGCTAAGTCTCTTGAACTTCTGTCTTAAGATGAAGTCAAGAGCGCTCTCTGTCGGAGAGTTGAATTGTGTGCTCTCAATAATAAAAAATCTTAACTCACATCCCCTTTAATAATTTATCTTCGTTGCTATCCAGCATCTGTATGCTCTGCCGACCCTAAAAGGTTGGACTAGTATTCAGAAAGGTGTTGGATTTGTTAATTCTTTGATAACATAATAAAAATTTTACCCCACAACCAACGAACCGGCGTTGATCATTCGAGAAATACTCAGGTAGTGGGCAAAGTTCCTAAACCTGGTGGGGTCAGAAATCACCGTTGTCTTAGACTTCGAGTTTGGTTAAGTCATTGGACACCTGCTCTTGATAACTGGACGGTCCGTCATACCATCAGAGGGGAAGCCACTGAAAATATACTTTCCGGTTGGACGCATGCCTTTCTTTTGCTAGCCTAATAATCAAGATCATTACAAATTTCAATAAACCAAGATAAATTTGCAAAACGACCTCACGAACAGTTACTGAGACTTGTATCTTCAGCATCCCCCAGCACTACACACTTATTTGACTCCATTTTGGCACTGGTCACTTTACATTTTCATGTTTTAATTAAGTTGGGCCATTTGTCCATTTGAAGTTACTTATCTATCTGTGGATGCTTTTATTTCGCAAATCTTTATATATTGTTGATCTCATTATATTGTTTCGCAACGTGGATTGCACTTTATCTTGTGTCTATTATAGGCTGTGATCTCTCATTCAAAACTCCTAAACAACACTCATCCGCATCACCAAACACCAAAAACATTTAAAAAACATTGAGCCATAGACAACTCTTTGTAGGGACTACCCCCCTTGGCTTCATTAGGAGTTAGCCTAAACGGAGGAGCTGGGATTCAGGTGACAGTACCTGGCTCATTGCTTGCCCCCAAGGCCACACTTTCCCCACTTGTAGTGAGGGAACAACTTTCGAAAGATTTCTGCTGCTGGTGTGCATTTCGGCGGACAACAAGGCTCAAGACTTCTTTGCTAAGTGGGTTATGTGGGGACTAGATGTTAATAAAGCCTAGGAGGTGCTTCTGCAAAATTGCATTTACCACAAAGGGCCATGGGTGCACACTTTTTGTTACCTGAACTAGTATTTTTAATTCGGGAAGGCAATGGGTTTAGGTTTGGGATTTCATTTAACGTGTTCACTCCTTTTGGTGGTTCCTAGTTGCATTGCACTAAGGAAAAGTTATTGTTGAAAGAACTTGGTTTTCAACCTCGAGGTTTATAGAAGAGGCATCAATGTTGTTTGTGATATCTTTGACACACAAACTTGTGATCGAATCCCTTTGTTGGAGCTTAAGCCCACATTCACGTTGCCAACCTAGACAAACTGGCAATTGCACATGTTAAGGAGATTGTTCTTGATTTTCTCTCCATGAACCTTTTCCTTCAAACTCTTGCAACCTAGTGGAAGTATTGGCATTGGAATAAGGCATTTTAGAAATACAACTTTATTGATTGCTATATGTGGCTTTGCCATACGCCATCGTTGGATGCTTGGCTAAGCAAGTTCACGAGGCTTAATTCGAAACAATTTGCTTCGATCTTTCAATTGTATACTACATAGTGTTAGGAAACCTATAGTTGACCTTAAGAAGGCCTTCTTTGTTTGGTCACTTATACTAGGGGTTTGGTTGTTGACCATCCAAAAGTGCACCTCGGTATTCTGCACTACAAATTTCCTTTGTGTGGCTGCATCAAATATATCAAGCATCTATTTTGGTGTTGTGAATATATTAAGTTTGCTGGGAATTAGGTAACCTAGTTTTGTGGACATCTCCTTCCTACCTCCATTTCTTAGAAAGTTTCCTTTTTAGGTGATAGATAGTCCTAGGTTGTCGAATATTGGGCAACCTTGTCGCTCATTAGAATTGAACTTTATTTTTTATTTGGAATCTTTGCGAGGAAGCTATCTTTAAGTAGGCTTAGCTTGCTAGGTGCTTTTCACGCCTTGACAATTTCTTGATTTGTGCCAATCTCTACATGCAAATTACTGTGTTGGTACAAGAAATGGAGTTCAATGGTACATGTATGTCGGTTATTGGAAATTGGGTTGGGCTCCTTGCACTATAAGTATGGAGCCTCATGCCACATCACTTGCTCCTTGGGATCGCTCTTGGAAATCTTAACACATTGAGGCCGAGCCAAGACATAGGGTGGGTTGGATTGTTTTATGGAGGCAAGAGTGTTACAATAGTTGGCTTGAAAGCCCTCCACTAGACCATGGAATGATAAGTTTTGAATGCTTGCTTTGGCCATTCGCAATTAGAAGCCACCCAAGGAGGTATATCAAGTGAATGATGGATGGGGACCTGTGGTATTTGATCCCAAGCCTGTCAATGATAGATGTCCCCTCCCCCCGAAGGACAAAGACGTAGTTCTAGTCATTGCGTAATATATGAAAGCTGTAATGAGTATTTTTTATTGGTGTGATTTTAAGGCAAATTGTTATTAAGTATTAACTTTATGGCGAAATGTCAAATGGACTATTATATGCTTGTGTGGATTCAAATTTTTATTGTATTCCCATGTGGCACTTTTGGTAGACTTTGACTTTTGACAGAGATGTTAGCTTATACGGCTCTAGCCTAGGCCTCAGTTTTGCTCATGGTAGTTCGTAGCAAACCACTTTTTTTTGGTAAAGAATGACCAACATGTTCTATATTGTTGTCATGAGAGGCAGGTCAGGTTGGTGAAAGTGGGGGTTGTTATAGACCCCACCAAGGTTTGATTCCTCACGTGAAGTAGTTGACCTGCTACATGGAAGGGGGTTGCTAGGTTGGCTAGGTGGTTGTTAAGTAGTGTCCCATCCTTGATAGATGGTGGATGCTCACTAGTGTTGTGTAATAAGGAAGCATTGTTAAAAAAAACATGTACTAGGTTCATATATAATAATTAAAGGAAGCATTTATGCATTGATGTGCACCTGTGATCATACCAACAATTCACAGCACAAGATCTAGTAGGGTGAATAACCTTGGGGTGATGGATGGAGTGAGGATAAAAAGACTCAAGGGCAATTCCCTGAAGGAGACAAGAAGTTATAATTGGTACTGGCAGTGGGGAGGGATTAGAAATTGGGAATAAGTTGGTAAAGGTGAGCATAATAGGTACCAATACATTTGCTAGAATTTGGAAAACATGACAACCCATTAAGGATGAAAAGACTGTGAGATTTTCCTAATCGGAGAAGGTGTCTACCATAGACTGTAATAAGGATCAAGCCATCAATTGAGCACCTCTAAAGCCCAAAATCCTTCAAGTCTAGCTCGTGGAGATAGGTCTCATCATTTGTCAAATCATGAACCAAAGTTTGTTGGGTCCCAATATAGGTGTTGAAATCACTTTTGAAGAATCATATCCTTGAAGAGATAGTGAGATATTCCAGTTATAAATCAAGAAATGGATCACCATTTGCATGAACAACAAAAGAAGACAACGAGGGGAAATGACAATCTGCAATGAAGGCATATGAAAGAGAAGGGCATCTCTGAACCCGAAACCACAGAATGTTAATCCAAAGCCAACACCAAGACTTTAGATAATGCAAGTCTAGGATCCTTTAAAATAGGTTAGTTTTAGTTTTAGTTTCATTTGGTGAAATTTAAATGTTTGACAAATTTTTATGTGAAGATGCGTGTTACGTGGTAAGTCACTTGACACAGGGACACGGGACATGAAGTACATGAAAATACGAGAGTCCGACACGGACACGGTGACCCCCGGAATCAGGACACGAAGGACACGTTTTATATACATATATATATTTTTTAAAAATATATTAAAATTTAAAAATATAGACATATAGATCCAAAAATCATTAGAAACTAGAACATTTACAAATATTCAATAGAAATTAGAATCAAAACACATTAATGATTACACATTTGTCATTCACAAATCACGATTCACAACACATTTGTCATTCACAAATCACAAAAAGACAAAAAGAAACTCAAATTTTTGTTTTAAAGCCAATCCAGCCACAGTTTTCCACCATTTGCGTGTCTTGTTTTCGAGACTCGTGTCCGACAGTCGAGGACATGATGTCAAATCGTTTCCGATTCGACTTTCGGACGTGTCCTGATTTCGGACACGACCGAAAGTCGAATCGGACACGATTTGACATCGAATCGTGTCCAATTTGATCCCCACGGGACACGCATAGGGGTTTTGAAGAATCCGGTTTCTTAGCGTGGTACCAGTACCAGCGCACCTGCAGAGGTCCCCAAGGAGAGGGGGTCTTTTTTCTGACCAGGAGGGGTGTTTAGCTAGCTTTTTCTGAGTAGGGGTTATGGCCAGACCCTCTGGTTTCTCCTTTGGAAGTACTATGGCTTAGTGGCATTGTTGACTGCCTCATGGAAGGGCTTGAAGCCTTGAGGTTGGTGTTCGGGGCTTCTAGGGGTGGATCACTGGGTCACATGACCTCGACCTTGATTTATCATTCTGGTGACAGTTGTTTCAGTACTGAGGCATATGCCTCTCCTCCAGGTCACCTCCCACCCCCTCCTGGCCCCCAGCTCACCAACGCCCTCTTTCCTTGGGCTCCTCTTGATGATGACATCATCCTCCAGGCCAGGTTGCAGTGCTTGATTAGGGGGGGGCGTTGAAGGATTTTCACTACTATTGGGGTTAGATGGGGCATGACGACCCCCCCTCCGTGGTCTGGCCTTTAGAACAGACCGATGTGCTCATTTTTAGCTATTTTAGCCATGTGTGGGTAAATTCTGGGGACAATGCCCCAAATTACCCACATATTTGATTATTTTATATTATTATTGTTTTAATTTTAAGTTGACATTTTAAAAGGCATGTCGGCTTGGATATTTTTTTATTTTTGTAAATTGAGTGTGAGAAAAGTATAAATACACTTCTCCTCACTTCATTTTAAGATAACAACTCATGGGATAAAACATTTTATGTCTGATTTTTGCCCTCACTAGGGCTCTTTGATTGATGCGCACCTCTTGAGGAGAGTTTTACTTGTGGTTTGAAGCTAATTCTTGGAGTATCTCTTGTTCTCGCTTGCTTTGCTAAGGTGATGCTAGAGTTGTTGGTTTAACACATGCACAAGGAGGTATCTATGTTCTTTTTTTATGTCTCTTTGTTAATTGTTGGAAAATGATGCTTGTGTAGGATTGAATGGTAGCCATCAATGCTGCGTTTTGTCTCAACTAGGTCTTTTTCTAACTTTAGTCACCATAGCATAGTTAGGACCTCCCCCAAAGGAGTCCTTCTTAAGCTTGAGCTTTAGGTCTTCAAGTTTTGCCACTACTAGGCCTCCTTCAACCAACCTTTAACGTTGTTGATGAAGGCCCTAGTTGCCAAACTTGCCGAGCACCATCTCGAGAGGGGGCCTCTTTCTTTGATGCCCTAGGGCTGGGTTGAATTTCTCTTGAAAACCCTAAGTTGTCCTACTTCTTTGTGTTTTTTCTAACCCTAGCTTGTGTATTTTGTAGATATTAAATTATTTTTTCTTGTTTTTGGTTAAGTTAGCTTTCCTTTTCGTGTTTTTATGAACATTTCTGTGCATAAAAAAAACCTAAAACCTAAACCTAATTTCTATGGCTAACCCTAACTGCAGAATTCTTTAGCCCTAGCGGCCCTCGTCTTCTTCTTCTGTTTTCCTCGCTCTCCTCTTGTTCTAGCTCGCTCCCTTCCTCTCTTTTTCTCCACACCTTCGCTCCTTCCTTTAACCCCCCTCGCTTTTCTTTTTCTTCCCACCTTTTCTCCTTCGCTGCTATCCTTTTCTGTTCCTTCCTTTCTTCCCTCTGCTTCTCCTTCTCTCTTCTTCCTTTCCTCTCCCATTTCCTTCGCTGCCCTCTCCATCCTCTTCCTCCCTCTTCTCTCACCTCTTCTCCATCCCTCTCCTTTAGTCCCTCGGTCTTCCCCTCTTCTTACCTCGGTCCCCCTTCCTTTTTCCAAGGGATGCCACAGCCCTCATCCTTTATTCCTGAGACCACTGAGATTTGCGAACTCTCCCTTTGGAACAGTACTTAAATTCTGCTGTAAAAAGATACAAAAAAGAGGTTAGTATTCTGATATATTAAATTGGTTAAATGAAGTAAATGTCTAATGGTTTGGAAATGGAATGACTAAATGTTGCAAATTGATGCTACCTAATCACATTACACTTCTTTCTGCTTGCTAAATTCTGGAAAGTAATATCACCTACAGTATTTACCTTGACATCTTGATCTTGATTGTGAAGTAATTCATTGGACATTATTTACCTATTGGCTCTCATATATTGCAAATTCTTTCAAGTTGATGGTGTTATAATTCTGCTGCTAATACCATACTTACAGTTTACTGTGTGATTAGAAAACTGAGTTTATATTCTATAGAGATTTGAAGGTTGAGAATAACTCTGTTGTTGCATCTATTTGGTACTTTACTGCTGCTATACTGTGTCCCTTGCATTACATACAGATCTGAAATATCTATTTTGGTTAATTGGAGTGGAATACATCTGATCTTTACATCTTGTTTAGATGGTTGTTAAATCATTGATGCATAACCTCATAGGCCTTAATAACATTGTATGAGTTCCGTGATCGATTATATCTCTACTTACACAATATATGAATATTAGATGCTATATCACTTTGATTGTTGGATGTGATTCCTTGTTGGTCTTGTCCATTCGACCCCAAAAGGCACTGGTCATTAGTATCTTTTGCGTAGACATATTTGTATTTGGCTATCTAGTTCATTTCAGTGATCTATCTAAGGGCTCTCCCCTTGGAGGTTTGACTTCGGAAGAAGTAGCACATTGTATCCGAGGTGACATTGGGATACACTAGTGCATTTGCTTATCGATGAATTGACCTGCTAATTCATCCGGTAACAATGCGATTAATAATTAAACTGGAAATTGATTGTTTTTGTTGTGATTTTTGAACCGTTGCAAGCTTCCCTTGGGAGAATTTCACATGTTTTCAATAATAAAGTAAACTCTTTTCCTACAGTTTTATAATTTTGTGTAACAAGGTTATGGGAATAATTGGTTGCACCCCATCTAACCATCCCACTATGAATGTAAAGGAATTAAAGAAGAATTTCATGAATAGTGAATAGGAAGTTCTTTAGTTGCCCTCCAAATGGAATTGGATTGCCATTGAATATTTTCTATTCTAACGTAATTTAAAAAATAAGTATACAGTAAGAAGTGGTTATAGGTGAGCCATGGAGTGTGATAAACTCATCAATGCCAGTCAACTATTCCTTGAGTTTTTACTTTATTGTATCACACAGAGTGCAATAAACCTAATAAGTAGAATATTGATAAAAATGCGAGTGTAGATGATCCTCTGCTTTACATTTATGTTTAGAATTTGTGTTTTGCATTTTACTATATAAAACTTTGAGGAAAACACAGAGAATTATGTTGAAGCAAAGGTGGTGATTTTTTGTTGTTTAAAATTAGATAGCTGAGGGTGTACAAGTGGTGTGAATGTCATCCTCATTCATTTTTATATGTTTATGCCTGCTTTTCTGTTAATATCCTTAAAATTTGAAATGCTTGAAACAAAGGTCATTCTTTTGTAGTGTTTTCCATAGTCTAGGTATTTGGAGTTGAATCAGTTACTATATGATGCCATTCTGATTACAATATTGTGATTGCAGCCAATGAAAAAACAACTAATGCTGAAAAAATCACATCTGAGAATGCTGAAGTTGAAGAAGATGACGTGCTTCCTCCAAAAGTTAATTCTGAAGTGGAAGTTCTCCATGACAAAGTAACAAAACAAATCATAAAGGATGGGAATGGAAACAAGCCTTCACAGAATTCGACATGCTTCTGTAAGTTTTTGACCAAAGTTATGGGGCTCCTCCTTCAAGAAGTTTCTATTTAAGCAATTTCCTTCAAGATGATGTCTTTAAAATGTCATGGTTTCAATATTAAGTAACAAGTTTAAAGAAGTCAACAAGGACATCAGTCTTTGATTCCTTACATGAATACGTGCATAAGATGTAATAATTTATGAAATGTTTAGTTTTAAGGTCCCAACTCATCAAAGTCTCCGATTCTTCCAATTCCTACATTTGCTGTGTTACATATTCCCTGCATGTGTGTCCTACCAAATGCCTTGAGTGTCAAGTAGCACATTTTGCAATATAAAGATTACAGCTTTGCTCTTTTTTTGAGATTCACAAAATATATTGAGAGAATCGAATGGAACCAACACAAACCCAAATTCTGCAATAAAGAGAAGAACAAGCCAGCATTAGGGTAGTGCAACACTTGAAGAGAAATCAGCCAAGAGGAGTGCGGCCCTAGAGAGAGAGAGTGAACCCAAGAAATTAGAATAAGTGCACTAGAGAGAGAAATAAACCCAAGCACAAGAGAGCTCAACACATGATAGGTGCTCTTAGACAAATCACTATATTAAGAATGAAAGATAATCACATGATTATAAATTACAAATGAGAGTTGTGTATATATACACAACTCAAGAGGTAGCACTTTCCCCAAGAGGGGTTATGAGCCTATGTGTAAAAGATCTGCCTTAGCCAAGTCTAGAAATATAGTAATGATTACAAGATAAGGTCGTCTGTGGCTGAAAGTGAACCTTAATTCACTTTTTAAATTGTAAAACATCTCAAGCATCAGCCACTAAACTGCCCAGCTGATATGGTGTTTCTTTCCTTGTGATGTTTAGTTTTTTCAGACTTTTCCTAGTAAATTATTAAGTGTTAAACTGATCTGCGATATCGCAACTTTTAGCCAATTCTGAATGGCACTATTTATCACGATAATTTCATCTTTAGAAATTATAGCAATAATATCAGTAATTATGTTGAGTTACTGGAAATTATTGCCCTATCTGTTTCAGTTTCACCTTATAACTGGATTTATTGCAATAATTTCAGTAAATATGGCGAGTTACTGGACATTATTGCCCTATCTGTGTCAATTTCACCTTATAACCATATTCTTGGTCTTTTAACCCTCATTTTGCAAAACTGAGTTAGGGGATTGAGCTCTGAGGATACTATAACCTTTTTCCATCAAGCAAACAATGGGAAATCCACTGTTTTCATTGCCAATTTTTTGTTTTGATGTGATTTTGTATCATCTTGTCAGAACTTATGATTCAGGACAGATACCATATTTTAGTATTGATATGTGATAACTGATACACCACTTGACATCTTCTACATTTTATATATCAGTTTTATTTTCATATTTATGTAGCAATGTGTTTGTTTGATGTTGTTGTTGCTTTAGATGTTTAAAAAAATGAAAAAAATGATTATTGTTGTATTTTTTAAAGTTTCCCGATATTTTCTGATATTTTCCCCGACATTGCTGATAAGTTATATTTTGGGCCCTTGGTGATAAATCGCCTACAAAAGAAATGTAACATTAACCCTTCTACATGTTCCATTGCTTAGTAACTCTTTTGTATATTCTTGATCATATCCATGACCCTACCTATTTTTCAATACCGGCTTTCCATCAACGTAACTTAGAAGTCGATTGATTCAACAAGCTAGAATAACATAGGTCTTCATGGACCTAGTTTTCTTACACTTTGCTGTGCTAGTCTTCTCACACCATCACAAATGGTGTAGAAATAATCTCAAAATGTTGTAGCTATACAAAGTACAAATATCTTATAGCTGTAAAGGCAGTGATACTATGCTTCACGAAAATATGGCTACAAATTCATAGTAGCATTTTCAAGTAGTTTTATTACATAAAACTTTTGTAGAATATGTATTCATGTTCATACCACAATACGATAGTGTGAACCATTTTCTTGGAGTAGTTTTGATGCAATATAGAATTTGTAAAAGATCATGACAATAGAATCTTGATGATGATGTGCTGTTGATGCAATCAATTTTTCCGTTAGGCATTGGGATGATGCATTCCATTCTTCTAAACTTTTTCTGCATTGAGGTGCATTGTAAATTTGTAATAATTATCTACACTGTTACTGCTTGGACAGTCTTCACTTTAAAACTGTAACACTGATCAAAAGGTTACAAATTTAATCCTGCAATAGGCTTGCTTAGGTAATCATCATGTTGTAACTACATACAATTGATGTGCACTCCATGTAATTTTTCATAACCCCATGTTAAAGTGTGAAGTACCACTTATAGGAAGTGAGGTCTCTCATTCCTTGGCAGCTGATATGAATCACATTTATGTACACTGTATCAGTAATACAGTAACGTCAGACCTCTACATGTTTGCGGGCATTCATTGTCTGCAGTAATTCCTCTCATTATGTTTTTGTTGTCTGTGGCAGTGCACTACAAAGCATGGGCTGAAAGCACCATGCACAAGTTTCAGGACACCTGGCAAGAACAACAGCCTCTTGAATTGGTTTTGGGCAGAGGTGATTTACCAAAATAATAGACTGCGATTTGTGTTCTTGTTTCTTCATGTATTGACAGTTCTCAGTGCTTGTTTGAAATATCTCTTTGTAATGTCGATCTTTTTTTGTACATATGTAACAGGTCTTTGAAAATTTATTTTTTCCGTACATTTCTTTGATTTTGGTTCTTGAAAGTTCATCCCGCTGTATGTATAGTATCATTTTTTTCTTTCTTTTATTGGAAGTGTAAGACCCTACAAAGATTTATATTTTAGGAAGTCATATAGCTATTTAGGATTCACCAATGAAGTAGTTCAATTGCAATCAGCGTAAACATGTGCATGTTATATATGTGTTTTACTAGTGTGGAAGATGCCAAATCCACAAACAACAGAGACAAAGACTACACCCATTTAAATTTGAAACTCTTGCTGACATGTTTTTCCTTGTTAAACTCTTGCTGACATTATATACACACATAATCCTTTAAAGGTGTAGGATTCAGAAATAGTATGAAAATATGTCATACATTGAGGGACTGCCCTTAGAACTTCAAAGTTGGAAATACTCTGGTTTCTTGCAAAGTCGACTGTTCATCGATCTAATTCTTATGAAAAATATTTTGTAAATTGAGGGCCTGTTCTTAGCACTTTAGAGCATTGCTGCGATATGTGCGGGTTTGGATTTGCATTTAGTATATTTAAAAATTAATCTTATTGAAATAATTTAATTGTAAAAAGTACAAAATTATATATCTCACTAATATGAAAAAATATTCAAATTATCCAAAATTTATGTATGTGTGTCGTCTCTAAAATGATACCCATCATGTTTGAACTCCAAGGTAATGAATATTGCAACCTAATTTGGACTCCCACAAATAAACCAAGTTTTAAATATGCCTTGTTAATATTGATGTATTTTTTGGCACACTAAGATTTTCGTATGAGTTGAACCCAATTCATGAGAAATAGCCTAATCAAATTCTTTGCCAATTTTCCATGCGGAAATACCTAATTGGGCTGTGTAATCTGTACTTATGTCCATGGCTTTTATCGTTGTTACTTTATTCTAAAGTCACATGACATGGAGGACATGGAATTGAGTATCCTACATGGGACACGTTGACCTTGGAAATAGGACACAGGGACATGTTTTATATATATATATATATATTAAAGAAATTATATATATTAAAAAACTTACAAATTACAAATAAAAAATGAAATATAGACATAAAGACCAAATATTTTAGAAACTAAAACATTTACAAAACATTTCGAATCCCTTCAATTTTTACCCTTCACCTGAACAATGAGAGACTGTGAGAGCTCTTTCCCTACAGCTAAAAGTGAGAAAATACAATGAAAAAAGGTCTTTTAGAATCGGACACATGGGGCACATCTAGGGCATGTGTTCAACATGTGTCCTGTTTCTTATCTTGTAATTATGGCTAAGGTGATGATCTTTATTCTTTTATACTAAGCCACAAAAAACGGAAGGGTTTCTATCCCTATTGTATTTATGTACTATTCCATAGATGAGCAGAGCAAATGAATAGCATGTTAAGAGCATAACAGAGGAAGTAGAGGACCTTGTAGTAGTCACGACACAATGTATATTGTAGCTCCATTGTGAGTCCATCTTTCTTTGTATTTGCATTTTATATTTGAGAAGAAAATAGGAAACATAGTCCTCACCTTCTAGCTAGGTTTCCTAGGGCACATTTGTGTTCATTGTGTGGATGCCATATCACACAACTTGTAGTTGCCCCTACAGGTGATCCTATCCAGGACGGTAGAGATGCTAGGCAACTAAAGAGGTGACCCAAGAGGACCTCGATTCCCAAGATGGATTGGTTGTCACGCAAATCGAGGCACTCTTTGCTTCTTGCTATCCAAGCCTCGGATAACAAAGGGGGAGACCTTGATCTACTTTCAGAGAGAGAGATCCAAACCAAACACTAGATCAAGATATTCGATGATGAAAAGTGATGATCCCTAGATTTAAGGAAATGAATTACTGTAGAGGTTTAGGGGATATGAGATATAAGCGTTAATTAGATCAATTACAGTAACTCAAGATTAAGAGTGAATCTAGGAAAAAGATGCTAGGGTAAATGATCAAAACTAGCTGCCTTGGGAAACGTGTACTTAAAAGATAGAAAGTGGTCCCAAGGAGTAGATCTAAACGAATAGGGGCTTCCTAGCAGGGCTTGATGATAGATTTGACAGAGTTTAAGCTCACAAGCCAAGAATGAGACTCAAACAACCTGAAAAAGGGGCAAAATCAAGGAGGGTGCAAAAGATAAAGATTAGTGCCTAGAGGGTTAGGGTAGATGGAGTCTCCCAAGGATGATGCCCTTGAGGACCCACTTAGGGCTAGGCCTTAAGTGGAAAACCCAGAAATCATTCGCCCAAATTCCAAGTTATAAGAGCTAGGGAATTTTTATAAGATTTTGCAGGTTAGGGTTTGAATGAAATTGACAAATGTGTAAGCTAAGGAGCCAAATACGTACCTTATGAGCGTACCTAGATGATGAAGATGAATGCCGGTATGACGAGGATTACTCCCGCAAAGATCAAATAAAGTCTTGGTCACTTCTCTTGCTCCAACGAATTGCCCAGATCCACAAGTGCATCCTCCTCTCTCTGCAAAACCAAGGAAACAAAATTCAATTAGCAAACAAAGATGGAGGTAGATGCAAGCTGGAAGTAAAAGATAGAGAATAATTGGTACAAAGACAAAATTACTCCCTGTGTAAACCAAGATCTGACAGAAGGTAGCAGGGTGAGTCTCCCCAACCAATGCGCCCCTCTCCAAATCGCCTCCTTCACCTGTAAATCAAAAGAGTGGAACAAAATATGCAAGATAGCTACCAAGATCCTTCAGTGCAATGGAAAAGTAGTTTCAATCACTATAGCCAAGCATTCAACCCAAGATCACAAGAATTCTCCAAGATGTTTCTTTGTATTCCAAAATTCAAGAGCCAAAAGTCCCTTTACAATGAGGGGGTCTCTTCCTTAAATAGGAATGAGAGAGACCAAAACCCTAACCACTTTTTAAATGAGTGGTGGAGATCAAAATATATAACAATACTAATCAACGGCTAAGATGAGCCGGAAATACAATACATGGATCAACTCACAAATAGAGGGGGGCGCACTCACTAAAACGTTCAAGGGGGACGCACCACATGACAAGTGACTACGACACATGATATAAGCACATGGTGGGGCTAGGAGGTAATCATATCCTTCACTAGCATGGCCCCATGGCACAATAACAAATAATATGACAATATAACATCATAAAGTGACCATATGACCAAATCGTGGCCCCCTCAAAGACACAATAAAATGTCCAAAATGATGAATACTGGGACGTGTGGACCCCACCAATGCCAAAACAAGTGCTAGAAGGTGTGAACATCATCATCAAGGTATCTCGGACCAAACTCATGCCATTTCCTTGCCCCACTAAGCCAAATCGATTGCCTCAATGAGCCATTTCTCTGCCAAAAGACCACCTTTGAAAGTACAAAAATGCATGTAACTCACTGCCAAGTGTCCCAGACACAAATCCGATTGTACCAAAATGTCTGGGGATGGGGTAAAATGGTAATAATGACTGGCTGGACCCCCATCTCCCTCTGTAGCGCCCTAGGAGAACGTGCTAGCTCAATGAAAGTGCTGGACAAGCCATTTATGAATGGCAAACTGAAGAAAAGTGGTAATCTGGCCATATCATCACCTGTAAGTGCCCAAAATTGATAACTGAGTGCACCAATGAGCTCATAATGCTCAAATCTACTAGGAATGAGTACTCATACACCACGTGACCATCAAAAGATACCTCTGTAAGTTCATCCATGCTTGGAATAATAAAAATAATGGTCCATAAAAGTCCATCAAACCATCATTTGAAGCTGCTGACTGAGGCATGGAACCATCTAATGGACACATATGGGCCATGAATAATGCATCTCGAACACTGTCTGCCCAAACTCATCCTGGACTCTGCGGTTGACTTGGTCAAACTGGGTTGACCAAGTCAAGAATGATCAAAATAATGAACCAGACCATGAATAGCTGCTGCTGCAAGTACAAATGGTTACGATATGCTCCTTCAATTATATCAGTAGCTAGACCAAAGCATAGAATGATGTTTGACTGGCATAAGCATGGAAATAATATAAATAAGATAAGCATAGATCAAAGTAACTAGCTACTAAAAACAAGATTTTCAAGTGTATACTCATTTACTGACTTGAACAATTTGCTAACCATGGGTAAAGGTGGAAAACAAAGGCTAGGCTAGGGAAAGGACTCAACAACCTCAACACTACAATCTCTTGGATGAAGGAACCAGGGAGACCACCTAGACATATACTGGATAGAAGATAACACGAGGAATGGCAGTGTCTCACAAATGGGTAGAGTGATGAGAATGCTTCCAATAGACTCTAGACAAGCAACCTTTTAGCAATTTATTATTTGTCAGCCTTTACATTTAAGTTTCACATTTATTTCACTTTATAGATTTTCACTAGCCAAGACTCCATCTAGTGTTCAATCTGAGTCATGGCAGCCCTGTTGGTGTGAAGGTAGCCTTTATTTTTGCTTTAGGAGTTGGAAACCCCATTCTAAGGTCACGACAACCCTTTTAGGGCTTAAACAGTCCCATGGTAGCCCTGCTAGGGCTAGAACAAATCCACAACAGCCCTACTAGGGCTTGAACAAACCCTTAGAAGCCCTTCTAGGACTGGAACAGAACCTCGACATCCCTTCTAGGGCTATAACAGACCCACGATAGCCC
Source organism: Larix kaempferi (assembly GCA_027924585.1). Classification (NCBI taxonomy): domain Eukaryota; kingdom Viridiplantae; phylum Streptophyta; class Pinopsida; order Pinales; family Pinaceae; genus Larix; species Larix kaempferi. Next base: position 6,101,949 of record BSBM01001229.1, on the reverse strand, counting down.
CTTCTAGGCTAGAACAGGTACTCGACAGCCTTTATGAAGAGAAGACAACAACCCTGTTTGGCTTGGAACAAACCGTCGGTAGCCTTGAGGAAGAGAAAACAACCTTGTTGAGGAAGACTTGAGAGCTTGCTTAGCTGATCCAAACCCTAAAAAAATATCGGAGATGAAGATAAACAGCAGCTGAAAGTACTCAAACAAACTCTTGGACATAGATAGATGTCATTTTAGATGATGATTTGATGTGTCTTTATCACTTGAGAGGGTTCCTCATTTACATTCCATCATTGAGTAATTCAAGGGGTGACTTCCATAAGTCAAGGAGTTAACAAATAATACAAAATTCATTAGTTGGGGCTCTTTTAATTTCATTGTGGGATTTTAACACTTTATACATTAGTTGGGGCCCTTTTAAGTTCACTGTGGGCTTTTAACCCACCCTTCTTGGGTAAGTCACCTTTTGACAAATTCTTAGCCCCTTCTCTTGGTCTCCATGGTCCACACGTGCCAACTCAAGTACATCATCATATATAAGGAAGATTATTCTTTGGGTGTCTTGTTCTCCCCACTAACACTAAGGTCCCAGTCTAGTTATTCCAACAAGGGGTGGCCAATCCCTTGAGGAGGTCCCATAGCCCAATGACCAAGGAGAGGAGTACATCACACATCACTTTCCTAGACCCAGTCTAGGGCTTCTAGTGATGCCTAGTAACTGACCAGGTGCCTCAGCCCCAGGTTGAATCTAGTTGACCAAAGTCAACAACTTGGTAACTGACCAAGTGCCTCTGTCCCAAACTGAATCATGTTCTTGGTAACTGACTAGGTGCCTCAGCCCTAGGCTGAATCAAGTTGACCAATGTCAACAACTTGGTAATTGACCAAGTGCCTCAGTCCTAGACTGAATCATGTTCCTAGTAACTGACCAGGTGCCTCCATTCTCCCAGAGAATGGCTCTCGATGATGCTCAAAAATCAACACTGAGCTCGAAGATGTCTTTCTACCTTGAGCACTTCTTGGTTGCAGGATGGTATCATTGTTCGCCCCACATATATGCGCATACATTGGATTCACTCACTTAGGATTCCTTTGGGGCAGCTTCAAGTTGGATCTCATCGACTTCGAGTGGAGACTGACCATCATATACCATGATCTGATAGGATATGCTAGATGTGTCACCTGTAGGAGCCCGAGACAGAAGGACACCTCATTTTTAGATGCCCCCTATATTATGAGATCGGAGGATGTTACCATTGCCTCTATAGAGACCAAAGTTACAAATATCGGCCGCGAAATCGCGAGATTTTGGCAGCGGCGATTTTTTAAGAGAAAATCGGGCACTAATATCGGGCTGATTTCCCACTGAAATATCGCCGATTTTTCAGTAAAAAATCGGGAAAAATCGCCGTCAACTCGCGGTTTTCTGACAGGGTGAAAAAAAGTTCGTTTTTTAACATTTTATGCCCGCGGTTAGGGCTCATTTGCTCATTTGGTCACTACAGAGGACGAGAGGAGAGCCGACGATTAGGGTGCAACTGAAGGTAAGTAAATCTGTAAATGCTACGTTTTTTTTTCATTTAAAATTTTGAACGCCTCCACCGTGTGCCTCTCTCCGTGCCCGGCTTCCACATTCCTCGCCCAACCCACTCCACAGCGTCTCTCCGCGAGTCCGCGGCTTCCACATCGTGCCCCTCCACATTCCTCGCCCCTCCTCTGTCTGCTGCGTTGTGCCCCTCCTCACACACGGCTGACCCATCACTTCCTAGTTCCCAGCCCATTGCAAATTCGCAAGTGTCGATTCACACTCACAAACCCCTGCACGGTGCACATTCCAGAATCCACCCTCCCGGCTTCCACGAATCCACAGTCTGCGGCTTCCACACAGTGTAGGTTTAAAAAATAAAAATATGCCTATAATATGCCGAATTCATATTAAATATACAATCTTAAATTATATGAAATTTGCCCCTTATCGTAAATTCGTAATAGGCATATTAAATATACAGTCTTAGTCTGTTGTCCTCTTAAATATACACTAACTTCACTAAGTCACATGGTTCGTGTCCATGTTTGAAATTTGCCATATAATTGAGCTCCGAGAGAAGTCTGATATGGAGTATGTGTCTCTCATTGTGGGCCTGAAAAGGCAGTTTTTAAACTTTCTTCTTTAAATTATTAAAAATTTAAAAACATATTGTAATTTTCCTGTAAATTATTAAAAAAACATACTGCAGCATGCTAATTTTTTACTGTTTTGTTATTTAACTTATTTGTTTTTTGCAATTTTGCAGCATGCTAATTTTTTTTTTTTTGTTGCCCTAGGTTTACTTGAAGTTGAAACTTCATTTCTTCCATATACAAGATGTTGAAATTGGATGCATTTTGGGAATTTGGCACAGCCATTGATCCAGAAAATCGACAAACGCTCACTTGCAATTTATGTGGGAAAAGAATGGCGGGAGGGATAAGCAGGCTGAAATATCACATTGCACAAATGTCGGGGCATGATGTGATTCCTTGTACCGCAGCAAACGAGGATCAAATTGACAAGGCCAAAAAAGCAATTGAGGAAACTAAGCAAAAGAAACAATTCAAGGAGGCCGTGAGACATCAAATTGCCTCAAGATCCGGGTCCGGATGCGGAGTGGGGGCTAGTGGGACGAGTCCGGAAACCTTCTCCACGCAACAGTCCACAATGCCTTCACCTTCGACTGCATCACCAATGGGTGCCTTTGTGTCGAGATGCTCAGCTGGTGGACAACCTTCTGTAAAGTCCATGCTCAAATTAAAGGAGAAAAAAGACGCAGATACACTTGTGGGTCGATGCTTGCTATGGAGTGATATTCCATTTAACTTTGCCAATAACCCATTTTATATGTCCATGTTTGAGGCAGCTGCTGTTGTTGGGTCGGGGTATAAGCCCCCCACTTATGAGGAGTTGAGAGGGCCCATCCTCCATAATGAAAAGGCCGAATGCACTCACAGGTTGGAGGATCTTCGAAAATCATGGGAGTTAACAGGATGCACAGTGATGTCAGACGGTTGGATTGATATGAAGGGTAGGACCCTTCTCAACTTTTTGGTTCACTGTCCAAGGGGCACTATGTTTTTGAAATCCGTGGATGCATTTGCACATGTCAAAGATGCGGGTTTACTATGTCGCTTGTTGGATGACTTCATCCAAGAGGTTGGCCCGCAGCATGTTGTCCAAGTCATAACGGACAACGCTGCGAACTATGTGTCTGCTGGTAGGATGCTTATGGACATGTATCCTTCACTATTCTGGACTCCTTGTGCGGCCCATTGCCTTGATTTGATGTTAGAGGATTTAGCCAAGATTGATTGGATCAAGGATACCATTGATTCAGCACGGGGCATCACAAAATTCATATACAATCATGCAGCGGTGCTTAGCTTGATGAGAACTTTCTCAGGTGACAGAGAGTTGGTGCGTCCTGCCATCACACGCTTTGCCACTAGCTTTATTTCTCTCCAGTCTCTCTTGGATTCTATGTGGGACTTGCAGCAGATGTTCCTTTCACCTAAGTGGCGTGCTTTATCATTTAGCACTAGACCAGAGGGGCAAGCCATATGCAGGCTAGTGAATTTCCATCAGACCTTTTGGGATGACGTGAGGGAGGTTTGTGCTGTCACTGAACCTTTGGTAAGGGTTCTCCGCTTGGTTGATGGAGATAAGCCTGCAATGGGCTACCTGTATGAGGCCATGGATAGGGCCAAAGAGTCCATTCGTGCCTATTACGAGGACAAGGGAGATCGGGGGCAGGAGAGACAACAGATTATATGGGGGATGATTTATGAGCGATGGAACAACACACTCCATTGCCCCATTCATGTTGCAGGATTATACCTCAACCCTGCGTTTGGTTACTCCTGTGGCTTCAGATTTGATGGAGAGGTTATGGCTGGATTCTACGAGTGTGTCCATAGGATGGTGCCGTCTACAGATGATCGTGCAGAGCTTTCCCAAGAGTTGGAAGTGTATAAGAGAGCCGCAGGATTACTTGGGTTTCATTTGACAGTACATGATAGGACCAACCTGATGCCAAGTAACCTTCACCTTGTTTCAAATTTTCGTTTTCTTTTTCTAATTCTTTTTTTAAATTAAATTGTTTTTTCTTATGTTTCTTTAATTCGTTGTAGATACCTGGTGGGAAAACTATGGTGGTTGCGTACCTATTCTACAGAAGCTTGCCATTCGAGTGCTCAGCCAGACATGTAGCTCTTCCGGTTGCGAGCGCAACTGGAGTGTATTTGAAAAAGTACACTCCAAAAAGCGCAACAGGTTAGAGAATTTTCAAATTCATTAGAAAATATAAATTATTGAATTCTAGTTTATAATTTTATCATTTATCATTATGCCCCTTTGCCTTCTAATTTATGCATTACAAATTGAAATTATTAACTTTATAATTTAATATCTAATTCTATGATCCTCCTGCAGGTTGGATACTCCGCGCCTTAATGATTTGGTCTACGTCCACTACAATCTCAGGTTGTGGGTGAAACAATTTCAGAGAAAAGTTGATGCAAAGGCCATTTCATTAGATTAGATCGACACCACTGCAGCTTGGAGGTCGGAGTGTGAGGAGCCTGCTATGGAGGTAGCCCCTGATTGGCTAGCGGATGATCATGATCATGATGATGTTACAGAGGCTCCATATGAGGGTGATCCAGTTCCAGAGGAGTTTCACACTGAGTCTGGGAGTGTGCCACAGTTAGATCCAGAGCCACAGGCAGGGTTAGAGGGAGATAGACCCGATAGTAGCACTGCTACTAGTAGAGGAGTAGCCGTAGGACTACCTCCTCGAGCTCCTTCTTCTTCTTCAGGACACCAGTTTCAGCCACCTTCAGGTTCTAGAGGACATCATGATCCTTTTGCAGGGTCTTCTAGTTCTTCTAGAGGACGTCAGATACCAGTACGAGGCCGACAAGCCTCGAGGGCACCTAGTCCTAGAGGAAGGGCAAGGGCTGTTTCCACAGTGATTACCTTTTCCCGTAAAAGGGGTAGAGGGAATCCATAGTTTATTTACTTTATTTCACTGTAGATGACTCATGAGTCATGATGATGATCATGAGATACATTTGTTATAAGTTATAACTTATATTTTTGATGATTCAGACATTCAGTATTCACTATTCAGGAGTAGGACTGGGACATGATCCATTTTGATGTGTGATGTATCTCTAGACATCTTATATATCTTATATATCAGTTTTCTTTCCATATTCATGTGGCAATGTGTTTATTTGATTTTATTGTTGCTTTAGATGTTTAAAAAATTGAAAAAAAATGAATATTTTTGTGTTTTTTAAGTTTGCCGATTTTTGCCGATGTTCTGCCGAGATATCCCGAGACGATGTTTCCTGGACCCTGCCGATTTCCGCGCCGTGCCGATATTTGTAACTTTGATAGAGACTCAATGGGTTCCCTCTCTACTTTCTTCAAAGATCAGGACCATAGATGCCTGGCCTTCTTCATTAAGGAGATATTTAGCCACATATCTTAGTTCTTACATTCCCCGCCTTGCCTTGGGACGACCAGGAAGATCACCTCATACTTTCATGTTGATCCGTCTGATCGGAGCAACAAGTGGTGAGCTGAGTTCCATAGTACTTTAGATAGCAAAATGGTGAGACCTCGGGTCTCCTCTCAGACTTCCTCTCTAGGAGACAGATAGACTTCTTTGAGATCGGCTCGGAGGGGCTGAACATCACATCAGTCCACACACCCCTAGAACGTTAGGAGGAGCAATTCTCGAAAGAACCAGAGTAGGGCGCCCCTTGCCCGAAGGATCCCTTCTTAGCCCCAACGGAGCAGTCAGAGATCTATCCAGAGTTTCTTTCTTTCAACCTTAGATGCTAGGAATTTCCCTCGCTCGTACATCCCCCTAGGATCATACAACTAGACACCGTGGTGGCTCCAGAGGACTCTGATAGTGAGCCAGTGCCTAGTTCGCCCACATCGCCATCGACTATCAAACTCAGGCGTTCTTGACAGCATCGACCTCATGTTCAACTCTCTCTTGACAAGCTTTTGAGGATTTTTGAGCTATGCAGTCCAGCCTTGATCATACTCGCTTAGTCGTCTACATCACCGTGCCTTGGATATGGTTATATACATGTTTAGGAGGCTGTCTTCAGTCTTACTGCCTGTATCTTTCTTTCTTTGTCTTATTTGATTTTATCATAGATTCAGTCCCGACACTTTCTAGGAGTTGCGCTTGCACTCCCACATTGTATTTATACTGCTTGTATCCTTTTAGTCCTATTGATCTACTTTTGTGGTCATTCGTTGGACATTAATAAAAATATCTTATCTTATCTTATCTTATTGCACTTGGATCATGCAATCTCAACAACTTGTATTTACAATTCTAACAATTCTTCTCAATTTTTGGCTGGATTTCAGGTAAAAATGGTTGGAAAAATATAACCGGGAAATGTCCAAATCATAGCATGTTTAGACTACAACAATACACATAATCCTGGCTTGTAGGCCTCAGTCCACAACTACACAATAACCAACAGGTCAGCGAAAAAGGAACTCAATATGCCAACTAGAGGGAAATAGTATGGAGGAGTGACATTGGTGTCACCTTCCCTCTCCTGAATCTTCATAATCCTCGCCTCTAGATTTGTGCCATCCTTTAAATGTTGATCAGCCCTAGTGTTATGTTCACGGCAGGCATGTGTAAAAGATATGTCGATTAACCTTTTCCTCATAACAGAGATCTGCTCCACGATATACAAAAGTCCAATGGTTGAAAGGGAATTGCACCCTTCATTCAGTCTGGAGTCATGAAAGATCTGATTCTCTGAAGACTCTCTACTTCTTTCTCGATAGCAATTCTCATAAGTGCAGATAAGGTGGAAAGTTTAGCCCAGTTGTTTGTTCCAACCCTGATCCACAAGGAGAAGGAAATAACATGAGAAGAAGAGAAAACAAACACCCTTCAGCTCCACACTTGCCCAGATTGTCTCTTGATGCTCCATCAGAAAAACCTCATTGAGAGGATTCATCAATCACTAGAGATCCCACTTGGCACTGGAGTTTCTCCTTCACACTAGCCTTGTACTCTTCAAAATAAAAAAATAATCTTATAAAGGATTTGCTCAGGCGTGAAAGTTGCATTCTGAAAATCGATCTCATTTATAGATCTCCATATGGTCCAGTGTAATGCAATGGGAGACCTGTATTCTTTCACTGCTCCATCTTCATACCAAGATTTAAAAGCATTTGGGAGGGAATCTGCATCCCATCTACCTGCTCCACCCAGTAATGTCCTAGAAGTTGCCCATACTTTGTGAAATGACAAGTTACCAGCAAATGGTATATGTTCTCCTCATGTTCTTTGTACAGAATGCACATGCTTGGTCCCTTCCAAGCTCTTTCTGTAAACATCCTATGTTAAACACTTTATTGGATAGTGCCATCCAAAGGAAGAGCTTAGCGTCATTGCCACTTTGAGCTTCCAAAGTTTTTTGCCACCACCATTCACATCTCTAATATGTGCCACAAACAAGGATGCATAGCCAGACTTTGCAGTATACTCGCTTGATGAAGGGTTTTTGGACTAGTACAAAACATCTTCTCCCATAGTCAGTTCTATTGTGCTACCTATCAAGATTTGGATATATGTAGTCCATTCCACAGTCAGATTTCCAAACAGTCCAAGGTCCACTGCCGTTTTCCATTGTTCCATTCGAGGATTGTTCTGAACCTGGGATGAGGCATCCCACAGAGTGATAGTCTCATTATGTAGCAAGGTCAGAAGAAATCACAGTATTTTATATATTCTGGTACTGCTATAAAGTATTGGGCATAATTTGTTTTTCACAAGATGGCAAGAGTTTTTTATGTATATTATTGACAAGGCACTGAAAGTAAGCAAAGCATTGGGAATAAATATTCCTAGAGAACAGTGTTGTTTAGATTTTGACTAAATCTTATCTCTATTGCAGAGAAAAAAGAATTGAGTGGCTTCGCCATTGGCGTGGCTAGCATGAAAGCTGGTGAACGTGCCTTGCTTCATGTGGATTGGCAATTAGGGTATGGGGAAGAAGGAAACTTCTCTTTTCCAAACGTACCTCCTAGAGCCAATCTTATATATGAAGCTGAGCTTATTGGTTTCGAGGAAGCCAAGGAAGTAAGTTTCATCATATTTCATTTCAGAATGTTGGTTAATTTATTGATTGTTGGAGATGCAACAAGCTCAATTAGTGAAGTATACATATTGTATATATTTATAATATTTCTACTGATTGCAGTGAGAGAAACAACTTGCTCTCTACAGTCTGGTATGGGGGAGATGTCACATGTTATGCTTATGAATCAAAATGAAAAAAACTGAGGTCTGTAATTAAATAATAAAATCAGACCATTGACCATTGACCATTACAGCAATGGTCAATGGTCTGATTTTATTTTTTAATTACAGACCTCAGTTTTTTTCATTTTGATTCATAAGCATAACATGTGACATATATTATAGCAATGGTCAATGGTCTGATTTTATTTTTTAATTACAGACCTCAGTTTATTTTATTTTGATTCATAAGCATAACATGTCACATCGCCCCCATACCGGACTGTAGAGAGGAAGTTGTTTCTCTCACTGCAATAATTAAATTAACTAGCATAGATCCATCTGAAACCCTGGATCTTTTAAGCATTGAAATGTTTGCATCTCGGTGTTCAATAGATCCTGGGTTAAGATGGATCTATGCTAGTTACTAGTTAGTACCATTACCATAAAAAGGATAGGATGAATAACAATGCATCAAATTTGTTTCCAGGGCAAGGCACGTAGCGATATGACAGTAGAAGAGCGAATTGAAGCAGCAGATAGGAGACGGCAGAAAGGTAATGAACTTTTCAAGGAGGACAAATTAGCAGAGGCTATGCAACAGTATGAAATGGTAGCATATCGCTTCCCTGATTCTTATATTTTACGTTCTTTGATTTACAAATAGTCTTCTTGCCTCAAAGGATTCTTCTAAGACATGGGCACATTTTTGTGCAGGCCCTAGCATACATGGGAGATGATTTCATGTTCCAGTTGTTTGGAAAATACAAGGATATGGCGACTGCTGTGAAGAACCCTTGTCATCTTAATATGGCTGCATGTTTGTTGAAGCTGAACCGTTATGAAGAAGCCATTGGCCATTGTAACATAGTATGTGCTAAGTTGCTAACACAAAATTGAGCTTATTTCACTTGGAACTTTTGATGTTTAGTATAGGCAGTATGCATTAGTTCTCATTGCAAATAGCTCTTCCAGAATGAAGTATGCAGAGCTTTTCAGAAAATTTGACTGTCACATATAAGATAGTAGGATATGAGCTTTTAAAAGTCTCATTTCCACTTTTATGTAATATCCAGGTATTAGCAGAGGATGAGAAGAATATCAAGGCCTTATTCAGACGTGGTAAGGCAAGAGCTGCTCTAAGCCAGACTGATGATGCAAGAAAGGACTTTCAGATGGTTAGGAAAATTTCTCCTGAAGATAAGGCAGTGATACGAGAGTTGCGTCTCCTTGCTGAACATGATAAGCAGGTTTATCAGAAACAGAAGGAGATGTACAAGGGCCTTTTTGGGCAAAAGCCCGGACAGAAACCAAAGAAGTTGCACTGGTTTGTTGTGTTTTGGCAGTGGCTTTTGTCGATGATAAGAATTATTTTTAGGATGAGATCCAAAACTGACTAGTTAATTATAGTTCAATTTGTGGACCCTGTTAATATAAGTCAATTTGTTTGTTGCCAATAAGAGCTATGCAATAATGCTATTTGGCTTGTTAATTGTCAAGTGGACCACTACTGGATTCCATTACACTAGTTATTGCAAGTCAACTATTGTGTATATTTATATGACAACTTTGACAATTGTTAGTCAACGAGGTATCAAATAATTTTGGTGTTTGTTACTTCCAAGTTGTGATCCACCTTTAAAATTTTATTTTCAGACACAGTTCAGGCTTGTGTTCATTCAATTGAATGCGGAAATTGGACATGCATTGGATTTACAGGCCCACAAGATGTATAGATGATTTGTAAAATAGCAATGTGCCAAATATTGGCCATGTTTCTAACAACATTAGAAGATCTTATCTATTAGCCATCATTTCAAGGTGTCCTTTTGATTTTCTGTTCAGATTTTCTTCTTATTGATGCTCTTGTGATCATCTATGCAGCTTCAGTGTCAACAATGTCTATGATGTTCTTGCGGTCTTGCAATGCTTTATATTGACTGAAATGTTTGGCTAATCCACAGTATATTATTTTTGTGTTCATTTATTCTTTCTGGATTGATTGCCACTATGATGCCAAATTCCATAATGATATTTTTCTTGACAATCAGTGTTCAAGATCATTGTCCAGTGGGAAAGATTTAGACTTCGTTAGTGTTCGATGTTTATTTTGCTCAAAGAAGGAAGATGCATAACTTACAAAAATAACCATATTTTTTTGTCAGTGGAAAACCTTGTGGGATCCCCCCCCCCGCCCCCTTCTTCCACAGAGTATCTGGATGGAGGGCAGCTCAATGGCCAGCCAAAATAGCTGCTGGTAGCCCCAAGAGACCCAACCAAATTTGAACATGTGCCCTATGGCCTTCCCATAAGCTTTGGGTGGATGGTTCAGCTGATTGAACTAACCCATTGGACTTACAAAAGTAACCATATGCACACGTGTTGGTTTTATTGCGTCCTCACTATTAAGGTGCAACATGCAAGAGTTATTTGTCTAATTTTGGAACTTAAATCCTTTTGATACTTTACATGGTTCCAAACAATAGTTACTAGCATTGTAACGAGGGATGTGTAAGAGCAACCAATTTGTGTGTGAAATGATCAATGATATGCAATGAAGATTAAATATGTTCTCAAAATCCACTTTTTTCAAAATAAAATTCTAGACTTTATGCAATATATGAAAACAAGGGTTGTAACAAGGAACATATGAATGCAGTCAACTTGTGCTGTCATTGATATGGAATTAAGAGTAAATATGTTCTCAAAATCCACTTTTTTATAGTAAAAGATTTGAACCTTTTGTAAAGTCTAGAACAAGAATGCCAATTTGACATTTTAAATGTGAAAATGAAGTTCAATCAAACCATAAAAGTCAAAATAATAAAGGGGTCATCGTTTGCTCTAAAAGTGTTTGGGGGGGTCATCGTTTGCTCTAAAAGTGTTTGGGGCGGTAATTGAATCTCAGGCATACATTTGCTACTCGATTATTTAACAACTACATGTATTACAATTGGACCAAATAGTGTAGAGAGACATGCATGTAAATAGAAAGTGAGTAACTTTGGTTGTTTGTTTATATTGGGTGTGCATGCATTAAGAGGGCTGTTTAGAGTGGAATTTGTCATTTTGGAAAAATACAATCCGCGTTTGCATGTCATTTAGAATGAAAGACCTCATTGGAGGGGCATGCATTAAAAATCCATAATTATATGATCTCAAAGTAGTGTCATAGGTGTTAAACTAGGCCCTTGACCAAACAATTTTGTTTGCATGATCAAAGATTATAGACAATTGCTAAAATTGTTTTATTTCATTACAATTTCCTGCTTACCTTATCTAGATCATACAAACACTTGGATGGATTCAACCTTTAACAATTTATCCCAACACCAACAAATATACAAAATTTAACTTTGTGAGACTTTGGTCCCGTTATCACACAACTTGTAGTTGTCCTAAAAAGTGATCCTATCCAAGATGGTAGAGGCGTTGGACAACTAAAGAGGTGACCGAAGAGATGTCGCGGTTCCCAAGGTAAATGGCTATCACGTTAACCGAGGCACTCTTCACTTTAGATCTAGCCTAAACAAGACTAAGGGGGAGACCCTAACTAACCAATGAAGGCTAGCGAACCAACTCTAGACCTCCTAGGGAAATGTGAAGTTGAAAGAGGAGAAGATCAAGAGTGAATGGATCTAGATCTAGGGATTATAAGTGGACACATGAAGTTAGGGCTTGGTTGAGGAGGCTTATGGAAGGACAAATGCTCAACCAAGGAATGAAAATGCCACTTATGAGTTTAATTGAGTGGATCTAGATATATCTAATGCCAATCAAGAAAACCCAAGTGGGGCCCACCCTTAAATTAAGGAAGTTGGTTAAGATGGGGTCCACAAGGTGAAATTAAGGTCCAAATGGCACTAGGAGGTTGGCTAAGTAGTAGATCTAATGTTTAGAGGAAAAAGTAGCACAACCCACATGATAGATCCAGAAAGATGCATAAAACCCACAAGTGCATCCCCCTCAAGAGATGATCAGTGCCTTAGATCGGGGGTCAAATGGAGTCGGAATGAAACCAAACTTTAGCTATGATGTTCTTTAATTTATTAAGAGGTGGGTTTTATGTTTTAAGCCCAAATAATCGCCAAATCTATCATATATAAAAATCTAGGGTTTTAACAATGAGGGTTTGAAGTGACCAATGGGTAAAATACATGAAAATAGATACATACCTTGTAGATCTGACCACTAAAGCTTGCAGCTACCTTGCAAATTGATAATCCTTCCCAAGTGAGGCAATCAAGAGTGAGATCCAGCTCCTCCAAGTGAAACCCCTATCCCTTCAGAGTGACAAGTGCGCCCTTCCCCTGCAAAAACGATCTATATAGAATCGATCTAGCATGAACATGACTATAAAGTGGAAAATATGAAACAAGTAGAATTAAATATGTCACGAAGATAAAATAATGATACTCCTTGAGACAAAGAACAATCCAAAGGTAAGATATGGGGTTTCCCCACAATAGCGTCCCCTCAAGTCGTCCTCCTCTTCCACCACACGGCCTCCCTGTAGAGAAAACGTTTGGAGAAACAAGATCCACAATGATAACACAGAGAAAAGATTGTATATTCAACTTGCAAGAGCATCCATCAAAACCATAGAAGCAGATTTGCAAAAGTAGTATTTTATTCCTGTATTTCTAGAGCCCAAAATGTGCCTTTACAATAGGGGGGTCTCTTCCTTAAATAGGAATGAGAGACACCAAAACCCTAAACCACTTTATAAACGAGTGGTGGAGATCAAAAGATAGATACAATATAATCAACGACTATGATGAGCCGGAACAATATAACATGGATCAACTCACTAAGAGGGGTGCACACTCACCTAAAGAGGCCCTAGGGGTGTCGCACCACATAAAAGTGACTAGGACAAGTGTAGGATCACATGGTGGGGCTAGGAGGTATTAATTCCCTTCACTAGCATCACCCCATGGCACAATAACATAAGACATGATTCAATAACATAAGATATGACTCAATGACATGTCAAAGTGACAAAATGCCCAAATCGTGCCCCCCTCAATGAGAGAATTATACATCAAATCACAACCTGGAGAGTGTGTGGACCCCACTGAATGCTTCAAGCTGATCTGGAAGGAGTGGGATACATCACAAATGACCTCTAAACAAACCTCAAGCCAAAACCTTGCCTCAATAGCCCAAATCGATTTCCTCAATGACCTTTTTATCCCATTTTTATTCCACCTGAAAATCATCAAAATGCTTGTTGCTCACTGCCTGGTGTCTCAGACACAAAATTTGACTGCACCAACATGTCTGGAGATGGGGTAATATAACAAGTGGCAAGACACCCCATCTCCTCTATAGCGCCCTAGGGAAATGTGCTAGCTCAATGCAATTACTGGACAGGCCATTTCTGCATGGCAAAATCGGACAAAAGTGGAAATATGACCATATCATCATTGAGAGTGCCTGAAACTAATAACCGAGTGTCTCAATGGACTCAGAAGGTCCAAATCTACTAGAGATGAGTACCCATACACCCTGTGGCAACCTGTAAGATCACCTGTAATCTCAGCCATATCTCGACAATAATAAAATAATGGTCTGGAAATAATAATAACCATAAAAAAATACATCAACCATCATCTGAAACCTATGTCCACTGTATGGAATCATCAAATGTGCATAATAGAACCATAAATCATCATCATATAACATCACTGGTCCAACTCATCACCGATCCCAAGGTTGACTTGATCAAACGAGGTTTGACCAGGTCAAGACTAATCAAAATATGACCCAGGCTAGAAATGTCTGCTGCTGTAAGTGCAAATGGTTAAAACATGCTCTGTTAATCATTCTCATAGCAAGACTTAAAGTATTAAGCATCATTTCACTGGCAGTTAATAGATAATTATACCAAGTACAAGTTCAAATAATCATTTACTTAAAATAGAACCTCATGAATATACTCATTCTGTAGACATGAACATTTTGCTAGCAAAGGGTGAGGGTGAAGAATGCAAGGCTAGGATAAGGGGATGACTTGACTGAATCAACACTGTGATACTTTGGATATGGGAAAAGAGAAATACACACTTAAGCATATGTCAGATAATAAACACATAGGGAATGGCAGTGTTTCACAAATGGAATAAGTTGTTAAGAGGAGTGCTTATTCAACCTTGGCAAATGTCTACAACTCACATCCAAGTTGAAACAACTCCATGAGGATATTTTCTAGAACCGCCATGGCTGGGTGCTCGGCGAACCGTAGCTTGAGGATCTAGGGGACACTTAGAATTAACCATCCCTTACTCCATCTCACATCACAACCTGTAGGCTCCATGAGGAATTATTCATTACATTTAATTTCTGTCCAGCAGTCTTTGGATTTAGCATAAATTTAACCACTGCTTTTTAGGCCTTTATGACCCTTTTTGGATTTCACATGTGCTCAGAAGCACAACTAATCGCAGCTCACATCCAGGGTGCTTTTCATTTCAATTTCCATAGCCCTCTTTCATTGTGCTAAGAAGCACAGTTTTATTTGTTTTCATGGGCTTGGACAAAAGATAATATAACAGTTTCCATATGCATGTAATGATGGTAGTACAATTTGCTTCAGGTTTTAGCCAACACAACTCAAGCAACCAGGGGGATTCTCCACAATCAAGACCAAACATCGGGGAAACCGACTAGAGTGATCAAGGTATCAAATCCAACTCACCTAAGCTCAGGAACCAACACCAACGAGTACTCCTGGCCTAGAAAGATCAAGGCTTCGGTAAGTTCTGTTGCCAACTCAATGCCGAGACACAAACTGATAGGGATGCTATCCAACACAGAGGCAAAAGTGGGGAGGTCCTCCATATCACAGGTTGAGATGTAGTCAGGGTGAAAACCAAAAGGGAGAGATAACGAATGGATGGGGAAAGTGAAGGTGATGCCTAAGCTAGCAAGCCATAAAAGGTGGGAATGATCATGTCCACATACCTAAGAGGGTAAAACCAATGAGTATAAAACACGAGCTTCTAATTATGAGCAATAAGACCATTTAGATAATCAATAACAACCATATCCATATCATATATATAAGACCATTTAGATAATCAATAAAAACCATATCCATATCATAAATGGTATATATGATATGGATATGGTTGTTACTGATTATCTAAATGGTCTTATTGCTCATACTTAGAAGCTCTTGTTTTATACTTATATATATATATATAAACTGCCAGATCATGATCACTAGATACTAAGTCAAGCTACCAAAATGACCAAAAGAGCAAGATAATGAAAACCAATGCACATCATACACCTGCTGGGCCATATACTTGTACCTGCTATCTGGAACATCTGTAACCACTGAAAACACTACTGCTAAAACTCTGGGCACCGCACTGCTCTGTATGGGATAAAAGGTCACCTTGGTCATCAAATTTGAGGTCAAGAGGCTCAGTCTTGGCATAAGGTTCACGGTTGTCTGATCTGGGGCTGCTCTAATATGTGAGCAATCATCAAAAGTACTTCTCATCATACGATGATCTCACCAAAACTGTGTAAAGGCCAAGATAAAAAAATATACAATGAACTGCTCTGCAATCATGGTAGCCCGGCTACTATGGATGTGCTAACAGGTCCTAACAAAATTCCCTTTGCTAACTTTTGAGAAGATAAAATTTGGCTATTGAAACCAAAACAATAAATGCTTTTGACCCTTCATTGTCAATATGATATAGCCTTGGGATGTGTTGTTACTGAGATGGTTTTAGTGTTTGCAACGAACATACCTTGCTGCTCATGAGCTTTCATGGATGATAACCTTGCCACTTTGATATGTTTCATTAACTCCATTTCTACGTAGGAATATCTATGGTGACTAATGACGTTTAGGTCTAAAATTTATTCAACACTAATCTTTCTCTACACTTAAACCTAATCTCTGTAGTGGTTGCCTTGGCCTTTGACTCCATACAAAAACTTGAAACTCACTAGTCCTTAAGGTTTGATACTTATATTAAAACTCAATTTCCCATTTGAAACTTAACTTCATAATTCACCAAACAATTGTGAAGCTCCAAGCTTACCACTATTATTAGCACAAGATTAATTTTGATGTTGCAACTTGCAAGTAGTGCCTGGATCATGTATCATTTTCTTTAGGTCCTCATTGATGGGATTACAAGGCTACTGACTTATACCTTCGCAAATTTTCTTTGTCATTTTCCAACAACCAAAATAATCCCTTTCCTTGTGTTCCCTTGTAATATTTGTAGACTCACTCTAGTTCAATAGAACTAGAATAGATCCTTGTTCTTTTTAAATGTATACAAACTCTTTCTCAGAGATTTTTGAGAATGGCTCTTTATCCGACCATTCTCCATATCGCATTTGTCTAGTAATATTTCTTGTGCCTAGTCCTATTTGCAAATTGTATAGTCCCCTCTTTACTTTCTCCCCTAAATTATGCCATTACAATGTAGTGTATTTTATGCAACTCATCATGCTATTTTCAATGACTTGTTTCGTGTTTTGCATGTGTTTTCCCATAATTGTGCTATTAAACATGTGCCATGCCATAATTTCTTTGTATTCGTTCACACAATGTGACTTTGTTCAATTTCTTTGTAGATTTAACGTTCAATTGTTTCTCATTCCTCCAAATATTTTATTACGTCATTATTCGATAGGCCTATCAAATCATTCTCATCCTTAATATTAGGCATTGCCAAGAATGTAGGGCTTGTTTATGCACAACTTAGCGGTCAATGGATAGGCAAGAAATCAACCACTAAATCGACACAACTATGGAGAAGGAGTTCCTCTTTTAGGTTTCCTAGGTCCAATAGTGAACAAATCTAGACTAACCAAGGGAGAGACCCTAGCCAAGCTCTTTCTAAGGCTAACTAAGGAAAGCCTAGGTAACCCCAAATATCGGCCTAACTCTATTTTTAGGAAGAAATGTGTCTAACAAGGATATTCAATTTAAATACAAGACACACTTTAAGTTAATATTTCAAAGACGTACAAAATGTAACTGTTATCACACAACTTGTAGTTGTCCCTAAAGGTATCCCATCTGGGATGGTAGAGGAGATGGACAACTAAAGAGGTGACCCAAGAGATGCCACGGTTCCCAATGCAAGTTGGGTGTCACGATAACCGAGGCACTCTTCACTTTAGATCAAGACAAATCAAGATCAAGGGGGAGACCCTAGCCAATCAATGAAGACTAGCTAACCCAAAGGTTCCTAGGGAAATGTGTAAGTTGAGTTACGGAAACCAATGAGTGAGTTTAGATCTATAAAAGTTAAGTGGACCCAAGGGTTGAAGTATGGTTGGAAGAGGCTTAAGGGGTGACAAATGTTCCAACCAATGAATGACTAAGGCCACTTATGAAATTGAGATAGATCTACGAGATCTAGGACCATGAGATTTGCACAAGCGGGACCCACTTCCTTAAAATATGGAAATGGTTCAAATGGGGCCCACAAGGTCAAGTTAGGGATGAAAATGGTCCCAAGGGGTAAGCAATAGATGGATCTATGATTTCAAGATGGGATAGGCATCACCCACATGTGGGATCTAGCAAAAGACCACTAGCCCAAGGAGTGTGATTTACCCAAGGGAGACTAGTGCCTTAAGATGAGGGGGGAAATGGAGTCCAAATTCCACCAAAATGCAGATCGGGGTAGTTAAGGTGAAAAGCAAGGTGGATTTAAGTTTTCAAGTCCAAATGCATGCTAGATCTCCATAGATCTAAGATTTAAAATGCATCACCAAGTGACCCAAGTGGGGCTCAATCCCTCAAAATGAGGAATGGGGCCCACAAGGTGAAAATCAACAAGGTGAAGAACTAGGGGTAGGTTATCAAGGTAGATCTATCCAAATCAAGTGGGATCTCACCTACCTATGTCATAGAACTAGCCAAACTAGCTTTCCTCTAGGAGGGCTAGGTGCCTTGGGAAATGGGTCAAATGGAGGCTAATCACCACCAAACTATAGATCCAAATTGTTGTGGATGCTATGGAGGTGGGTTCTTAATTTCATACCCAAATCCAAGCTAGATCCAAGTAGATCTAGAAAAAAGTGAAAATGAGGGTTTTGATTTTAAGGGTTTTGTGACCAATGAAGAAGAATGAATGGATCTAGGTACATACCTTGTAGAACATACCTCAAATGCTTGTGGCCACTTTGCAAATTGATAGAATTCCCCTATGTGTATATTCAAGAGTGAGATCTAGTGCTCCATGCCAAAACGTCCTCCTCCAAAGATGGCCAAATCGTCCTCCTCCTACAAGACAAGATCAAGTTAGAAACAAGCCAAGTAAGAAAATTATGAAAATGATGAAGAGATGTAAGAGAAAGCATCAACTATGTCACAAAGATACAATAATGATACTCCCTGTCACAACGATAAACCCAAGAGAAGATATGTGGGTCCCCCCAACAATAGCCTCCTTCAAATCATCCTCCTCCTCACCAATTCGGCCTCCCTGCAGAAAAATAACTTGTAGCCCAAGATCCACAATGATACATAGAGAAGATACTGTATATTCAACTTGCAAAAGAATCCATCAAGACAAGAGAAGTAGATCCACAAAGAAGTATTCTATTCCAATATTCAAGAGCTCCAAAGGTGCCTTTACAATAGGGGGGTCTCCTTATTTTATAGGATAATAAAGACCAAAACCCTAAACCACAAAACCACTTTTTGAAATGAATGGTTGAGATGAAAAGATACAATATAATAATCAATGGCTAAGATGAGCCTAACAACATATCACATGGATCACTCAAAAGGAGGGTGACGTCATGCCTCAAAAGTCTTTAAGGAGGGTTACATCATGCCTCAAAGGGGGCTAAGTAACATGGGCCCACCATATATCACATGGACAAGACTCAAAATACACATGGTGGGGCTAGGAGGTATCAATCCTTCACTAGCTCGTCTCCATGGCACAATAATATAAAATAATAGGACTATGACATGTCCAAATAACACAAATGATCAAAATCCTGTCTCCAAAACTGAGAGAGACATGCCGTAAAAGGCCTCCTGTAGCCACTATGGACCCCACTGACTGATGCCAATTGATTTGGAAGAAAGGGGGTTCACCCTGGAAGACCTCTGAGAAGACCAAGTACCAAAACCTTGCCTCAATTTCCCAAATGGAATTCCTCAGTGACCCTTTTATTCCATTTTTTAACCATCCTTAAAACCCTGGAAGTGCTCAAACTGCCACCCAGGGTGCTTACACTGTCAAACTGAGTGCACTAGGCTGTCTGGAAGGGGTGTATAATGGTAAAAACAAGTGGTTGGACCACCCCCTTCCTATATAGCTCCCTAGGAAACGGCTGGCCTCCAAAGCCTCTGCTGGACAGGCTGGATCATCATGCCCAAACTGGTCAACATGTGTATAAATGCAACTATCATCGTCAGAAGTGCCCAGAACTGAAAGATAAGTGTCTCAATGGATCCAGAAGACCCAAATCTACTAGAGATGAGTACTCATACACCTCATGATAACCTGTGGGGACATCAGCATGGTCTACCATACCTAGACAAGGTAAAATATGATGATCTGGAAATAATAATAAGATTGCTCAACTGCATCAATCATCATCTGAATCATATGTCCAACATATAGAATCATCAATAAGTGTATGTGGGACCATAAATCATCATCCATAAGCATAAGTGGTCCATCTCATCACGGATCCCAAGAGTGACCATGGTCAAACTATGTTTGACTAGGTCAAAATACAACCAAAGACTAGATTATAACCATAGATTAAGACATGTTCCTTTAATCACATTCATAGTTGAACTTAAAGTATAAACATCATTTAGTTGCAGTTAATACATATATATATTTCAATGTTATTTATAATTTACTTGCACAAAAGCTTTAAAGACATACTCACCCAAAGGACATGGCCTAACTACGAGCAAAGGATGAAGGCTAAGGACAACGTTAGGCAAAGGGGATGACTTGACCAAACCCAACTAAGTGATACTTTGGACGGGGAAAGGGGAGGCACAACCCTTCCCTTTGTTATTTTGTCCAGCACAGAGTTAAGTTGTTTAGAGAGTGCTTATTCAACTTAGGCATCATGTCTACATCAAGTTGATCCAGGTTCATTAGAATCATTCATTTCATTTCCATGGCCTTTTTGGCCTATATGACCCCTATGGGATTTCACATGCGTTAAAAAACACAACTGATCGCAACTTGCATCCGGGGCATATTTACATTTACAAGGTCAACAATAATAGATATAACATTTGATTAACCATTGCTTTTCTGGACCTTTTCTATACCCTTCATGGGGTATTTTAGCAGTTCATTGCTATAGCCTTTATTCACGTGTTTTGATAAACACATTCTAGAATTTTAAGTTCACAGGCTTTATAGTGATTTCCAATATAAGTAGTACATGTGCTTTTAGTTTTAGCCAACAACAACTCCAACGACTAGAAGGACTTCTGCACAGTGCCAAACATCGGGAAAACCAACCAGAATGATTTAGGCATACAATCCAACTTACCAAAGGCAAGTTCTGTCACCAACTCAGAGCCGAGACACACAACAAACATGGATGTGGTCCAACACAGAGGTAGAAATGGGGAAGTACTCAATATCAAGAAGTCAAGAAAGCAAGTCAAGGGTGAAAGCCAAATCAGGAAGGTCATGGATGGATGGAGCCAAATGAATGTGGTGCCTAAGCTAGCAGACAAAGATGTCAAGAAAGACCATATCTATGCTCATAGGAGGGTAATGAAACCAATGAATATTGTCGAAAAACCTTAGTGTGCAAGTAATATATCCATTTTATATTTATAACATCATCCAAGATATTTCATTTTATTTTAAATAGTACTTCCACATCATGAATCATATACCAAGTCAATGCTATGCAGATGACTAAAACAACAAGATAATAATCCAGTGCTAATAATTAGAATTCCATAGGTCACATCATATCATAATAGTCATCCATAAACAATTGAAACACTGCTGCAATAATAACACTGGGCACTGAACTGAAATTGTATGGAACAAAGGGTCACATCGGTCATTAAATCTAAGCTCTCAAGGATCAGCCTTGGCACAAGGTCTAATCAATGTCTGATACATATACTACTTTGATCCATAATTGATCTCAAATAAACAAGCTCATCATACTTGATCTCTGTAAAAGCAAAGCTCTGAAAAGTGCAGATATCTGCTCAGCAAGAATAGTAGCCCAGCTACTATGGTGTGATAACAGTAACTATGAACATTAATACAATACAAGATACACAAATATTATAGGAGCATTCACATTAATCATTAACCATATGAGTTCTCAGATATAAATTAACCCCCAATCCCGAAATATCTTGAAGTCACAACAATTGTCAAGCCACTGTACCCCTTCGATCCACCCACGAGATCCAATGATGATGTTTGGCCCAATCTTTCAGAGCACCAATCAAGGAGGATCAACCATACCCTTGGCCACACCACATGACCTCTCAGATGCATGGAGAGTAATCTTCCCAAATGTTGTGTTCGGTGCACTGCAGTGACAAGACGACCAATAGGTTGGTTTCAAGATGCATGTAGGGGTCCTTGATATTCTCAAGGTACTTTGAGTCCAAATATATGCTCAGTGTTGTCTAATGTGGTACTACTTAAAGAAAGAAGGGTACTAGATCAGAGTCAAAGGGGATTTCCAACATCTTGCACTTAATGAGGATGCAAGGAGACTTCTCCCAACAATGGTCACTGTCTAGTACGGCTTCCTTCAATTGTAGTTTTACCCGCCTAACGACAACTCCTAAAAATATTTAGAGGTGTCGGCACACGTTTGCTACCCAAGAATTTCTGATGTCATTAAGCCATATACACGCATAAAATGCTTCCAATATGAACACTGCATATATGTATCTTTGTGATCAATAACTCATAGCATTAATGTAAATCTTAACATCAATGAGATAATAACCATTTATAACAGTAGCTCAATGAAGTGAATCGAGCATTAATTTTTTCTCAAGGCATAACATAATCCATCCATATGAACTACAAGATGCCAATACTTATGATAAAAGCAATATAGCCAAATATTAATGTATGTGATCATTAATCAATCCAAAACAAAATGTCAGGCTCAATTATTTTTACCTAGACTTGTCAAGCAATCTATCATTTTACTTATGATCATCAAATTATCACAAGATGTTCATTTAGATACTATAAAAAGGTGATGACATCAATTACTCACAATAATATCAATAACTTATTGTGTCAAATCACTAAGCAATAGATCACTATGGTTGCATATAATCATAGAGCATGATAAACAACCCTTCAACAAGACAATGTGAGCAAATGAGAACAAGTATCCAATTTTTAGGGTTAGGCATTCAAAGATCAAAGCAAAGGAATGCACCTAAATGTCAACCATCATATGAGTTATCAACATTCATCACATCGCTAAGACAACATATATATTTGATTCTTTTGAATCATCCAACTAATTCGAATTGATTAAATAGTGAGAAAATCTATGAGTGCAAAATGATCAAGGCAAAGGCTGTCATAAAGCATGAGATTTTAGTATAAGTGTAAGGTCACAAAAGATGACTACTATCACTGTAGGATACCTTTTAATTTGACTTTCTTAAACAAAAGTTTATACTGCCTTTTATTGTCAACTTGTGAAGCAAGAAACAGTGAATATGGAGATTATCCCCTTATAAACCATAAAATTATATCCAAGATTTTGTTAGTGTGAAGTATTTGCAGCAGTAACAACAGAGATATAGTTAACAAAAACGAAACGTAAGATACTCAAACACAATTGTAACGCTTCAGATCTCAATCATGCCAATACCCTTAGTTTAGGTGAACTAAGGACTATAGGATCATACAATAAAGCAGTAATGGCAGCTAATAGGACAGTGGAAGATAGCAACAAATTACTCCACAAAACGATAAGTCAATTAAATCTCAACAAGGTACCAACAAGTAAACCAACAGTAAGATCGTCTTGTAATATCTCAAGATTGGGATGTGCTAATATCCCTAACGGCAGTGATCCTATGTCTAGGCTTATGCGAGTTTAGGAACCATAAGATTAACTATTCAGAGGCATATGACAGCCACTTATGAAAGTGAATAACAGTGATCAAATGAGTCAAAAACAGGTGTATTAAGCACTAAGACAACCCTGCAAATTGCAATGTGATATTGATCACTATTTGGTTGAGTGCTCACAAAGATAAAATGTTTGTCAAGTAATTGCAGCAGTTTAGCATATTTAGGATGACAATGAGGTCTTCTAAATATACTTGCAATATCTCAGATTGAAGGTATACCGACCAACTTGTAAATAGTGCGAGATATGACCATGATCAAAGTTGTATATCCATCATAACATAAACAGCAGTATGAGGAGGCAAAACGATGATGAAAATGACCAACAAAGAGTACATATATCAATGCCCAAGAGACTTTGTAAAAAATTGTATTAACTTGCCTTAATCACAGAGATAACTAGCGATTAATTATGTCATGAATCAACATAGCCATAGATCTAATAAGCAATAAACATGCCCTAACTCTTAGCATATTAGTGTGTGAGTATAATTCAGAATTTAGGGTCGATTAGTGTTGAGTATTATGTGTGTCATTAACCATAGTGAGCATTTAAAAGAATTAACCTTAGGTCTTCTACACAAGGTTAACGTTGTTTTTTAAATGCTCATTCAAAACTAAGATGGCTATGAAAACTCAGATTTTAAACCAGCAATATAAACAAATAGGTATTGATGTGTATTCAAGTAGAATCAACCTATGAAGTAGTACTTAGATTTAATCAATAACTAGATGCATACTTACACCATAGATAAATTACAAAGTGTTGATTTATATGTTAATTAGTGTGCTTGAATTAACTCCTTAGGATTTAGTAATGATAATTGGATGAATAAGGAGGGGAAATCGATTCCCTTAGAGCCTCTTCCTTAGATTTGATTCCAAGTACCTACAAAAAGTTCAAAATTGAAATAATAGGTGAATGAAGATCATCAAGGGAGAGTGGAGGATGACACAAACCCTCTCCTTTTCTAGTTGAGGTGGCCAAGCAAATCCCCTACTCCAAATAACTCATAGCAAACATGTGATCATCAAGAGAACAATCCATCTAATATAAAAGAAACACAAGTCATTTGGTTAAAGATCTAGTGAATAAAACTTAAACATGAACAGAGGTTGCAGCAATCAATTGAAACATGAATACATTTCAAACATAATAGACAAGGTTGCATCAATTACCTATTACTTTACTAAGTCTAAGTAGCATCAATGCTAGATTACCTCAAATTAGTGAAGACAAGATCCACCATCACATCAAAGTTTAACCTTAAGCTTCCACAAGAAGAGCCCTGAGTACACCAATCAAGACCAAGAGTAAGAAAATTTTATTGCAATACCAAAATTCTGACTCTTTGAGGAGAAATTGGCCTTCTTTAAATAGCATAGGAATGTCGATTTCCTCTTTGAATGAGATCTAGGGTTTGTTGCAAGGTTGTTACATGAGAAATTACATCTTGATGACCTCTAGGAGAGTGGTTACTAGATCTAGGGTCTAAATCCAACCCTCTTACAATAAAATTGCCAAATAATGCCAAGTCGTTGGGTAGATGTTATCACATCTATGTTCGCTGGAGCTACCATGCTGTAGACTGTGTGGCCGAGGACCGCACAATACTTTTTTTTTTTCCAAATCAGAGATCCGATGCCTTTAGAGGAGGCACACAGTTTTGTTCAGATTGCCCCAAGCAGATGTATCAGAGGGGACAGATGCTTGTACAGTGGTCCAGACATGTTACTTAGTATTTACCACAGGTTCACCCTTCCATGCCAGGCTTTGATATGAGCCCATTGAGACAGTTGCCTAGTCTTGCTTTGGTTGCGACTATCACAGAGTATTGCTGGTTTACTATTTGTGCCCAGGTTCAGCAGAGATCCAGTTCAGAGACAGCCTTAGCAGCAGGTATTGCATTTGATGTATATTGCTCATGATTGTTGCTTAGACTTGTTTATACATGATAGTACACTAACTCTACATATGATGATTGATTTGGTGATCTAACTATTGTTATGATATGTGATTGGGCCCTTGGTGATGTCAGTCCACCCCTTCTTATTAGGCTCTTGTATATGCACACCGGGTTACACTCCTACTCTTGGTATAGACTTGGTCATTTAGTCCCCCTAGGCAGCTAAATTTGGATCCACCTTCACCTTCTCCATCCATCCGACTCATACATGATATTATTTCCCGACTTGGATTCCGATTTGTGACCTTGAGGATCCCTTTCCCCACTGATCTATGAGTATACCATGATTCCCTGTCTATTGTACCTCGACTCTTTAGTATGTGAGATGCACTCTCAAACCTGGGATTTGCTCCTATCAGTTGCCCCCGATGTTGCAATGCAGTTAGGATTGTGTAGCCTCACCGGGTGTTCCCCATTGGTCATTGAAGTATGTATTGCTCACCCCCCATTACTTTTCAGTATGAGCACCATGTTTATATCTATTGAGATATATATGTAGCCCAAAAGGGCCTTGATGTAAATTGAAGAAATGAAGAAATGTAAAGCAAGCCAAGAAGGCTTTTTGTAAATGTAAAATCTAGCCAGAAAAGGGCTAAGTGTGAAATTCATTGTAAAATCCATGCAATGTGTTTGCAAACACACATGGACACATGTTAGCATTTGTAGTGGTTATTCCTCACCTAGTCCTGTGGGGCAAGGAGGTGAGAGGAAGCAAGGGACAAGCTCAAGATTGTCTCCTAGAGTCTCAAGTTACGGTTTGTCGAACACCCAGTTTGGCGACTCTAGAAAAGAACCTCACAGAGTCTTCGGGCATGGATGTGAGTTGTGAGATACTTGTTAGATGACCAGTGGCGGTTTACCTGCACTATACCCATTTGTGAGGCACCGCCCTTCCCCATGTTCTGTCATGGTATACTTATCTCAGTGGACCCCGCTTTCCTGAGTTATCCAAAAGGTTACATGATATTTATCCTTGTCATCCCTTATCCTTCGCCATGTATTCCACATCACCCAAATTCAGCTAGGTGGTCAAGTCTATAGGTTTTGCATAGCAGTTGAATCTTTTGGATGTGGTGGGCCCACCTTACCTTGGGCCTTGTATTTTCCGAGATTTAATGCAGTTTTTGATCACCATATTATTGTCATATTGTTTAGTAATGTACTAAATTGTATAAGGAATCCCTTCACTTCATGATTGCATACAGGTATTCAGCTAGCACCATTGTTGACCAGATTTGACTTGATCAAACTAGGTTGACCAGGCCAAAAATGGGCCCGAAAAAATGTTGCGATTGGAATTTTGATTTTGGTCAATTATTATCTGCAGGGGACCCATATGAGCTTCCAAGTGACAGAATGCAAAAAGATCGAGCTGTTTGTGAGATTTTTAATTATTATTGGTCATTAATGACCTGTTTTAATTAAAAATCATGGATTTTGGGCAAACAATGCTTAAGTGATGGATCGGGGTCGTTCGAGTGGTCATTCCTACTATTTTTGGGGTCCACGATCGCATTACAGCAGACGGTTAGGAAATCCGGGCACTATTGATGGGTCAAAAGCCCAATTTACTTCTTCCACAATAAAAACCAGCAATAAAATACATGGAAAATAAAAAATTGACAAAGGCAACTATAGCAAAGGGTAAAAATCAAAGTTTGGCTAATATAAGGGTGACTTCTAAGGTAATTTTGGTATGTTTGGACATTATATTTTGTGTTGTGGGGCCCTCATTTGCCCAGCTCACCATGAGGGGCGAATTTGCCCATGGAAGGCGTTTTTCCACTTAGCAAAAATCAATGTTTCGATGTTTTATTGTATTGAGATCATAGTGTAGTGGTATGGGGGCTAAAACAGCCCATAGGCACCCCCCAACCACATTTCTTATGTATTTTATGGGCCCCACGAGTTGGTCCACCATCCACTTGGGCGTTTTTGAGGGTAATTCGCCCCCCCTCTAGAGTTGATCTCCTCCATCGATTTGGGCATTGAGATAATCAATCTCAGCCCTTGGTTTTGGAGGGAGAGTTAGGGTTGAGAGTAGTCATTCTCTATAAGAGAAGACTCTCACCCATTTTGTACTCCTTCTTGGCATTTTCAACTTGCACTTGATAGAGAGAGACATTCCATTTGCAGCTTGATACTTGGTGTTGTGGAGCAAATTTTGTGGTGATTGATAGCTAGTGTTTGGATGCATTGTGGAGATAGTTTGTGTTGTCTTTCCATACTTGTTTGTTGGTTTAAATTTGCAGCGTTGGTGGCCATTTGAAGGAGGGCGCTATAGTTAGAGCGGGAGCTCCACTCTAGCGATTTTCTTCAAAGTTGTTCACAAGGGAGTTGTCATTTGCTTTCAGCTATTCAATTCCTTTATCTTTCAGCCATTTATTTGCTGTTATACTTGATTATTTGCTGCAGTTACTGATTATATCTTGCTTGTGGCAGGTACCCAGGTCGCCATTAGTGTCCAGTTGCTTCTCACGCTCAAGGAAACACGCAGGCTTCTCCACACTTGATCTTCCGGGCTAGTCTTCACTCAAAGTTCTCCATTTCACCATTTCCTCAGGTACTCTTCATCTCCTTGTCTCTTCTTTGTCATTTTCACTGTCTTGCTAAGTTGGAAAACACTTAATAAACCCTAAAATACAAAAACTAAATTTCCCACCGTTAGAACTTTGTTTTTATTGCAAACCCACTTCTTATTTGAGCCTAATAGCCTATATCTCAAGTTTGGTAAAGTTCCAACTCCATCTATTCATAGGTCTAGCATTGGTCATTTTGCCAAAAACGCCCCTCTAGGGCATTTTTCTCTTTCAGCTGATTTGGGTCATTTGGGGGTTCTGAGTAGTCTTGATTCTTGTTTAAAACGTCATTTTACAATAGGGAATCAAGTTTCGTTAGCTAGAAGTGAATATAAACGTAAATTTCTCGCTGCCCTAGGTCCATTTGACCCTCTATTTAACCACTTCCTTGGGCAGTTTTATTGCAGCACTTCACTTCTTGCATCATTCACATCCTCAGTTAATTTCAACCATCTAATCTATTTCTTTTGTCATAATCTATCGCTAGTCACACATTATATACTCACCTACCTCATTTGTGTGTTCAGTCTGTGGCTGAGATTAAGCTTAGGACCCATTTACGCTCATTTCCTGTCTTTATTTCTTTCTATCTTTTGGATTTGGGTGTGTTTTTGTCTCTCGACCATTACCTGGTCGAGCGGGGTCTCCCCCCTGACTTGGCTAAGTGCCTCGTCTAAAGCGACAGTAGCCTCGTCCGGTGTGACTTCCGTTCCCCGAACAAAGGACCTGGCTATTCCAGGTTACACCTTCCTAGTTGCTCATCCTCTACCATCCCTGTTGGGACACTCCTCTTTAGCAACTAGAGTTTGTGTGATAACAGTAGAGAAGGCTTCCTCCTTGGTTTACTAGTCAAAAATATTAAATAAATGCCAAATACCATGGGTCCCTTCAAAACCAGAGGGAAAAACCATATGTTTTTTACAAGAACTATGTGTTGTTTTCCTCACTTCAAGCATTTGACTAAACCACTTACCAAGATGAATTTGTTGGAGCCCACGATTTGCTCCAAGGAGAGTCAATCTATGTGTTGGGATGCCAAATCAAGGGTTGGGACTTATTTTGATGTTGAGATTTACTTTATCTAATCCTAAGGCACCTCCACATGTGTGCCATTAGCCAATTTAGGCAAATTAGGCTAATAATTTTCAATTAATTAAAAAATACACCTCAACTAAAAATTAGAACATAAAGTGCTTTTTGCCTCTTAGTGAATGATTAGACACACAATTAGGCTTTTTAAATGAAAAAACTTAGGAGTCGCATTAATTAATCCATCATTATACTGGAATAAGCTTGGTGTAAGCCTATAAAACCCCAATGTGCCTGGAAGAGTGCCTAGATGGACAATGCCCTTTAAGGAGGCCGATGAACTGAGTAGCTGGGCCAATTGGGTGCACATATATGCCAGGTCATTATCTTGGAAGTGGTTGCTTCACTCCCATACACGTTCATGATTTTTTCAAGCTACCTGTTGACACTGAAAATAACCCCCCGTGGAAACTAGCCAATCTGGAAGAGCATTTTGACATCCAAAGGTTGGAGGCTGTAGAAGGGCCAATTGGGTGCCCATACCTACCCTCATATATTCAAAATATTGAGTAAATCATCCTCATGCACATTCATGAAATTCAACACTATAGTCTCTAGGGAGAGACCCACCACCTTTTTGTAAATGATTGGTCTAGGGCATTAATGACCAATCTGACTTCATATACCTAGCTAAGTGGCTAAATGGGTATCCAAATATGTATTCATATCTTCAAAATTCTCTCTACAACTTGAGATATGGATTTGCCACCTTTTAACGCCCTAGAGAGACTAATACACTAGATGTGCAACCTATGAAATTATGAAGAAGACCCGATGAATTCTCTTTGGCGTTGAACAAGATGTACTAGGATCATATTTTTCCCCAGTGGACTAGAAGCAAAGGGTGTTCACATGGACCAATACATAGAAGATGCATTTTAATCATCATATTGAGTCATCATACAACTAGTCATGTATACACGATTATATATCTATGCCACAAGTATCTTCAAACATGTTTATGAGAAGCAATATTTACCTACTAACCAGATCCATGATAACATCTAAGTACTTGCAAGGACTAGTTTCTTCAATGGGGTGAGTTAGGTGGAAAAATCAAGGTTATACAAGTGATATTATTGGTCAAAGGTGACTAGGTTGACTCAAGATGTAGGAAGAGAAGGGGATCTATGCGATATTCACCTCTTAGGAAAACACTAGGGAATTGTCTCACAAATGGGTGATTATGTAATGAGGTAATCCCCCACCTAACCATCAGTAATCACACTCTTCCTCTATTTGAATTTGACTTATATGGGGAGTTCATTTATTTGGAAGAGATGAGAGTCACAGGAGTCCAGCGAGCTTCCACTAAATAATGTTAGAGTGGCATATCATCCACACAAAATGTTAGGGTGTTCAACAATATGTGCTAGTCAAGTGTTTATAGCCCCAACGACGCCTAGTATCTATACTTCCAAACCAAGACACTTCTTTACTTTGTATTTGACTTTGTATCACCCTTTTTTCTTTTTCTTTTCATTTTCTTGGGTATGCATTTTTTATTGTTTGGGTAATGAAGGGGAAAATACCTTCATGCCTCAAGTCCAGGAAGATCATTATTCCATGGAAATTCACCCCCCTTTACATAGTCAATTCCAAGGTTCTACAATCAAACTTACCTATGTCATAAGAAAACATCATTGCCCAATACACAAAGGAAGATTGGGAGGCCTTCCTGGTGAAGGTGTCACAGAGCGAAGATCAAGAGTTCAACTTCATTAACCTTAGACTGAGGTGTTATAGATCAAATCGATACTTCTCTGTCTGCAATGACAGTTCAAAAGATGACACCTCAATGTCCCTAATCGTCCACATAACTACTAAAAGATGGAAATATGATGGCCCGCATCCCTAAAATAAGATCCCATCTCACACTCCTTTGATTTCATGAATTTGAAACCACAAATGACCCCCACGCACTTTCTAAACTAGCAAAGTGCATGCCACGCAAGCTGCCATTGAGAAAGGCGCTTGTGCCTCAAAAAATAAGTAAAAAATATATAAAATTTGAAAATATGCTAAGTTATGACAATTTTGTTAGTTTGGGGCTCGGTTGTAACTCTCCCAACTATATCGTAACCATCTGCAACTATCTTAATCACTCATAAAAAGAGAATGGGTGGACCAAGCAAAGGAGACACCCCGTCCATATTGTCACGTTGGAGAAATCTCAATGCAAATCTAATTCATCCATTCCCCTCATCCCTCATTGACCCTTGTTTGTGAGCATCCATTCCATAAGAGTTGGAGTCACTAATCTTGTGTTATCTATACCTCAAGCACATTTGGAAGCCTATTTGGTCGGAAATAGGATTGGGAAGGAATCAAGAGCAGAGGAACCTGGTTTAAGGTCTCGAAAGTTGTCGAGCAATGAAAAGGTAATTGGTTGTGTACTATTTCATTGCACTAATATAGATTTGACATCTCTCCCTCCAAAAAAAAGAAGTGTCATGTTGATGCTCAAAACAACATGGTTCGGGCAACAATACCCATAAACACCCTTGGAGGGCTATTCAAGGGGAGGATGGGGATGAAAGGTTTCGTTTAGAGCCCTCGGATAGATAGGATTCACAAGTTGAATTAAATGACACTAAGTACAAAAGTGAATAACTACAATGATAGGTTATTGTAAATAAATACACACTTACTCATAATGAAATGCATTAGTGCATTAAATGTGTTGTGTGCAATCTATCTGCTCACGTGTGCATTGATTTCTAAAGACATAACTAGTTAACTAATTGGCGACTAGAGAAATTAATGATAAAATATTTACAAGTACATTAGTAAAGCTACAAAGTAAATTTTCTAAGAAATTAAAAGTTAGTCGTTAGCATAAAAATGCATCAACAATTCACAACTTTTTGATGCCTATGTAAATTAAATATGCAACTTCCAATGTGCAAAAGGAATTTTTTTTTTGTAAGCTGCAGAAAGGATTTATATTAGAGTACAAAAAATATTATAGGCACAAGATAAACAAGAGATCTGAGAGACCTATGTGGCTTCTTGTAGAACAAAAAGACTCAAACTAAGGCCTTGGGGGACCTGTCCAGAAATGGACTGATAGACTGGTCGCTCATAGGTATATTGTTCATACATAAAATTAGAAAAGACTGCCAAAAGAAATAGACTAGACATATTACAAAGAAAGAGTCTAGAACGGCTTCTTGCTCGAGCATTAACCCTTAAACCAAAAACTGACAGACCCAAAACAGAGCAACGTTCAAACCTCTCAATGACATAATGCAAAGGAAAAGAAACTACATAATTACTTGGAGTTGCAAGTGGTGTCTACTGCATCGGCCTTCTCCTCTAAAATAGGACAACAATAATCTCCATAGCTAGAAGAACCGTCATTGACATCCTTAGCACTGGAACTTGAGGAACTGTCATCAGATACCTTGGCAGCTGAGGTTGAGGGGCTGTCGTTGACGACCTTAGCAAGCAGCGGTTCAGTTTTTTTGAAAGAGGCAGAAGTCGATTGACCTGTGTGCTCCACACGCTTACGCTTGTGACCACTTGTAGACACCACGCTGGTGTAATCCCCAGGCTGCTTAGGATCCTTGTTAGACTAAGTGTCCTTGTTCTCCATAGGCTTGGAGACTTGTGAAGAAGCAGGAGAGGAGAAAGGGTGCAAAGCAAGAGTTGGTGGGGGAGGAGGAGGGGGATTAATCCCCTGCAAAGGTTCCTCAGAGTCCCTAAGAATGTGTGAAAGCATATTCTTCACCATCCAAAAATGCCTACGCTTGACCCACATCCGCTGAGTGACCATTTTCTACAGCACCAATTCCTCTTTCCAATAATCAATCATCGTTCTTAGGTGCCTATGGATAGAATTGTCATAGCCATTGACATTGACCCCTCCTCGGCCATGATTGCCCAAATTATTGCGGCCTCCATTGCCTCATTGAGGAATTGCACGAAGCCTCCGAGACATTTTCCTAAACTGAACATGATTCAACCAAGAATCCATGTTCTTCACAGAAAGAAGCCAAGGAGGCGCAGAGCGAAGCCCAAGTGCATGAAAATCATGAAAAATCCAATTGCTCAGGCTGGAGAGCCAGACCCATGCAAACAACGAACATCCATGAAAATGCTAAGTGTGAACCTTACCAATCTTCCCGCTGCTCAGAGTTCGGGTATGGAAATAATTCAGCGTCTGCGAAGGTCATTAATTCGCGCGGGGAAGGAATGATAACCCTGGTATAGGAGCCAGTGTTGGAGGAGGCTTGAATGACCGTCAGCATTAAGGCCGCTCACATCGTGAGCAAGGCCCGTTTAATGCGCATGGCAAGGCATTCAAGGGGACAACACATGGTGGGAGGAGGTGGCCATTGTGGTTGTCTCCTCACCCTCCATGTGACCTGGCAAATCACCCGTATCCAGGGTGCAAAAGGAAATATTCAATTTCATCTTGTTTCGGATTTTGAACCTCATTCAAAGTCTATGTACCATTAATGAAATAATTGAGCTCAATAAAGCAGGAACGTAGTGTTTCAGTTATTATTATAAATTTGCAGCAATAATTTGCATTTCTCTTACGCCTAAGTCATTTTGAAAAGCAAGTATTGGTACGTAAAGAGAAACCTGTCATTTCGTTCAAATCTGAATAAATTTAAAGACAATTAAAAATCAGAGTACGTAAATGCAAAAATATCAGTTCAATGAAGAAGAAATTTTGCATATTGAACGTTCAGTGAAATTTATCTCAATAAATTTTGTTGATTGCACCGAATGACTCAAGCTCATCCTGGTGAAACCGAGATAACGAGAACACTCCATTCTCATATTGTGCTAATGGCAAACAGATTGTTCCTCTCGCGGAAGGGAAAAAATACATCTACCATCACCGCCTATTAGGCTCAGTTATTATGCTCATGGATAACTGAGTATTAAAGGGAAAAATGCAGCTACTGAACCTGGGAGTACCCGCTTTTTTCCTTTCGGGTTAAGATGTGGGCTTTGTGGTGTTCATGTGTTCTTACACGAGCTTCATATACGTGTTTTCGACAAGGTTACTGAAAACACACATTTTAAAAAAAGAATCCCCCCCCCCCATTTTGCTAGTAACTAATTGAAGCTCGATCAGTCATGAAAAACCCGACGTAGTCTGTAAAACAAATATTTCCATATTGTACAACTCTTCATTAGGTGTTGTAGTTATGGCGTGATTGGCCGCTAAAGCGTGTTATCACTCTTTTGCATGCAGTAGTGCCTTTTACCTCCGCGTGGTCATCATCCCTTTCCCTGGTTTCTCTTGCTATGAGATAACTTGTGTCCTCGGCTCTGTGTGTAATCGCTTGGATTTTGCTGGTGCAGTCTCTATGAATGTGTGGATGGGGCATTTTTTTGTTTGAACGTTGCCCGTGCTCGTCAAGTGCTACGTGGGTGTTACCTCTGGAAACCTATGTAAAATCTGTGTCTCCTTGTTTTCACGTGTTTACTGTCTGCAGATCTATCCTCTTAGGTCGAGTGTATGGAGCTGCCATGGTGCGCTTGGTTGGTGGTTGTATTGCAGGTGGCAAGCGTTTCTTTGCCGCGTCGTTTCATTTATTTTTTAGTTATTTTTTATCAAGTGGACGGTTCTTCTGGAGGAGTCCAGAGTGTTTTTTTTTCAATGGCCCCCTTCTCTCTGGTGCCAACGGGCTAGCGCTTGCTATGGATGCATTTTTCTATCAATACTTGCCGCGGATATGTCTGACTGCCATACAACTTATTTTTCATCATCTGCTGTTACTTTGGTCTGGCGCCTCCTGTGTGCTAGTGATGCACTACCTTGCTGAGGGTGTCTTGGATTAGGTTTGCAACGACTACCTTAGCATTTATGCACTTTAGCAAGCTGCCCACCCTTTGTGCCACGTATCATTTTAGCAAGGGCCTTGTGCTGCCACCTTCCTTTTATTCGTGCCTTCCCATTTAGTGTTAAGGTTTTATTTGAAAAACTGCTTTTATTT
Organism: Larix kaempferi; assembly: GCA_027924585.1. Classification (NCBI taxonomy): domain Eukaryota; kingdom Viridiplantae; phylum Streptophyta; class Pinopsida; order Pinales; family Pinaceae; genus Larix; species Larix kaempferi. The sequence continues at coordinate 6,066,905 of BSBM01001229.1, read as the reverse complement.
ATTAATATGGATTTTGGGGAAAATTATGGAAACAAAGGGATTTAGGGTTTTATTTGAAAAACTGCTTTTATTTATTAATATGGATTTTGGGGGAAATTATGGAAGCAAAGGAAAATCCCCTTTAATTCTTAATCATTTTTTTTTAATTGAAAAAAGAAAACGGGTTCGGGATAATGGATTTTTAGAAGACTGTACTTTTGGGATAGGAGAAAAAGGTTTGTAAAAGGATTTTTGCTTTAGGAAGAGAAGGGATATTTTCAAAGGTAGGGGGATAGAAAAAGAGGTGTAGGATTTATGGAAAGGGAAAGCCCTCTTTTTAATTTTAAAATTTTGAATTTCCTAATAGGAATAGGGCAATATGGGTGTGATATAGGATAGGGAAAATAAATATATTTTGAATGGAGGACATGGGTGCTTTTTAAATCCAGGAAGGATTGAGAGGGGATATTGTCAACTTTCTTAGCATAGGTGTGGCAATGATATTAACAATAGTTATGACTGAAATTTTTTATCAATGGTTGCTAAATTGATAATTTTTAAGTGACATGATTCAAAAGACTCATACTTGTCGAAATTTTATCCAAGTGCCAAAAGGGTCAAACATACATGGAATTTGGAAAACGAAATATGAGCATGATTAGTGCAACGAACTGAACCAAATGACACTAACTCGTTAGCATGATGATGCAAAGAAAAGAAATGACAAAATGCCAAGACTTGACTTGACCATGACACGACCATGCATAAGACACAACTTGGCAAGTCAATCGCAGGGGTCATATGGAAGTGTAAATGGTGAAATGAGGCACAGACACAACAAACACATCTCTCTGGAAACGATGATATTGATGTCCAATGATTTTGCAGAAAATTTCAGTAGGTTCACCTTTAGTGTCGTGTTTTGACACTTCGGATTCATGTCGATGTTGAGCATCAACATCTAACCCATGAAAAAATAATGAAACACAACAACACATGATGACTCAACAATGACTGACTTACAAGACAAAGATGTTTAACCATGAAGCAAGTACTTGTACTCGTTTTCATCCCCAAAACAGACAAGGAGTGTAAGAGTAAGGCTAGCATTCCACATTGGGCGAAGCAGAGGGATGAAAGAACTATTGGGAAACAAAAAACAATAAGCAAATGGCAGTTCAACATACCCCCAAGTTGATCACTAGGAACCGCCCAATAGTTCCTCTCTATCCATGTCATGTTCCTTCTTGTATATCAAAATTGATTGTCATCATCTCATATTTTAACAACATAACAATATGGTGAAAAATCATAGTGGAAAATTGTACTTAAAGACGTCAAATTCCATGAGAACTTATTTGGGCAAACTGCGAAAAGAAAACGACGGAAAAGAAACTAATCGAATGAATCACCAAACTAAGAAAATAAAATACTTCTAAACTAATGAGTCAAAACAAAATTAAATACATAAACAGGAAAGCAAAATGACCTACGACTTACATGCATTCTACTCCTACTTTTACGAAAGAAGAAAAAAACAAATCATACAGGATGCCATTGTTGTAAAGGAATACATCTAACATGCAATGACAATCATTTCTTGAACCTTGAAGTTTGATTGAGATTTTACATCGAACTTCTAAAATAAAGATATATATGATTGTGAAAGTCAGCAAAAAATGTTAGTCCTAATTGAAACAAATAAAAGAGAATGCAAACTAGATGAGTTAGAAATGAGATCTGGAAATTTATAAACCCATGAATACCAAATGTAATCTCTAAACACAAGCACATGATCTCAATTGTCTAGTTCGTTGACGATGTCAGATTGATTTGGAATAAAGCATTTAAGATCATTGAAATTAATTGAGTTATCATTAATTATAGCCTCATTGATCGCTCTATCATTATTATTACCTATGATGACAAATTGTTCGTCATTGCATTTAATTCCTTCTTTAGAATTAACAATAATAAAATATGTATTTATTTTTTCATGATCATGTTGATCACGATAAATTCAGAACATTTGTCATAAATTGATTGCAAGTTATCCTAAGACAAGAATTCACTTTCAAGAATGATATGTTCATTTGCGTCTGGGAGTTGCACAAATTCAAATTCCTTGTCAGGCGAACAAGCATCATGAATTAAGCTACCAGAATAATCATTATGGATCAAATGAGGACTTCCCTCTGAAATGTAAGATTCAAAATCAATGGTAGGTTCATGGAAAACAAGGTTCTCTCCCATAAATGAAATGGATTGAGCATCTTTATCATGAACTGGTGGAACAATGAGAGAATCATCAAAAATATCAATCACAACAAGATGTGATTTTAAAAATTTAGGATTATGACTCACCTCCTTACAATAATCGATTTCCCATTTTGAATGATTAATATTTTTTGAGACATTGCATTGCAAACCATAGACCTTGTCCATTAATTAAGAAATTATTTTGCAGATAGGAAAAACATGGAGTGTTAAGTCAAGGTGGGATGACAAACTCCTGATGAAGAGAAATATGAGCATGATACTCAAAATTAGACAGAGAGATGTCATCGTCCAAAGAGAAAACCTCATGAGAATATTGTGTGATTGTCTCGAGACAAGTTATGGATGGGAAAGGGAAAGCGAGAGCATTATTCATGCTCTGATATTTCTCAGGCCCTCTAAGATCACCAAAAGAACTGATGTTAACCTTCAAACTTGCTAAATGACTCACCATATCATAAGATGCATGACTGATGGTATATCTAGGTACAGATTGGAATGCAACACTAGAATGATTAGCTTGAGCAGTTGAAAGAGGTCTCGAAACAGGACTAGAAGGTGTAACAATCTCATGATTAAAATACGCCTTATTAATTGAAATACTGGGATCAAATAAAAATTTTGGTCTAAACTGAGATTGATACCTGGTTTTGGCGCCATAATCGTTGGTAAGTTCCTTGCCTATAGAAGGCATACCCTTCTTTACTCGTTCTTGGAATGATAAGTAGGTTTCACAAGTAGAAGGGTTATGGCCCTTGTCGCAAAAAATGTACCAATGATGTGCGAAATGTTTGATAGATTGCATCATCTCAAGTGGATTTTGAAGGTGGGGATGCTGATAAAGAGCTTGTTGAGAATTCTTCATAAGCCTATTCTCTAATGAAGTCATTTTATTTTGCATTTCTTTCATCATTCGGAGCATGGACATATTGGTCTTAGAGGTGAATTGGTTTACTGGAAACCCTGTCCTTTTGTTATGCTCTTCAATTTCTAGGCATGTTTGTAAAGTGGAACCAAGACAATTTATATTGATCCCTTCTTGTAGGTGTCAGTAAGGAGGAGAAATACAATGTTGATATTGGACAAGGGAAACTTGTTGGGAAGGTAGGATAACTTCAGGAATCTAGTCATACAACTTCGTAAACTTGAGGTTATATTATTTTATAGATTCGTTCTCTTCAAAGAATATACGGTTAAAACTCCTCGTATACTTGGTTGGGTTTTTGACATCCCCAAAGGTGGTCGGGATTAGATTCAAAGACGAAGGTATGCACGAAGGTGCAGGATTGGCATTGACTTAATATTGAAAAATTCCCACTTTCTTCATGAATTTATGAGGATTAATGGGGTTAATGATGGGATCATGTTGATTATACTTACCCCCTAATATCAAGGAATTAGAAAAATCCATGACGAAAGAAGGAGGAGATGAATAATAATCAAAGAATCGAATAGCAGATTGATGACTAACCAAGCTCCACAAATTAGTTGTGATTGGTTAATAACGAAAAAATATTTGACGAAAAGGGTGCAGCCGCTAGGGTTTGGAGGATAGTGCATTTTCTGCAGCCGTCAGAAGTTCCTGTCGTAAGGGCATCACTCCCTGCGTGCACCCTGCTGGATGCCCCAGACCATGACGTCTACGGTACTACCATCCACGGGGGAAGGACCGGAGATGAATCCCGGTGAAGTGGGGGACTAGGAGAAAGGTGTGAAGCAGCGGCTGGGGTCGGGGAGTTGCCTTCCCAAAACCCCTTCGATCCCTACCATCCAAATCCATGCAGAGAAAGTCAGAGAGAGAGTGGAACAGTGGAAGGAGAAGGCTTTGATTGGCAAGCTCATTGGGATCTAGCCTCGGGAGAAAGATCTTGTCAGATGGATCAAGAGCATGTGGAACCCAAAAGGGGAGTACGATTTACACCTGGGGGCAAAGGGTTTCTTCACTATAATCTTCTTCAATGTGGAAGATAGAGATAGAGTGCTCGAAGGTGGCCCATATTTCTTCTTTTCGGCGGGATTATATCTCAGACCATGGAAAGAACGCTTCAACCCAGAAACTGAAGATCTGAAGATGGCTCCAGTTTGGATCAGGCTCTATTCTCTTCCATGCGAATTTTGGGATCTGGAAATTCTGTAGGCCATCGACAATTCCCTTGGTGAATTCATAAAAGTGGCAGAGCAGAAAAAAACAGCAACGGTACACTGCGTGTGCTCGGATCTGTGTCTACATGGATATTTCCAAAGAACTCCTAGAAGCCATCAGCCTGAACTAGGAAGATGAAGAATGGATCCAACCGATTGACTATGAACAACTACCTTTCAGATGTAGGCTGTGCCATGAATATGGTCATTTTGGTAGGAACTGCCCACGAGAAAACCAGGTTAATCCTCCATCCAGATTTGATCAAGATGGGAATAAAGATAAGAGGGATTTACTCAGGTTCGCAATCGCAGAAAGAACAGATCTGGTGATAATCATCGAAAAGGTAAGGAAAAGGTGGACAGTTGATCATCCAGCAAAAATCCTTTCTAGATCTTGGAGGAGGTAACTAATGATGGTGAGACCCATAAGAAAGAGAAGGAAATATTGGCATTGCCAGGGGTTGATGCCATGGATACGCTAACCCCAGGCCCGTTTGCAGAAGACCCTTCAGCTTCCATGGAGGAAGACAGCGAGGAGGAAGTAGATCTGGGGGAACTAGACTTGGATGAGCTTGAAAAAGAGTGCGAAAAAAAGGGGAAGGGGTATGTTTCACAAAGACAATTGGAACTTCTACAGGAAGCAATTATCAAAACCAAATACAGCCAGAAACTGGGCATTCGGGTAGACGCTCAGTCAGGGAATAAGCGTAAATCTCCAATGGAGGACTTAAAACGGGGAAGAAAATCCAATAAGCAACAGATAGCAGAAATCAGGATTAAGCTAATCGAGTCAGGGCAGTACCCGATAATTTGGGCTTCCTTTTCTGATGTCAATAGAGTTACCCAATGAAGATAGTATCCTGGAACGTTAGGGGGTGCAATCACCCTCGGAAAATAAAATCTCTAGCTAAGAAAGTGAAGCAGGAGAACCCTGATATCCTCTTTATGCAAGAAACCAAATGCTACTTTGCAACCCTGGAAAGGATAGGGCGGAGAATTTGGATAGGTTGTGAGGTCATGGAAATCGATGCCTCTGGGATGGCTGGGGGTTTAGCTGTCCTTTGGAGACCCCGATCCATATCATTAACTAACTGGAGAGACAACAGGTTTTCCCTTACCTGTGATTTCATTGTGTTTGATTATGTAGCTTTTGGTTCTTTGGTCAATATCTATGGTCCAAGTGTTGCCCCTTTCAAGGAATCCTTCCTCCACTTTTTCTCCTGGGTTTCGGCTCAATATTCGGAGGGATCTTGGATTGTGGGTGGGGATTTCAACCCGATCTCCTCCCTTGATGAGAAGAAAGGAGGACAATGGATGTTGCACAGATACCAGGAAAAATTTCGTGATATCCTTTGCCTCAATCCGTTGGTTGATGTCGAAACAAGCAATGGCTGGTATACGTGGAACAACAAACGTGTTCGGACTCACCTGGTTTCCTCCAGGCTAGATAGATTCCTTGCCACGGAGGATATTGCTCGTGGGGCTAGTAAGGCCAATTCCAGTGTTCTCTCGGCGGTTGCTTCTGATCATTGCCTTGTCTGCTTGACTTGGGATCTTTCGATCAACAACCTTTTCAAACCTTTTCATTTTGATCAATTTTGGTTGGAACACAAGGACTTCAAAGATCTAGTGGGACAGTGGTGGTAGGAGCTGGTGCCCCCGGCAGGATCTAGAATGTATCAATTCCAGCAAAAGCTGAAGGCTCTGAAATCTAACATTCGAACTTGGAACAGGGAGGACTTTGGTAATATCTTTCAGGACAAAAATAAGCTGACTGAATATCTGGAACTCCTTCAAAGGAAGGGTATGGAGTCGAGATGGGATGAGGAGTTAAGAGAACAAGAATGCTGCCTTCTAGAGTGCCTTGAAGCTCGGGAAAGGCAAGAAGAGACCTACTGGAAGCAAAAACCCATATCCAATGGATCTAGGAAGGTGAGAGAAACACAAAGTTTTTTCATAACTCTATCATCCAAAACAGACACAGATAAAAAATCCTCAAGATTCGCAAATCTAATGGGGATCAGGCGGAGACCAGAGAAGAAATTGAAGAGGAACTTGTCCACCATTTCGAAACTATCCTAAAAGAATATAGAGTTGATCGAAGTCAGGATATTTCTAGGATCACCAGACTCATCCCTCCTCTTGTCACACAAGATCCGAATGAGATGATGAGTAAATCGGTTTCCATGCAGGAAGTGGAGGATGCAATGAATCAGATGGCTTTGGGGAAAGCGTCGGGGCTTGATGGCTTTACCTCAAACTTTTTTCACTTCTTCTAGGACCTCATCAAGTCGGAAGTTCATCAGATTGCAGAAGAATTAAGATGCTGCGGGGGGGTGTTGAAAGCCTTCAATGCCACTTTCTTATCCCTCATCCCTAAAGAGGATGGTGTCGATACCCCGGGTAAGTTCAGACCGATTGCATTATGCAATGTGATCTATAAAATTATATCCAAATTTATTGCCAATCGGCTCAAACCCCTTCTCCCCACCCTGATCAATCGAGAGCAATTAGGCTTTAGGGAAGGCAGACAAATTGTTGATGGCATCATCTTAGTTTAGGAAACCATGCACTCTCTCAAAGTAACCAAGAAACCGGGTATGTTTGTCAAACTAGACATAGCCAAAGCCTTCGACAAAATCAGTTGGAAATATATGAGAGGCATTTTGGAGGCTTTTGGTTTCAGCAGGGGGTGGATTGCCTGGATTATGAACCTGGTCTCTTCCCCATTCTTTTCCATCCTTCTTAATGGTTCTCCTACTAGAATTCTGCAGGCTTCTCGGGGTATCAGGCAAGGGGATCCCCTCTCTCCTTTTCTTTTTATCCTAATGGCAGAAGGTCTCAGTAGAATTTTGCAGTCTCAAGCTGGTAGTGGCGGTATTCGTGGGCTCTTGCTCCATGAAGGTATGGATAAACAGACGCACCAACAATTTGTGGACGACACCATGCTTATGGGGCACCCTTCAATCCAAGAGGCCAGGGCTTTCAAAAAGTATCTAGTGCTCTTTGCGAAGGCCTCTGTTACACCTAAAATCTCCCCATCATGAGATTCAGTGTATACACCTCTGGAGTTACCTTGATTGAGTGATTGACCTGGAAGGATTTGTACCTATTTTGTATTGGGTTTTGAGAGGTCGTCGCAGATTGCACTCCTGCAACATGCGACGTCGCACCTTGCTCCATTACCAGGTGCGACAAAGTCAGTTAGATGGAAAAAATAGCTTCTTCGAGCTCCTTCTCGAAGCTTGCTAACTTGGGACCCTATCCATGACCTCTTGGGAGAGTTGGCACTCAATTCCTAACACCTTGGAAAGATCCCTTAAGCCTCTCCTATCATATCTCAACTTATCCTATCCACTTAGTCCTATTTAAATGAAGCTCACTCCCATTCTAAGGGGAGGAAGTCTATGGCACTCTTATGCTGGTGAAACTAAGCCTGATAGGTCTAATACTCTAGATTGGAGAACATCTACTTCTCTCTAGGAGATTTGGCATGGCTTGTCGGAAGGAGCTTGCAGCGTTAAGGCAATGGTTGTAATCCTCTTTTCTATTGTACTTCTCCACTCTTCAATACAGTTAATATAATTGCTTTCCATAAATGTTGTCTCTTCGATAATGTTTAGAGTTTTCCTCCTTAACTGTTAACTTAGATCTGTCATATGAGATATATTCTTTCACTTCTCGTTGTCTGTTGTCTGTTACATGTTCAACAGGGTCTAGCTACTCGCAATCTGGCAGCGATGGAGCATTGGATCAACAAAGGAGAAAGGGATCTACGAATCTAAGGTAATCAATCTACCCTTACATTTGTACTTCTACAAGATCTAGGAAAGTATTTTATGTTCTGTCCTATTTGTTCTAGACTTAGGTTAAGCTAGGGATATCAGGCCTTGAGTCCGCTCTCGGTAGATTGCCCGCAAAACAAATATGGCGACCATACTGGGGATAGTTCATTTTGTCTTAATAGTTGTCAATCTGGGAATCATTTTCAGTTGATTGCTTGACACAAGCCTTTTATTTGTCACTTGCTTCTTGAGTCGATATTCACCATCAGATCTTCACATCAAAGACTCTGGTCTGCTTCCTCTGAGTTTGTACTACTCATTTCCAAACCATTTCATGGTTCATTGCTTGAAAATCTGATCCATTTTAGAACTTAGATCTTGCCTGTCGCACCTGGTTAGTGAAAACAAAGCGACACTTTGTCTTTCCTGGTCTCTGTTCTTTGCCTATTAGCCACGCGTCGCAGTCTTTTCATTGGCAGACTGCGACACCGTCGCACTTCCCGAATTAGTGAACTGCGACGTCGCACTGTGTACAAACACAGAGTGCGCCAATTTGTCAAATTTGGCATGCAGGAATCCCCTCTCCATCTATTGATTTGAGCTTTGGTTTGTCGTATGAACTCACTCTGTGCTGTAAGATCCATCCAGAAATCCCATCTTTGATTTGTGTGTCGAGTGTTTGGTTTGGTTTGGATTGGTTTTGGGTTCCGCTTCGGACAAGCCTGAGGACCGGTAGTGGTGGACACTTTTGTCTCCTCCACCTTCATCCGCTCACCCTTGCATTCCCTCCTCTCCATTAACTGATCTGGTTACTTCATTAGATAAGCTCCCAAAACTCGTTTTCATTATCTTTCGAGCTTGGCTTGCTTGGTTTGCTTGCTACTGTCTGATTTTGAGTCTTGTGTGTCTTCCAGTCTGACTGAGTGCTTGTCTTTTCTTGAGTTTTCTGAGTGTACTGAGTGCTGCCAGTAGTGTTTTCTTTTCAGTCATTTACATCTAAAAGCGCAGTTGCTATCAAGCTAATCTTGTGATGCGTCCATCGAAGAGTTAAAAGTGTTTCTTTCCCATCATTTCTCAAGCATTGTTGAAGAAAATTCGTGCATCGGAATGTTTTGCTCATGCATTTTTTTTAAAATTGAATGAATGTGTGCTCAGTTACATTTTTTTTGAATTATGAATCATTCATCTTCTTGAAAGACTAGAAGCATGTTTCAGTTCTTGCAAAATTAGTTCCATGCTAAGGAAAGATAGATGCATTTTTAATTCTTATTGCTTTTAGATCATTGAAAGTGAAATTGAAAAGCTTGCATACTCCATCTTAGAATCCTCTCTTTTCATTACCTAGTGTCGTTTTGCTTTGAAAAGAAAAAGAAAAGGAAAAAATGTTGTGATTTGGATTAGTAGTGTTGTGATTTTTGTGTTTCGTTGAAAAAGGAAAAGAATGTTTCAGTATCATTTTTCGTAGAGTTGGGATTGTGTTACATTGCATTGCTTTGGCAAAATTATTGGAAAGAAAAAGAAGATTTCTCCTTCCCATAGGTAGCATTCATCGAAATAAAAGCATACTTTTTGCATGTAGCTAGGGCTTGCATTATGTTTCCGATTATGTACTCACCTCATGCATTCACCTAACCGTCCAAGATAAAATTAATGGTAGAACTAGGGTAAAATATTTAGAAACTTGTGTGTAAGTTAGAGACATGTTCCGGCGTCGTTAAGCATGGCAGCTGTAGTTATTTTCCAGCACTGTATCCCGGGGGTATTGTAGTCTTCCACATACTTATCAGTATATCGAGCTCCTTCACATACCCACCAAGCACCATAATTCGTACTTGGCGTATATCGAAGGGTGTATCACGTACTCGGTAGTATATAGGAAGGTCTCTTGCCGAACGGTTGTGCATTAGACAAAACCACTACAGATTTGAGCTCCCACGTACCTTATGTATATCGGGAGACACCATTAGGATTCCTGAAACCAATTGAGTTAACCATTTGGCCGTCTTGGCAAAGCAATACACTGAGAATAGCACTGGGGGAGATTAGCACGCACGTACTGTCCAGATAATCGGGTATGCAGGAAAGGGAACAGTCCCAATCCTCCTTGTCGCGTCATATGGTTGGACCCTGCAGTATATAGTGGTTTGCAATGCCTTGATAATCCCATGAGGTTCCAGACTTTGAATCCACTCTGTCACATAAGTCTGCTTGTTGCCTTAGTTTGAGTAGGTTTTTCTGGACTGCTTTTCTTTTGTAGCATACCCTTAGGAGAAACGTTGTTTCAGCCACCCTGGCTGATTTTCCTAACGTTCTGGAGGATATCCCCTTAATCCGGAGGTTATTTCGAGGGTAAGAATGGATTAGCGTAACGCAGTCGTAGTTACTGAAGTTGAAAACACTACCTTGAATGTTGGGGGACTTTTGTTTCCCTCAACTCCACCAGATTCATCCACCTCCAACCCCCCACAGCGCGAAGAGGTGGACATTTCTACTTCACAAGATGATACCCTCCCGACAGTTATGCCCAGAGAGCCTGGATTGTTGGAATGGATAAATCAACCCTAAGACGACCCCACAGCAGCTGCTGGTCCAGCTGCAGCCTATTGGACATCTTCCATCGGTCACCCAGTGGCTCATTTTGCCATCACATCCCCACCCAACTAGACTACTCCGGAACTCTCTAGACCCGTCTACAAGCCTGACCCCGCCGAGATTTTCGGCCCTATCCAGGATCATCTGGAATGATTACGGGTTAGAGGTAATGAACTTCGAAGACAAAGTCTCGAGCAACGACCTGGGTATAGAAATACCTCAATCCATCCGATATATTTTGGTTCACCCGAACCATCCCCCCACAACCTGACCATTAATGAGACTGGTCAACCCTCACAAGGGTCCAGTCCTGCACCTCAAGTGAACCAACCGGTTGAAGGACAATGGTCCAACACATTCGTTACTACCACGGTTACTTTACCAGCTCCTCCCCCACCTCAAAATTCGAGGGGAGGATACTCCATTCCCCCGGATTATCTCATTGGTAACGTTGTCACTACAATAGCTAATCAACAACCTATGTTGGTTCAATCTTTGAATAGTGGTCAACCTATTGTGGCTGGGGGGCAACCCCCGTTTCCTAACCAGAACGTAGGTGATGGAATCCCCAACGGACCTCCTGTTGGACCTCCCCAACCTGCTAAACCATCCACCATGGGATTATCTCAGGTTGGAGGGCCATCTAATGTAACTCAACCCTCATGGAGTCAAGCGTATCCCGGTTCTATTAACCCTGCATCGGGCCAATCTAATCCCAGAAATGCACCATACGGGATACCCTATCCCAAACATTCCTACACTCTATGGGAGCAACATCCCATTTTACAGCATGGACCCCAACCAACTATCCCTCAAGCGCCACCACCCCCGATCGGTCCCCCCCCACCCCCTGCTGGAGGCAGCAAGCCCCCACCTAACGTAGGAGGAGGCAGACCTCTCCCTTCCGGCAGAGGTCCAACTCATTTTACCAACAACGGCCCCCACCCTTCCGGTGGTGGCAGGAATGGTCCACCCACCCCCCCAAGGCGGAGGCGGCGGAGGACCACCCTATTATGGCGGAGGAGGACATTTCCCTTGGGGCGATGGAGGTGGTCCATCACCCCCTCCAGGAGGAGGCGGCGATGGATCCAATTATTGTGGTGGTGGTGGTGGTGGAGGCCCCCATCCTTCTAGCGACGGAGGTGGCCCACTGCCCCCTCCAGGAGGATGCGATGGAGGGCCACCTTATTATGGTTATGGACCCCCACCTCCTCCCGGCGGTGGTGGCAAACCTCTGCCTCCTCCCGGCGGTGGAGGTGGATCCCCACCTTATTGGAATAGACCACCTTATGGTGGCAGACCCCCTTACGGTCTAGGCGGCACACCCCCCTATGGCCAGTTTCCTCCTAGTACACCCTATGGTCATACTGGTCCTTACACGCCTTATCCATACTATCTATACGTGCAGCCTAATCCACAGCTGCCCTTTTTGGCTACCTTGGACCTACCTGACCTATCTCGTTTAACCAACGACCCCATTTACCACGGAACTAATTGGCCACCTATTCCGGTTAAACTTCCATCTGATATCCCAAAATTTGATGGTAAGCCAGGTGAAGGTCCTAAAAACCATGTGATGACATACCATTTATGGTGTTCATCTAATTCCTTAATAGACAACTCGATCCGTCTTAGATTGTTTCAGAGGACTCTCACTGGTTCGGCTACCAAATGGTATATCTAGCTACCACCCCACTCTTTTCCTGATTTTGGTTCTCTTGAAATGAACTTTTTGACTCATTTCCAGCTGCCTATATGGTATGAAACTGGTACCGAGTTTTTAACCTCGCTCCGTCAAAATACCGCCACTCACATTTCTGATCATATTCATGAGTGGCGAAGGACACGTCGTCTCATTAAAGCTCCTATCCCAGACCAACTCCTAGCAAACTGGTTTACAAAGTCCCTCATCCCTGTCATAGCACGAGATGTTTCCATGGGAGGTGATGTCACTGAAGAACAAGCCATCGCGCGCGCCCATGTGCTAGACTTACTTTATACTCAATCTGGCACATTGTTTGATATTCTTCCCGAAACACCCCATGACGCCAACGACCTCGCGAAAACACTCAAGGGACCCCAAGCCGATGGCATCATTGGATCCCTTCACACCTAGCCTCCTCATCAAACTGTTGGTTCTTCGCACCCTCAGGGTTTGTCCCCATCACCAACACAGGTTGGTCTCAGCACCACCAAGTCATCCACTCCTGCTGCTACTGAAGAAGTGAATTCTGTCTCATCAGCTTCACCTCAGAAGTCCGATAATAAGAAGAAAAACAAAGGAAAACCTAAGAAATCCTCTGCCCAACAGGAACAAAAGAGCATTCCTGAGGACACCAAACAGAAGTGGAAGCTAAATCATCCTTGTTTACTGTGTGGAGATGATCACTTCTCCAAAGAGTGTCCCCATAGAGGAAAAGTCCAAAAGTTTCTTAGGGGTAAACCCACTCCCGCAGTCCTCAACGACCCATTTCCCGCTCAAAACCAGCAGATGATTGCTCAAACTCCCTCATCCCAGGGGGAACCATCCAACATCGTGCATGTTCTCATGGTGCGTAACGAAACGATCAATTTGAACACTCGATTGCAATCATACGACCCGGTCTCTTCGAAAGAACCTGTTGGAAGTAATACTAAAAAAACTTCCAACTCTATACCTGATGTCACTGTACCGTCAGCATCTCTCACCATTAAGAATCCGTACTTAGATTCGATATTGCGACCACCCAAGAGCACGATTAGAAAAGCTGTTTTCAATCCTAATGCTCGAGCAGCACATAATTACAATATCGTAGAAGACTTGGCACAAGATCCTTGCGCCATGTCCATCCTGGAAGTTTTGCAGAATTGTCCCAATCAACGCAAAACTCTCCTTGCAGCAATCGGTGCGGTTGACCCTGATTCTTCGAATAGCATCATGTTCCGACTTGACTACTTCAAGCCGAGGCTTTCCCATCAGCTTGCATTCCAAGTAGCTGCAAACATTGCTGGGAAAATCATCCATCGTACTCTTTTGGATGAAGGCTCCTCTACTTCTGTCATGTCGATCGCCTGTTGGAGAGCCATCGGCTCTCCCAAATTGAATCGTTCTCCTACCACGCTGAAAGCATTCGATGGACGTGGATTTCAACCTCATGGGCTCTTACAAGCTCTCGCAGTCGAGTTAGGCGGAAAGACTGTGACCATCAATGTGGAAGTGGTTTCCACCCCAATAGATTATAATCTCTTGCTTGGTCGCAGCTGGTTTTACGCCATGCAAGCGATAGCCTCTTCAGTCTTCCGCGTAGTACAATTCCCCCATCAAGGATGAATTGTTACCGTCAACCAGTTAGATTTTTGCACACCGGACGCTACTACTCATCCTGGTGACCATTTCCTTCCATCGGACAAACGTCAAAATAGTACGAGAGTATAGGGGTCAGCCTTTTGAAAGATTCATCTCTCATGGGCGTTTTTCCCACTTCGGACCCCCATAATCATGTTGCCTCGATGAACATGATCTCTGCAGAGATTTCATCTTACTCCACTGATACTTGGCTTGTACCAAACGAAGCCACAACACATCTGATTAGAGACACGATGCCTCTTTCGCCCGCTGAACGTATTTACGAGGCTATCCAATCAGCACCGAAGGACCACTTAACTTTGGTCTCCCCACCCTGTTCTCTACAACGGGCACCATCTCTCCTTGATCTCTTACTTCAGACTTTTCATTCAAATGAGTCCATCATGGAAGTCATGAATGTTGATGATGGTCCGTGGGATGACCTCCACCATAGGTCATCTTTTCTTCCGCCTTGGGAGTACATAGAGGACAACATTAGCGCCATCTTTTCACCATATATCTACTTGTTCCCTCATTCTCCCATACTTACATGTCTTTCAGACTCCGAGGGAAACCTGGCCAACATTGAGCCTACCACCCCGGTAGACATTTCGGTAAAACCTGGTGTAGTGGAACACATTCGCATAGGCCAGAAGTGTTCCCCTGAAGAAATAGTTGTTGGTATGGCCTTATTCAAGCGATTTCGAGACGTATTTGCTTGGTCCTATGAGGAGATGCCTGGGATAGACCCCGCGATTGTTTCTCACGAAATAAAAACCTATCCCGACATCAAACCTGTACGTCAAAAGTTGCGACCGGTACACCCCCGGAAGACTGCAACGATCAAGGCAGAGATTGAAAAGCTCTTAAAGGCTGGCTTCATCTATCCTGTCCCGTTGACGGATTGGGTCTCAAACATCGTCCCTGTGAAAAAAAAGCAGGGCACCATTCGCGTCTGTGTCGATTATCGGGACCTTAAGAAGGCTTGTCCAAAAGACAATTACCTAACCCCGTTCATTGACCAGATTATCGACAATTGTGTCAAGAGCGTCATCTTTTCATTCATGGATGGCTTCTCCAGTTACAACCAGATTGAGATCAACCCAGCCAACCAACATAAGACGACTTTCATCTATCCTTGGGGGACGTTTGCATATCGCAAACTCTCGTTTGGCCTTAAAAACATTGGGGCCACATTCCAGCGGGCCATATCGTATGTCTTCCATGACATTAAGGACTTTGTGGAACCTTACCTGAACGATCTCCCTGCTCATTCAAAGCAGCGTGAGTTCCACATGGATCATCTGAAGGCCATTTTCCACAGATGCAGACGGTACAATATCCGTCTGAATCCTCATAAGTGTATCTTTTGCATCGAATCTGGATGCCTCTTATGGTTTATTGTCTCTAAGGAAGGGATCTGTATCGATCCCTTAAAGATGGAGGCCATTTTCAACCTACCACCTTCGACTAACGTGACAGAACTTCAAAGTCTCCAAGGGAATGCGACTTATTTACGGCGTTTTGTTTGTAACTTCGCGGAGAAGACTCAGGGGTATATGAAGCTGCTTAATAAGGACGTCTTGTTCATTTGGGACGACCAAGCTCAAAAATCCTTCGACAGCATCAAACATGCCATCACGCATGCCCCCGTGCTCCAACCGCCCAATTATTATCGAGATTACATCTTATATCTTGCTGCTTCTGCTACCACTGTCACTATGGTTTTGGTACAGGAGGATCAAAATGCCCAGGAACATGTAATATACTATGCAAGTAAGGGTCTCATTGACATTGAAACTAGATATTCACATGTCGAGAAGCTTTCTCTCGCGGCAGTCATCACCGTCCAAAAGTTATGACACTATATCCTGCTATGCACCACCACCATCATTGCATACTCGAACCCCATGTACCACGTATTGACGCGACAGGTGCTTGGGGGCAAGTACTCATGCTGGATTGTGATCCTGCAAGAATTCGACCTTCTTTTAGAGAAAGCCAAGTCTAAAAAATCTTTGGTGTTTGTTGAGCTTATTTGTGACCTTCCCCGTCCTGATGTAGAAGTTGAGCACAATGATTCTTTTCTAGACGAATCATTGTTTCTCATCAGTACGACTGATCCATGGTATGGGGATATTTCATTATATCTTCAAACCCAACGCTTCAATCCTCAACTATCTCACGACGATTGTCGTAGAATACGTCACCATGCGAAGTATTATTTGATCATAAGTGATACTTTGTACCGCCGTGGTGTCGATTCAATTCTTCGACGTTGTCTAACTCACGATGAGGCTGAACGCGTTCTGAATGACTGTCACACTGGGGCATGTGGCAGTCACCTCTCTAGGATGGCTACAGCCTAGAAAATTTTGCGCGCGGGATATTATTGACCTACTATCTTCAAAGATTGTATTGAGGCCATGAAAATATGTCCTCCATGTCAACACTTCCATACAAAGAAGCGCACCCATCCCGCCCCATTACACCCGGTTATTACCGTGGGCCCCTTCTCAAAATGGGGCATCGGTTTTATGCACTGTAAGCCTACCTCGGCCGGGGGGCATAGTTACATCATAGTAGCTGTGGATTACTTTACAAAGTGAGCCGAGGCAATGCCTACATACCAAAACAACGGCAAAACCACTGCACTCTTCATGTTCAATCATGTAATAGCGCGGTTTGGAGTTCCGCAGGCGATAGTGACCAACCATGGTTCTCACTTTCAAAACCATATGGTTGATGAACTGAGTGATAGATTGGGTTTTCGTCATGAAAACTCAACACCCTACTACCCGCAGTCCAATGGATAGGTCGAGGCCATTAACAAGGTCTTGAAAACTATGGTCCAAAGGATGGTAGGTACACATAAATCCAACTAGCATAATATGTTATTTTCAACATTATGGGCCTACAAAAATTTCGTTAAAACTGCCACAGGTTTTATTTCTTTCCAATTGGTATATGGATTGGAGGTTGTCCTTCCTATAGAGTGTGAAATTCCGTCTCTAAAACTCGTTGTCGAACTTCTTCCTAACACTACTACCGAGGAAGAATGTTTCCTGTACTTAGCAAAACTTGACGAGACTCGTCGAGATGCTTCCCTTGCTAACGAAGCACACAAGAAACACATCAAAGCTCAATACGACAAGTCTGTTGAACCTCGTATCTTCAACGAGGGTGACCTGGTCCTCACATATGACCAGAAGCATGATAAACTAGGAGCAGGAAAGTTCGAGTCCATGTGGCATGGACCTTATGTTTTCAAACGTGTTTTGGAAAAGGGGGCTTACGAGCTTGAAGACTATGACAGAATCTCTTTGGGTGAACCCCGTAATGGGCTTTACCTGAAAAGGTACTATGCATGAACCTGTCATGCATAGATTTTTTTGTATATACTGTACATGGCGTGTTTTTTTGTTTTTGTGTGGTGTGACGCGTTTATTTTTTAGTGTCTTTAGATCTTGTTTCCGCTTCTTATACCATGTTCTGTCTGCATGTGCAGATGGCAACGTGCTATGGATTCGCGGATGGCACCAGCCGGCATACCCGCAACCTTTCCTCGGTAGCCTGGGTATTGTATTCCCCAACAGGAGAGCTCATCAGCTCAGGAGGAAGTTTCCTCTGATTTGCAACCAACAATGCTGCAGAATATCAGGCAGTAATTGGAACCCTAACCGATGCTATTTCCTTGGGTATGAACCACATTGTCATCCACATGGATTCTCAATTAGTGGTTTCCCATCTTAACCGGATTTACGCTATCTGTGATCCTACTCTACTCCGTCTCTTTAGACGAGTATGTCTCCTGGAAAGGTCATTTGAATCCATTCAATACCTGCACATTCCATGAGAGTTAAACACAGTTGCTGACTCAATGGCCAACTTCATTCTAGATTGGTACATCACACACACATAATACTCATAATATGTAAAAGCATTCACGACATGTAAATAATGTACTGTATAAAAGCAAAGCATATGGACAAGATCACATCATTTATCATTTTAAAAACACATAATGTATAAATCGTCGGGAATGTCTGTATATATATATCATCAAAAGTAGTGCTAGTACAAAAATCTGAAGCACGAAGGCTTTCAGTGAGTCTCTACAAAAATCTTAAGCCTCGTAGCTTTCAATAGTACAAAATATGAGGCCTCTAAGCTCTCAGTACAAGTATAATGACGTCATTATGCCTGACGCCTAGCCCATACACCCCTACGACAGACAGCTCTCTGTCGCTGAGTGAGGAAGCAATCCACAGTCCTCGCTACCTTGCGGAGTAAGGCGTTGAAGCGTACCGACGCCCCAACTCCAAACCTCTACATAGGTCTTAGTAAGTCATCCACTGTTGGCTCAGGAATATCTACTATCAGCTGGGACAAGTTCCTGTACACCTCCACGATGGCAGCATGAACACCTGGGGGCACAACTGCTTCCCCACCTCTATCTCTTCTCACCAGAAGAGAGGCTCCCACGAGCTGTACGGGGCCCACGTCTGCACACACATGTTATATACTTGTCAGCACTACAACAAAAAAATCATAAATATACAAAACTAAAAAATACAAAGGTTTTTGTTCTTACCCATGTCTCCCCATGCTGCACCCTCGGGCAACACCAAGTCAGGATCCTCTCTGTAATCCATACCACCGTATGGGTAGTCCTCAACCATGAGTAACTGGCCTTCCAGCCAGCTGAAGACCCCGCCACCAAAGCTGATGATAGGACCCTTGCCATGGCGGGCCATCACCTCTGCCCATCTGAGCATGTGGGGATCTCTAGGCTCCCTATCATCTAGTCCTGCTTGTGGGTGCAAGAGGGGGATCCGCTCCAAGAGGAATGATATCACGATCGATCCATATCCAAACTGCTTGAGCTCTCCCCACCAACACTTGGTCAACTAAGCTCGGACGTTTGCGAGGAGACCCTCGCACCAGTTGAAGATCATGGGGGACATACAGTCCTCCGCATAAAGCATCTGAGTCCGAGTGGCCATGTCTGGGGCTTGGCTCCCCGCCACTCTAGTAATGGTGAACAATATGGTATGCAGACGACGGTCCACAACATCCCTAATAGGAATATTCCCATTGGAAGATCGAGCAAGAGCAGTACAATGCTGTGACACCATGTCATCGACAGTGCAGTCACTAGCCTGTGTTCCGGTGAGAGCTACAGGGTCCCCTATCTGGGACAAACCAGTAAGAAAATAGATGTGCTCAACATCTATAGTGAGAATGTGCTCACCGATCACAAAGTATTGTTGGGTCGCATCCCAACACTAGAGCATGTGTGACAGTAGCAGGATTTGGGACCTCATCCCCTGAATCTCAAAGAACTTGAGCAAAATGCAATTTCTCAAGGCATTCACGCACTCTGGATCATTGGCAGCTTGTACATATTCTACCTCGTGTTCTCTCTCCCACCACTCTAAAACCATGTTTTCTTGCTATCAACTTGCCAAAATGGGCATTTAAACACTGTTAGATCTTACTTCAACCACAACAAGTTCCTTTCTTGGGTTTAATTTGATGTTTGGGAAATGCATCTCCGTCGTCGCACTGTGGTTTTCCACACAGTGCGATGACGTCACACCCCACGCATTCAGGATTTGTGCTGAGTCGATCTCGTCGTAGTTCCCGAAAGGGCAAACTGTGACGAGTTGAGGGCGCAATAGCCCTCCATGAATTCATCAAAAAACCCAAAAGTTGAACCTAAAATCAAAATCTAATCCACTAGAAAGTTGCTGGATGAAGTTTAGGCTTACCTGCTCCATATGGTGGGTGAAATGGTGGCTCGTAGCTCCCGGAATTGGCAAAGGAATTTTTTGCTCCAAATTGGCACTTCTGCTCCCAAATTGGCAAATGAAACAATGGTGACTATTTTTGACCCATTTTTCTATTTATAAATGAAAAAGAATATTCCTTTTTCAAATATTTGATGCTCTAGGGTCATTTGCCATAGTTTTAATTATTTTTTATCATATTTGGGATATTATTTGGCTATTTGACTTGGTTTCCGAGTATGCAGGAGTTGTTAGTGGTCTTTCATGCCGTTTCTCGCGTCACGACGGTCATTTCAGGTATGAACACTCCTTTGAATGTTTTGTCATTATTTTTACAACGGTTAGATTGTAGTTATTGCGTGACGATGAGCTCACTCTTCGTTTGTTCTCGTGCTCTTGAAACTATGAGAATAAGTACCAAGTTGCGATTTATCACTTTTTCGGACTCGTCAAACTCCCACGGAAAAGGACACCCCCCGGAGTCTACCGTTAAGCTCTTTGCAGGCTCTCGAAAAATGAAAAGATTGCCAAGCGAACTTGTCGCATTCACACTTGTTAAAGAATTTGAATGGTTGTCTCCTTGGTGATAATTTACCCCTTTTTCGGACCAGGGGGCACTAATTACGAAAAAGGTATACTCCAGCCAATCATGACTGGAAGAGTCATCTCCCGCGTTGTCTTACCCTTTTTCGGGCGATGAGGCTAACTTTACGAAAAAGGACCATCGGAGTCTTCTTTAGTTCTTTTCAGACTCTCTAAACATGAAATGACGACCGAGTTTACCCCTCCTATCCCAGGTTCGAAAAACATTTGGGATTGGACTCATGTATGAGATGAGCTATACCAAGCATCTGGTTACCCTCATCAAGCTCGTAAAAAACACATGAGGCACTCATCATTCATGATGGGGAAAAAAAAGCTTTTGTATTTACACCTTTGTCAGTGGCAGTACTTAGTCATTCTTGAACATGGCATTTATCTGCATTTGTATACAGTACTTGGATCATCTGTTTTTCCTCGAGTCTCGCTTACTTCCTGAGTCTTATTACTCCTTTGATTCATTCAAAGAAAGCTTCCATCATCAATTGCATTAGGAGTGGGTGTCATACTCATCAAGTCAATACTGCCAAGTCATGCCATGCCCGTGTTCAAGAACATTTTCACTATTTGCAGTCAGTACACCTTCAATCGTGTCGGTCCACTCTAAGTCAGTCTCACATGTTACTGTACCATCTAATCCACTCTACACATCTTTTGTTGTGTTTCATGTTGATGATGGGGGATTCATCATGGCCCTCCTTCGACGGATTTATCTTTGTCAACTTCAACACATCATCTAAAGATTGAATCTAGAAACCAACCAAGTACATTGGCCCTGCATGCCTCAATGGCAGGTTACCTCGCTTTCAACATGAGTTTACATCATTGACTCTTGATTGAAAGATTTCATCTTGCATTTGACTTCAACTCACTTATTCATGCTTGATGATATGTACTGTGATACCTTGGGAATCATTGACATCAATGATGATCTCCCTCGCACTTGTTAACAGTTTACATCAATGACCGGTAATCAAGTGGTTTCTACCATGTTCGACGTCAAGACATTTGTAATCACATGGATAGATTCGTATCATTGTGGGTTCAACTTGAAGACCCTGGGGAGTCATGTTTTACCCAAGTTGCGATGGAGTTTGTATTGAGTTACATTACATGAATCCACATTTGTATTGGTCGTGGCTGTGTTATCATCTCATCATGGATCTACGCTTGTGTTTAGTAGCCATTATTGTGTTCAGTCGGTCATTACTACCATGGATTTGCATTGTATTGGTCGACAACCATGTTGTGTGTCATTTGAGACTGTGTACTTAGAGTCAGTTGTACTACAGCAGCATCTTTCGTCCGACAAGTCCATTACCATTTGTTTTGTCAAAGCATTTCACCTGTCTATTTTTCAATAGCTTCATGCTTTGGGGGGCATTCTGTTACACCTAAAATCTCCCCATCATGAGATTCAGTGTATACACCTCTGGAGTTACCTTGATTAAGTGATTGACCTGGAAGGATTTGTACCTATTTTGTACTGGGTTTTGAGAGGTCGTCGCAGGTTGCACTCCTACAACATGCGATGTCGCACCTTGCTCCATTACTGGGTGCGACAAAGTCAGTTAGATGGAAAAAATAGATTCTTCGAGCTCCTTCTCGAAGCTTGTTGACTTGGGACCCTATCCCTAACCTCTTGGGAGAGTTGGCACTCGATTCCTAACACCTTGGAAAGATCCCTTAAGCCTCTCCTATCATATCTCAACCTATCCTATCCATATCCTATCCACTTAGTACTATTTAAATGAAGCTCACTCCCATTCTAAGGGGAGGAAGTCTATGGCACTCTTATGCTGGTGAAACTAAGCCTGATAGGTCTAATACTCTAGCTTGGAGAACATCTACTTCTCTCTATGAGCTTTGGCATGGCTTGTCGGAAGGAGCTTGCAGCGTTAAGGCAATGGTTGTAATCCTCTTTTCTATTGTACTTCTCCACTCTTTAATACAGTTAATATAATTGCTTTCCATAAATGTTGTCTCTTTGATAATGTTTAGAGTTTTCCTCCTTAACTGTTAACTTAGATCTGTCATATGAGATATATGCTTTCACTTCTCATGGTCTGTTACATGTTCAACAGGGTCTAGCTACTCGCAATTTGGCAGCGCTGGAGCATTGGATCAACGAAGGAGAAAGGGATCTACGAATCTAAGGTAAGAAATCTACCCTTACATTTGTACTTCTACAAGATCTAGGAAAGTATTTTATGCTATGTCCTATTTGTTCTAAACTTACGTTAAGCTAGGGAGGGTTAGGCCTTGAGTCCGCTCTCGGTAGATTGTCCACAAAACAGCCTCATGGTTGGAAGTTAATCCGAGCAAATCTCAGGTATTTTTCTTCAACATCCCGATCCTGACCCAACGTAATATTTTAAGAATTCTTGGCTTCACCCATGGAACCTTTCCCACAAAATATCTTCGTGTCCCTTTGGTTGAAGGCATGGTTCGCAAGATCTCATGGCAAGAATTACTGGATAGAATGAAAAGAAAACTTGCTAGCTAGACTCTTCGCCCCCTTAACCTCCCTAGTCGCTTGATCTTGGTCAAATCCATCCTCCAATCCATGCCTGTCTATTTGTTCTCAATGCTTTCGGCCCCTAAGTCTATTCTCAAAGAAATTCGAAGCATTCAGAGGTATTTCCTTTGGGGTTGTAGGGAAGCTAAAGCCAAATTCGCGTTGGTTGGTTGGGCTAACCTTTGCAAACTAAAGATTAAGGGTGGTCTTGGCATGAGAGATCCTGAGATTTTAAGTGAAATTTATGGAGCCAAAATTTGGTGGAGATGGTGTAATCACATAACTGAACCGTGGGCAAGGCTGTGGCATATCAAATATGCCAAGGACAAAGATTTGGGGCTCCTAATCAAATATAACGAGGAAAAGTAGGGATCTCATATATGGTTAAAAGCTTTATCAAGCAAAAAACTTATTCATGACCATTGCTTCTGGGAGATTCACAATGGGGAATTAACCAATTTTTGGGATGATTCTTGGAACCAGCTCCCCAAGCTCGGGGAAGACCCCAGGTGGCAAACTATTCGGGACCGAGGCATAGCTACTAGAAAAACAAAGGTTAGTCATTACTGGGATTTCAATGCCCAGGAAGGACACAGGACATGGCTCCATGTTGAGAGTTCGAATAATTCTACCTCTGCCGAGAATCTTTCCTCCTTTGATTTGCTATTGCAGGAATGTTTCATTAGGACTAATACTGCCCGGACAAGCTCATATGGGGATCTTCCCAGAAAGGCACGTTCAGTATTAAAGAAGCGTACGAGATTTGCATTCATGATGAGAAGGAAGTGGAGAAAATATGGGGGAAAATATGGGAAATGAATATATGGCCCAAAATATCAGTTTTTTGTTGGCTTGTTGTGTGGAAAAGGATTTTGACTAGCGAGAACTTGAGGAAGCATGGGATTCTTGGGCCTTCCCGTTGTCCTCTCTATTTAAACTCAGAAGAGACTATCGAGCACCTTCTTGATTCCTGTCCGTTTTCTTCATTGCTCTCAGATAAGTGGGTAACTATTTTCACGAGAATTCATAGGGTCATAGGTCATACTGACCAAACCCTCAAGTCTTGGGATCTAAAAGCTTTCATGAACCCAATCATCAGCACTCTTTGGAAGCTTTTCCCGGGAACGGTCATCTGGACTATCTGGAAAGAAATGAATGAACGCATCTTTAGGGATAAACCCCACAGGGAGGAGGTTGTGTGGATGAAGCTGGTCAAAAACATGACAGAAATAATCAGGAGACGGCAATGGAATGACAAGGATAAAGACCTATCTCTAGGTGATCTGCGCATTGCTGCTGGTTGGGGGTTGCATTGGTATGATCTGATGGGGCTTAGATGGAGAATTATGGTCTGTAGACCAGCAATTCCTGTGCGGTGGTCTCCCCCACCTTCTCCTGGCTTCAAGATCAACTTTGATGGTGCCTCCTGGGGAAATCTGGGCCCTGCGGGTTTCGGCGGGGTCTATAGGAATAGTTCAGGAAGCATTGTGAAGGTTTTCTTTGGAGCTATTGGCCACGATTCCAATAACTCTGCAGAACTGGAAGGCCTTATCCAAGGCATCAAATTATCTCTCGCGGAAGCTTGGTCCCCAGTGACCCTGGAAGGTGACTCACTGATTGTAGTCCACATGGCAAAGAAATCCTTCATGGCCAATCCCCAGAGAAAGTTTCCTCCAGGTGGCGTCTCCTGGCCCGTTTGGAGTACCTGAAGGAGCTTCTTTCCAATAGGTTATCTATTTCCTTTTCCCATGTTAAAAGAGAATCCAATAAAGTGGCGGATCACCTTGCAAATCATGGCATCATGGCGGGGAATTCCCTCTCGTCTGGCACCATGGCAGACTTTCACCACGCTGACAAGATCAGGCCCTGTTGTCTCCTGGCAGAAGCTGATATGGCGAAATGTCGTCAGCTGACTAATCATGTGGCCACTTTCCAGGCGGACGTCAGCAGTCGGGCGGGGGAAGTTATGAGGGAACCTCGTGCCCTGGATCGTCCCCTATCGGAATGACACTTGTCGTACCCTTGGTTGCTGTGATTGACAGGTTTCGGCTCAGCCTTAAGTGTGGAAAACTCGGTGAAAAGGCCGGGGGCGGATTTCAATGTACCCTCACTAGCGTTTCTCTCATTTCCTTTTATGGGCTCTTACTCTTGCTGAGATTTTTCCCGTACTTTGTGATGATAGTCCATCAACTCACAATTTTTTCCATGATGACGATTCCGATTTCAAATAAGATCGACTCTTCTCGCACTCTCACCCATCTCCCTTTTCCTTCGCCTTTCTACTAGTCTAGTGATTGTGCTGAGAGTTTTGTTGAGTGCGAGCATTTTGCCGAGTGTGAGCATGGGTGGTTCTTCTGGGTCAGACCACCTGAACCTTTGGCGATTTTCGTTATGGCCCAAAAACGTCGATTTAATTCCTCGAAGCCTATGGGTTTTGGGGCTGGTGGACTTTCTTCCAGTGGTGAATCGTCTGCACAGGGCTGCGTTCGGTCGCATCATGTGACCCACGCCTCGTCTAAGTCTCACCAGCAGGATTTTGCTTCTTTTTTTCTGAAATCGTATTCCCCCATCAATTAGGGACGAAATTGAGGGAGTTGAGAAGGATCTTTGGGATACTGTTCAGAATCTCCCTATTGAGGAAGTCCACTGGGAAATTGAAGAGTGGGTGGTAGACCCTAGCACCACCATTGGCCATGCCTCTATCTATGAGCCGACCCTCATGACCTACTGGGTCACCAAGAATTTGATGGCTCGTGTTTTAATGGATTCCTTCAACAAACACAAAGGGGATGACGAACCTGTCAGATCGTGGAAAACTCACAATTTGGACAGCCGCGTGATGCATTCGAAAATCGACGCCATTGCTAAGAAAATCGGACTCACCTTCGTCATATAGGGGAAGGGTGACGGGGAACTCAGCAGCAACGCTCGTGGTGGCACAATGAATCCTCCTGGGAATTATGGGAATGCTGCTAAAGTACAGAACCAGCTGTCCGGACCTCATCAGACCCTCGAGATCGCTGGTAGGGGTCATCCTACTGTCACAGTAGACTAGGGCTCTGGTTTCTGGGTTTTCTCCCTGTGTTTTTTTAAACATGTTTTTGTTTTTCATATGCATCAGATGGTAATTTTGAATGGCCTAGATGATAAGGGGTTTGAACATAATTATCCTTGTATATGTCAAATTCCTGTTTGGTGGATCTTCTGTCGGGAATGTCTCAGATTATGCTTGATTTGTCTGGTTGGTGCATGGATTCCTGTTTGGATGATCTCGGCCGAGAATGGCGAAGTTTTGATGAAACTGTGTGACAAGCTCTGTACTCTCTTTATGCAGTAATTTATATTCGTTTTTATTTACAAAAAAAAAACAACAAAATATTGACAAAATTAATTTCTAGGGAATCTGATTAGAAAATAATTAAAAGATTGATAAGAAAATGTTCCCCAGTATGGTCATCGTCTATGTTGATGCTCAAAATGACATGGTTCATGCAAAAACACTGTATACACCCTTGGAGGGTTGTTCAAGGGGTCGAATGGGGATGGAATCTCGTGTTTCGTTTAGAGCCCTTGAATAGATAGGAACCACAAGTTGAATCAAATGGAACTGAGTACAAAAGTGAATAATTGTGAGGATAGATGATCGCAAATAAATACACAATTACTAGTAATGAAATGCATTAGCGCATTAAATGTTTTGTGTGCAATCTATCTACTCATGTGTGCATGATTTCTAAATACATAACCAATTAACTCATGGTTGACTAAAGAAATCAATGATAAAATATTTACAAGTACATTAATAAAGCAACAAAGTAAACATTCTGAGAAATTAAAAGTTAGTCGTTAACATAAAAATGCAACAATAATTCATAACTTTTCAATGCCTATGTAAATTAAATACGCAATTTCCAATGCGTAAGAGGAAATATTCAATTTCATCTAGTTTCTTATTTTGAACCTCATTCAAAGTCTATGTTCCATTAATGAAATAATTGAGCTAAATAAAGTAGGAACTTAGTGTTCCAATTATTATTATAAATTTGCAGCAATAATTTGCATTTCTCTTATGCCTAGGTAGATTTGAAAAGCAGTTATTAGTATGTAAAGAGAAATTGGTCATTTCATTCAAATCTAAACTTTTAAAGGCAATTAAAAATTAAAGTACATAAATGCAAAAATATTAGTGAAGAAGAAACTTTGCATATTGGACATTCAGTGAAATTTAACTCAATAAATTTTGTTGATTGCATGGATTGAAATATTGTGGAAAATAGTGCATGGAAGCTATCTTAGTATGGAAAATAGAGAACTTTAGAAACACTAACGACTAAAGAGCAAAAATCAGATTTATGTACAAAGAAAACAAAACTACTATACACAGATTTCTAAACTAAAATAAAGAACATGTATAGTCCACCTATCTACATATGATACAATTTTTGCATAATGTAAAAAAAAAAAACAGCGAGGCAGAATGATAAAAGGTGGAGGAGAGAGGCAGATGTGCCTATTTTTTTATTAATAGAATATGGATTTTTTTAAGTCATCAAGTACAATAGGCCATGGCCAATTCAACCCCTAAAAAAGGAGATTTACGAGACCCGACGCAACTCTCAACGACTCGGGCTCATCCAAGTGAAACCAAGACAGCATGAGCACTCCCCGTTCAGATTGTGCTAACGCTAACTTGCAGGCATGAAAACATCAGTAACAATATATACAAGAAGGAAAGAAATACATGTAGGAAAACAGAACGTACCTTCGGCAGAAGGACACTCTATCTTCACCCTAATGGATGGACCTGAAATGTAGTCTTACCTACAATCGCCCCATATTAGGCTCATGGATAACTTAGTATGAAAGGGGAAAATGAAGTTATGGAACCTAGAAATAACTTCCTTTTACCTCTGGTGTGAGATGTCCTAGTGTAGCTCCTTCATCTTGAATTTTAGGCGAAGCATTTCAGCTTCCCCAGAAGCTAAAAAGTTGTTGCTTCATTTTGTTTTCTAGGTGCATCGAAATGAATGAGGTAGGTGGACCACAAGAAATCATCATCCACCTTACTATGCAAAAATGAGATATTGGTTCTTGATTTGCTTTGTTTAGAAAGCCTTAAGAGAAAACAATTTCACCTCCAAGGTTCCAACTTTCCTTTCGGTTTAAGCTACGATATTTTTGGTGTTCATGTGTTCTTACACGGGCTTCATATATGTGTCTTCGGCAGGGTTACTGAAAACACATATCTTTCAAAAAAAATTCAACCTCCCCCATCCTGCTAGATGTACATCGTTTATTCTCATGGTGCTAAACCATATTCCTTCGCAGTTTTGCTGAAATTATAAAGAATAAACTAGTGCTAACATTATCCAAGTTCGACCACGACCATCTAGAAACTAGATTTTGTTCTTAAAAAAAAAGGTAATGTATCAAGTGCAACCTCGAACCGTTTTCCAACATACCTGTTGTTCGAGTTGGTGCCTATAAAATTTCCATTTTGTTTCAAGCTAGCTGCTAGTTGCAAGCAAATCGCGCCCGCAGATTGGTGTCTACTAAGAGTCTATGTGTTTCTCAATGGGTGGTTGCATATAACATTCTATTCCACCTGCCTTCCCCACATCTACCAACGATTGCCATTATCTTGGATGTCATCGTTAGGATTTCTAAGCCTACCATGTTGCAAAGGAATAATGTGGCAGTCTTTGCATTCCTTCAACGGCCTTCTCACACTATTATTTTCACCAACGATTGTTTTTTTAAGAGCCACGTATCTTGTGCACACACCACTTGGTATGCAAAAAAACATTAACCACTATATCTTTCATTTTACTTAATCCACCATGTATAACATAGAAGGAGGACAACATATTCCCTTATCTTAACCTCTGCATGGTGTTTCAAAAGGTTCTCCCAAAGTATATAAACAAGAGCTTCTTGCAGCTTAGTCCCCGCCTTAAATAAATATATATATATATGAAAAAAATCAAATATTAAATATAAATAATTTAATTAATATATGGAATCCATTTTTTTCATAAGTAACTAAATATATAAAATTAAAAATTGTTGATTAATCATTAAAACCATAGTCCATTGGGTTACCTTTTCCATTATAATAATATTATTATTTTTTACCTATCTACATATAATTTTTTATTATAATAATATTATTTTTCTATGACTTACCTTTTTCATTATAATATTATTATTATTTTTTACATAATTTTCTATTATAATATTATTATTATTTTTTACATCTTGACATGTAATTATATATGTAAGTGTTGGCAATTTGATGAAATCTTAAATATAGATGCTCGTATGCTTCAAAACTTGAAAGCTAATTGTATATAAAAGAACACTGGTTGTGGATACACTATCATAAGACCTCTTTTTGTTTATGTAAAATGTGTTAACTTTAATATAAAGGGAACACGCTCTTGTTCTTTTTTCTTCATAAATAAAAAAAGATGCTTCAAACTTAGAATCTTGTAACTTTAACGAATTATGAATTATGAGTATTGAGAAAATAAAATATATCCAATCACCTTAAACTAAGCCATTCACGTCAAACCTTTAATCCATCATTTATGGTCGATTCACGTGAAACCCTAGTAGAATCATTATTTATTTGTATTTTGATATCAGATTTCTTCTATGAGATTTAAGCGACTCACATTTTGAATGAAATTCTTCATCCCTATTTTTTTCACATTTAAATTTAATTTAAATTTATTTTGCTTTATAGGATTACAAGAGCTGCAATAATTTATTAAGTGATGGGAGGGAAATCTTGAGATCCATACGCTGAAATACTTAAAAACTATAAAAAAAATCTCGCTGCGAATTTAAAAAGTTTAACCATGGAGAAAAGCAAGTTTCTTCTTTGATTGAAAATAAATCAGAGAATTTGTAAAATACCAGCTGATATATCAACAAAACTGGGTGTAGAAGTTGTGAATAGTTTGCACAAGCATCTGCACATTTCAATCTACTACCACTGGATGTTGTGGTCATAGCATTTCCCTTGGTGTAAATTACCTATATGGATTTTATAACTCTATTTGCTCTATTGGAAAACAAGGAAAACTTTACATAATGCCCTCATTTCAAGAATGCAAGAGGCCAGGAAAGAGATTGCTGGGGCTTCACACAATGGATTTTATCACTTCGTTTGCACTATTGGAAAACAAGGACAACTTTTCATAGTGTGCTCATTTCAAGAACGCGCGAGACGAGAAAGGACATCACCGATCAATGAAAATTGATGTACATTTGGAGCTTGTTGAATAGTTTAACATGCCTGCACAAGGTGCAATTTTTTTTATTTGAATTTTGACCATCCAAAATTTTTGACATGGTCTAATTAAAATTAAAATTAAGAAAAATTGAATTTCAAAAAGAATTGTAGTTCCAAAATACAATCAAACAATCTTCTAGTCCTTTGCCTACGGCAAGGTGTTAGGATATTTCAATACTCCATCCTTGTCCTACCTAGCATTATTTATTTTTCCTAGTTGTTGATGATGTCATTTGCCCCCTAGTGGTGTGCATATGTCATCCAGGATCCATCTACCACCTTTTGAGCCCTACATGCATCATTTTAGGACCACTTCAGTCAGTTCCCTATTTTATAGGAACCTACTGAGTGTTTCGGTGTGGTCCACCTGAGTTATCTGACTCTTGTGGGGGGTTAGAGCTCTGGATGCCAATGATTGTGGCCTCATGCACCCTTTTCTGACTGGAATGCATGACAGACTCACTATTGCATCCTCCTTAGTTAGTTAACTGATTGTGACTTCATTTAACTGAATTTAGGTTCAGTTCAGTTGGCTTTGAGTCTTCTGGAGCACTCCAGTGGTGATAATCCCTATGCTAGACCAACTGAGGTTTGAATTCTCCTGCATGATTTGAATTCTCTCCATTGTAACATCATTGTTTATTATACTAATTATTGGAACATGTTACATTATTCTGATCCTATCTGAGTTCTGCTGCATTATTATTCCTTTGCTCCTTTTTACTACAGTTTTCACTCTTATTCTAATTTTCTGCTCATTGTTTCTTTGTGAGGCATCCATCAGCTGTTAGATATGCTGTGACATAGAATTTCACATGGTATCAGAACCTTTTGAGCAAATACGTTGGGCAGCTGCTTTCGGTAGTGCACCAAAAGCCTATGGATTTCCACAGCAAATCTTGGTGCTGTTGCATTGAATTCATTGGAGAAATCCAATGAGGTCTAGCCAGGTGTGAAGGATCCTGATAAAAGTGCCTATTGTCCTAAAGAAGTGCTCAGTAGTAGTCTACCTCCATTATTGAGATATTGTTGTAGGTTATTCAAGTATTTGAGTGCAGCAGCAGTTGCACCAGTTACAACAGTTTTCTGCAGTTGCAGAAGTTTTCTGTAGTTGCAGTAGTTTTTTCTGCAATAGGAGCAATTTCACCTTGTATTCGCTCCAGCAATTGTAATGGACAATTAGAACTCTCCTCTTTCTCCTATAATCCTGACACCCTTCAATTATCTTGATTGGAGGGCTGATATGTAGATGGTATTGCGAAACATATCATTGTATAGGGTGACAATGGGGAAGGATCCCGAACCAACATCAGTTGTGGAGAAAACCAAGTATCTAAATAGATTGGATGAAGCATTTGGTTTCATGTGTATTCATATTTACAGAGATATACTCTTCCACATAGAAGGATTGAAGACTCCAAGAGAGTTATGGTTGAAGTTAGAGACCCTCTTCGGCAAACAAGATGAGCTAAGAGGCCATATTCTGTAAAATGAGTTGATTCCTCTACAATCGAGCAGTTTTGAGACCATTCAACAGTTCTTTTCAAAATTCAAATCTCTAGTTATGCAATGCAAGCAGTGTGGCATTGAGAAGAAGGATGAGCAATTGTTGCTATCCATTCTAAGCAAGCTAGGTTCTGGATTCTCCATCTTTGTCTCTACCTTTCATTCTAGGCGAATGTCAATCCCTGGTTGGAAGATTCCCTCCTTAGATGTTTTCACTGAATCTCTCATCCAAGAACAAGACAAATTGATCCAGATGAAGGCCTCCAAAGATCAAACTCTTATGGTTGGAGAAGCAAAAAGTGCGAATTGGAAAGGGAAGCACAAAGGCAAGGACAAGAGGCCATCTGAACCCAAGATGAATTCCAAGTCAAGTCCATCAAAAGGATCCTCCAGCTCTAAGAAGGAAAAACAAAAGGGATTTGAGAAATCCAAGTGTTCCTATTGCAAGAAAGGAAACCACCTAGAGAGTGATCTTTCATGCAGAATAAGATAGATCAGTTGACCAAGATCCTTGAAAAACACAACATTTCCCTCCCAAAAGGTGCAAGAGAGACTAATTCTGAAAGTGAGTCTGATGGTCATGAGAGATGCCATGCACTGAAGGATGGATTTTCAAAATCATAATCCCTTCTCATAGATTCAGGAGCCTCCAACCACATGGTTGCCTCCAGAGAATCATTTTCTTCTTTAGATCTCAAAGATGGTCCGATTATTCACATGGGAGACAACTCTCAGATCTCTGCTGAAGGGATGGGCACAGTACATATGGAGCATGGAAAGTTCAAGAATGTTCTATTTGTGCCTTCTTTGTCGGAAAATTTGTTGTCTGTATATTAGATGACTCACACAGGTTCACCGAAGAAAGTGGTCTTTGGTCCTGACACAGTTGAGATTGCAGAGATCTCCACTAAGAATATTATAGTGAAAGGGTTTGCAAACCATGCCTCCAAGGCATATGAATTCTCACATTTTTTTCCATACGCTATGCCCACCCCATCGGAATCTGATGATGATTAGAGTGATACCTCTTCTAATGAAGATGAGGATCAATATCTTGATGTTGAGAATAAAGTTCAAGGTGATTCAGATTCAGATCCAGATCCAACACATGCTCCCAATCCATGGCCAAGGCCAATATGGGCCCACAAAGTCCTTGTAGCTGCTGGGAACACAGTTGGGGATCCATCTGACCATAGAACCACCAGATCTCAGTATCATGCAAAACTTGCACTATGTCATGCAGATCCACTTCTCTCGGAGAGGTGATGCATGATGGTGGGGTTTGATCCACAATCTCTTAGAGAGACTTGCCATGGGGGATCTAAAACCAGGCAACAATATCGATTGTATGAGAAAATGTACTCAAAGGTTCATGATTTGGACCACAATGAGCCACTCACTCCAGTAGCAAGAAGGGTTCCTGAAAGACTTGTTTTGGAAAATACAACTTCTACACAGTGGGAGGCACATCAGAGGAGCAGATCCAGATCTAGCACCTGCATAGCTATCCTACAGAGCAGCAGCTTGCCAATATTTTTGCAAAGGCTTTCACTGAGGAAAGTTTTTTCCTTCTCTCCTTAGTATGAATGTTCTTTGAGTTCCCTATTACTGTTCTTTTTTAGGGGGGGTATTTTTCCGATGAGGTTTTTCCCCATTTCCCTAGTTCATGGACAGTTCTTTATTTTTATCATTTATTTGGTTGTATGTGTGAACTTTGGTCTTAGTAACCAGGGATCCGGATGCAAAAGTATGTATTAAGGGGGGGTGTTAGGATATTTCAATACTCCATCCTTGTCCTACCTAGCATTATTTATTTTTCCTAGTTGTTGATGATGTCATTTTCCCCCTAGTGGTGTGCAGATGTCATCCAGGATCCATGTACCACCTTCTGAGCCCTGCATGCATCATTTTAGGACCACTTCATCCAGTTCCCTATTTTATAGGAACCTACTGAGTGTTCTAGTGCAATCCACCTGAGTTATCTGACTCTTGTGGGGTGTTAGAGCTCTGGATGCCACTGATTGTGGCCTCATGCACCCTTTTCTGACTGGCATGCATGACAAACTCACTATTGTGCCCTCCTTAGTTAGTTAACTCATTGTGACTTCAGTTAACTGAGTTTAGGTTCAATTCAGTTGACTTTGAGTCTTCCGAAGCACTCCAGTGGTGATAATCCCTATTCCATACCAACTAAGGTTCGAATTCTCCTGCATGATTCGAATTATCTCCATTGTAACACCATTGTTTATTATACTAATCATTGGAACATGTGACATTATTCTGCTCCTATTTGAGATTTGTTGTATTATTATTCCTCTGCTCCTTTTTACTGCAGTTTTCACTCTTATTCTATTTTTCTGCTCATTCTTTCTTTGTGAGGTATCCATTAGCTCTTAGATATGATGTGACATAGAATTTCACACAAGGACTAATAAACGTAAAACTCATCAATCAATATCCTTTAACAAAATTGAAAACCATTCCAAAAAAAATTCAACGTTATACTAGACAATTCCTTCCATGAACTAAAGATATTAGAAGATTGAACTATATCCATCTCACACCTATTGGCATGCTTCCAATCTATCTATCTACCATCTATTGGATGCTCTCTAACTGGAATACTCTATACCATACAGTCATGCACCAACATTATATATTTCCTTGCATACACTAAAAGAAAATTGGCCATATTAATGTGTAGTCTATCTTGTTTGTAAAGAAAATACCTTTGAATGGTTACTGCTTTTTCCGCTTTTTCCCAAGCAGAAAGTATTGAAAGTGATTGAGAAGTCTTAAAATATCTCACAGATGGCATGCCACTCTACCTAGTAAGGAACATATTACAAACTTTTCAACTAAAATTGATCTGCCCCCTCGCTTTTGCTACAAATAATCATGTCCGTGACCTCTCATAAGGAAAGTGTAAATATCGAATTCAAAGTGGCAAGGATGGATGAAAGAGGATTTTCCTTCCTCTACATAACCATTATGTACACAACCATCCAACCATCTCCAATACCAACTCATGGAAATCCTTCTTGCGTAGACCGAATTTATCATTCTGACTCTAAGGGGAGGATTATGTTGAGTTTAGTGAGATCCCCAGTGAGTGTGTCCCACTTTACATATCATCTAGTCTGGTATTGAACCATCAAGTGAAGTAGTGAGCCCACCATGTTATACTTCTTTATGGGACTCTGCTAACTGCTAGCAAGCTAGGCATCTCTACTATCTAGTATCAATTGATTTGATTAGCTAGCAGGGGTGTCTAACCATTTCTAAAATAAGATTTGATTTGGAGTTCTATTACTAATTTGTACTGTGATGTTATTTGCAATTCTAAAACAAAATATATATAGAAATGGTCTGTGCCTACTATTTATACAATAAGTTATCCATTATTCCATGTCCACTATATGATATTTTCTTAATCGTGGAACGGATAACAATAATACATGGAAAAATAAATAGAGCATGGACACACAAAAAAAATTTCAAAGGAAAGAAATGAAAACTTCATTCATATTTTGTACTACATAAAGAACCTTGGATGCCACCATGAAAAAATGGAATTGGATTGAGATCAATAAAAGAGTGTACAATGAAAAGATATGATAACAAAATCCAGTCCACATTTTGAAGGAAGATAAATTGAAATACAAAGACAATAACAGAGAGAAGAAGGAAACCCCTTGCTACGGAATATGGCATTTCCCATTCCAGTATAAGTTTCTGAAGAAATGAGAGGAATATGGCACTGTTGGCACTGCCAAAGCAGCCACGGGATTCACCATTCCTCTCAAAAAAATCAACTCAGTGAAACTGCATAGCAGACAGCTACATTTCCTCTGAACCAATTTCGCAGCATAGTTCTTATGTTTGTCTAGAATACATATTGGTTTGAGCCTACCTACTTGCAGGAAGAATGGGTTCTGGCTCATTACCACTTTCTACAGTATGAATAGGAAGAAAATTGATACAAGCCCGTGAGGAAAAAGCCTCACGGCAAAACTACATCCGATATCAAAGAAGAGTATTATATATAATGCAACGTAAGACTGTTATCCACAATTAGATAACGAGATTATTAACCAAAATCTCATAACTAAAAACCTAATAACTGAAATGCTAATTAATATTTACAATGATCCCAAAGGATTATTCAACATTCCCCCCTTAATTTGAAGGGACATTTTCCATGCCAAGCAGCATTCAGAATCGTTCAAATTTTTCACGTCCCAAAGCCTTAGTAAAGATGTCTGCAATTTTCTCTGAAGTGGAACAATGTTTCAGATATATGGTTTTGGCCTCAACATGATGTCGAATCAAGTGATATTTGGTGTTGATATTCTTGGTTCGATCATGAAATTTGGGATTCTTGGCCAATTGAATTGCAGAACTTTTGTCAACAAGTAGAGGTGTTAAAGTCATTTGTTTCTCCTGCAAGTCTTCAAGGATTTTTCTAAGCCACACCATTTCTTTGGTGGCTTGCGCTACTACTACATATTCTGCTTCAATTGTAGAGTCAGTAGGAACTGATTGTTTCCTTGATCTCCAAGTGACAATTGTTGATCCAAGGCTCATCAAATATCCTAAAGTAGACACCTCATGTTTTTTGTCTCCATCAAATTCTGAATCAAAATATCCAATAAGATAAAGTATCGTACCTTTGAGTATTTCAGACCAAAATTTTGAGTTATGTATTTGAGTACTCTTTTTGTTGTTGTACAATGTCCTTCACAGTGTTGATGCATAAATCTAGATAGAATTCCTACTGCAAAGGAAATATTAAGACGAGTAGTGGTGAGATAAATCAAACTTCCAACAAGTTGCCTTTACTTGGTTTCATCTTCAAAAACATTTCCTTCATTGGAAGAAATCTTCAAGTTTTGCTCCATTGGAGTAGAAACATAATTACAGTCTTGCATTCCAACTCTACACAATAATTCTCCAATGTATTTCTTCTGAGAAATAAAAATGAACTTAGGATTTTGAGTGACTTCAATTCCTAAGTAATAATGAAGTAGACCCAAATATGTCATATAAAAAAACCTTTTGTAGTTCTTTCTTAATGGATGTGATATAATCATCATTGTTACCTATGATTAGCAGATCATCAACATATACAACTAGATATACAACTCATCTACCAACTTTCTTGACAAATAAAGTTGCATCATCTAGATTGAAATGCTTGTAGTTTAATTTCAGAAGGTACTCAGTTAATTTTTCATACCATGCTCGAGGTACTTGCTTCAAAACCATACAAAGATTTTACCAATTTGCATACCTTCTTCTCTTGACCTTTGATAGCAAAACCTTCAGGTTGATTCATATATGCATATTCTTTTAAGTCTCCATCCAAGAAGGCAGTCTTAACATCCATATGATGTATTTTCCATCATTTTTGTGTTGCTAAAGAAAACATAGTTCGAATAGTGCCCCACTTTGTTGTAGGAGAAATTTTTTTTGTGTAGTCAACACCTTCTTTATGAGCATATCCTTTTTCTACAAGTCTTGCTTTGTGTTTTTCAAGTGATCCATCAGCTTTATACTTGTTCTTATATATCCACTTGTAGCCAATAGGTTTGGTTCCAATTGGAGGGTCCACCAACCTCCCAGTTCCAATTTTTATGAGAGCATCATACTCTCTCTGCATTGCACTTCTCCATTCATCACTAGTTGCTACTTCTTGAAAGGAAGCAAGTTCATCAACAATGGAAATGTTTAATTCACAATCATAAGAACTATGACAATTGTTACCTGAGCTTGAAGTAACATCCCCTGCATTTTCTTCATTTTTTCCTGTAGAACTTCTTGTCATAGTTTTTCCAAGTTCAAAATAATCATACCTTCTTGGAAGTGACTTTGTCTGTGTTGATCTACATACCGGTTGTTGTGGTGTTTGCTATGTTTCAACAATATTTGAAACATGTTCTTCATTATATATGAGACTTAACTTATCCATTCCATCAACATTATCATCAATTTTCCGACCCTTTATTTCTACAGAAACTTGTGCATTAGAAGAATTTTTTGTTATGGAAGGAAATTCCAAATTTTGACCTAGAACAGGAATCCCCCCTTCAAGATTTGGAAGTTCATTATCCCTTCTTGATAGAATTTTTTAGAGTGAAATCTATCAAGACGAGCAAGTTGTTTCTCAATAGTGAGTGCATCTTTGTCAAATTCAAGAAATATAACATCTCTAGAAATAATAAACTTTATGTTGGCTTCATCATATAGTCTATAAGGTTTGGAAGTATTAGAATATCCAAAAAATATGCACTTTATACCTCTTGCTTCAAATTTGTTTCTTTGCTACTCAGGAATCAAAGCATAACAGGTGAAACCAAAAATTCTAAAATGCTTGATAGGTGGAAGATGGTCATGCCACATTTCATAAGGATTTTTATTTTGTAGTGTCGCAGAAGGACTTATATTCTTAATGTAGACAGCACAAAAAACTTCTTCTCCCCAAAAAATTGACTTAAAATTCTTAAAAAACATCATCGATCTTACCATATTCAGCAATGTCATGTTCATACATTCTGCCACACCAGTTTGTTGTGGATTATAAGGAATAGTGGTTTGAT
Organism: Larix kaempferi; assembly: GCA_027924585.1. Lineage (NCBI taxonomy): Eukaryota > Viridiplantae > Streptophyta > Pinopsida > Pinales > Pinaceae > Larix > Larix kaempferi. The sequence goes on along the minus strand of BSBM01001229.1, from coordinate 6,028,490 downwards.
GTTTAATACCTAGCTTTCTAGAAGCTCAAGACATAGAGTCATGAAAAGGTTGTTTATTGTGCTTGCCTAAAATACAAGCATCACATTGGGAAAGTTGTCTTGGGATAGTAGGAAGCCCTTGAACTCCTTTCTGTTTCATAATTCTAATACTATCCTAATTAATATGACCAAATCTAGTATGCCATAACAAGTTGGAAGACAAGTTACCACTATGCTGAGCCAAATTTGTAAAATTTTGTGAATTGAATGAGGTACCTTTCAAATTTAAAAACTTGTCATCTTCCACTCCAGTCATTACAATGACATTATCAGAAGATCTTCTAATTTAAAGAATTCCATCAAACACATGTATTGAATGACCTTGTTTTCTAATATGCACAAGAGACAACAAATTTCTCTTCAATTGTGGAAGATAAATAACATTAGTAAGTATGTAATCAACAAGTCCTGGTAATTTAAGTCTAACATAACCAATTCCTGAAGGTTTTAATTGTGACTTGTTTGAAAAATAAACTACTCCATCAAATTGATCACTGAATCTATCAAAGAAGTCTTTTCTAAATGCCATATGGCATGTGACTCCAGTATCTAACAACCAATTTTCATTCCAAGAAGAAAATGAAGACTAAAAACTTCTTCAATGACAAGATTACAATGTGAAACAACATAATGTGCAGATTCAAGAGGATTATCTTTTTCTTGTGTTTGCCCTTTCTTGTTAACAATTCTCTCCCACAAAGTTATGCAATGACTGGCAGTATGACCAACTTTGCCACATCTATAACATTGTCTCTCTCCTTGATTATATATGCCCCCCTTCCTCTAAATTGTCCTCTATATCCTCTACCTCATCCTTTGCTTATGTTATCATCTTTAGCAGATTATTCTTTTGACTTCTATCCTTTCTGTGCGAGGCACAAAGTTTCTTCATTGGGATTAGACTCCTTCTTCCCAAATGCTTTCTCTCTCTTTGCAATTTTTTCAACAATTTTTTCAAAAGTCATGGCTTTCATTCGGTTACTAGCTTGAAGAGATTCTAGATAGTGAGTATAGGAGGGGTACAAATCCTTAATAAAGGTAGTAAGTTGAATGTCAATTTTCACACCAGTCGCATCAATATCATGGAAAATAGACCTAATTTCATATGCAAGTTTCATAGGATCATTTTCTTTCAACTCTAAGTTAAACAATTGTATGATTTCAAGCTCAGAATGTGAATCATACAAATATTTTAGTTTCTTTAATGCTTCCCAAGCACTTTTGCTAGAAACTAAATGTATACTTACTTCTTCATTTACAAGGCAATGATCAAGGCATAAGCCTTCTTGTCCTTGCTTTTCCAGACAATAAGCTCTTTGGCATAAGTAGGGGGTGCTGGTGCACCTGTGTCCACTTCATTTGTCTCAGCCTCTCCATCTTTCTTGTCTTTAGAATTCTCAGTTTCACAAATTCCATCCCATGTGTCGTTAAAAATAAGAGTATTTTTAACTTTGTGAAACCATTCATGGTAATTTTCTTTACCATATAGAATTACTCCAACAATTGAAATTAAAGAATTCATTGTAATTTACTGTGCATCAAATACTCATGGCAACAACCTGGTTTAAAAACTTCAAGCAATGTGTTGCAGCTCACAATGTTTTCACTTCATTATTCGGCTTCATGTATTAGTAATTGAATATTCCAAACTTTTGATAAAGTTTAATGCAGTAAAAAAAATATTTATTATGCAGGGATCTTTATGAAATATTTTGTATTCCAAATAACTTACACAGCCTCCTGTTATGAGCCAACGACAAACCTCTGAAGCTATTGACAACAAATCTTGGGAAAACATGCATCTCTTCTTGAACAGTTCAATGGCATCTCTCCTTTCTCTGCGCATGGTCTCTCTCTCAACAGCGAACGCACATTCAACAGTTCAACAACAGCTCTCCTTTCTCTCAACAAGAAACTCACAATATTTATTTAGCAGCTCCTTTCTTGGTGACGGCTCCTTCACAATGACAGGGCTCTTTCTCTCTCACCAAGGCTTGGATACCATTGATACAGACCCATGAGGAAAAATATTCACAGCACTACATTCGATATCAAAGAAGAGTATTACATAAAAAGCAACGTAAGACCGTTATCCACGGTTAGATAACGAGATTATTAACCAAAATCTTATAACTAAAAAACTAATAATTGAAATGCTAATTAATATTTACAATCATCCCAAAGGATTATTCAACAAAAATACCTTCAATTAGAGAGTTAATGCATTTGGGTATCGTGTAAGGAAATGCTAAACCACATTCAGAAGAGTATCATGTAAGTAAAGTTACCACTTTGTGTAGTGTGAATGGAAATTACATAGTTAATACGGATGTGTATCGTGTAAGGAAATGCTAAACCACAGTACGAGGGACAAAAAACCACTAAGTAGAGAATTAAATGCCGAAGAGTATTGTGTAAGGAAAGTTAAATCAGAGTAAAGTACTAAACTGTTTCATTCGATGGTAAATTTAAGGTGGATGACAAATGTAGGGATTTTTTATTTTAATTTATAGTTTAATCAACCCTTTTGCTCCAATAATAACTTCACACATAGATTTTGTTTGGATGTATTTCAACTTGAATTTGCCAGTCCATCAGTCCATTCCATTAGAAAGTAAATATTTAAATGTTAGGGGAGGGAGGCCAGAAGTGGTGCAACCCCACTTTAGCCACCTGGGATGCCACGTGGACGCCACCCGTCGAGGGGCGGAGGTATGCAGGTGGCTGCTCCACGTCGTCCCGGGTAGATAGCGCTTTAATGCGCTTTATGGCACCTCGGGAAGCGTGCCAGCTGTCCCTTTCCCTGTAGTTGCTCCACGAGCCCATTCATTCTTGCTCGGGGCTGGAAGGTGAGCATTTGGCCACCCCGAAACCTGTCCGCCATGGCTCCACTACTGCTCCGATTCCGCCTCCTGCTGCTGTTCAAACCTGCCGCTAGTTGGAAGCTCTGTCGTCGTGTTCTGGTCCGCATATGTTTGTTGTTCGCACGGAGGTCGTTGCTGTTTGAGCATAGGTGTTTCTTGTTGTTAACCTTGTCGAAGCTCATGGTGGAGTGGCCCGCCTCGATGGTCGTCGTCGTGGGTTGGATAACTGGTGTGGTGTTGTTCTTGTGTTCGTGGTCTGTGGCGTGGCTCTCCCGGTGGGAATCTCCTGTTCCTGCTTGTTTGCGGGCTGCTCCTGGTTCATCCTCGGCTCCTGGTGTTCATGTTCCTACTTCGCCCTCGGCTCCTGGTTCGTCCTTGGCTCCTGGTTCATCCTCGGCTCCTGGTACCTGCTCCGCTCCTGGTTCATGCTCGGCGGTGACCACCTGTTCAGAAAACGTGGTAGGATTTCGATCCTACCGGCTTCTCTTGCATTGTGTTTTTCAACACAACCACTCTCTCGGTGTGATTTGCTTGCTTTCTCTGTCTGTGTTCGGTTTGTTTGGGTCCGGTTGCATCTGTGCTTGGTTGAATTGATTTTGATGGAGCACTGTTATGGTATTTGGTTTTTAATGTAGCACTGTTATGGTATTTGGTTTTTAATGGAGCACTGTTATGGTATTTGGTTTTTAATGGAGCACTGTAATGGTATTTGGTTTTTAATGGAGCACTGTTAAGGTATTTGGTTTTTAATGGAGCACTGTTAGGGTATTTGGTTTTTAATGGAGCACTGTTAAGGTATTTGGTTTTTAATGGAGCACTGTTAGGGTATTTGGTTTTTAATGGAGCACTGTTATGGTATTTGGTTTTTAATGGAGCATTTTTAGGGTTGAATTCGTTTACGAATGGAACACTGTTATGGTATTTGGTTTTTAATGGAGCACTGTTATGGTATTTGGTTTTTAATGGAGCACTGTAATGGTTTTTGGTTTTTAATGGAGCACTGTTAAGGTATTTGGTTTTTAATGGAGCACTGTTAGGGTATTTGGTTTTTAATGGAGCACTGTTATGGTATTTGGTTTTTAATGGAGCACTATTAGGGTTTTGGGTTTTTAATGGAGCATTGTTATGGTATTTGGTTTTTAATGGAGCACTGTGATGGTTTTTTGTTTTTAATGGAGCACTGTTAGGGTATTTGGTTTTTAATGGAGCACTGTTAGGGTTTTTGGTTTTTAATGGAGCACTGTTAGGGTATTTGGTTTTTAATGGAGCACTGTTAGGGTTTTTGGTTTTTAATGGAGCATTGTTAGGGTATTTGGTTTTTAATGGAGCACTGTTAGGGTATTTGGTTTTTAATGGAGCACTGTAATGGTTTTTGGTTTTTGATGGAGCACTGTTAAGGTATTTGGTTTTTAATGGAGCACTGTTAGGGTATTTGGTTTTTAATGGAGCACTGTTATGGTATTTGGTTTTTAATGGAGCACTGTTAGGGTTTTTGGTTTTTAATGGAGCATTGTTAGGGTATTTGGTTTTTAATGGAGCACTGTTATGGTATTTGGTTTTTAATGGAGTCACTGTAATGGTTTTTGGTTTTTAATGGAGCACTGTTAGGGTATATGGTTTTTAATGGAGCACTGTAATGATTTTTGGTTTTTAATGGAGCACTGTTAGGGTATATGGTTTTCAATGGAGCACTGTAATGGTTTTTGGTTTTTAATGGAGCACTGTTAGGGTATATGGTTTTCAATGGAGCACTGTAATGGTTTTTGGTTTTTAATGGAGCACTGTTATGGTATTTGGTTTTTAATGGAGCACTGTAATGGTATTTGGTTTTTAGTGGAGCACGGTTATGGTTTTTGGTTTTTAATGGAGCACTGTAATTGTATTTGGTTTTTAGTGGAGAACTGTTGTGGTTTTTGGTTTTTAATGGAGCATTGTTATGGTCGAAATTGATTATTAATGGCACACTATTCGGGTCGAAATTTATTATTAATGATTGTATGAATTAGCAATGAATGGTTGTTAATTTGTTAATGGAGTTGATTATAGGATTAGGGTTTGAAGGTTGCAGGAAATTCTGACATAAAAAAAAAACACCATGACAGTGCTCCATTAAACCCTTCAGTGATTATATTGCTTTCAGTGATTGCTTGAATTTTGAAGGAATGGTTGTTAATTTCTTATTGGAGTTGATTATAGGATTGATGCATGCTTGAGATGAATAATTTGGGCATGCCAATTAGATGAATAATTTGGACTATGAATTGAAGGCATGAAACCTTTTAACAAATTAGGGTTTGCTATGGTTCATTGATTGTTTCAGTGATTGTATGAATTTGCAATTAGGGTTTGGAAGCATGAAACCTTGTAAGAAATTAACAACCATTCATGCTAATTAGGGTTTGCTATGGTTCAGTGATTGTATGAATTCGCAATGAATGGTTGTTAATTTGTTAATGGAGTTCATTATAGGATTAGGGTTTGATATGGTTTCATTGTTTCATCGGTTGATAACTTAGTATATTTTAAAATTGAGAGAAGGTTTCATGGTTATGGAAAATTCAGATATGGTTTAATGGTATGAAGGTTACGGGAAATTCTAACATAAAAAAACACCATAACAGTGCTCCATTAAACCCTTCAGTGATTATATTGCTTTCAGTGATTGCTTGAATTCTTAAGGAATGGTTGTTAATTTCTTATTGGAGTTGATTATAGGATTGATGCATGCTTGAAATGGATTTGGGCATGCCAATTAGATGAATAATTTGGACTGTGAATTGGAGGCATGAAACCTTTTACAATTCTAGTATCCCTTTATTGGATGAATATGTGAAATAAGCATTGATTTCTAATGAGAGTATGAGAGAATATGAAGGAGTATTTGAATGTTGGACATGCATATGTGTTTGTCCCATCTACAGTTAGCCCTCATTTTGTATTTTTCTAGAATTTTGGTTCTCATTTAAAAATTTGTCATTACTCTTCTAGCAGTAATGCAATATGCAACATGGAATTAGTGATACCACCTGCTTTCATTCTTGATGTGTGCTCTAACCTAAGTAATCTTTAACTGTGTGCTCGGTGGTTGTTTGCAATGCTTACTATCAATCCAGCTCAAGTCGATTTGCATTCAATTCAGTATTGCATTCAGAAAAAACTTGCATTCAATTTAAATGTTCAATCAGGTTGGTCTACCATCCAATTTAGTTTAACATTCAAATTAGTTTGCCAACCAAGAAATATAGAAATCAGTTTTAGTAAAGAATGTAGTCCAGTAAATAGACAGAGACATGAAGAAAACAATACTTGACATAAAGGGCATATTCTTGTTCAACATAGTAGCAATTCGAGATTTATACATATGGTTGGTCCATGGTGGGTTGGGACTTTATACATTTACTGTGGTTATGCCTAACATATATCGACTGTCATATTGGAATCAAACAAAAACTTAGGAAACCACCCAAAATTCCTCCTGCAACAAAATCTAGCTATCACATGTGTATGCCAAAGAAAACACATCTTCCATATGTCAAACGAAAACTTTGGAACCACCCAAAATTCCCCCCAGCAACAAAATCTTCCTTTCATATGTGTATGCCAAACACAAAACATCTATCATTCGCCAAACAAAAAAACCTATGTGTGAGGAGGTTGACTGCCTTCATTACCCAATCTAGTTGGGTTAGATACTGATGCTTGACCTGGTTGTGTTGAGCTGCAAACATTTGGTGCGGGCCAGGTTGCTCCTTGTAGCCAAGGAGGAATTGAGTAACCATAGTTATGACTTGAGCCTAATTTCCCTGGGTTCACTGGAGGTGTTTGGAAGGCATACACAGTATTTCCCCCTGCCTGGTGGTATTGGGGTATCTGTATGTTAATAAGGTCTTGGAATAATCTTCTGTTCTCTGAAAATTGATCCAATGGGTTGTCAACCACCTCTATCCTCTCCAGACCATTTGGATTCCTCTGATTTTCCTTTCTTTGCTTCCTTTCCTCCCTTGCCAATTGTTTCCGTCGCTCTCTTTCCTCCCTTTGTTTCACTCTTATAAGCCTTTCCTTCCTTCGATTTTCTGCTGCAACAATCTTTGCTTCCTTCTTCTCCTTTGCCAAGGCCTTCTTCTTCTCTTTTAAATCCTGCATCTCCTTTTTCTTGTGCTCAACCTCAATCAGTAGGGTGATGTAGTCCTCTGATGTTAGTAATTGTGAGCTCCTGCTTAATCTAAGATGCTCGACAGTGCGATTAGATAGTTGAGTTGCAACTTTCTCCACTGGCAACTTAAGGAACTGGCCAAGTAGTGGCTCATTTGGTGGGAGTGCCTCATCATCATTTTCTTGGTCCACTGTATCTTCATTTTGTTCAATCTCATCTCCAACACCCCCAAGTGGCACATAATAATGTACAACTTCATTGTTAAGGATTGTTGGCATCGAAAGCAGGTTAAGGCTTTCATCGTTGGTGGGGGTGACAATGTGTCTGTTCATATTTGTCATCGCCTCTGCCAACCACTCGGGTTGTTCTGGCTAGCTTGGAAATGTCAACTCCTCGCTGTTGTTTACCACTGCTTGGTCACCTCCATTCACACTCAAATCGGCAGCGTTGTTATGAACAATCCCTTGGCCATCTAATTCTATTTCTGTCCTTCCAACAGCTTCTATATTCTCCCCAATAGGTTCGGTGCCATACTGACTTTCACTTACGTGTTCATTGTCGTCATCTAGTGGTTGGCAATGACCTTGAGAGAGTGATATGATGTTATCTGCAGCATCTGCATCCTCTTTCCCCTGAACATCAAAATCCTGACTACATCTCGTGTCATGTTGAAGAGCATCAGAATTGAAAGGCCATATTCCTATCCGCCTAAAACCAGCCCTGATATTTGATGCTGTGAGTGCCCTAGCAAAAGCTTTGCTTGCAAGTTCTACTAATTCGAACCTCTTCACCTCTACCCCCGGGTTCTTTGCCATCCAGGACGCTCTCTCAGACCTGAAGTAACACTTGAAAGGCCCAAACACACTCACATCTAGAGGTTGCAGCCTGTGGGTGGTATGTGCAGGCAGTGTCAACAGATCAATGCCTAGCCTGTTTGCCTCCTCAATGGTTTGTATAGCAACGTGGCTGCCACGACCATCAAAAATCAACATGTGTCTGTTTTCAGGTGAAACACTGCCAGGGACAGAGGAAGCAAAGTGGCAAAGCCAACTCAAGAACAGTTCTTTTGTCATCCAAGCATGGGGGAGTGCAGCCATGCATGCGCCAGGTTCATAGTTTTTAATGTAATTTTTGAGTTGATTCTTTCCCTTGAACAGATAAAAACCTGGAATTGATGCTCCAACTGTGTTGACACAATAAAGAATAGTTATCCACTCCCTACTTTTTGGCAGAATTTTGGGCACATTCCTGCTCCCTCTCTTGGCAATTACCCGCATGCCACAATTCATCCCTGCCTGCAATCCAGTCTCGTCATAGTTCCATATATGGTCTCCTCTGTATGAGTGTTTCTCATATGCATCAGAGAGTGTCTGATAGAACTTGGTCACAACTGTAGGGCGTAGATTGAAAGCCCTATCCCTGTCAAGCCCCTCTGCTGTGCGTAACACAAGTTCTGGATGCCTTTGTTTAAATCCTCTCCACCATGATTTCCCTGGAAATCCATCTTTGAAGGGGTTTGGCCTCCCTTGACAGATTTGTGCAACAGTGGATTTGAGTTGAACCAACTCCAGACCATGTCCTAGTTGAGCCATCTCTTCACACCAAACCACAACTTCTTCTTCCTCTTCTGCACTCAACACTGTAAGAGGTCCTTTTCGCTTGGTATGGGTCAGGCCATTTATCCAGTAATGGATTGATGTTGGTGGAATCCCATGTTTTTTAGCAGCTACTCTGATAGAAAAACCATTGAACTCTATATCATCTATGGTATCCTTCATGTCTTCTTGTGTCCATCCTCTGATGGCACTAATCTTCTTACTGGCAGTTGCACCTTGAACTGGGGTTGATTGTGGAATAACACCTCCAGGATCTGCATCATTTGCCTCTTCAACTGTGGTTGATGGTGGAATAACACCACTACGCTCTGCATCATTTGCCTCTTCATCATCTCTGTGTGCATTGTTATTATCAGCATCATGTGCTATGTCCTCAGCGGACGAGGTGCATCGTAGCTGGGCACCCCTGCTGAGTCTCCTACTTGACCTCCTTGCACGAGTAGTGTTGACTCTTGCCATGACTGCAATCACCCACAGAATTAAAACAAACAAGGCCAAGGACAGGGCTAGGGACAGTGCTCCATTAAAAACCAAAAACCATAACAGTGCTCCCACCCACGGAATTAGAACTAGCTGTGTATCTTCACAGGGATCTGGAATATTACAATAGCTGTGTTAAAATGACCCTAGGATCTGGAGTATTCAAAAGGATCTCTTGATGTGATTTACATGTTCAATGCAGGTTCTTGCATAAAACTAGATATAGTCTGGCTACTTGAAAACATTATTGAAAGACAAGTTTATCTTGAATGCAATACCTGAACTCTGAATGCTGTCTTGAATTAACTCTGCAACTGTGTTTTGGTTGAATGCAATGCCTAGACTCTGAAATTTGATGCTTGGAAATAGAGGTGAGTTTAACAAGGTCTGGGAATTTCGAATAGCAGAAAAAATGGAGTTTGTCTGAAGGTTGTAGTGTCTTTATAGCATTTTGGTGTTTGATTTGATTGGCAAGTTTGACAAGGCATGGATTGCAATTGGCTGGAGTTGGATGAGTGGCTCAAGATTGAGTTGGCCTCGATCCCATGGCCATCAATGGGGCTTTGTCGATCCATGTGCTCTTCGAAATGCCTATGGACATGCTTCTGTTTGGTTTTATGGTTGATTTGATGATTTTAATGGAGTTGGCAGCATTAATTGCATTGATTGGGCTACTTTGTTGAACAGCAATGCACCTGGAGTTGACACTCATTTTCCATTTATTATGCAGGTGACATTTGATAAATGTGTAGGTGGGATGCCTTGGTGGTTAAGTGATTCTCGATGCTGGTCTGGGTGTACCCTGAAGCTTGTTCGATGGGGTCCATGTGATGGGCAATCCGTCCTTGTAGATTGGGCTGCCTGGGGAGTGATGAGGTCCAATTAGATGTTTGTGTCAGTGCATGTTGGGATTTGGAAGGGACATGATGGATTTGATTTTGGGTCTGTCAAGACTGCTCAGTTGTCAACCTTTTGTCCTATAGTTGACAGTTGTGGGCCTACTGTAGAGAATGACACTTAATGAACTTAAATAGGAAACTTTTTATATATTTATATAATTATATGTGTTTGAGAGTTGGCATTTTCTTGGTCACTTTTTGGGTTGTAACAGTCACCGGTTCTATCACCACTACCGGTTCCCGTTCAACTATAGAACTCTCTCCCCTACATTTGCAAGATTAAAGTTATGTTCTATTTTCATTTTAGTTTTAGTTTTTTTAACTCGTTATAATGATAAAAATAGTCTTTTCAAGCATTTTCCACCAATATGACTTGCACACTTATTAATATATTTTATTAAATAAATAATAAAATTCATTCAACATTAGACAAAGTATATTCAAGTTTTAGAAATATATTTGTATGGAGTAAATTAATAGCACAAGCTAGAACATATAGTCTTGTCGTCTTACCTACGACAGGGACTAAAAAACTCACTTTTATATTAACGTGCCTTAAAAAAATTTTAACATCAAGGCACGTCAATACATTTTTTTTTTTTTAATATGCACAGACTTTGAAAAAGGTGAAAAGGTATTATAAAGGGAGGGAATAATTATAATTCCCTTTGGGAAATAAAAGGAGGTGGCAAAAGAGTCTTTTGGATTAATGGGGATTTCAACCATGAGGGACTTTAGCTTAGGAAGAGTGAAAGATAATGAAAAAAGGGGGAATAATGGAACCAAGCAAGGGTGAGAAAGAGATGGGAAAGGCTATGGGATTAATGATAGGATAAATGATAGGAAAAGGGAAGACTAGGGAAATTAATAAAAGAGGAAATATAATGGGCATTAAAACTTAGTATAGAAAGATTTTAAAAGGTGGGACCTTAAAATGGTGGGTATTGGATTTTTAGCACAAGGTATCATGGAGTAATTTTTAACTTTTTGGACATGGCACAATGGCAATACTTACAATGGACACAATTGGAGAATTTATCAAATGATAGGAAATTGGAAAATTTTAGCTGACATGATGCAAAAGACTCGTACTTGCCGAAGGTTTACCTAAGTGACAAAAGGGTCATATGATGACGGATTTTTCCAAACAAAATATGGGCTTGACCAGCATGACAAGATCAATGCGATGGTGTGAATATGACATCATGACAATGCATTCTGAAGAAAAAAACAACTAAACTCCATGACACGACTCGGTTGCACCATGACGACACTTGTCCACAAGAGGCACGAAGACCAGATGTTGACTCAAATAGAAAAAGTGAGCATAGACAGACTGTGGACATCACTCTAAAATCAATGGTGCTAATGAAATGATCATGTGACAAAATTCAATAGGTTCCTGCTATATCCGTGTCCGGATATACTCAATGATTATTCAAGCGAATAATCCTCCAATGGAAAATAACTCCATTTGATAATAATATATAATTGATTATGATAAAGATGATTAATAATTAGAATGAGGCTCGCTTTTATAGGCTTGAGCGTGTATAGTGAAGGGTTACACCCTTTCACTTTAATGACTAATAAATTTAATTAACATACATATAATATTCATAGCATTGCCACTCTCTTAGAAAGGCTTTGTCCTCAAAGCCTTATAATTTTGTTGCATTGTTCTTTGCGATGCCATGGCTGATGAAACATGTCGATACGAACTGCTAAGTGTAGAGCATAACTTTCGATACATCGACGGATCAATCCATCCCAAATTGATTTGTTGTGGACTAATGGGATTTCCTACTGATATGTCGTCAGGAGATTTGATCACATTAGTACCATTATTTTTCGACATTTCCCACTTTTTCAAATATCGGTTTTTATGGTTGGGGTGTCGATAAGGAACTTTCACGATGTCATTTTCGTTTACGAATGTCGCCTTTAGATCATTGATCTGAGTTGGAAGTTGTATTTTCGTCTCTTGAGGATTTAAGTTTTTGTTCTGTATCTTTTCCAACTTGTTTTCTAACTGCCTATTATCATTTTGAAACTTCTTAATCAATTCGACTTGCGATTTTATGTCATCTTCAGATGTCTTAAGTTGTTCCTTAAGATCTTCATTATGAATTCTGATACAACTATTTTCTTCCTGTTTGTCTAGAAGTTTCCCTTCAATGTCGTCCATAGATTGTTCTATCTTTCGGCTATTTTTCAACTTCTTAATTTTTGTGACTAGTATCTTGTTATGATTTCTTAGTCTAAAAATTTCTTCAGCATTGTTAGATAATGTTTTATTACTCTTCGCGATCTTTGACTTATGTGTCTTTTTAGAGTCGTCATTTTGTTGTTGAAGAACTTTTATCTGTTGTCGACACTGGCCGACCTCTGATTCTTGACTTTCTAATTTATTTCGTAACTGCATTAGTTCTTCATCTTTGTCGCTAACGATTTTGTTCAAGCGTATTATTTCTGCTTCGCAATTATTTATTTCCTTCTTTATATCTTGATTTTTCAATCTCTGATTGAAATCACTTTCATCTTTTAATTCCTTGATTTGCGCACATAATTTTTCTATGTGATTTTTCTGGTTGGACATTATTTGTTCATTGAACCGTTCTTGTATCTTATGTAGTTCAATCTTTATTTCTGATTGTCTATTAATGTCTCGTAATTCTTCATTGTCTTTTTGATAGCGTTTTAACTTGGCTTCTAATTTCTCTCGCAAATCGGCTTCCATGGTTTCTGTCTTCTTCGACGGTGGAATGATCTTCTTTGATTTCTTTGATGAGCCTTTCTTAAACTTGGTCGTCCTTGTCGTTAACGCGTCTCGACTTCTTGATAAGCCTTCCTTTACTTTGACTTTTTCAATGATAAATAACTGTCCTTGACTTTGATTTTTTCGGTGATAAGTGTTCTTCGACTTCTTTGACAATAAGGAGTCTTGCTTGGACTTCTGGTTTTTGTTTTTCTTGGCTTTGTCTTAATGTCTTCTTGATGATGACAACAGGTCCTTGGCTTCCTTCAATGATAATTGATCTCTCTTTATTATTTTTTTTTCCAAAAATAATAATTATTATTTCTTTTTTTTCTTTTTTTTTTAAATAATAATAGTATAAATACTTATATTATAATAACACTTATTATTAAATTTAATAATAATGTGTTATAATAATTTTTTTTTAAATATTATAACAATGATAATAGTTTTTTTTTTAATGGAAAAATACACGTGGAAGAGAGGTGTAGTGGTATGGAGGAGGGGGTGGCCGAGTTGGAGGTGGCGGACGGGGGTCGGTGGTGGCGGAGGTGTGCTGGAAGAGGTGGCCGCGAGGAGGGATTGGTCGAGTTGGTGCAGTTGTGATGGTGGGTAGGCGTAGTTGCAGAGGCAATTGACGAGGAGAATGAATCTATGGACGAGGGCGCATGAGGGAGCTGTGCGTGGGTTGGTGGTGGTGTGAAGCTGGCGGAGGGCTTGCAGACGCACAGGCTGGAGGCGTGCATGCACGGGGGTGGATGGTAAGGTTGGGCGGGAGTTGGAACGCTGGGAGATAAAGGGAATAGTGGCAGGGAGTTGGGAGCGGCGACGTGGAGAGGAGGAAAGGATGCGGTGGAGTGCAGAGAGGGAGGCGCAGGTGGGGTGAGGGTGCAAAAGGGCGGAGAGGTATGGATAGGAGCGAAAGCGCGTGGGGGTGGTGTGGGGCAGCAAGTGGAAGTGCTGCGTGGGAGGGAGGTGATGGAGCGCGGTGGTGGAGGGCGCGGAGATGGAGAGGTAGCTGGTGGAGGGGGAGTTGTGGATGCGGAAGGGGAGGGAGGGTTGCGCAGTGAGCGGAGGCAGCGCGAGAGGGGATGCTACGGTGGAGGGGGATGCGCAGGTTGCTGGAAGGAGGGAGGTACAGGGATGAGCGCTGGAGCAAAGGGAGGGACGCAGGGTGAGTTTACAGGCGGAGAGAGGGAAGGGGATGCGAAGGGAGCTATGAGAAAATGGCAGGAAGGCGTGGGGAATGTGCAGCGGGGAGGAGTAAGGAGATGCGTTGCGAAGTGTGAAATGAGGGGCGAGCGAGTGAGGTGACGGGGGAGATGAGGGCGGAGAGTCGTGGAGGACTGGGAGGTGGAGAGAGTCGACGCGAGGGAGCAGGGTGGAGATTGTGGATGGCGGCGGGGATGGTGCAGTGCGCGGGGGTTGTGTGCAGGTGCGGGAGGGCGTGCAGGATGGAGGTGTGCAGGCGCGGGGAGTGGAGAGACTCTCCGGCAGGGAGGTGGAGCAAGATTGTAATTTTATGGTCAAAGACCAAAATTCAGGGAAACCCTGGTTAATGGCTAAAAACCCAAAGACGGCCAAAGGCCGGAATCTAGCACAAGGCTCTGATACCAATGCTATATCCGTGTCCGGATATACTCAATGATTATTCAAGCGAATAATCCTCCAATGGAAAATAACTCCATTTTATAATAATATATAATTGATGATGATAAAGATGATTAATAATTACAATGAGGCTCGCTTTTATAGGCTTGAGCGTGTATAGTGAAGGGTTACACCCTTTCACTTTAATGACTAATAACTTTAATTAACATACATATAATATTCATAGCAGTTCCCCTCTAGCATCATGTTCCAACACTTCGAATCATGTCAATGTTGAGAATTAACATCTAGCCAAAACAAAAACAAACACAGGAACACAATGATATAATATGACTCGATAATGATTGACTGGAAAGACAAAGACATGACCATGAAGCAATACATGCACTCATTTTTATCCCCATAAAGGGAAGGAAGTGAAACAAGTGAGGCTAGTATTTCACAATGGGCGAAGTAGAGGGATGAAAGAAGTGCTAGGAAACCAAAACAGAAAGCAAATAACAGTTCAACATACCCCAAGTTGATCACTAGGAACCGCCCATTAGTTCCACCCTATCCACATCACGTTTTTTCATGTATATCAAAATTGGTCATCACCATGACAAAGTTTAACGACAAAACAATATGGTGAAAGAGCATAGTGGTGTATTGCACTTAAAGATGTCAACTTCCAAATACACTTATTTGGGCAACTGTGAAAAAGAAATGACGAAATAAAATAGCTAATCCAATGTAAACATTAAACTAGGAAAATAAAGACTTCTAAATTGATGCGATGCAGTAAGACTAAAACACAAAAGCAAGAAAGTAAAATGACCTAGATTAACAATGCAATCCTACTCCTACTTCTGGAAAAGAAAAATGAATCATGTAGGATGTCATTTATTATATAGGAAAACATCTAAAATGAAATGATTATTACTTGGATTTTGAGATCCATTAAAGATTTTGTGTAGAATTTCAAAAATAAAAATGGATATGATTGATAAAATCTACGGAGAAATGTTAGTCCTAATTGAAACAAATAAAACGGAATGCAAACTATGTGAGTTAGAATTGATGAGATCTAAAAATTTATCAACCCATGAATCCCAAATGTAATCCTTGAAAATTAACCCGGAAACTTCCATATTTGATTCATCACCAATGACCAATTGATGATTGGCATTAACCGAACTAACATTGAATAAAGCCTCACATGAATCTTTGTTATCATTATTTTTGTTTGTGATGGCAAATGATTCATCATACATTAACTTAGGATAAATGCATTTATTTTCCTCTTCTAAATTAACAACAATAGAATATGCTTTAATTTATTCATGATTATGTTGATCAATGATAAACATAGGACATTTGTTATAAAAAGATTGTGAGTTAGCTTGAGATGAGGTTGCGCTTTTGAGAATGATATGCTCATTTGGACCAGGAAGCGGCAAGATTTCAAAATTATTCTCATGCCAACTAGCACCATGCATTAATTTATCGGTATAATCATCGTGGATCAAATGAGGACTTCCCTAAAAAACATGAGATTTGAAATTAAGGGTAGGGTCATGAAAAACAAGGTTCTTGCCCAAAACCAAAAGGGATTGAGCATATTTGTCATGAACTAGTGGAACAATGAGAGAATCGTCAAAAATACAATCACAACATAAAGGGATTGAGAATATTTGTCATGAACTAGTGGAACAATGAGAGAATCGTCAAAAATACAATCACAACATGATCCAAGATTAACAATTCAGTATTATGACTCACCTGCTTACAAGAATCAATTTCTCCTTCCATATGATCAAGATATTCAAAGAATTTGCATTGCAAATTATAGACCTTGTCTTTAATTAAGAAGTTATTTTGCGGATTGGAAAAACACGGAGCATTAAGATGAGGCAGGATGACATCTCCTTGATGAATAGGAATGTGAGGATCTTGCTTGGAATTAGCTGGAAAAATGCATGTCGAAAGTGAAGACCACATGAATAACTTGCATGGTCTACTTAAGATAAGTTATGAATGGGAAAGGGGAAGCAAGAGCACTATTCATATTTTGATATTGCTTGGGCTCTCTAGGGCCATCAAAAGGACTAATTCTAGCCTTCAAATTCGCTAAATCAATGGCCACATTGTAATGCACATAATTGCCCAGAAAGGTAGGTGTGAATTGTAATACGAATCTAGAATGATTGGCTTGATTGATCAGCGGAAGAGGTTTCAAATCATATATAGAAGTAGGGATGATTTTATCATTTGAATTCACCTTATTGGTTGAAATATTAGGATCGGATAAAAAAATTGGTTTAAAATGAGATTGAGACCTAGTTGTGGTGGCATAGACTTCATTGTTAATTTGCTCGGCTATCGAAAGCATACCTGTTAGCACTCAAAATGTGCTGAGCTTAGATCTTTTATGAAGGAAAAGGGTTTGCAGGATCGAAATGATTCCTCAAAGGAAGCCAAAACTCCCAAGTCACGCCCCTAGGGTAGATGATCAGAGCTAGATACAGCGGATTTGGTAAAAGGAGAAAGAATATTCAGAGATCCAGTCTTCCAGGGTGATTGGGGGACTAAAGGCAAGCCAATACGCCGGCAGCAGACAGGGGTGTGTAGGGACGACATGGATTAAGTTTCCCCGGAGAGCTGCGGCCTTGAGCCTTTGGCGCAAAAATTAAATATAAATGTTACAAAAGCGGAGGAGGTGTTAACCTATGGGAAAATTCCTAAATAAATTGATGGTGTAGATCGACGAGAACGAATATCTACAGCGAGAAAGGGATAGCGCTAATCTAACATGTGCAGAAAGTGGTCGCGTTCAAAATCACCGTGGGTGGATTAAATGTTGCGTTCTTCGCAACGGCGTAGATCTAGCAGAGACGGATCGACGGTCCAGAACGGCGGCGGTGATTTTAATCGTCGGCATGTTAAGCACGCCCAAAATCACCGCGGTCGGTAGGGACGCATCATCCAACAGTCAGATTTGGAGCTGTGTGTGGAAAAATGGAAAGCCACGGAAGCTGAGATCTACGGTCTTAATCCAATCACTAGTTTCCACATAAGAAGGACATCTCCACCAGAGATCAATGATGGACACATGTGCTAAGCCACCTCAGCGCCATCAGGGGTCCTTTCTGTGTGATCTAAAATGCACGGTCAAACGTGCATTGCATCAGTCCTATCCTCAGTCATCATGATAAATCATTTGGAAGGTCTAAGTCGGAGAATCATAATAGCATAATTCGCATGGAGACGCTGTCGTTATCGGTCGTTATAAGCCTAATTCTCTGGACCCACAGCTTACGTCAAATTCTGAAAGGGTGGTGAGTTCATCTGTTTGGTTATTTTGCAGACAATATCGGAAACATGGAGAGAGATCAAGGAGTCGAGATAATAGTTGCACTAGAACATCTATTTTCTGAGATGGAGGAGGAGCATACTCCTCTACCTCCTATGGTTTCTGACCAGGTGGAGGACAGTTCTGTCAACGAACCGGAAGAGCCCGAGACACAACAGGGGTGTTGGAGTTTTCAACAGCAGAAAGGAGGGGAAGAAACCCAAGAAGAAGATGAGCAGAAAATCCCCTAGGATGAAGACATAATCCAGGACTTAATCCTCCCTACTGAAGAGGTGCCCCCTGTTTCCCCACCAAAGGAAACCTGAACAAATGATTCCTTTGACGCGGATGATTTCCTTGATTGGTATGCTCAAGTGAAAGCTCAGGAATAAGGTGACGGTATTCTTACATTTCCTACATCTCACTATCCAACAATTCAGTTTTGGCTACACAAGTGTACTCCCGGTCTCCAATTTTTTAAGAGACTTAGATGGCATGCAAGCCCATTTTTGGAAGACCGGTGTGGCAGTCGCAGGTTAAGAGCTCAAAGGTATCAACTGAGTAGTCAGCGAGCAATGGAGGCAGCAAGATGGAGCTATCAATTTTATGTTTTGTTTTTGTTAAAGTCGTTGGTTGTATAGTTAAATAGGCCAGTGAATGTAAAAAGAAATTAGGCCTATACCGCCTGTATTTGTTTTGAAAGGTTGTAACGGTGAAACGCCTTGATTAGCTGTCAATTAGGTGTCCAGTAAATCGCAACTGTTTTCTGTTCAGGAAAGAGCCGAGCCTAGACTTCGAGGGGCATCTATAAATTCAGGGTAATTAAAGACAGAAGGGTTGAAAAAACATGTTGAAAGATTTTATGGGAATTTTGTGTATTGTTCTGTAAGACATTTTTGAGCTATATTTTGAATAGAAATTGCAGAGTCGAGGTGATGTTTCCAGGGATTCTTGTGTAACTGGTCTTGTAGTCTGTTTTTCTTTTTCTATGTTAATTGTGTGTCTCTCATTGTTAATTCCAGTCTGTAACATTCCTCCATACTTGGTGCAGTGTGATAGTTAAGTAGAATTCATAGAAGTATGCTCTGCTTATCGTTTTCCAAGTATTTCACCATTACTTCTCTGCTAAAGTTGATGTAGGATTCATTATTATATGCCTTACACCAATGGGTTGTTTCTTTCTCTTATATTTCACCAATTAAATTCACTTTGACTACGACCTGTTTACTATCTCGCCCATGTGCTAATGCATTTGTGAAGCCCTTGTGAATAAATTTTCATATTTTTGTCTAACGTGACTCCATTGCCCAAAATAGAGATTCATATGTTTCAGCCAAACGACGTTTAAACCATTTTGTTCCAACAGAAATCTGATCTTCTGTATTGTTGTAATCGAATATTTTTTATGATGACTGTTGGTGTATGTTTTCATTGTTGACACCTTTGATTATTCCAGTCTTTCATATGTTTGTAGAGAGAGCCCTCTCAGACTAAGCTGGGTCAGTAGCTTAAGTCTAAAGATTGGTTAGTGGTTACCCCGAATTGCCTTCTCCACAACCTTGGGGGTTAATTTGGGTGATAACAAATTGTCGTCATTGTCGGGGAACGTGATTGTTTTATTATCCCTGGAAGAACGACAAAGGATTCTGAAGATTCAAAGAGAAGAGAGATCCCTGCGGGAAAACAGAGATTTCCAAATTTCTAGAGGGTTGTGCAATTTTTCCCTGGTGACTCCACTCGTAAAGATCCACATTCAAGAAAGACTCCATTGGGGAATATTAGCGAGCCAAGTTCATTTCTGAATAAATCTCAAACAAAGGGAATCTTGGCCTCAAGAAAGATCCATACGAGAGGTAATCCTGTTTCCGAAATTTTGTTAAGTGTTGAAAATCCAGAAATATTACTTAGACGTAAGACCGGAAAGGATAAAGCTACTTCTTCTAGCATTAAAAGAATTGGGTCTAAAGGAGAACTCCCTGTTCTTCAAGAATTGGCTATAGAGATAGATATTGGAAAGCCTAGGGGAAGAAGGTCTGAATGCCCCTGAATCCTATTTGTTAGATCCTGTCTGGCTTAAGTTGCAGAATATTATCAAAGCAGAAAGAGCTATATCTGGTTCTCAGATCCCTCAATCTCATACCACAATCCCTGCAGGTAATTCTACCCAGAATATCCATCCCCAAGCTCAAAATCCACCTAGACCCATGGCTGCTAGATTCGCACCATTGGCCCTGCCAGCCGTTTTGCATGACCTCCCTCAAAATTGTCTCTTATGATGGAGAGGGAGGTTTTTCTGCCAAGCAGCATGTAGATAGATTTGAGGATTTTATTGATTTGGAGGAAGTAGACCATGATGATGTTAAGATGACGTTGTTTGCTTAGAGTTTGTTTGGAAAACCCAAGAAATGGTTCAGACAGTTCTGAATGCTTCTATAAATGATTTTGCAGCCTTTAAGACACTGTTCTTAGAGAGGTGGGAAACGATAGGGAGCCCCGCCCTAGTCTTTTCCCAGTATAACCATCTGAAGAAAGGAGGTTTTGAATCAGTTCATGAGTTTTATGCTAGGTTTATGAAAGCCTATAATTCTATTCCAGGTGACCTAAAACCCTCAGTAGGCGCTACAAAGCTCGACTACGCAGATTCCTTTGATGGAGACTTCTCATGCACATTAAGAGAGAGGAAATCGGCCACCCTGCCTGCTATGCTAAAGGATGTTGTAGAGGTGGAAGCCAACATGATGGCTATGGGGAAAATGAAGGGAAGAACAGAAGCAGATAAAAAGAAGCAAGAAACCCAAACCCCTGCCTCCTCCTCTTCTAGTGATGCTAAGTTTGATACTATGATGAAAACCATGGAAAAGTTGATGGATAGGTTAGCCATGGAAAATAAACCTCCTGCTAGGGAACAGCCTGAAAATCAAATAAGAAAACCTAACTTTAGAAGGTCGCCCCCTCCAAGAAATCCAAGGAATTAAGAAGACCACCAGATGAGGCCTCCTTTCCCTGAAAATTTGGTGGATGAGGAAGGACCTGAAGACCCCGCTGGAGACCAAATCCATCTCCTTGACACCCTAGACCATGAAGTACATTTAACCCAAAGCGAACATGACTTTTTCACCATGGGGAATGCTAGTAAAACTGTTGAATTTGATTCTGAGTAGTACCAAATGGGTTATATGAATGTTGTAGATGATATCCAAAGAAATACAAAGTTAAGAAGCAGAGAGATACCAATAAGCGAAGGGAAGTCTACCCATATTCATCCCTCTAAGATGCAACCGAATATGGAGAGGCTAAAGGAAAAACAACCAGAGGTTACTGCACGGAGAGCCTCAGAAGATAAGGGGCAGCATTCTAAAGAAGTTAGGCAACTAGAAGTCACTGAAGTAGTGAAGCCAGCTTCAACATTCAGTCTGAAGGCCAAACTGTCCAAGGTGAAGATCTCTATCCCCTTAAACAAGCTGTTAAGAAACAATGAATATAGGGAAGAGATTACTAGCCTGGTAAAAGGACAGACAGAGAGTATGCAGGACATGTTGGAACTAGCAGATGATGCCCCCACTATAATCTTTGGTTCCAAGCTGGAAGAACCAGATGACGAAGAGGTCCCTCCCCTTTACTTGAGTTTGAATATCCACGGTAAGTTATTGCACAATGCCCTAATAGATTATGGAGCTTCGCACAACTTAATGCCAAATTAGTGGTGGATCAGTTAGGATTAGAAGTTACTAGACCCTACAAGGACTTATATTCTTTTGATTCCAAAAAGGTACCATGTCTGGGGTTGATTAAAGATGTAGTAGTGACCCTAGCACAAATTCCAACTAAGAGCATTATGATGGATGTAATAGTGGTTGAGGTGCCTGCTAAGTTAGGGATGTTGTTGTCAAGATCCTGGGTAAAAAAGTTAAAGGGAACTATGCAGATGGACCTGTCTTATGCCACCATACCTCTTTTTGGAAGCAATAGAAAACTGTATATAAGGAAAAGAGGATGGCTTATGTGGTCAGCAGTGATGACAAACCTGAAAATCACCCTATATACGTTGTAGACACTGAGATTGGTTCCTCTATTTTTTTTAATGATGGTCCACACACTAATCCTGTACCTCCATTTCACCATGAGGTCAACGAAGATAAAGAATTTGCAGCAAGACATGAGGCCTCAAATAGGCAGAAAAATGAGGAGGGATTGTGGAAGATGTACTTCGATGGATCACTGAGCAAGAATGGTGCTAGTGCAGGGGTCTGGATCATACCTCCCGACCAAGAGTCCAGGGCCCTATCATACAAGCTAACCTTCGAGTGTACTAATAATGTGGCTGAGTATGAGGCTCTAATCTTGGGACTGAGAGCTCTAAAGGATTTGGGAGCCAAAAGGAAACATGTTTTTGGAGATTCAGAGTTGGTGGTTAATCAAGTGAATGATAGTTATCAGGCAAAACATCCCAGGATGAGGGCTTATAGAAATGAAGTCTGGGATATGTTCGGGAACTTTTTCACCGAACACAAGATTTGGGTGATCCCAAGATTTGAAAATCAAGTGGTAGACTCTTTGGCCACCACTGCTAGTGGTTTCAAAACTCCTATTTTCTCTGAAGAAAAATACGAAGTAGAGGTGGTGAACAGGGGCTCTATTCCAGACAATGCTAAATACTGGCACAAGTATTTGAAGATGATTTACAAATTAAAAAAAAATTGGAATTGTCTGACGAGTTTGCTAATGTTCAGATTGACACTGAAAATGAGAACGTAGAAGGATTGATGGACCAGGAGCAATCAGAGGGGGAAGAAAGAGAAAGCAAACAATGGAAAAACATGTTGGGTGGGAAAGATATCATTCAATTAAAAGGAAATTATATCCCCAAGGGATTGATACCCCTGGAGAGGCTGTTTGACCAAAATGATGTAGCAAAAAATATGAAGTTTGAACCCCCCAAAGAGGCGGTAGAAGACCAAAACTTGGGTACTGAAGAAGAGCCTCAGATGGTAAACTTGTCTAAGAAGCTACCTGCTAAAAAGAAGGAGAGATATGTAGAGTCGATGAAGAAATATGCCGTTGCATTTGCATGGAGTTATGAAGAATTGAATGAATATGATACCTCAATAATAAAGCACTCTATTTCAATCAGACCAGGAGAGAAACCTTTCAAGCAAAATTTAAGGAGGATAAACCCTAAGCTGGTGCCTGTGATAGAAAAAGAGATCAGAAGATTATTTAATGCAAAAATCATCATCACCTTGAGATTCTCTCAATGGATAGCAAATCTGGTTCCCGTAAGGAAGAAGAATGGCGAAATTAGAATCTGCATAGATTTCAGGAACCTGAACAGGGCTTCACTAAAGGATAATTACCCCCTGCCTAAAATGGAGCATATCTTACAAAGGGTAGTAGGGGCAGAAAGGATATCTACTATGGATGGTTTCTCCGGATACAATCAAATCAAGGTCTTCCCTGAAGACCAAGAGAACACCGCTTTTACCACTCCTTAGGGTACTTTCATGTACGCGAAGATGCCTTTTGGGCTAATGAATGCAGGATCTACTTTCCAACGGGCAATGGATATAGCATTCGCTGAAGAAAAGGATAAGTTTGTGGTTGTATACATGGATGACATAACAGTGTATTCAAAATCTGATGAAGAGCACCTGAAACATTTCGAACAAGTTTTTAAGAAATGTATAAAATACGGTATTTCCCTTAATCCTAAGAAATCACATTTTGCATTAGAAGAAGCTAAGCTCTTCGTCATATTATTTCCAAGGGAGGTATCAAGATCGATCCTGAAAGGGTTAGTGCCATTCAGAAATTTGGAGAGCCAAGAAGCAAAAAGGAGGTGCAGAGTTTCATCGGACAAGTGGGTTTTCTGAGAAGGTTCATTCCCAGTTTTGCAGAAATTATGATGAGTATTACAAATACGTTAAGAAAGGAAAATCAAGTAAAATGGACTGAGGAAGCAAGAGATTCATTTAAGGGAATTAAGAATGCTATCACTGAAGCCCCGATATTAGCCAGTCCAGATTTTTCTAAAGAGTTTTTGATTTTTTCCTATGCGTCTGAGCATATAGTGGCGGGGGTACTGTTACAAAAGAATGCCCAGAATGCTAAACATCCAATTGCTTTTTTCAGCAAGATACTGAGAGATGCAGAACTGAAATATACGATATCATGGAAAAGCAGGCCTATGCCTTAATCAAGTCACTGAAAGATTTTAGGGTTTATATCCTCCATTCACATATCATTGCTCATGTCCCAAACAGTGTTGTGAAGGGTATCCTCACCCAAGAAGACCCAGAAGGAAGAAGAGCCAAATGGATTGTTGTATTGTTAGAATACGACCTAGAGATAAAACCCACCAAACTGGTAAAGGGGAAAGGGTTAGCAAAATTAATGACCAAGGCCAATTGTGACTCTTTGCAACTGAACTTCTTACAAGGATATTCAAATCAGCTAGATGTAGGGGTGCAAGTAAGGCCAAAATTCTCTGCATCCTCTTGGTATGCTGACATTGTGTATGTATTGCAAAACTTACAAGCTCCTACAGGGTTAAGCAAAAGCAGGGCTTGAGCTGTGAAACTAAAGGTTGTGAAGTACTGTATTATGAGTCAATTCCTATACTGGAAGGACCCTGGAGGTGTGTTGTTGAATTGCTTGCTTGAGGAGGAGGCTAAACACACAAAGGAGGAGTTTCACAAGGGAGACTGTGGAGGACATCATTCCTAGAAGGTGACAGTCAACAAAATCCTGAGGGCTGGTTTCTACTGGCCTACTATGTTTTCAGATTTATATAAAGTAACTATTGCTTGTCACCAATGTCAGATTTTTGAAGGACAAAGAAAGGTCGTTTCACTACCCCGCCACCCTATTATAGTAGAAGCGCCCTTCCAGCAGTGGGGTTTAGACTTCATTGGAGAAATAAATCCTAACTCCTCAGGCAAACATAGATGGATATTGACAGCCACTGACTATTTCACTAAGTGGATAGAAGCCATACCAACTAAGAAGGCAACCGAAGGTGTTATCATGAATTTTTTGGAAGATAATATCCTATCAAGATTTGGGTGCCCTAAAAGAATAGTGACAGACAATTCACCAGCATTTTGTTCTAAGAAGATGATAAATTTTTGCCACAAATACCATATCAGCCTGAATCATTCCACAGCATACTATCCCCGGGGAAATGGACTAGCAGAGTCATCCAACAAAATCCTAGTAAGAATCATAAAGAAGTTGTTGGAGGATAATAAGAGAGCTTGGCACACAAAACTGAAATATGCCCTGTGGACTGATAGAATAAGTACAAAGAGGGTCATTGGGATGTCCCCTTTCCAACTGGTATATGGAGCTGAGGTAGTTTTTCCGGCATCTCTAGGGTTTCCAGTCATGAGGTTGCTGCAGGGGATAGAAGAAGAACCAAACCACATGCAGAGAAGGGTAAATCAGATAGTTGAGTTGAATGAATTAATAAGTAAACCTACGACAAAGTACAGGGGCACCAAGAAAAGATAAAGAGTGCCTTTGACAGAAAATCAAAAGAAGATCAATTTCAGGTAAATGACCTGGTTCTGAAGTGGGATGCTCTGAGGGAAGGTAAACATGGGAAATTCGACCATATGTGGATGGGGCCATATATTATAGCAGCAAACCGAGGAGAAAATTCTTTTATCCTGGAGCACCAAGATGGGTCTTCCTGGTCAGGAGGTCCAGTCAATGGAAGTTTTTTGAAGCACTACCTATCCTAGAGAAAGCAGGTAACTTATGTACCATAACCTGTATATATTTTCATTTTTTACAGTTATTTTTGAAGTTCTAACGACAAACCTAAAAGACTTGAAGGCCGAAGTGAAGGCCCTAAGGTCTAGAAGGAGAGCCAGGGTTTGTTGTTTTTCCTCTTGTATGTTCAGCCTAGACAAGAGGCGGGTACAGTTCCACTTTCAGCTTATAGAAGAATTTTTCAGTCCAAGGGTTGGAATGTCGCCCAATGGATCAGGCACTTTGGTCTACGGAGTTCTTTGCTACCTCGCAGGGAGGATATAATCCCTGGTTGGAGCCAGTTGTTAGCACTCAAAATGTGTTGAGATTTAAAGAAGATCTTTTATGAAGGAAAAGGGTTTGCAGGATCAAAATGATTCCTCAAAGGAAGCCAAAACTCCCAAGTCACGCCCCCAGGGTAGATGATCAGAGCTATATACGGCGGATTTGGTAAAAGGAGAAAGAATATTCAGAGATCCAATCTTCCAAGGTGATTGGGGGAATAAAGGCAAGCCAATACGCCGGTAGCAGACAGGGGTGTGTAGGGACGACACAGATTAAGTTGCCCCGGAGAGCTGCAGCCTTGAGCCTTTGGCGCAAAAATTAAATATAAATGTTACAAAATCGGAGGAGGTGTTAACCTATGGGAAAATTCATAAAGAAATTGACGGTGTAAATCGACGGGAACGAAGATCTACGGCGAGAAATGGATAGCGCTAATCTAACATGCGCAGAAAGTGGTCGCGTTCAAAATCACCGCGGGTGGATTAAACGCTGCATTCTTCACAACGACGTAGATCTAGCGGAGACGGATCAACGGTCCAGAACAGCGGCGATGATTTTAATCGTCGGCATGTTAAGCATGCCCAAAATCACCGCGGTCGGTAGGGACGCATCATCCAATAGTCAGATTTGGAGCTGTGTGCGGCAAAATGGAAAGCCATGGAAGCTGATATCTATGGTCCTAATCCAATCACTATTTTCCACACGAGAAGGACATCTCCACTAGAGATCAATGATGGACACATGGGCTAAGCCACCTCAGCGCTGTCAGGGGTCCTTTCTGTGTGATCCGAAATGCACGGTCAAACGTGCATTGCATCAGTCCTATCCTCGGTCATCATGATAAATCATTTGGAAGGTCTAAGTCAGAGAATCATAACAGCATAATTTGCATGGAGATGTCGTCGTTATTGGTCGTTATAAGCCTAATTCTCTGGACCCGCAGCTTACGTCGAATTCTGAAAGGGTGGTGAGTTCATCTGTTTGGTTATTTTGCAGATAGTATCGGAAACATGGAGAGAGATCAAGGAGCCGAGATAATAGTTGCACCAGAACATGTATTGTCTGAGATGGAGGAGGAGCATACTCCTCTACCTCCTATGGTTTTCGACCAGGTGGAGGACAGTTCTGTCAACGAACCGGAAGAGCCCGAGACACAATAGGGGTGTTGGAGTTTTCAGCAGCAGAAAGGAGGGGAAGAAGCCCATGAAGAAGACGAGCAGAAAATCCCCCAGGATGAAGACATAATCCAGGACTTAATCCTCCCTACTGAAGAGGTGCCCCCTGTTTCCCCACCAAAGGAAACCCGAGCAAATGCTTCCTTCGACGTGGATGATTTCCTTGATTGGTATGATCAGGTGAAAGCTCAGGAATAAGGTGACAGTATTCTTACGTTTCCTGCGTCTCACTATCCAACAATTCAGTTTTGGCTACACAAGTGTTCTCCTGGTCTCCAATTTTTTAAGAGACTTAGATGGCCTGCAAGCCCATTTTTGGAAGACCGGTGTGGCAGTGGCAGGTTAAGAGCTCAAAGGTATCAACTGAGTAGTCAGCAAGCGATGGAGGCAGCAAGCTGGAGCTGTCAATTTTCTGTTTTGTTTTTGTTAAAGTAGTTGGTCATATAGTTAAATAGGCCAATGAATGTAAAAAGCGGTTAGGCCTATACCGCCTGTGTCTGTTTTGAAAGGTTGTAACGAAAAAACGCCTTGATTAGCTGTCAATTTGGTGTCCAATAAATCGCAACTATTTTCTGTTCAGGAAAGAGCCGAGCCTAGAGCTCGAGGGGCATCTATAAATTCAGGGTAATTGAAGATAGAAGGGTTGAAAAAACTTGTTGAAAAATTTTATATGAATTTTGTGTATTGTTCTGTAAGACATTTTTGAGCTATATTTTGAATAGAAATTGCAGAGCCGAGGTGATGTTTCCAGGGATTCTTGTGTAACTGGTCTTGTAGTCTGTTTTTTCTTTTTCTATGTTAATTGTGTATCTCTCATTGTTAATTCCAGTCTATAACATTCCTCCATACTTGGTGCAGTGTGATAGTTAAGTAGAATTCATAGAAGTATGCTCTGCTTATCTTTTTCCAAGTATTTCACCATTACTTCTCTGCTAAAGTTGATGTAGGATTCATTATTATATTCCTTACACCAATGGGTTGTTTCTTTCTCTTATGTTTCACCAATTAAAGTCACTTTGACTACAAGCTGTTTACTATCTCGCCCCTGTGCTAATGCATTTGTGAAGCCCTTGTGAATAAATTTTCAGATTTTTGTCTAATGTGACTCCATTGCCCAAAATAGAGATTAATATGTTTCAGCCAAACGACGTTTAAACCATTTTGTTCCAGCAGAAATATGATCTTCTGTATTGTTGTAATTGAATATTTTTTATGATGAATGCTGGTGTATGTTTTCATTGTTGACACCTTTGATTATTCCAGTCTTTCATATGTTTGTAGAAAGAGCCCTCTCAGACTAAGCTGGGTCAGTAGCTTAAGTCTAAAGATTGGTTAGCGGTTACCCCGAATTGCCTTCTCCACAACCTTGGGGGTTAATTTGGGTGATAACAATACCCTTCTTTACTCGTTCTTGGTATGACAAGTAGGGTTCACAAGTAAAAGGGTTATGGCCCTTGTCACAAATATTGCACCAATTACATGCTAAAGGCTCTACAGATTGCATCATATTGGGTCGATTTAGAATGTGGGGAGGCTGAGAAAGAGTTGGATGAGACTTTTTCATAAGCCTATGCAATAATGAAATCATCTAATTTTTCATTTCTTGCATCATTTGGAGCATGGAAATATTGGTCTTAGAGTTGAATTGGTCCACTAGATACCCTGTCCTTTGGTTATGTTCTTCAATTTTGAGGCATGTCTATAAAGCAGAACCAAGGAAATTTACATTCCTCCCTTCTAATCGGTGTTAATAAGGAGGAGGAATACAATGATAATACTAGACAAGGGCGGCTTGTTCGGAAGGTCGGATAACTTCAGGAATCTGGTCATATAGATTTGTAAACCTAAGGTTAAATTATTCGATAGATTCAATCTCTTCAAAGGATATACGGTTAAAAATCCTCAAATAAGTAGTCGAGTTTTTGACATCTCCAAAGGTGGTAGAGGCTATATTCAAAGGTGAAGGTACACACCAAGGTGCGGGATCAACATCAACTTCATATCAAAAAATGCCCACTTTCTTCATGACTTTTTGAGGATTAATGGGGTTTATGATGGTATTATGCTGACTATACATGCCCCTAATATCTAGGAACTAGAAAAAGGCATGAAGAAAGGAGGAAATGAACACAGTTCAAAGAATCTTATAGCAGATTAATGACTAACTAAGCTCCACAAATCAGTCGTGATTGGATAATAATGACAAAAAGATTTGGTAGGATTAAAGGGATTGGATTAGGAAGAATTAAAAGATTGAAAGGAATAGTTCCCCAGTATGGTCCTCATTTATTTTGATGCTCAAAACGACACGGTTTGGAAAAAAATACTATAAACACCCTTGGAGGGATGTTCAAGGAAAGGATGGGAATAGAATTCCGGGTTGTATTTAGAGCCCTCGGATAGATAGGATTATCAAGGATGATCAATGGCGTCAAATTCATAAATAAATGAAAGAGGGATATAATTTACGTGATTAAATACAAGAATGATTTTAGAACAAGAATGTCAGTACATTAAATAAACTATAAGCAACCTATATAACCATGCATGCGATAATTTCTGAAGATGAAAAAATTAATTAACTAACATAAATAACTGAAAGAAAGTAAATGCAAAGTATTCACAAAATGATCAAAAGGAGTTAACAATAAATTTTCCGAAAATGAAACTTTAGTCGTTAGCACAAAAGTGCCTCAATAATTAATAATTTTCTAACACGCCTATGTGAATTTAACCAACAGCTTTAAATATGCAAAGAGAAATATACAACTTCATTTAAAATTCAAATTTATAAAGCAGTCAGAATTTTGAGTTCCTTTAATGAAATAATTTCGTTAGCTTTGTGTTTTTGTCGTTTAATGAAAAAGAACTCAATAATTCAAACTGATTGCATGAAATAGAAGTTTATTAAAAATTGTGCATGGCATTTGGCTTGGTTTGAAAAATGCAGTGTCAAAAAGCCTAACGATTAGAAACTGAAAATCATATTTTTATATACAGTTAGTAAACAGAAATGAAAGAGAATATTTACAATCCAAATGTACATATAATACATTTTGCAAAATTTAAAAATAATAAAAACAACAAAGAAGCTAAATAAAAGAAGTGGAGGAAAGATGCAATATTCCCAAATAAGATTTTTATTAAAAATGGAATTTTAACAGTCATCAAGTACAATAGGTCGCAGCCGGTTCAACCCTTGAGAAAATGAGGTTTACGAGACCCTACGCGGGTCTCAACGACTGAGGCTCATATGAGTGAAATCGAGACAACAAGAGTACTCAAGGCTCAGATTGTGCTTACAGTAACTTATGGGCATGAAGAGGTCAGTCATAAAATTATAAACATGAAAGTACAAATGAGTGCAAGAAAACAAAACATACCTCTAGCAGAAGGACACTCTTCCTTCACCCTAATGGATGGACCTGAAATGTAGTCTTACCTGCAATCGCCGCTTGTTAAACTCATGGACAACTGAGTATGAAAGTGAAAAATACAGCAATGGAACCTAGAAGTACCTGCTTCTTACCTACAGTGTGAGATGTCTGTTCCAGCAACTTCATTTTAGTTTTAAAGGTTATGTGCAGGGTAGACGAAGAGTTTCGACTGCCTTGAAAGCTCAATGATCTTTGCATCTTTAGGCGTTCAGTTTTATTCATGTGTTTAGGAAGAGGGCGAGCCGCAAGTAACCGATGCTCATCCTCTTCGCAAATTGTAACATTCTGGAGATGAGGAAGGTGAATTGGCATGAGAGACCAAACAGCTCATCTAAATATGCAATTTTCCTTTGTTGGATATTTCATCTTCTTGGAGAGGTTTTATATTGTCATTGTCCCTCATTTACTTTTGTTTTGAAAGTACAAAAGGAAAAAGGGTTTTGTGTAACAATGAAACAATTTCATCTCTAGAGTTTTGACTTTCCTTTTCGGACCGAGTTGCGGGTTTTGACTTTCCTTTTCAGACCGAGTTGCGGGTTTTGGTGATTGGAGAATACGCCAAGAACAAAATACGATATATAAAAGCATAAAATGTCAGAATGTGTTGGTATTGTTAAGAAGAATGGGGACCTCTTATGATCAAATGGAGTGGACTCATAGAATAGGAGAGAAAAATCAAAACCCATGCCATGAATCTGACCGAAGTAAATGCATGCTTCCTTTTATCCTGCATACACCAACTTGAAAGAATTGTACATGCTTCCCGTCATGGCTATAATCCAATCTTTCTCGGCTGGAAACTTTATTAGAATGAGAATAAATTCATGCGCAAAGTAGGACTCTCTCCCAGCAATTAGTCTGAAATTCATCATAGGATTGGTGTATATTGAAGGTCTATGTTTTTTTCAATGGGTGGAACGTTCTATTCCACCTACCTCCCCCACTTCTACCAATGACTGTCATTATCCTGGATTCCATCATGAGGCTTTCCAAGCTTGCCACCTTGCAAAGGAATAATGTGGGCTATGCCTTCCTTCAACAGCCTTCTCACGTTATTATTTTCACCGCTTTATTAATACATGGCGTATCTTGTGCACACGCCCCTTGGTATGCAAAAAAGAATTAACCACTGTATCTTTATTTTTATTTAATCCACCATGCATAACATAGGAGGACAACATATTAACTTATCTTAACCTCCACGTGGCGTTTCAAAAGGAATTACTCCCAACATATATAAACAAATTCACTTTTATAATAGCGTTCCTTAAATCCTTTTTCTGAATTCAGCACTGGGATACGGTTTTGTGTTCACGTCCAAGTCCGAGCGGCGCCGAATATTTAAATCCGTAGGTCTCCGGTTCAATTCCAAGCAAGCTTAAAGATAAAATTTGTTTTGAACACTGTGAAACGGTTTCATTCTATTCTAATGAATGACACAGTACGTCGTGTGTTTTTTAATTCTATTTAATTGAAACATTCCTGATATCGTTATAAATTTAATGCGTGAGACACCGAATGACATATTTAAAAAATTTGATAAACAAGTTCTACGTAGAAAGTCTGCAAATCCTGTAATTATTCCATTTCAAACTTTTTAGTTTTTACCCAGCACCTTGAAGTGACGGGTAAGACGGATGAGAATATGATATTTTCTGAGATTCAAAGTTCCCTGCATATTTTCTGAGATTCTGATTTTTTTTCAGGAATTCAAGGCGACCTCTGCATATTTTCTGAGATTCAAAGTTTTCTGAGATTCTGATTTTTTTTCAGGAATTCAAGGCGACCTCTAATTAGGGACTCATTGTTCTGTACTTGGAGGATCATTATGTACTAGCTATATCTCGCTGGTCTTTGGGTGGGTGGGATCATTGGCCCCGGAGTCTTCAGGTCATGGGCCATAGTCAATAGTTTAGAAATAATATACTCCGTTGCATTGGTAGTTCATACCACGGTCCACAATGAATGGATTTTAATCACATATAATGTTAATATAATTTTCATAGTTTAGATTATTATCTCTAAATGTTTTCATAATATATTAAAATATCAAATTAAACATTTTCAGCTATTAAAATTTGTTTTTTTCAAATCCTTTAAATAATTGTACTAGCTCCTTTGCTTGGGTAAGGCTTGTTCTTTGGTAAGTCGGGTTCAAGCTTTTGAGTCTAAGAGTCCGTGGATTGATAAGAGTGAGTGGATTGATTGATTAATTTGTCACATTCTTAGAAGGCTAAAGTTGTTATGATTTCCTCACCCCTTGTAATCAAATAAGCTCTTGCTTTTAGAGACTAAGTTGTTATGATTTCCTCACCCTTGGTCATCAAATAAGCTCTTGCTTTTAGAGACTTTGAAGCCTGTCTTGTTTTAACATCAAGGCATGTTAATATATTTGTTTTTTTCTTTAAATATGTCACTTTGAAAAAGGTAAAAAGTATTATAAAGAGAAGGAATAATTATACTTTCCTTCGGGGAATAAAAAGAGGTTGCAAAGAGTTTTTTTTAATTAATTGGGATTTAAATTATGAGAGACATTTTAGAAAGGGTGAAATATAATTGAAAAAAGGGGGAATAATGTAACTAAGAGATGGGAAAGATGTGGGATTAGGATAAGGGAAGACTGGGAAGTTAATAAAAGAGGAAATATAATGGGTATTAAAACTTAGGATAGAAAGATTTTAAAAGGTAGAGTTTTTAATGATTTTCCTTTAAAATGGTGGGTATTGGCTTTTTAGTATAAAGAGGTATCCATGGAGTAATTTTTAACTTTTTAGACATGGCACAACGACAATACTAATGATGGACACAATTAGAGAATTTATCAAAAGACGAGAAATTGGTAAATCTTAGCTGACATGGCTAAAAGACTCGTACTTCTTGAAGGCTCGCCTATGTACCGAAAGGGTCATATGATGACGGATTTTTCCAAGCAAAATATAGGCTTAACCAGCATGACGAAATGAATGACATGATGTGAAGATGACATCATGACAATGCATTCTACATAAAATGACTATACTTCACAACACAACTCAATTGCACCTTGATGACACATGTGATGACACTTGTCCACGAGAGGCGTGAAGACCAGATGATGACTCAAATAGAAAAAGTGAGCATGGATAGACTATGGACATCAGTCTAGACTCAAGGGTGTTGACAGAATGATCATGTGACAAAATTCAATAGTCTCTTTATGATGATCTCAGGAACAGATCGAAACATCGAGTAACCTATCTACACAACGCGGCAGCTCCAGACACATACAAAATTCAATAGGTTCACTTTTGGCGTCATATTTCAACACTTCATAATCATGTTGATTTTGAGCATCAACAAATATTTTAAAAAAATATCAGTTTTATTCAACTTACCAATATTTTCACACTTACATAACTTGATTTTCATTTTATTTACTCTTTTTCTTGATTTGAACTTTTTCACATGCACATTAAAGAAATGGGAAGATTTTTGTAATCTTCTTACTACTTACGTGAAAATTCACTTTACTTATGCCAGAATCTCTTTATTCTTGATTTGTTTATCTCTCTTTTTTTAAACTCTTCTTCTTTCTTCTTTTAAGTTGAATCTTTTGCACTAGCAAAAATGGTCTTTGAGTCAACTTATTTCATTCCTTTCAAATTTCTATCAAGACTTTCCACTCCGATACCAAATGAAGCCAACCCGATAGGCTACTTCATTCGAGCATCCATAACACTAAGGATGAATCCACATAATCCACAAAGGATAATTACAATCAATGTATATAAATACATAGATGTGAATAGTCATGTCCCTCGTAAAAGGGTATGACTATGAATAATTACCATATGGTAAATATAGAATATCACTCTAAATGACTATTATTAGAATATAAATGTTCATATATTATTGTCTAGAGGTAATATACTTTAGGTATATTACAACATGCCTCTACCCCCTTGCAGCATGTTCATAGTGATTTGTGTGGTTTGTTTCCTTCTATTTTTTTTTGGGTTCAAGTAGTCTTCTTAACTTTCATTGATGCTTGGGTTTACTTCTTAAAACTTAAGAATGAAGTTTTTGACATATTTTTGGCCTATAAAGCCCTTGTAGAAAAATAATCTAGAAATCAAATACAAAACTTAAGAACATATAATGGAGGTGAATATGTAAACAACAAATTAGTACACTTCATAGGGCATTTAGATGCAACATATTGTTTTATACACAACACAGAAAAATGGTGTTGCTAAGAGAAAGAACTACACATTATGGGAAATGGTAAATTGTATGATTCAATCTAAGAGATTAAGTCCTCATTTTTGGGCAAAAGACATTAATTGTTCCAATTACCTTGTAAATTGCACACCCACTAAGGCTTTAAAATATATAAAACCGGAAGAAGTATGGAGTAAAATTAAACTATATGTAAGCCACTTTTGTGTGTTTGGTGGTGAAGCATGGGCTCTCATTCCTGATGAAAAATGGAAAGCAGTACAGCCTAAGAGTGAGAAGTGCATTTTTTTGGATATTTTGAAGATGTCAAAGGTTATAGACTTATTCAACCTCAATATAATGAAATTATTATTAGAATAGATGTTAAATCCAATGAAAATCTCTTCGCATGTGAGCCATCTTTGACATTTGTGCCATCTTCGACCTGCGAGCCATCTTCTACAATTATGTCATCTTCTATTCCCAACTTTTTTGCTAGTATTCCTATTTTGATTTTCTCTTCAGATGATGAAAATCCACCTCCACCTACACACATTCCTCTAGTTAGGTCCATTGAACATTATCCTACATGAACACCACCACCTCCTAAATGGGTATGTACAACATGAGAAGCTACTGGTGATCATGTCGATGATCCTAAAAATCAATGTAAAACACATTCACATTTTCAGCGAGCCTCTTCTCTTTTTGCTCGTGTTTCAAAGGCTCTTGATCCATAAACATTTGCAGAAGCTTTCAGCCATCTAGAATGGACACGACAATGAATGAAGAATAATATCATTCCTCAACGGACGACGATACTTGGGATCTTGTACATATTAAGGAAGAAAAATTGTGAGATGTAATGGTATTTAAGACTAAGTACGCATCAAATGGAACTATTGAAAGACATAAGTCTCAGTTAGTTGCCAAAGGATTTTCCCAAGTTGAAGGTATTGACAACAATGAAACATTTTCTCCTGTCACCAAAATGAATTACATCCGCCTTATTTTGGCCATTGTTGCTTAACATAAATGGGAGGTTCATCAACTAGATGTAAAATCCACCTTCTTTCATGGGGATTTGAAAGAAAAAATTTACATGAAACAAACTCCTAGCTATGTTCAAAAATATTAAATCCTTGTTTGTTTCCTTAAGAATTCCCTCTACGGCCTTAAGCAAGCTCTTCATGCTCTGTATGCCAAAATGGATACTTTCTTCTTAACGTTGGTTTTTCTAGATGTCATTCTAATCCTAGTGTCTATACCAAGAAAGTAGGAAACCATCTCATAATCCTTTCTCTTTATGTTGATGACCTTATTCTCACTATTAGTGACCCTAAAATGTTAACCCATGTAAAATCCATCCTTAAGAAGAAATTTGAAATTACTAACTTAGGACATTTGCAATATTTTCTTGTCCTCCAAGTCTTTGAAACCTCTACCTTCTCCCTAGAATACCATTTTGCATTGCCTAAAAGTTGTTCTTTCAACCCAATGTGCCAGAGTTCATGCTCTCCTTGTCTTGTCAACTTGAGCTTCTAAAGACAAGTCCAATATGGTATGTAGGATTTTCTCATTAGTTTATTGGTCCAACATGGAAGACTCATATGACTATCCCAAGGGAGGAAAATAGGATCAAATGTTAAACCTTTCTTTGTGAAATAGAGTTCCTGAAATAGGTATTAATACTAAAGGTGGTGGATTTTTTGCAAATTCATGAATATATGTGAAAAAACGCATGTGTGTTCTTGTGAATTTAAAAAAAAAATGGTGGGAATGCCTCTTTTCCTCAATGTGTTGGGTGAGTTGGATACTTTGGTTTTAGCTTCGAAATGAAAAACTTGGTGATTCAAGTAGCATAAATAAAAACACATCTATTTTCCCAACTCCCTAATTATTATCTATGCTTTCAACCATTCTTTTGAATATGATCCACATATTAATTGTTGATGAAATTGTACACACTTATAGAGTTTTAAATGCATATTTTAAATATATTTCTTGAAGATTTTTTTTATTTTTTTGTAAGTAAGTACCCACGGAAATTTAAAATTGTGACCTTCCATTTACAACTTCTCATATCAAATACTCATTACCAATTGCTCTACCCCCCGTGGGCGAAGAAAAAAAGTATTGCTTTCTATTTTTTATTGATTTTTATTTGTACATATATCATAATTCTAAAATACATATGCATAACCTTTTTTGCCTCAGCCATCTGGAAAACAAATCATATGGTGGACAAGTACATACATAGACCTACATAGAAAAGAAAAAAAATAAAAATAAAAATTGGTCAACTAAGTTAAGACCCTCAAACACGATCTTAATGCTTTACCTCGCAATTTTAAGGCTTCACTAAAAATTTTAAAAAATATATAAAATTAACAATAACAATATCGAAAAAATGGTGGCAAATAAGAACTTATATATATATATATATATATATAAAGAGAGAGAGAGAGAGAGAGGGTTTGGCTCGGCAATGGGAAGACGAGGTTGATTACACTAATGATATGTATGTTGGGTATTGAATTTCGAGATCTCCCCATGTCAATAGGGCTCCCATGAATGGTGTATATTTGACAACCAAATCCACTATGGTGGGCTCAAATCCCCTTGATTTTGAAACCCTCAAAACCTTGGGAAATGTCAAGAAGGGGTTCTTGATGGTTCACTCAGATGGGAAGGCTTCAAGGGTAGGTGTTTGGTTGGGGTTGTTGAATATTTCCCTTTTTGAAGGATTTAACCATGTAAAAACATCAGTGTTTTTATATGTGGTTGGTCACTTAAGGTGTACGACCTATGTGGAAAAGCCTTGTTTTAGATGAAAAACTTGGTGATTCAAGTAGCATAAATAAAAACACATCTATTTTCCCAACTCCCTAATTATTATCTATGCTTTCAACCATTCTTTTGAATATGATCCACATATTAATTGTTGATGAAATTGTACACACTTATAGAGTTTTAAATGCATATTTTAAATATATTTCTTGAAGGTTTTTTTTATTTTTTTGTAAGTAAGTACCCGCGGAAATTTAAAATTGTGACCTTCCATTTACAACTTCTCATATCAAATACTCATTACCAATTGCTCTACCCCCCGTGGGCGAAGAAAAAAAGTATTGCTTTCTATTTTTTATTGATTTTTATTTGTACATATATCATAATTCTAAAATACATATGCATAACCTTTTTTTCCTCACCCATCTGGAAAACAAATCATATGGTGGACAAGTACATACATAGACCTACATAGAAAAGAAAAAATATAAAAATAAAAATTGGTCAACTAAGTTAAGACCCTCAAACACGATCTTAATGCTTTACCTCGCAATTTTAAGGCTTCACTAAAAAAATTTAAAAATATATAAAATTAACAATAACAATATCGAAAAAATGGTGGCAAATAAGAACTTATATATATATATATATATATCTATATATATATATATATAAAGAGAGAGAGAGAGAGAGAGGGTTTGGCTCGGCAATGGGAAGACGAGATTGAATTTCGAGATCTCCCCATGTGAATAGGGCTCCCATGAATGGTGTATATTTGACAACCAAATCCACTATGGTGGGCTCAAATCCCCTTGATTTTGAAACCCTCAAAACCTTGGGAAATGTCAAGAAGGGGTTCTTGATGGTTCACTCGGATGGGAAGGCTTCAAGGGTAGGTGTTTGGTTGGGGTTGTTGAATATTTCCCTTTTTGAAGGATTTAACCATGTAAAAACATCAGTGTGTTTATATGTGGTTGGTCACTTAAGGTGTACGACCTATGTGGAAAAGCCTTGTTTTAGTTGAACATGGTAAAGAGCACTTATGAAGACCTACTCCTAGTCAAGACCTTGAACCTGTGTAGCAGCATGCATCAAAGGATTTGTGGATTCTATTGTTTTTATATATTTATGAAGCTAAGAGAAGTGTTACATTGTGTCCAGAGCACTAATTTCAGTTGGGAAAGCTTTTTGTTTCACTCGAAAAGGTTTATGTTTTCCTAAGCCTACGACCATTTTACTAGATCTGAAGGTATATTGTTTAAAATTTCGGGTTGATTTTAAATATTTCTCATATTGTTTCATATTTTAGCTTGGTTTTTTGTTTTATTCTGATTTTTCACTTGTTCAGTCTGTGTATGCCCTCTATCATGCACTCTGTGTGAACTCAACAAATAAAAAACAGAGTGAAAAGGGGTTTCTTAATTTTGTATGCTCTTTGTGGTGTGTCTTGTGTGAACTTGGTAGACTAGAAATAGAGAGAAAACTTGCATTTTCCGAGTAATCTAACTAAGATCTAACTCTAAACTTAAGAAGTTTCAATTTGGAATTTGTGTTTGTTGTTTTTGTGTGGTTGTGTAAAAGTATTTTGCAAGCCAAAAACAAGGTTTTTTGGGTAGGCACGCTCCCCAACAACAATAATAACAACCCCATTCTCCTTCATATTATTAGTAAATCTTTGTTTTAACTCATATGGTTGAAAGTTACTTTATTAAGTAAGAGGTCTTGGGTTCAAATCCTTCTTTTTATCATGTTTCTTTTTGAAAAACTTCATGCAACTTTATTTAGGAAGTAACTTCAATGTAAAAATGTTTCTCACTTGTTTTTATAAAAGTAGGTCACTTATTTTAAAAAGTAACTTGTTTGTAAAAGTGAGCTTATAGGTAAAGTTAGTAAAAAAAAGGGGAAACCGTTTACCACAAATGTGGACCCATCACCATGTGGATCAACCTCTACTTTCCACGTGGATCCCTAGTTCCATTTTATGCCTTTTCTCAGAAGGGCGTAACCTTGACATCCAAAGTTTTTTTTTAACAACCTATTTTTTCGAGAGGCTTGCATCTAGACTATCAGTTTCTATTTTTGAAGCCACATTCTCTACAAACTATAATATGGCTAGTCCAAGTGATCTTTTGTTTATTAATTCCAACTACTTCTCATGGAAAAAATATATGGAGGATTTAATATGAAGTAAGGGTCTCTAGTGGGTTACCCTGGGAACATAAATTGCCCCTCTTAATGAATCTTTTTTTTGTTTTTAATAGGTTAAACAAAAATTGAGATGGGGCTAGTACTCGCGTGACACGAAGTCCATGGGTCCAATCCCATCTGCTACCACTATACCCCTAGGTGCACCCACACATATCGCAAGCATGGGGCATGAGTAATTCGAGGTGTTTTGAACTCGTGACCTCTAGTACAACATAGCATCTCATTTTCAATCGAATCACCAGTCGAACTACACCCCTATGGGAAACCCCTCTTAATGCATTAAAGAGAGTCACACTAGGTAATAAAAATGACAAAGCACATGGACTAATCACAATGTCCAACTCCAATGGTCTTCAATTTCACCTTCAAGGAATTGAGACGCCAGATGCAACATGGAAAAATTTGGAAGTCGTGTTTGGTAAACACGATGAGATTCAATCCCACTAGCTTTCCAACTAACTGATTACTTTAAATCCTAATGATTTCTCATGCATTGAATATTTTCTATCTAAGTTAGAAACGCTTAGACTTTTAACTAAAGAATGTAAAATACTGAAAGAAGACCATCTCATATATGTTATTTGTGCTAAGCTTGACACTCATTATGTTTTTGTATCTACTTTTCCCTCCACTCGAGAATCTCTTCTTAGTCAAGTGGATACTTACCAAATGCCCTCTTTTAAATTTTTTTGTGATTCTTTGATTAGAGAACAAGATAAGCTCTTGCATCGTTTAGTGGTCAACACTATAGGTACATCTAGAAAAGCCTTAGTAGTGCAACAAAATGATAAATCCAAGAATCCAAAGAAGCAACACCCTTGAAACAATAAACAAATCAAGGGTACCAAACCCTCTGAACCAGGTCTTCCATAAAATGGTGATAAGGGAACGAAATCAAAAGGTAAGCATATTGAGAGACGTTGTAATTTTTGTGAGAATATAGTCAATTGGAGTCTAAATGCTTCAACAATATGGAATCCTTGGAAGGAGCAATGAAGAAGAATAACATCAACGTTGATTCTTCTTCTAACTCTTCTTCTCGTGGACATGAACTTTCTACTTATTGTTTTTCCTTCAATGCGTCATCTACTTCTTCTTCTTCTAATGAGCAGTTCATTGATTCTGGATCATTTATTAAATGGCTAAGGATAAACCCCTTTTTCTACTCTAAATGAATGTAACACCAACAAAATATTTGTTGGCGATGATAGATCTCTTAATGATGTAGGATCTAGAACAATCCAACTAGATAACGGTCATTTCAAATATGTATTATGTGTTCCAAGTCTTTCCTACAATATTTTTCTAGTCTATTGGATCACTCATTTCAATGAAGGTAATACTATAGAGTTTCCACCTCACCAAGTTGTAATCAAGGATCTAAAATATCCTAACCATGTCCTACCAACTATAATTGTTGATGATATTACCAGGTTGTGTGGATTTGATGACTTTGGGTCATCATCTTTTCCATCAGTTTTTATTGCTCATAACGATGACTTGAGAAAACTTTGGCATGAGCGATTTGGTCATTTAAACTATCACTCATTGCAATAGCCATGTAATCAAAAAATGGAGAATAGTCTTTCTCTTGTTTCTTGAAGAGATGTATTTGTTCTAGGTGTGTTCTCGACAAACATCATCAAGAAAGTTTTGACAAGCATGCCTCTTGACATGCCTGGACCCCCTTGCAACATGTTCAAAGTGATTTGTGTGGTATGTTTGCTTTGCATCATTCTTTGGGCTCAAGTACTTCTTAAATTTCATTGATGACTTCTCCATACACACTTGGGTTTACTTCTTAAAACTTAAGAGTGAAGTTTTTGACATGTTTTTGGCCTACAAGGTCCTTGTAGAAAAACAATCTTGAAACCAAATACAAAAGTTAAGAATAGATAATGGACTTGAATATGTAAACAACAAATTTACAAATTACTACACTTCATAGGGAATTTAGATGCAACATATTGTTCTATACACACCACAACAAAATGGTGTTGTTAAGAGAAATAATCACAAGGAAATGACAAATTCTACGATCCAATCTAAGGGAGTAAGCCCTCATTTTTGGGAAAAAGCCTTTAATTGTGACAATTACATAGTAAATTGCACTCCCACAAAGGATTTAAAATATATAACACTGGAAGAAGTATGGACTAAAATTAAACCAAATGTAAGCCACTTTTGTGTGTTTGGTAGTGAAGCATGGGCTCACATTCTTGATGAAAAATGAAAAGCATTACATTCTAAGATTGATACATGCATTTTTGTTAGATATTCTGAAGATGTCAAAGGTTATAGACTTCTTCAACCTCAATCCAATGAAATTATTCTTAGAAGAGAT
Organism: Larix kaempferi; assembly: GCA_027924585.1. Classification (NCBI taxonomy): domain Eukaryota; kingdom Viridiplantae; phylum Streptophyta; class Pinopsida; order Pinales; family Pinaceae; genus Larix; species Larix kaempferi. The sequence goes on along the minus strand of BSBM01001229.1, from coordinate 5,986,551 downwards.
GTTAAATTTGATTAAAATATTTCGACATGCGAGCCATCTTCAACCTGCGAGCCATCTTCTACAATTATGATATCTTCAATTCCCAACTTTTTTGCTAGTGTTCATATTTCGTTTTCCTTTTTAGATGATGACATTGAGGATGAAAATCCACCTCCACCTACTAACATTCCTCTAGTTGGGTCCATTGAACATGATCCTACACCAACACCACCACCTCCTAGATGGGTCTGTACAACACAAGAAGCTATTGGTGATCATGTTGATGATCCTACAATCAATGTCGAACACGTTCACACTTCTAGTGAAAATATTCTATTTTTTCTCATGTTTCAAAGGCTCGTGATCCAAAAAGATTTGCAAAATCTTTCGACCATCCAGATTGAGACGCAATAATGAATGAAGAATAATATCATTCCTCAATGGAAAATGATAATTGGGATCTTGTACCTCTTTTGAAAGGAAGAAAACTTGTCAGATGTAAATGGGTGTATAGGACTAAGTATGTATCAAATGGAAGTGTTGAAATATATAAGGCTCAATTAGTTGCCAAAGGATTTTCCCAAGTTGAAGGGATTTACTACAATGAAAGCTTTGCCCCTATCCCCAAAATGAATTCCATTCGCTTGTTCTAGCCCTTGTTGCTTCACATAAATGGGAGGTTCATCAAATGGATGAAAAATATGTCTTCTTTCATGTGGATTTACAAGAAAAAAAATTACTTGGAACAACCTCTTGGCCATTTTAAACATTATTAAAGCCATGTTTGTCTCCTTAACAATTGTCTCTATGGCCTTAATCAAGCTCCTTAGGTTGAAATGCCAAAATGGATACTTTCTTCTTAACATTGGTTTTTCTATATGTCATTCTAACCCTAGTGTCTATACCAAGAAAGTAGGAAACCATCTCATGATCCTTGCTCTTTATGTTGATGATGTAATTCTCACTGGTAGTGACCCTAAACTTTTAACGCGTGAAAAATCCATCCTTAAGAAGAAATTTGAAATGACTGACTTAGGACATTTGCATGATTTTCTTGGCCTCCAAGTCTTGTAAACCAAAGAAGGCATTTTTCTTTCTCAGTCTAAGTATGCTTGTGACCTTCTTTGTTGCTTTCACATGGAATATTGTAAACCAACCCCATCTCCCTTCCACTCTGGAGTCAAACTTATTTCCAGATGCACTACACCCAAAGTATATCCCACCTTATATTTTCAAATAATTCTTAGAGGCAAAGCAACAATCACTACAACAATTTACCCCTTTAGGGGCGGTTTTGACTTGAGGAGGTCTTAGTAAAACCGCCCCCAAAAGTTTCTTTGGGGATTTAGGGGCGGCTCTTAAAAAACTCCTCCAAAAGTTTTCAAAATTTGACCTTTTGGGGTGGGTCTTTCAAAAACCGCCCCCAAAAGTCAAATTCTCGGGACTTTTGGAGGCAGTTTTTGAAAGACCCCCCCCAAAAGGTGTTTTTTGAAGGCGGTTGTTTAAAATCCCCCCACCCAAAAAAAGTCCAATTCTCAAGACTTTTTGGGGCGATTCTAAAAAGACCCCCCCTAAATGTTTTTTTGAAGGCGGTTATTTAAAAACCCCCCCTAAAGGTTTTTTTGAAGGCAGTTCTAAAAATACCCCCCCCCTTCAAAAACACCTTTAGGGGGGGTCGTTTTAGAACCTCCCCCAAAAGTCATGAGAATTCTCATGAATTTTAGGGGGGTTTAAATAATCGCCTTCAAAAACACCTTCGGGGGGGGGGTTTAAATAACCGCCTTCAAAAACACCTTTAGGGGGGTCTTTTTAGAATCTCCCCCAAAAAGTCCTCATTGTTAATTTCTTGGTTGATATTTCATGTAGTGAACAAATTACTTAGTTGATAGATTATATAGTGAACAAATTACTTAGTTGATAGATTATATAGTGAACAAATTACTTGGTAATTACTGACACATATTAATGATTTTTGCATTGTATACAAAGAATGCATTGAGTACTTTGAACTTGATGGATAAATAGCTCAAGTGGTTGAGTGCTTTGAGCTTCATTCATGAGGGAGGGATGAGAACTTCCAAAAAAAATTTGGCTGAATGGGCTATCTCAATTGTTTGAGTGCTTTGAACTTAATGTAGGGCTTGCTTGAGTGGTTGAGTGCTTTGAGATTCGAGCATGAGGTTGGGACGAGATGTTTCAAACAAGTTTGAGCCTGATAGGCTAGCTAGAATGGTTGAGTGCTTTGAGCTTCATCGACAAAGTAAGTTATTCTTATAAAAAACAGGTACTCCTTCTAGTCACATGTTTAGCAAGATTTTGACAACTAGAGAGAAATTTTCTACAAGATTAGACAAAGCCCTTCATATAGGGCTACCTTGAGTGGTAAAGTGCTTTGAGCTTCATGTGTGAGGGTGGAACAAGATGTTCTAATCATTTAATTTGAACCCATTAGGCTAACTCCAATGGTTGAATGCACCTCAAATTTGGGTGTACATGACCTCAAGGTTGGATGCTATCTTCATCAAATTGACTTTAAGAAGGTATATACTTGAATGGAATGGGCCTTTATTTTAGTAATGTTAAAAATAAGTAGCATTCAACTCCTTATAGAAGAAGTGGAATCATTGTTTATTAAAGCCTATGCTTGTGTATTGTTTTGACCTATCATGCAAGTGTTCCCATTAGACCTACCCTATATTTCATATCGATTGGATCATTCGGTTATCTATAATTATGCAACATGGAGGTCCAGTTGGGGCACATAAAATGTAATCCCCTTATATGCCTCTATGTGTGGTATTGTGGAATGGTGATTATGATGATGATTATTTTCTTACCATTATGCTGGACCAAACAACAAATGCAAGCATATCGATAGCTACAAGTGGAGTTTTTTAGGCCAATTATTAAGACCTATATAAACAAAAACAATTGTTGTAGATCCAAAGAAAATACCTTAGATCCCCACCTACATTAGTTAGTAGAGTATTTTGTTGGACCCCTACATAATAAGTACGGAAACACTTTGTTTTTAATTCGCCCAACTATTATGTTTGCAATGTGATGATGATAGGCCTCCTCGGATGGCTAGCTAATAATTTTATGAAAGGTGTGAATGTAGGCGTTATTGGCCTTTTGCTACGATGTAAATGCCATGTTAATTACCAACATTGGTACGTTGGCCAGTCTCCACGTGGACAATAACAAGAGCTCTTAATCCAGGAGTCTGATGTACAGCCCGGGAAGAGAGAACATTTTCCTTCTGTATCACGGAAAATCAGAAGAGTCTTGGTAGTGTTCTCTAAATGAATGAAAGAAAAAGAGCCTTCCAGGTGATTCAGTACTTTGATCAGTAGGAAATGACCCTCTGTCACGCAGAACTTTAAATGCTTCTATCGTAAACGTTACCTCGGTGGCATTCTCGGTCTCAGCAATGGAAAATTCCCAAGAGTTCCCACGAACACACAAAACACCTCGTCTACAACCCCAAAGTACCTTGGCATGAGAAGAGCTTCCTCGTGATGAGTGTATGCAATATGCCGCGGCAGTGGAAAAATTGATACATTTGTATTTCGAGGATGCCAAATTGTCCACAGTTGTGCCATCACAACACAGTCGTTTCACACACAGCAATGTGAAACTGGGTGCTAATCATTGTTCTACCATAGCCCGGATGGTATCATCGGACATTTATCTCCATGGTCTTCATATGGTTTTCAACATTTGGCAGAAACAATGGTCATGACTTGCACATTTCCCAACATAACTGCTGCCAGGATGTCATCTAAACTAACAGATTGTAAATTCAAGCCATTAAGGTGGCGTCCCAAAGCACTTTCTCAAGGAATTCGGGATCATAATCTTCAAAAGAACGCTTCTGTCATCGGCTCTTGATCTCTCACGTTTGCATCTTCTGTCAAGAGACCCCAATAAACTCAAAGACTGCACCACTATTGACATCCATCCCTACCTCCTAACCAAAATACAATCAACGGAGGTCCGTCGGCAGTCATGGACGCCCTTTGTTGCTTTCTTTCTCTACAGGAGCCAATGCACACAGCAGATGTCTAACACGGCGATTAGAATGATGATCTGCAATCTGTCAGTCGAGTTCACGGATTTTCTTCCAATTCTGTTTGAAACTGTAAGTTATTCTCCGAGAAGGCATGTCTTTCAACGGCATCTGAATAGGCACCTCCTCTTTGGAGACTCCAAATACATGGCGGTTATGTTCCCCTTTAGCAACTATAACGATGATAAGAGTAACCATTTGATCAACGAACTCACCCTTTACGATCAATTAATAGATAATTCCTCACGCAGATCTTCACCGCTCTCTCCATGTTTCATCTCAGTCATAGGAGGTCAGATGCCTTCTTTACACTATCATCGAATTTCCTTTATAGATCCAGCCTTCTTTAACACCACGTCCAGGAGGGAACACATAGCCCTGCTCCTTATCAAAGCCTGGTTGTAATCATACAGACAGACAATCCTCAAGCAATCGATGCGAATCCACCAGCGTAACCTTCTCAAGGCGACTCGACCTCTTCACAAGGCTCTTCGACTAAATGCTAGTCGAACCTCACGGATTTTCTTTTTCTTCTTCCAGAGATAAAAACTTCTCTCGGCAGTTTCAAGGGAGTCAATACTCTTCTGAAGATCAAGATTTGTAGCATCATATGTAACGTCCCCTCCCATCAGACCAAACAAGGGAGAGAACATGACACTAAATCTGGGCATCTAGCCCCATATCCATTAAGTAAAACTCATTGATTAAAAAGACATATACATATGCATATTGTAATTAAACACAGCGAAATTAAAATCATCTACATATCTAACATACATTCAAACATTTTCATGACAGACATTAAATAAATACATTGCAGAATTTAACACAAGAAAGTACTTATCTTAAAACAAAGTAGTCCCGAGCAACCAGCTATGCAACTGCAATGTTCCACCCAACCATAGGCCAGTTGTGCTTATCAATCTCTTGATACAATTGCCACCCCCGATTTGGGCATGATTTCTACAAGGAAAAGGGAACAACAAACTCACACATAGCCAAATATACACCAAAATCAGCCAAGCCAATCGACACTTGGGTTTATCAGGCTGCTAGGCAATGGAAAGGAAGAATTGCTAAGCCAGTGAGCTCAACCACAGAGCTATGGATACCTTTACAAGATCTATCCAGCTTGGTTCCCCACAATGCCTACACACCTGACTCAAGGAAGTATTCCCTTCACTACTACACAGTCCCTCAGGCCATACCTTCAAATTCAGTGTTGTTCAAGGTGTGCATAGAAGAGTAGCCATCCCTTTTGATCTTCTTGAGAGGTTATTTTCCCCACTAGGTTTATCAAGCCAACTCAGGTCCACTTCCACTCCTAATTTCTTGCTCACATTTCAAACTAAAACAGGGATGCACAAAACAATAAAAGCACAAGTGATGGGCATGAAGTAAACATTTTTACAGTGAGATGCCCAGAATGGGGTTTCTACCAGTTCAGAAAAACGTGGGCAGCGACAAACGAAAAGCTAAATGATGAAACAACCCTGGGAATCCAAATCCGTTTTCAGAAAAACGTCCATGGGCATTCCAGGGCAAAAACGACCTCCATAATTGCCCCAAATCGTGGTCCTCCTCTCCCAGCCACTGTGTAGCACAAAAATGAGCTCCCAGCCATGGGAAAATGCAGGAAAATGATGAAAAACGTGATGGGGAAATCCCAGCTAGTTCAGACTGCATGTGGGAGCAAAGGCCATGGGTCAAGAATGGATTTGGGAACCATTTCGTGGGTGTTTTCTTGCCCAAGAAGACAAAATACGATTTCCCAGGTTGATGGCTTGCCCATACACGAAATTGGCTTCCATAACTCTCCATTCCCAAGGCATTAACTGCCTCAACCAACTCTTGGAAGAATTAAATGATTGGGTGTATAAGCCAAAATGGGTAGTTGAGGGTTTATGGGTTTTCTCATTGACACATGGATTAACACCATTGGCTCAAGGGTTTGAATAATTTCCCTCCCTATTCCATGTAAAAGCATGCCCCCGTCTCTTGTTGCATTTGCATAGCTAATTGTGGGCATTTCATTAAAATTCGTATTTACATGATGTCTGAATTTACATTGTGCCTTTCTAGCACAAGAACCATAAGCATCTATTTTTAATTGCCGATACATAAAAACGCTAAATCAATGGCGGGGCCTTGGCCTTGAGCTCCTCACCATGATTAAATAACAATATTTACATCATTTACGATTTAATGCAATGGTGGTCAAAATGGGGACGTTACATCATATTACAAATTCCAATTAGAACGTGCGTCGACCAGAGCCATTCTATCAATTCATAAAAATGGAAAACAAAATTGTAGTTCAAATTTAATGCAATTTTATGGAGATCTTGATTCAAAATTAGCACTCAACTTTGTAAATATGTTATCCATTCTTTACCGAACCAGTTTAAGAAACCTTCTTGCAGATGTGTTTCTTCAGGGACCCGTTCTGGTGTATTGATGTCACGCTTCATTTCTTCGTTTACATCTTCTTGGCTTGGTCGGTCATGCGCAATTCTTCTCCAGAATTGTTGATGACGAATCAGATTTTTATCCTTCTTTATACGGAGGAAAGGACTTCATTTTTTCGATTTACTTCTAACTGCACCTTTTTTTCTTCCATAGGCTTTAGATTTCCAACATCCTGCATCATTATGATTTTTTTCTACAAAAGGTACAGAAAAAAATCGACATCATACCTTGGAATTTTCTTAACTGCATTGCTTCTCAGTGACCCACTCGATGTTTTGGAATCACTATTAGAATACACCTTCTGTTTACCTTCCCGAATCTGATACCATTTCAGCTTTAATTCTAGATTTAGATCCCAACAGTGTGCTTCATCATGTCATATTTTTCAACAATATGAGCAAGTCACCCAATGACTTTCACATGATGTCTCTTCATGGTAACCCAATCCTTGGAATTGAGGTCATTCTTCCACCTCGATGGGTTTTGTAATCCCTTGACCATGTATGCCCAAGCCTTTTCCTTCATAACCCATTTTCAACAATAATCTAGATCCAATCCCTCGAGTATGTTTCTCAAAATATCCTAAACCATTATCAAATGAAGAATTTGAACTTGAACCATTACTGCTTACCTCATCTTCTTTTGACTGAGGAACAAACATGCACATATGATCCTTCTCGATTTTCGAGACATCTTCATTATGCTTGCTTTGACTTGTTGCAGATGAGGCCTCTAGAATATCATCTTTTGAATGTGGATAGAATGAGCAAATCTCCTCATTTTCCATCTTAGGAGGACTCTTTACAGAAGAGCTTTCTCCAACTTGTTCTCCTTGAAGCTCCTGCAACAATTGTTGTAGCCTTTGCTTCTCAGCTTCGGAAGCTACTAAGTCTTCTAAGCTCAGTATTTTCCTCTTGAATACATTGATTGATCTCTTCAAGCTCACGTAACCATGTTTGCGTCTTTGCTTTGCCCATTATTATACTCACAAAATGCAAAACTAGTTAGATCTGCTCTGATACCACTTGATCTGAAAAAATTTGAGGAGTACGTACTGACATAAAAATTTATAATTAGGATCTTTGCTAACAATCATTTGCATGTGTATTTGAGCATTTGCATGTATGTAAACTTGTCTTAATCAGAAACAAAAACAAAGATTCACATAAACAAATGAGACAAACCATATGGTAACGGAGTTCGTCGGGCCTTCTGACTGCATCTCCGGGTTCGACAAATTCGAACCGTTCTTATTAATATTCCTTCTTGAAATTTACATCAACATCATGTGGCGTTCTCCCTTCTTGGGCAGCCTTCTCCTAAGGCTCTCACATGAACTTTCTTAAGTAAGACCTCCTTACTTAACTTCTCAATGCAAAGAGAAAGACTTCAAAGAGTGCTCTCCAAACACAAGCCTTGCCTCCCTTCTCCATATGAGAGGCTTTTATAGCTTTCTCATGGATGATTAGTCATCACCCATATGAAGGAGTAAATCCCTCCCTTTATCCCCTAAAGTAGGATCAAGAGACACCTTAAGGGGGTATGTGTAGGAAAAGGCCTCTTCTTCCTCCATGAAGATCTCAACACCCCTTAGGTTTAGGAAACTAAGTCATGAGGTGGATTCTCTCATCTTTTAATTTCCTTTTTACAAATAAAATGAAAATTTAATGTGCACATATACATCAAATTCCCTATTACAAAGTTTGTCCATGAATTTTCCAATGAAAATAATTTTATGAACAATTGTCGAAGAAATCCTCCTTTATGTTGAAACTTCAACCTAGAGTTTCTTCTGCATGCAAAGTCCATTTGAACTCGTTCAAGTTGCATTTGAAATATTTCTAAGACCTCTTCGATGGCTGATATTCTTCAAATAAAATGAATTATGTCTTCATTCTTCGACTCAGACAATCCTCCTGGATCAACAAAACCCCTAGGCACAACACAGTGTTATCTTTGGCTTGATTGTGAAGTTTAAGTGTCGATTAGGGTCCTAGCTAGTCAAGCGAGTGATTCAGTCACTGTGGGAAATTTCAATCCCCCATCCATATACTCATTCTTGTGACTCCCGATCGTTGCACCAGATCTGTTCGATTTGTTCGATCTGACTTCCGAGCCTTCTCATTTTTGTTATTGCGATTTTTTGCTTGGTTTTGTGTGTTTTGAGTGTTATTGAGATTTTGGGTGATCACACTTCTTTGGGAATTTCTCACTGTTTAGAATTTGCAATAGTGTAGTCTTTCATTTTCTGAATATAGATCTGGAAAGTAGCACCATTCTCAGATCTTTGAGTGCATTTGAGTAAGAAATCAAAATATTATCTTCATTTCAAGTTCCTTTCTTTAAAAGTGTTGTAGATATTTTTCATACTTTGGAATTTTTAAAAGATGTTTGAAAAGTTTTAAAGCATCATGGTTATCTTGCATTTTCTTAGTTGTGAAAACTTGTTTATCATTTCTTTGAAAATTTCAAGTGCATTAGAACTTTTACAAATCATTTCCAAATATTCAAAACATTATTGCATTTTTTTATTTTCTTCTACTTTTTTATCTTTATTTTGGAAAATTAAAGTTATTTGCATTCAAAAGAAATTATCCTTTTCATTTTTTCGTAAATTCGTTTAAATTTGAAAAGAGAAAAAGAAAAACATTTAAGATTTGGTGTGTGTTATTATTTCTTTTGTTGGCTTAAGCGAAAAGAGTGTTTCATTTGTCTTTTGGTTGATTTTGAAGTATAGGGGTACTTGTTCATTTTGTACTATCAGAAACAAAGAAAATTTCTCCTTACCTTAGATAGCTTTCATCAAAAGAAAAGAAAATATTTGCATTTGCATGTAGCTTATGTTTGTATTCTTTTTAAATTCATGTCTACACCTCATGCATTCACCTAATTGTAAAAGATAAAATTTACTGGTAGTGTTAAGTAAAACTGTATAGAAACTTGTGTGTTAAGTTAGAGACGTGTTCCAGCGCCTTTAAGTGTGGCAGTTGTCATTTTTTTCGTGCACTGCATCCCGGGGGCTTGTAGTTCTTCCACGTACCAATCGGTATATCAAATGGCCTTTCACGTACCCTTGGGTATATAGAAAGGTACTTCAAGTACTCGATAGTATATCGGAAGGCTCATGTCATACGGTTGTGCATTAGACAACACCACTACGGATTTGAGCTCCCACGTACCTTATGTATATCGGGAGACCCTTCTAGGATTCCTGTAACCATCCAAATTAACCTATTGGTTGTCTTGGCATGGAAATACACCGAGAACAGCACCCAGGGAGCTACTACGCACGTGCTTCATGTAGTCGGGTTATACGGTCAGGGGTACGGTCCTAATCCTCCCTGGTTAGTGCTCTGAAATATTGGGCTGAGTATAACTGTTAGACCCTGTGGTATATCGCGAGTTGCACCACCTTGATAATCTCGTGAGGTTCCAGACCATTGAATCCACACCTACCACATAAGTTTGCTTGCGGCTTTAGCTTGTGTAGATTTTGGATTGCATTTTTTCTTTTTGTATAGAAAACACTTAGGAGAAATTTTGGTTCAGTCATTCTAGCTGATCAACCTTTGAGAAGATCCCAAAGGATCTTGAACTTTCCACTTGAATATCCTGGTGATCAGGAGGAGAAATCGGGAGAAAACATGGATCAACCTACTACATCTATGTCACATGAGGAAGATACCTCTACCTTACAGTCGGGAATGAACTATTCACCTCCCGCAAATCCATCTATCTCTGATCCTACGGGACCTTTGATCGTGGAGCAACCTACTTCATATGACACGTCTTTCCATCATTCAATGGAAGTACATCCTGGAGCTACAGATTGGGTTTTCAGTCATCCTTAGGATGACCCTGTATCAACAGTATTTGATCCAACTGCATCTTTTTGGGACACCTCTTTAGGTTGACATGTTGTCGATTTTGGGTCACTTCCAATGGAAGAAACTATACCTCGTCGATGGATTCTTGACGATTACTATGTTATTGGGACATTACCTCCACCTCCCCCACCTCAAAATTCGAGGGGAGGTTATAATCTACCTGTTATTTTACAGTCAAGCGAAAGTAATCCCTTTGTTAGTAGTCAACCATTTGTTACGGGTCAACCTAGTATTAGTGGTCAACATTCGGTTACTAGGCGCACTCTAGTAAGTGGTAAATTTTTGACTGGGGGGCAACCCCTAGCTAGCGGACCTAACCTGACTGGGGGACATCTCCCAATTAGCGGACATAATGTGAGTGGAGGATATACTTCACATACAATCTATAGCATGGTTGGAAGCTCTCTTCCACCATGGGACAACCCACGTGGACACACCATACAGGGGGGCCATCTATATGGACCCAACCCCCATGGGGGCATACCTATCTGGACCATCGAAAATCTAATATAGGACAAAACTATCCACGAAACCTTTTTCCCTAATTACCCTATCCAGGAAACCCAAATACCCCATGGGGACACCATATGTCCCACCGACTGGACCTCCGGTCGATGGACCACCCCCACCACCTCCACCAGTTGTCCCACTACCACCACCCCATTCTGGAGGAGGAGGACCCCCACCTTTTGGCAGAGGACCACTCCATTTTGGAGGAGGAGGACCCCCACCTTTTGGCGGAGGACCCCCTTCAAGTCCACCACCCAACCTAGGCGGCCCACCCCCATATGGCCAATTTCCTACGGGAGAACCTTACAACTAATCGGTCCATGGTCCTACTGCTACACAGATGCCTTTGATGATGATGATGATTAATATGATCATCATCATCATCCTCATCATCATCATCATCCTCCTCCTCCTCATCATCATCATCACCATAATCATCTTCGTCGTCATCATCATCCTCATCATCCTCGTCATCATCATCGTCATCGTCATCGTCATCGTCATCACCCTCTTCCTCATCATCATCCTCATCATCATCATCATCATCATCTTGGTCATCATTTTCATCATCAACATCATCATCATCATCATATTCATCATCATCATCTTCATCATCATCATCATATTCCTCATCATCATCGTTGGCATCATCATCATCATCAACATCTTCGTCATCATATCCATCATCAACATCACCATCATCATCTTCATCATCATCGTCATCATCGTCATCATCATCATCCATCATCATCATTGTCATCATCATCTTCGTCGTCATCATCATCATCAATGTGTCATCATCATCTTCGTCGTCATCATCATCATCAATGGTGATGATGGATGATGATGATGAAGATGGTGTATGATGATGAAGATGAGTACGAAGATGAAGATGATGATGATGATGATGATGAATATGATCATCATCATCATCTTGGTCATCATCTTCATCATCATCATCATCTTCATCATCATCATCATATTCATCATCAGCAGCATGATTCATCATCATCATCGTCATCATCATCATCATCAACATCTTCGTCATCATCATCATCATCATCAACGTCTTCGTCATCATATTCATCATCAACATCATCATCATCATCATCTTCATCATCATCGTCATCGTCTTCATCATCACCATCCATCGTCATCATTGATGATGATGATGATGATGGTGATGAAGATTGTGGATGATGTTGAAGATGAGTATGAAGATGAAGATGGTGATGATGACGATGACGAATATGATCATCATCATCATCCTCATCATCATCCTCACCATCATCATCATCATCATAATCATCTTCGTCATCAACATCATCATCATCATCATCCTCATCATCCTCATCATCATCATCATCGTCATCACCCTCTTCCTCATCCTCATCATCATCATCACCATCATCATCATCATCATCTTGGTCATCATCTTCATCATCAACATCATCATCATCATCTTCATCGTCATCATCTTCATCATCATCATCATATTCGTCATCATCAGCATGATTCATCATCATCATTGTCGTCATCATCATCATCAACATCTTCGTCATCATATTCATCATCAACATCATCATCGTCATCATCATCATCGTCGTCATTATCTTCGTCATCATCTTCATCGTCATCGTCATCATCATAATCGTATGATGATGACGATGACGATGAAGATGATGACGAAGATAATGACGACGATGATGATGATGAAGATGATGACGATGATGACGAAGTTGATGATGATGACGATGATGATGATGATTAAGATGGTGGATGATGATGAAGATGAGTATGAAGATGAAGATGATGATGATGATTAAGATGGTGGATGATGATGAAGATGAGTACAAAGATGAAGATGATGATGATGATGATGACGATGACGAATATGATCCTCATCATCATCATCATAATCATCTTCATCATCATCATCATCATCATCCTCATCATCCTCGTCATCATCATCATCATCATCATCGCCCTCTTCCTCATCATCATCCTCATCATCATCCTCATCCTCATCATCATCATCATCATCATCATCATCGTCGTCGTCATCACCCTCTTCCTCATCATCATCCTCATCATCATCCTCATCCTCATCCTCATCCTCATCATCATCATCATCTTGGTCATCATCTTCATCATCATCATCATCTTCATCATCATCATCATATTCGTCATCATCAACATGATTCATCATCATCATCGTCATCATCTTCATCATCATCATCGTCGTCATCATCATCCTCCTCCTCCTCCTCATCATCATCATCATCATCCTCATCCTCCTCCTCCTCCTCATCATCATCATCATCATCATCACCATCGTCATCGTCATCCTCCTCCTCCTCCTCCTCCTCCTCATCATCATCATCCTCATCGTCATCACCCACTTCCTCCTCCTCCTCCTCCTCCTCATCATCCTCATCATCAACATCATCGTCATCCTCGTCATCGTCATCACCATCATCATCATCATCGTCATCATCATCTTCATCATCATCATCATATTTTCCATCATCATCATCAACATCATCATCATCATCATCATCATCATCATCCTCATCCTCATCATCAACCTCATCATCATCATCTTCTTCATCATCGTCATCATCATCGTCATCAACATCTTCGTCATCATCTTCATCATCAACATCATCATCATCTTCATCATCATCATCATCATCTTCATCAAATGATGATGACGACGAAGATGATGGTAATGATGATGATGATGAAGATGATGGATGATGATGAAAATGAGTACGAAGATGAAGATGAAGATGATGATGATGACGAATATGGTCATCATCATCATCATCATCCTCATCATCATCATCATCCTCATCATCGTCATCATCCTCATCTTCATCATCATCATCATCGTTATCACCCACTTCCTCATCATCATCCTCATCCTCATCATCATCATCATCATCTTGGTCATCATCTTCTTCATCATCAACATCATCATCATCGTCATCATCATCATCATCAAGAAGGGGGAATCAAGGTTTGACCTAGAGTGACCCCTTTTAATCATTCCTAGAGTTATGTTGTTGATGAACCAAAATTAAACACTCCGACGAACTATGGGCCAAATCACAAGGTTGGATCCCATGACAAAACCTAGTAAGTAGGAGGGTTCCCGAAAGGGTCTAGTAGAGTCAAACTAATGATTAAAGTTATAATATTGAATAGGAGGCAATGTCAAACCCTACTTAAGCACTAGACATCACAGGGAATTCATGCATATAGGGTAAGGTATGACTCAATAGATATTAATCTAGCACATAACAATATTTGTATGAAGAGAGAAAAATATCAATGTTAATAATCTTTGTATGACTAAATAGCACGTACGCACTAAATAGGGCGTACGCTCTGTTAGTGCGTACACGCAATTAAAATAACGTGCACGCGCCATTTAAATTTTTTAGTTTTGGCGGGAAATTCCTTTCCCACGACGTGGTGGATGACTTGGCCGCTATGGTTTTAGGTTCGGGTTGCCAAACCAAGTGGCTTGGACTGTGTCATAACAAAATACATCTTGTTCTATAACTTCTTCTTTTTCGAGCCTGATTCTACGTATGCTACACTTGTCCACTACTAATGAAATTGCACACACTGGTAGAACTATGTGTGCAGATTCTGAATATGTAATTTTTTATTAAATCTATTATTTGTTTCTATTTTTTAATTAATTTTAATTGCACTAACGTCAATCTTACACAAAAAGTAGGTTATTTCTTTCGTCTATAACTTTTGATTGGCTTACCTATTTTGAAAACGGAAAAGAACCCGCAAAAGTACACACAAAAACCTACATCCTAAAAAAAAAAAGTTCGTTTATTATGTTAAGACTATGATGTCGGGGACTAACGCTCAACTTAGTCATTTTAGGGCTTACCTGACTTCCTTAATTTTTTTTTTTTTAAATTAACATAAATAAATATGGAAAAATAGTGTTGCTCTAGAACAGCCTGTTATCTACGACTATATATAATTTTTTTCACAAAATTCCACCATTTGCATACCAAACCAAGGGACTAACGCAAACATATTCATTATGTTTTCTTAAAAAAATAACATACCAACCTTAGGAGAACCCCATTTTTAGGGAGTTATACTTAATTTCCAAAAATAATATTTATATATTCCGGAAGGAAATCCGATTGTCTATGTTTCATCTTCTTGCGCCATATTCTAAAAAGTTGTGTATGTAGCTCTAATATTGCTTTTTGACGTTCAGATTTTTGTTTTTCCATGAGTCCATTGCGACTAACGCATCATGAGTGGCCAGCATTAGCTTGCACCAGCCCTATAGTTTATAGGTTGAGTTTTGGTTATTATATCAAAGGTATGAAATTGAATAAAATCCTAAGCACGAATATTTATATTACAAGTTCTTGCACAATGAGATATACATTACAGGTTCTTGAAGTCGAGTAAAATCCTAAGATTGCACTCCTACATCATTTCTCATCTCACAATAATACATAGCAATGGCAATGTCGAGGACATTGCCACCGCATGGCTCTTGTTGATAATATTGATCAATTAGTAAACTTTATCCCAAAATTATAATGATAAGTCTAATGCTTATACTTAATTATGAGACTTATTATGTTAAATGCCATTGATATAACATTGGACCATGAGGTATTTATTCCATTAGCTATTCCTTTCACAATGATTGCATTCTCACCTAAAAAGCGGTTCCCTACCAGAAGTCACCAAAAGTTGTTAGTATTAACTAAATAGTTCATACACCTACTTTTACCTAAAAGGAGAGAAAAGTAGAGAAATTTGATTATTATTATTCATTTACATTTGATTACTGCCACAAGTCACCAAAAATTGTTAACATTAAATAAATAGTCCATGTACCTACTTTTACTTAGAAGGAAAAAAATGTTTTTTATTTATATAAATTTCACTATTGTATGTGCTTTTAATATTTAAAAAAATAAATATAAAACTTCTTTATTTCTTTAAAATGTTGAATATATTTTTTTCTTTTAAAATCGTATTTTTATTTCTAATAAAAAATTAAAATATATTTCTCAAAAATTCCATAATAAAAGTCCATATCAAAGCCTATACTAGTTTATCAACCCAATCTTAGAGACCATTAACAGTACAATAACCTAAAAAGATTACCATAAAACAATCATAAAAACACAACCTTTACCCCCATAAAAAATAAAAGATATAGTTTATATCATGGTCTGTATACATTATCATAAGTCCCCTTTTCAAAACTAAAGATAAAAAATAAAGCATGTCCTAGAAGAGAGTTGTGAACACTTCCTATATTACGATTCTATAAGTTGAGATTGAACACCTGAAAGACCCCCTTTCAATAATGAATTAGGGAACAACTCAATATTTCTTTAGGTCTCTTCTTTCAAACCAAACTTTGAAATTTTCAAGGATAGCTCTTTTGACCACATGTTTTGAAGCCGAGGGACATACATACTTCCTTCCTTATTTGCATAGAAAAAGGAAAGTCACAAATAAATGTGTATTAGTTTCTTGATTGGCTTTGCATAAATAAAACCAGCCTTACCAATCTTACTCCTCTTCTGCAATCTATCCCAAGCTGGGACTCGATTATTCAAGGCTAGCCACATAAGGAGACACATTTAGGAGGGGATTTCACCTTCCACATTCTTAACCACCATCGATCTTCAATAATAATCAAAGGATCATGTAAAGCTAGATAACCCAATTTCACCTTGTAGACTTCACCCCCATTGTTCCAAGCCCAAGAAAGCTCGTCGATTGTCTCTTTTAGACATATATGAGATCTTCTTAGCTCCTCTATAAACAACTCCCAGTTGTGAACTTGGTGATCCACCAATCTTATGTCTTGGGATGATCATGTCAACCTTGAGTCTCGATAGATATCTCCTCCTCCTTCGTAATATTATTTAAAGTACAAAGGCCTCTGAGTTGAAGATGTGTGCTTATCTCTATAGGAATGAAGATGGCTTGATTGCAGCCAATAATGGCATCAGACCCCACCCTTACCTAGGCGCTATCCCCAACCCTCCAAGCAAGAAACTTGCCTATGACTAGAAAAGCTAAGGCGAGAGCCTTCCAATGGTTAGATACATGATGAGTAGACTTCCTCTTAGATCTTATCCAATCTATAAGGTTGTTTGGAGCAATGTATTTCTAAAGGATCATATGGAACCACAAACTGTCCTTGAAAAGAACTTGCCAAAGTGATTTGGAAATTGTTGGTGCCTTTAACTGTCTAATTAATTAGGCAACCAAAGTTCTCAATACATTAATTGTCAACCCAGGAAAGTCTGGTTATTTCAAAGGAAATCAAGCAAAATATATGCATAAAAATTAAGCTTTCTAACACTAATCCTCATGCAATCACTCAAATCAACCAATGTTAAATCGAACAACCCAATTGTTGAAACTGTTATGTAACTTCTTCCTCACTTAATCATCTTAATTCTAATTGCTCATTCAATCTTCGAGAAAAATTATTGCTAATTCAATCTTCAAGAATAACTCACTCTTTGCAAAGGAAAGAAATCACTCTAGCAAGAATGGAAATATGAAACTTGTTCATAAAGATAAAGCATCTACGGTACTTTTGCAAGAAGTTAAATCCTATATTCTTTTGCAAGAAGTTAAATCCAATCACCACTCATGCAAGAATGAAATTCTGTTCTATGTTGATGCCACAACATCCAAACTCCAGAATTCTCAACTCTACTCAATTATGCGCCACAATCACACAATTATCTAGATCTGTTTCAACAGTAAATGATCATAACGAATTCAACCTGTAATCAATTCAATGAGAAAGTGAATTTGTTTCAACAATTCTAATTATCAAGCAATCACTTGCATACCTAAAGAGAAACCACACGTGCGCAACAATCAACAATTTCCACAATGCAGAATTCACACATTTTAATTCACTAACTGTTCAACAATGTATTAACTGTTTCAGCAATAGATTAATGCTACAGGTGACTAATCAATCCAGTGACACACAACTCGCATAACCTACAGATAGGGACTGTATCAGCAAATTATCACACCAGAAAAATTAAGAAATTCTACAAGTAATCAAACTGGGCGAGCTCTGTGAGAAGGTGGGCACCTGCCTCCTAACAGAGTCGCCTTGAGAAACTAAAAAAAAACAAACACTCATAAGATTAACAAAACATTGCCAATTCTCATTAAGAAATTAGTCTACCATATACAATGTCAATTCTCCAACAACCGCGCGTAAAATGAATTGGAAGATTAACTAATTGAGTGTGAACGCTCTCTATTTCAGCTTTAAAGTTGCCCCGTTCCCAAAATAGATTCTAGATCCCATTAATTCGAACAGTCTTGAGAATCTCAGATTCTCAAGCTGTTCATAAAAACAAAAATTGTTATATAAGGATAACAACTAATGGATAATCTTTAGAGATTTGCGCCATATTGTTTTTTCCTTAACATAGCAGGCCACGTGGATGGATGAATGAGCTATACCAATCCTGAAAGATCTTCTCCTGTGAATGAACTGAGCTGAGCTGGAATAAGTCTGAAGGAGGATTCAAAACATGCGACGAGGCCTTCTCCTTGTGCATGTATCAGCACGCCGGTGTACCAATATATCATATCTGCATTCATCCTTATTAATCCATCAGTAACTTCCTTAACCAGGAAACATCACCCTAATTTACAAGTAAACTATGCATCTAACATAACCATATGAGCAATGGATTATACCTGCTCAAAGGTTATGCTTTTATGAGGAAAATAGTCAATATGGTTGCATTAATAAAAGGAAATTAAGTGGAAAATGGTATGTAAAGGATGGGAAAAAGGGACAATTCCAGCATCCAACAGAAACCAAGGAGTTTCCAAACAAGATCGTATCTTTTAAACCCCAATCTCCAAATTTTTTGGGTCTGGTAATCAACCCTATCGAGCTAAATGAGACCCTTTCTAATTGGGACTTCCCCTCCATAAATAATTAGCAAAAATTTTCTTTATTTTCCCCAAAAATCCCTTGGGAATGTAAGCAAGGGTATGCTGAAATATCGAAATTGCTTTAATGACATATTTAATTAAGACAAGCCTTCCCCCCTTGAAATCCATTTGTTGTGCCATTGATAAATTATGCGCTCATTCCTTGCAATTAGCCTCTGCGAGTCTACCTTTTTATAGCTATTGGGATTTAAAAAGAAACCAAGGTATTTTATCCTTGAGTTACACTCAGCCAAATGAATATAAATATTTGAGCTATGCTTCCGGATAAAGTAGCATCCATGCCAAAGGTATATATAGTTTATTTTTCCAGGTTTATCACCATACTTGTAGCCTTTGCATATAAGTCCAACAGACCCTACAAAACCTGACTATGTATCTCAAAACCAAGTACAAATAACAAGATGTCTTCAACAAAGAGAAGATGAGTAATGGAAACATCTTTGCCAATTTTCATCCCTTGTAATTGTTTCTACACTATGGCCTTATGAATAGCCCTACTAAGGCCCTCAACAATTAATAAGAAAAGGTAAGGAGACAAGGGGCATCCCTATCTCAAGCCTCTGAAGGAGTGAAAAAAAGGAGGTAGAGATATTAATAAAAACTGAGAAAGTTGTAGAAGACACACAACTCATGATCCATTTCACAACCTATAAGGAGAGACCCAAATAAATAAGTAAGAGTCTAAGGAAAAGTCAAGACACTCTATCATAGGCCTTAGAAAGATCTAGATTGATAACAATAGTTGGAAGATTTGATCCCTTAATAGAGTGAAGAGCTTCTTGATCAAATCCTATAGCTTTATGGATCAGTATCCTTTCAAGGAACCCAAACTATTATGCTGAGATATATTGAGAGAGGATATGCTCTAGTCTTAGAGCTAGGGTTTTTGAAATGATCTTGTAAGCACAATTACAAAGAGAATTAGGTATATAGCCATCAAATGTCTCCAAGCAATCTTGTTTTTGGATTAAAGCAATAAAGGTGGAATTAAGGTTCCTTGGAACCTTCTCTTGGACTCTAACTTCCTCCCAACTCTTAATAACTCTTCACCAACAAATTAAAAATATGCAGGTAGAATTCAACTGACCAACCATCAAGACATGGAATTCTATATTTATGAAAAGAGGACAAACATTTAGGAGTTCTTCTTTCGAAACTGCCTCGAACAGAGCCTCATTATCCTCAGCCTCAACCATCCTAGGGTAGGAGGAAAATTACTTCTAAATTTTTTCCAATATTACCTCTGTGAGGTTCCTTGAAGAAAGTGGGAAAACATTTGACCCCCAAATCCACTCAGCCTTTGAATCTACAAACCCTCTTTCCATTTGCATCCAACAAATCCTAGATAGTATTATGACTTTTCCGGAAGTGTGCAAATTTATGAAAATTTTGTATTTTGGTCTCCAAAGGATAGCCATGTCACCCTATTTTTTATCCTCTAATCTCTCTTCCTATGCAGAAGTAATTTGTTCCTCTAAGATTCCAAGTTCCTTGTTTTAGAGAGAGCCTCCTCATTTTACAATCCATCTGGGTTATCTGCATAGACATGTTCTAGATTTTTCTCCATATCCCTTAAATTCATATCTTGAGAAGTAAAGCAATCACTTGCCCGAGAAATCAATTTTGTTTTTATTGCAATAAGGGAATTAACAAATTGAGCACATACAATCTCTCCTGTTAGAGCATTGAACTTCACCCACGACTTCAAAACCATTTTTTTAAATCTTCATCATCATCCCAAGATGGATGGTATTTGAAGGGAGCTTTTGGTTTCTCCTCCCCAAGGATGAGCTCAAGAAAAAATGGAAAATGGTTTGAAAACCTGACATGTTCCACCTAGGATCTATAACTACACAAAGAATCAAGCTGAGAATGATGGAACAGAAAGAAGTCTATCCTTTTAGCCATCCCCACTTCACCCATACGATTATTAGACTAGGCGGGTTTAAGGACCAAGGGCTCAACATCCACTAATCCAAGAGCTTCAAATTTGTTAGTAAAAAACAACCCACCAATTTGTTGGGCCTCGCAGAGGCACCCTATATATCACCTCTATTTACAGTAAGATTTAAGTCCCCTTCAATGATGGCATTGTTACCAAAGAGAGACCTACAAGCCAGGAGCGATGACCAAAACTCATATTTTCCTTCGTATGGACCATAGACATTGAGGAAAAGAAGAGTCTTTCCAAGGGCATGGATGTGTAATACACAAACTTGAGAAGATATCGAAAGAATTAATAGGAAAAAAGACATGTTCTAGCCCATCACCAGACCCCCTAGGGAGCCAAAAGCATCTAACATAACAAAATCCCAATTGAAAAACATCTTTTTCAAATATTTCACCAAGGAATCCCTAACTCCCATTGTTTCCTGAATGAATGAGACATCCGGCAAAGCTGTATAAAATAACCATTTGAGGGCCATTTGTTTGGCTTGACCCCCCAAGCCCCTAACATTTAGGGAAATAATCTTCATGAGTTGACCCCCATGGGGGTTTTCTCTACTCCAAGAACCCATCATAATAAATGTTGTTTCATTTGATTTACCTCTTTAGTTGCTCGTGCCTAGGCATGCATAAAGGCAAACTTACACCCAAACTTTAACCCCCTTGACTCCTTAGGGCCATCCATACCCAACCCACCTAATTGAAAACTACCTTGGGAAGAGGAACTTGATCGAGGTCTCAACAAATAGTGACCCCCACCTCTTTTCCAAGGGGAAGTAATCTCACAATCTAGATCTTTTGAAGTGATAGGAAGATATCCAACACCAAAGTCAAAGTCTTTGGAGAATTTAACCACCAATGAAGGCGGAGGTAAAAATCCCACCCACATAGAAAGACCTGACCCTAAAGAAGAAGTGGAAGAAATCAACTTACCCTTTCTTGAAGGCAGAACAGTCTCTTTCCATATGTTTTCAAGCTTCTGAACTTGAGAAGGTGTGATATCCAGGAATTTGGTCATCACCAGAGTAGGATGACCTTCTCTTCCCATAGGAATGGAAAAAACCTCTATTCTCACCTCCTCTCGATCATGACTTCCTAAATCCACATTGATCAAATCAACTTGCTCGATGGATTTGCTCTTATCAAAGCATTTTGGGGTATATGTAAATGGACCAACTTCTGAGTTTACCTCTTGATCAAAACTTCTTGAAAACCTATTCTCCTTTACTCGCCAAACCTTCTTTACAAAGTGTTTGGATCAGTCCTTCACGGTGTGGCCAATAGGTGGCAACAAACACATAAAAAGGGGAAATTTAGGTAATCAAGGACTTGAGTATGCTTTGTTTGGCCCACCTCTATCTCCATTGATTCATATAACCCCAAGTTAACATCGATTTCAATCACGATCCGAGCTACTTAACGAACATATATGGTCTTGTAGGAGTCATCCACTTAGAGAAACTTACCAAGAGTGTCGCCAATGTCCTTCAAAGATTGATCATTCCACATCTCCATCCGCAAATTTAGGATTTTTTCCCAAACCGAGGTGGATTTTGCAAACTTTTCCCATGCATCGAAACCCAAGTGCCAAGGCTTGACGGATAAGCAAGCCTTGTCACGGAACCACTAACCCTTTAAAACCCTATTCATGTCCTCCTCGGATCTAAAAATAAAACCAAGCCATCGCTTTTCCAAAATGTGAAAAATAGGCACGTAGCCTAAGAAGGATGTCCAGTTGGCATGTACACATGAATTCAAATTGTCAGGATTCATTTTTTGTTCCCCAAATATTTCCAACCAGGTTTTCCTGTATAGGAGGCCTACCTGCTTTACATGGACATCCTTCCCCGTGACTAGAGAAATGCCCTTGCCTTGATATTTAATCACCTTTAATTGTTTCTTCTTGTCACCTACCGAAGGTAAGACACCAACACCCATTGTAGCCCTCTTCTTGCAACTTAGAGCTAAGAAAACCTAAATAATCTCAATCGTGATTCCTCCTTTGTCATCAAAGAGACACCAGGGCGTGCTCCTCTAGCTTCGCCATAAAGTTCCATATTACTCCTACTCATGTCCTTCTTTGGAATTAAACGCCTCTACAACCCATGAGGGAATATCTTTCCTTCTAACCTCATGTACCAATGAGAGGATTCCACCTCTGTCCTTGATTCGCTTTCCCTTTGATAACCTATATTAGTGAGATTCTTCTCCTTCACCCTGAGCTTAGGTGACGATAGAGGCATTGTTGTATCGACAGAACCCTCACATGTGACCTCCTCCGGAACCACTTTCCCTTTTTTTTTGCATACGACCCATCTCATGCCAAATCTCTCCTAACGTCAACGAAGATTTCCTCCTCAAACAAGGAATCTTCATTGTAATCCACCAAAGGAAAGTAATTATCTATCACTTGGATCCAACTCACTCACATAAAGATTTTTGCATGAGTTTTCTTTCCCCATCCAAGATTCACAAAAAATATATATATATATTAATATATAAAACTTATAATTAAATATAATAATAACAATAAACAATACACTATTACATTTAAAAATAATAATAATATAAAATAATATAAAACAACAAATTAAAAATAATAATAATATAAAATAATATAAAACAACTTTGTTGTTTGGATGCTTTACACGGAGTAAGGAGGCTCACATCTCAAAGAACATCACATTGAATCCAATTCGTTAGGCTAAAGGGAACCATCTCAATCCTTAAACCCCGTCCATGAAACGGATGATGAAAGATATTTTTTTATTTTTACACTTTGCATATATATTGACTTTAAAAAAGAAGAAGTAAGGAACAACTTTATTTTAAAGGAAAGAAGAGTAAGGAACAACTTATCTTAAAAGAATCTCACATAAATGATAACTACAAAATTAAAAAGAGTACACTCAATGCAAGTTATAAAGTAGGGATGGTATCAATAGGTAAAGGAGAAAGGTAGTGGTTATTTGGGTGGAATTTTTTGTTAAGGTAGTGGTTATTTGGGTGGCAGTAGAAAGCTAAATTTGATGATAGATCTTTTACCATTCAATAACTTTTGCTTTGAATATTCATACTTTGTTTGAAATAAAATTAAGCAAAATCATTTATTTATTTGTCTATTATAATTGTATTTTTTAAACATAGGTTAATTTTCGCGAGGGTATCAATTCAGTTGTAGTGAGGGTATACATTGAAGCATGAATATGCCCACACTTTAACATGTATTTATCATGTTCTACATTTGCTATGAAAACCAATGGTTTGGTAAAGGAGATCAACTGTCCTCGCGATTATATAAACTAGTATTATGACAACCAAAACACAATAACCTTTGCCTTGACAAGATTAAAACCTTGGACTCAACAAACAAATCTCTGATTGCTTGTGCTTGTCATAGATTATTTCTCTTGACTTGACTTACCATAAGAGCTTGGACTTGTTGTCAATACCCACACCCCTTGAGAGAAGCTTTGGGAACCAATGGGAACTCAGGGTAGCAAGGCTTAGAGGGAATGAAGAAGCAGACTATATAGAGTAGGGTTGCTCTCCTATACTTGTTGGTTTCTATATACTATCTATATAGTTAGTCTATCTATATAGTTAATGGATCTATATAGCTAAAGGTTAGGTCAATGGAAAAATACTCTCTACATGCATAGGTCACGAATGTGACTGATTACTTATATTGTCAAAGATGTTTATAGCTTGACTTAGATTATGTCTCTTACTGCTAACCTAACTCGGAAATCTTATGGTGCATGAGAGAAGAACATTTTTCCTTTCATATACCTTATTCTTCTATGAATCAAATGATTTGGTTCTAGGGACACTTCATTTGTTCTAAGCTATCTTTGTTAAGGCACTATCACACAAATTTGGAACGCAAAATTGCAATTACAGTACTAATCTCCTCGGTCTTATAGGATTTACTTTGAATTTATATAAGGGTCAAAATCGCTACAAGAATAAAGAACATAGATTACTTTGGAATACAAAAAAGGGAATGCCATATTACAAATCTGCATTTTGTTTGATTTTAGACTTGAAATATGATCCAAATTCACCATGAGTTTAGAGACAACTAGAATCCAACAAACTACGCCCAATTGTTTTGCTTTTGAATCTCACATTGACACATGAATATGCCCACACTCTGAACTATGGCTATCACATTCTACATTTGCTATGAAAACCAACGACTTGGTAAAGGAGATCAGGTTTTGACTTTCAAACAATGCTCCTACATCATCTTATCAGGATATATTTCACTATTTGTAAAGGTTTGAAGGTATTATTTAGGTAGAAGGAAATAAAATAGTATTTAGGTATTAAAGAGGTTATCTTCTTCTTAAACTCCACCATTAGAACTAGCTTTATATTCTAATATATTTATATTATTTCCAATCAACAATACATCAATCAATACATACAACCAACTAGGAACAAATAATCCACTACTACTTAATATAATCCACGAAAAACAAAGCTACAGGGAATCATCATTATATAAACTACAATCCTTCTCCTTAGGATTTCATTATTTAAAGCACCCTTACTCCAATGTGAGGGATAACCCCTATATTAAGTCTCATTAGGAGAAATAAAGTATCTTGATGAGATTGAATAGTCATAAGGAGAGAATCTGCGCATGTATGAATAGAAGACAATTGTGTATGTATCCACAAAGTTGATTGGATATCGTCTCGGCTGAAAAACTCATCACAGAGAACATAAGCATATAATAAAAGACAAGGGAACTCCAACACTCAACCTTTCAACAAAAGGTAAGGTGTTTTAAGCTTCCTTATAATATGTAGTCGGGAAATGAAAATGGTCATATGAATGAGTAGGTTTATGAAACCATAAATCTCATTTGTATTTATACCCTCAATTACAAGAATTGTAGGTAAACTCAACAGAGAAAATTTGACATCTTCACAAAGATTTCATCAATAATGGGGGTAGGGTTTAATAAGAGGGAGCCGACATAAACCTCTAGACTATACAATAACCTAGAGGTAGCTCAGATATTTCAGGAATCAAACTAGCTATAATATTTTGATAGACTTAAAGTTTTTTATAACAATGTTTCCCTATAATTTGTTTAGCACTTCAAAAATATAAGGGGTCAAGAAAATTATACTATAAGCAGATAGACTTTTAGCATCTTACCTTGTCTAAATTAGTACTGATTAATTCATGCTCAGTCCATGCAGAAACAATAGGTTTTATGGAGGCGACCAACTGGGAAATTGTCTCTGTCAACCTATTTATGCAATTCATTACATGTTGGTACCCTGCATCGTTCAGGTTATCAACATTTGAAGTGGTTGTTATTGGGCTTGTTTTAACTTCAACAGATGGAAACGAAATATCTGATAATGAAGATTTCGACTTGATCTTACTACCTTTACTAGATTCTAATGTTGCCATATATTTCACAATATCTTTCGCACCCAGTTCTCTATTGTGATTTTCCACCTAAAAGTCAATGTCAAGTTTCAACATACAATCAACTCGGTAAACAAATAAAAATAAATAACACAACTTAAATTCAATAAAAAATCCATACACTTAATGCAAATTTGACTTTTTGGCCTACAACCTGCTTTGACCAAAAGTATATGCAACTTTCACACCATTTCTTGCTTTTTTCCTATGGTACTCTTTGCCAAATACTCTTCGGAGTGCATAGTTTCCATCAACTCCTCCCACTACTTGGGAGATAGAGTTGAGTGAGTCCTATATTTTCCATCAATCATTGTTTTTCTACACAAATGTCTAAAATTGTTCATCGAAATTCTCATTATGTTGTGGTAATATATTCTAGAGATCTTGCCACCAACAGTCTCAAATGCATTTCCCATTTTTTGTATAGAATTATCCCCACTTTGTGGATCTCAGTCTAGAAATTTTGATTTGCAGACATCCAAATGAGCCCTACATCTTGCACCCATCTTGGTGGCCCACCTTGCAACATTTTGCCCAATGGGCTCACCATCTTTTGACACCTCAACCAAGAAAGACTTCTTACCTTCTAATTTTCTTTCTTTCGCTTTCTTTTGGGTAGACCTATACCAATCTTGACTCAATATTTTCCTTTTAACAACATCAAATACATCTTCCAAACTAGTGCTAATATTTGGTGATCATATTGCATCAAAAGTTGTAGATGCAACAGGTGTCTTTTGAGGCACAATGCTTGGACAAGATGTAACCGGTGTCTCTTCATGACTTGCATTAACTGGAATTGATTGCTCCTTATCCATATCAAGTGTGGTAGTAGGTATCTTATCAGTCACCACATATGTGCCTTCGAACATGTCCTTTAATTTAGAGTAAAGGAACTACATACTTGATTTTCCTTTTCCCTGATTTTTATCAATGATCTCCTGTAGACCATGTTCTATATCAAGTTGCACATCATCATGTGCTATGTCAAGTTGACATCATCACAAGTATTGTTTTCATTAACTACATTTGTAGAATCACAAATGTGTTGGCTTCTACAAGTTGGTGGTAATGTATCTTTAGTTGCCCTTGTTTTTTTCGTTTTTTTTTTTTAATTTATGAACTGCAATCCTTTTATTACATAGAAAAAAAATCATATTAGTACTTATAAAAATATAGTTCTTGCCTCGTGAGCTATTAAAACCTTCTTTCTCAAATAATATATCACTACTAAAGGTTTTTGGTGACTCGACATCGGTTATAAAGTGGATGAGGAAGGAACTCAAAGCCCATGATACATATAGTTCTTTCCTATAAAACATAAAACATTATTAAGCAAATTATATACTACTTAAGTGGATTAGCAACTTATTTGTTTGTCATATCGAGAGACGAGAAATATTCATCGTTCTTAGTGACAAGTTCTCGATGAAAATGCTCATATTCTGTTGTATTTTCAACATTTTGACTAGCACTTTTGTGCGTAAAGGACTTCTTCTTCATTTCCTGAAGTCCAACGATACACATGAGCAATGTCATTTCATAACAACTAGCTAACCCCATTCATTTCACTATATTCATGAAAACTTCAAATATTTGACATCAAATATTGGAGAACTTTTGGAGGTTCGAAACTTCAAACATTTGACAAATTCACATCAAACAATTTAAACAATTTAGTGAAACTATATTAATCAATGGTTTCTTTAATGGATGACTGCACATAGTTTAATATATGTGTAGTATGTACAGTTTCCATACATACAAATGTATAGAAACATAGCAAGAAGATAAAGAACTGCCTGATAATGGACATTTAATTGACTTCGGCTACCATTAAAGCGTCCTATGTATATTTAAATGACATGGGAGCATTGCTAGGCATCATTTGCCCATCCAATATTATTGGTGACATTCATTTAAGATTATCCATCTTCAATCACAAGAAAGAGCAGAAATTGAACATAGTGAGAGGACACAAGTGTTTCTCATTTCTTATTTATGTACTTTAATTGTCATAGTCTTTAGCTCAATTTAGTGTTACCAATTTATGATATCAATTTTGTAAATTAGGTGCACAGGAAAATTCCTTTGTCATTGGAACTAGTGAGAACAATAGGTAGTATTGGTTTCAAGCAAATTGAGTTGCAATAGCAGGTGATGGTGATGTAAAACAATGTTGGCTGAAACAAGAAAAGCTTTGAGAATAAATCTACTTAAGGGAAATAATTCTCAGAATCTTGCTCAAGTCTACTTGAACTAGCTGCCAATATTGGATTGATTGGGGTCAAGTCTTGATCATGAGAGACTCAATAAGGTGCAATAATTTAAATTGGGGCTATGGACTCTGTTATTGAACCTTTAACCAAACAAATGAGTGGACCTTTTACCAAATAATAGTAGTGGAACATTTAGTAGTTTATGTCAAGTTTTCACTGTAAACTCTCGAGGGGAAAAAACTGATCATTTTGCAATTGAACATTCTTTGCAAGGTGATTACATTTGATGAAGAACCTAGCTTATTGGTTCTCATGTTCCATTCATGGTGGTCACCAACAAGTTAGTGAAGATTCATGACTTGTCTCAGGATAATATTAATGCTATGCATTATTTTACATTATTGCAAGGTCACACTGGAGCAACCTTCTTACCACACCAAGGAATGAAGGAAGTTGAAAATGAATCCCATTGAGGCTTGGTTGCAGAACATCAAATATTCATCCCTTACCCAAGTTGTTTGTTGATGAAGACCACCTTGAAGATTTGAAGTTCATCTTTTGTTTCCTAGTTTCCGTGTTGGTTGCATATGGTGAGCCTAACAAGCATGTTTCTAAAGAAACAATAGAGAACCTTGGTCAAACACTAGTTCTAGTAATGACTCTACTAGTTGTAAGTTGAAGTCTAGTGTTCCTAGAAAGAACGTGGGCTTTGGTTAATCCAATCAATCAAGGATTTCATTCTACTATGACCTAGTGTGATGCCACATCAGTAGATGAGAATGAGGATGATGGCACTTCTTATGGAGAACTGGAAAGTATGGATAGAAAATATGATGACGAGAGTAACAATGAACAATCACTTGCATTAAAAGTTTATACATTCACATCTAATGGGGGCAACTTTATCGAACAACATTAATACTTTTGCTACATATCTGATATGACTATTTCTAAAGGATAACATTATCCATGTGCATTATTTTACATTATTGGAAAATTCAATCGTAGATGCAGTAAACATTGAACAACCATGTTCAACAATAAAAATCATTCAGATAACATCACTATCGTAGTGACCTTGAAGGCATATTTGGACTCTTAATAGGCAAAAACTTAAAATTTAAAACTATTACTATTTAGCAAGGTGGATAGTTCAACTACAAAGGAAAGTTAACGAATTATTTAGTGACCACTAAAGTTTAGGGTCAACACCCCACAAGTGAAAAAACACATACATACCAAGATGAAGAAGCAAGAAACGAGATAACAATGAACAATGTAACAAATTAAGGTAACAAGCTAACAAGTTAAGATGACAAGCTAGTTAAGGTGACAAATCATCATCACAATAGTTTGCAATACCACCAGGATCAGAATCCTGATCACTCGTGTATGCATCTACTTGATTTTCTTCCGCATCCTCGTATGCGACATGTAATACATTCTCTCTCCCAATCTCTCCATTTGGAATCAAAGTCTCTTCTTCAAACACCCTATCATCGTATTAAGCCTCTTCTTCTAATGTTTCATGTAAATTATCATATTTTCCATTGGGCATCATATCGACAACTTCCATGAATTTTTGCTTAAAACAAGACCTCAGTTTGAATGACATACACCATCCTGGGCTTCTTGCATCATCAATTAGAAATGATTGATTGATTTGAAGAGGGGAAACATACGGCTCATTAGTCTCTGATAAAAATTGGCGTGTATTCATGGGTGAAAACATGAAGTTGGGTAACCCTTTTTGCTTGTTTTTTGACAAACAAAACTGCAAAATCTTATATTTTTCAACTTCAACCCCTTTAAACCCATATCTCCCTTAGGAATTTCATCTTGAAGTAAACACAAATGTTTTAGAGAATTGAAATAGCTTCGTACTCATATTTAAACAAAAAAAAATCATGGACATATCATGGGACAAATTTGGTGCTCACCAATGACATATACTTGAAAATTTTATGTATGGATAATGAGTGACCTGCGTGAGCACTACGTTTTTGAGAGATGGTTATTAATTTTAGGGAAAACAAATGTATGCTCATAATATAAACACACTACACTTGTGCATGGACTATATTTTGAGCTTTTTTAGACTTGGGAACTATTTTTTATTATTTATCGAAATAGCATATGTTAAGAAAATGGTGCCTTGTTGACACATGTTGGTGAGCTTCAATTTTCTTTTTAGTGTGACTCTTATTGAAAAAACTAAAAGTACCCTTTTCAAGAGGACAGAGAAATAAAGATCTTTGGGAAGATTTCATTTTTTTTGGTGTTGTCTTTGTTATGATATTGAATTTTAATTTCAGGTGATTTTCAGAACAATAAAATTCTTAAGGGATAAGGTTTAGAAAAAATTATTAATAAATAGAAATTCAAATCGAAATGAAACAATTCTTATATCGTTGGAAACTAGATTAAGAGATGAATCAATTGCTACCAAGTCCGACAAATAATCTTCAAAATTTGCAGGGGTTTGGTCTTACTGAATTTGCATGTTCCATAAAGATGTAGGAGATTTTCACAGGTTTTGTTGACCACAAACTCTCGGCTGAGAAAATATCTTCCAAACTATCTACCAAGAGTTTAGTTCAAACTCTCATCTGAGAGTTTTTTCTAAATACAACGCAGTGATTGGCTCAAACTCTCAGCCTAGAGTCTTATTAAACTCTCGGCCGAGAGTTTGAACTCTCACAAACTCTTGGCCTAGAGTTTGAGGTTGAATTTTTTTCGCGTGTTTATCCGTGCGCACAATTGTTTTCCTCTCCATTCTCAAAAAAGCGTTACCCAACTTTGTGTTTTCACCCTTGTACATACAAATCCATACTCATCAAGTTGTATTGCAGATGGTTTGATCCACTTATATTTTAATAATATAGGACTATTTTCACCATAATCAACTCGAATAATTTTTGGATGAATCCAACATAAAATTTCTTCTTGGTTTTGTGTTGAAATTCAACACTAACAACACAATCACAATTTACCTTTCCTTTGTTCTTTTCTTCCACTCTTAAATGACTACCATAGACCCACATTCCACTAAAATGTAAAGCCCATATATGTGGAGATTGTGAAAGCTCAATTTCCTCTGTTGTTATATCTTGACCTTGTACTTTTGCATCACTAACTGCATCAACAATCCTTTCTTTAAATTTTGGAAAAGAATCACCTCAAATCAAATCATGGCGTTGTGCTTTTGAGGTCGACATCCCATTGTTTGATTCTCTTCTTCGTATTTTCTTGTACATAGAACATGAACGTACAAGACAATAAGAATAATGATATAAAAGTGTAAATGTAATTGAATAAATAAATTGGCATGTAAAAAATATTTTCATCTGCGCCACTTATCGAACAAAATATGTGTTTTGAAGAACATATGCATGTATCGCAATTATTTCTTCACGTGATAGCTTGAAGCGACATCCATTGCCTTCTAATACTTCACCTACAACTCTCTCATCTTTGTCATCATCCCATAAACGTCGATCAACATTTTCAAAATCCTTCATATATTATGTGCAAAATCCCATGGCATGTTGCATTGAATATCCCTTAGACATGTTGCCTTTCGGTTTTTCCCTAGTATGAACAATTTTTTTCAAAACCTTTATATAGCGTTCTATAGGATATATCCATCTCGTTCTTACTCATCCACAATGCTCTAGTTCATATTCCATATGTATCAAAAGATGCATGGAAATGTTAAAGATTGTTGTTGGAATTTCTATTCCAATAGACAAAGGACTTCAACAACCTCTTCCCTCAAACTATCAAAGTTTGAAGGATCTAGTACATGTAAACTCATTCTCTTTAATATTAGGCCCAACCTTATGATTTCCAATCTTGGTCCCTTTTCCAAACTTAATATATTAACCACAATAGGTAATATATTCTCGATTATGGCATGATAGTCATGGGCCTTGAGACCTTTGAAGCTATTAATGTTAGTTTGGCTTCTAATACTACTACGTACATATCAAGAGGGAAATCGAGTATGAGACATCAACATTTTATAATTGTGCATGTTGTTCCTTTGTCCACACATGTGAAGCACTTGGTTTTCTATATTTTTCATCATCATATTTTTCAACCCAAAGATTTTGACAAATATTTAGTAGTTGAAAGTGTTGATGTGATAAAACAGTATCAGAAACACCAAAAAGAGTTTCTATAATAGCATAAGTTGTATTCTTTTCGGTATGCCTAATGGTTATATCCTTAAAGTATGGAAACTTACAGAATATGCACAACCATTTTACACTACTTTCATTATATGGATCATCCCCACTACCACAAATCCCACCACTTCCAATAAACAACATTCTTTTTTGTCCATTCTCAATAATGTAATCACTCGTTGTTGGCAATGGTGCTTCATGATTCTCTTCCTGACTATTGAAACATGTTTTTTGTTGACAATAGGGATGATCCACTTTAACGTAAGAATAATGTCCACAATAAATACACTTACACAAACTTCTTGAGTGCCTCACAAAATCCTTAAAGTTGTAAGTAGGACATCCATGGTATCCATGAACAATGAGACCAATCAATGTGCCATTTGTAGGAAGATCATGAATCTTAAACAATAAGGAAGCTCTTAAAGAGAATTTGATTGAATCACCATCCCTTAAAAATTGAATTGCTTCAATTCCTTTTCAAAATCCCATTATCTTATCATATAATGGCTCTAAATAAACATCAATTGTATATGAAGTCACACTTTTCTTTCTTGGTATAATCAATGATAACATTAAGAAAAATGGTTTATTTTCTAACCACGGAGGTAACTTATAATTTATTAAAAAGACTGGCCAAGTTAACCATTTATTACTTTGACTTGAGAATGGGTTCACCCCATCTAGAGCCAGACCCAACCTTGTATTATGAGGATCTTTGGAAAAATCGGGCCATCTGTTGTCAAATTTCATTCATATCTTAGAATCAAGCACATGTCGTTGTTTTCCATCAGCGCTCTTATTTTGGGCATGCCATTGCATAAGTTCAGCAATGTCTTGACACCTATACATTCGAAGAAATCGTGAGATTAGTGGAAAGCGACAAAGAACCTTTCTAGGAACCATAGTTCATTTCATCCCTGGTCTAAACTTCTCTTCATGACATTTCAGACATTGAGTCTCACTTGCTATTTTTTGCGAAATAATACACAACCATTCACACATGTTGGATTTTTCATACCTTGAGACTAGCTTAGTGATTTGAGTTTTGCACTAACTTCATTTGGTTGGCAATTTGGAGTCAGGTGGTAAGAAGCAACGTAAGAATGCCAATAACTCATCTACACTCTCATTTGTCCAACCATGCATCGCTTTCAAGTTATGAATTTGAAGGATTGTTGTCAAATGACTTAACTTGCAAGCCTCCATACACAGATTTTAATGCACCTTCCATCAACTTGTTCCAATCATCGTTTAGACCCGCATTCAACATTTTATCAACTTCAAACCCTTCATATAATATTGTTTCCTCTCCATCTATGTTTGGTGCCTCTTCATATCTCATGCCATACAATTCTATCATGCTTGCATAATAATTGTCATCCCAAGGGCTTCCTGCAGGGGTGTAGCTCAACCGACAATTCGCTTGATATGAAGGAAATGTTGTAAATGGAGGTCATGAGTTCAAATCACCTCGGCTTACCCGTGCCCCATGCTTGAGGGATGTGTGGATGCACCTAGGGGTATAGTGGTAGCAGACGAGATTGGATCCTTGGACCCCGTGTCACGCGAGTACCAACCCCTTCCCAGTTGTCGATTCCCCTAGTTACAAAAAAATAAAAATAAAAAAAAATTGTCATCCCAAGGGCTTATACCACTATGCCCACATCTTATCATATGTCGATAAATAGCATTTATTTTTTGCACCTTTCCACCAATACAATCATTACGTGGACGTGGATATCCGTTAAAGACAATCTCATTGGCTATTCTCTTGTCATATGCATGGTATTCATCAGTTGTCAACCTTCGACGTTGACTTGTCATTAATGTTCTATATTCCAATATTAATCTGATGTGTTAATTAACAAATCTCAAATAATTTAGATAGTACAAGGGCACAAATTCGGCTACATCTGTGTTAACTATAGCAACATTAACAAGGAATTGAACTTGTCAGAGGAAGCCAATGTTATATCAAATCACCAAATCGGCACCGCTTACATTCAGTTCACTATTCTACCCGATGGAGCTTCTTTAGTAACTAATTCATGGATCTGTAACAAAATTAAGCCTATCAGGGTATGGGCAAAGCTAAAAGAGTTTTTTTATATGGAATTTGTTTTGAGGTCTTTTCCAATTCTAAAATTATTTACATATGGAAAAAATGGCTTGCAATGTAAACTCACATTCCAAAAACATAGATCAACCCTAATTGAGAAACTGACTATTTATCCCAAAAAAATCCAACATAATTGAATCATCTTTAACAAAAAATTTTGCTAAATATCAAACTTTAGGATCCTTGGAAATGGGATCAAGATACAGTTTTCTTTTGGAAATCCAAACAATGAATTAGGATCATAACTGTTATGACCATATGCAATTATGCAATTATGTTCACTCTTTACAGAGCAACTCAAAATGAGGAAGAATTTATGCTAAAGCAAGAGCTTATTGATGCAACTAAAGCTAGTTGGATTTATATAATGCCTATTGGGCCATCAAAGAGTGGTGTTCCACCTAGAATATTGGGAGCTCATTCAAAAATTGGTATTGTGGGTGGAGCCGCATGAAAACATTGACATAAAAAGGACTGGGTGTGAAATCAAACCTCCCAACAAAGTATATGCTAATCGAGGAAGGAAGAGTAATAAGAAAGGAATGCTTCCAAAGGTCAGGAATAACAGGAGGTCCTTAGATACAAAGTCAATAGATTACAATGATATCTACTAGTGAACATATTTGTTACAACAAAATTCCATGAACATCAACTTTTACTTCCTTCACAACTTACTAAGGGCTTCAAAATTAGCTTAGAGAGGCTTCTTGGGGCCTCAGATAATGATTTCTGGAAGATGGGATGGATATTTGCACAACTGGATCATCATATTGCATTCATTTATGATGGTAATGATTAATCATATTGGCACTCTCTAGGTGGAAAACTAGAGAACACCATCACTCTTGCTTGTCTATTGATCCAATTCTATTTTTGCAATGCTTGGAATTTCTGAAATGTAACAAAATATTTGGAAAGGATATTGTAAATTCGTCTCAAATATATATATTTTCTCATTGAGCTGAAATTATAGAGATTTGAAGGCCTCTTCAAGTTGTTTCCATGCTTATTTATGTTGATGCATATGATTATAAGTTCTCATTATTTCTTAAAGAGAGGCATTCCCTAGATTTGGAGGCCATATTTGTTGATGCATTCGAGTGGGAAAGTATTATGGTGGCACCATATGCAATTATGTTCACTCTTTATAGAGCAACTCAAAATGAGAAATAATTTACGCTAAAGTAAGAGCTTATTGATGCAATTAAAGCTAGTGGGATTTATAGAATGCATATTGGGCCATGAAAGAGTGGTGTGCCACTTGGAAGTTTGGGAACTCATTCAAACATTGGTATTGTGGGTGGATATGCATGAGAATGTTAACATCAAAAGGACCAGGTGTAAAATCAAGCATCCCAGCAAAGTATATGCTAACAGAGGAAGGAAAAGTAATGGGAAAGGAATGCTTGCAAAGGTCAAGAATAAGAATAGGTCCTTAGATACAAAGTCAATAGATTACAATGGTATCTACTAGTGAACACAATTATTACTATGAAATTCCATCAACATCAACTTTCAGATCCTTCACAACTTACTAGGGGTATCAAAAATAGCTTAGAGAGGCTTCTTGGGGCCTCAAATAGTGATTTATGGAAGACAGGATGGATGTTTTCCCAACCAGATCATCAAATTGCATTAATTTATGATGGTAATGCTTAATCCTATTGGCATTTTGTAGGTGGGAAACTAGAGAACACCATCACTCTTGCTTGTATGTTGATCCAATTCTATTTTTGCAATGCTTGGCATTTTTGAGATGTAACAAAGGATTTGGAAAGGATATTGTAAATTCGTCTTAGGTATATATATTTTCTCATCGAGCCTACTATGAATTTTTGTATCAATTTGTTTCTAATTCAGCCCTGGTGGGGTAGGTCACATAACCACCTATTTAACGGAAAAACCCATGGGGAATCATAAAGGATTACAATAGTGAGTAATTCCCAGGATGAAGACCGACCCATCAACATAAGAATGTTCTCCTTGTCATTTGGGAGCCAAAGACGAAGGGGAAATCCTAGATGTTATTTATATACCATATTTCTTCCGAGACATCTAATTTCTAAGATTGGTTCATGTGGACTTTTGGTGTGAACAAGGCAAGTTCATACCTAGACTTTTCCTCGACAATATTCAAAGGAATGTTGGATAGGTCAATGAAGGTGTTTAATTTATGATTGTCTTTTCCCCAAGGAAGTTGGTGTATCTATGTAGTCATGTGCACCGACCAT
The DNA here is from genome assembly GCA_027924585.1 of Larix kaempferi. Taxonomy (NCBI): domain Eukaryota; kingdom Viridiplantae; phylum Streptophyta; class Pinopsida; order Pinales; family Pinaceae; genus Larix; species Larix kaempferi. The sequence goes on along the minus strand of BSBM01001229.1, from coordinate 5,949,443 downwards.
TTGCATGCTTAATGCTTTTTAATTAGTCTAGTAGAGGTTGGTCTTCATGCATACCATCATTTTCCTTCCTTGTTTTCCCAAATTGAAACTTACCTGCGAATTAGCTGCAGAGGGCCTTCCAACTGTGAATTCCTTGTCCGCCTCTTCAAAAGTATCCACTTCTTCTCCACATCATTTTTATCTATGGTAGTTTCTATACATATATAATTTTCATACCAATTCCCTCACTCACGATATGATGAAGAGTTGGTTAAAATCCCAATTAAAAACCCATCTGAATGGCTCCCGCCATGGACGATGCTTTGGTTTTGAGGGTATCGGCAATTGTAATTAGTAAATTGGTCCAAATGACCCCTTCCCTCCCAAGCCAAAGATTTGGCCAACTAAACCATGGCTGAGGGTATTGGAAATGGTAAGTAAGTCTGTCCAAAATGCCCCCTTCACGCCTAAGCCAAAGATTTGGCCATTAACTATGCCTTGGCTCCTGTCAACTACACAACCATGGACGATATTACTTTGGTTTTGAGAGAGATTTGGGGTTCATGATGGTAAGATAAGGTAAGTCAGTGGTATAATTGCCATATGCTATAATAATGTAATATTAGTAACCTTCCCCTTAAGCCAAAGATTTGGCCAACTACACCTCGGCTCCCACAAACTACATTCCCACGGAGTACCGTATTGCTTTGGTTATGAAAGAGCAATTTGAGGTTCACAAATATGGTAAAACAAGGTAAGTCGGTGGCATAATGACCATATGGTATAATAATGTAATATCAATACCATATGATATAATATTAATTAAGGTCGTACTAGCGGTCATGCAATAATATAATTAGAACCATAAGGATGTAATATATTATAATTAATCAACCTTATGATTAATTAGCAATGTTAATCCATCGCATAAGTCATGTGGCCTAAGGGGATTAAAGTAATCCTTAGGCTTAATTTATCAATAACTAAGATAATTATTTCGATGAGACATTAATTATTTAATCCAATGTCAAATGATCAAAAGCAAATCAATAGGACAACTCATGTATATATTATGTTGAGTCAAGGCTTGATGATCAAGTTCTGGCTAATTAACTAGCTATATGCATAATATAATATGCGTATAAGTCCCTTAGTCATGGTCTACGTCAAATTACATGCTAATGGGCCGCCGGGTTGGAATATGCCAAAGATTGTTGGACATACGTCACATCCATGCATATAATTAATATATACTACGAAGTTAATTTCAACATTAAAAATCATAGTCATTGTTCTTGTAGTTGTTATTTAGTCATATTTTTTTATCCTTGGACTAAATTAGTCATTTGAGTTAGTCACTTTTAGCTATGTCACTTACTATCTAGTCATTTTTTTTTGAACGAAAACGGTTAGTTTTTATTGGGTAGAGCACGGTTGGGCCATGGCCTAAACAACATCCATTACAGATCCTTTAGCCCACTTGAATGAATAATACCAATCCTGCTATTACAAAATAGAGGGTTGCCTTCCTACGGGATAGGAGACCAAAAAGGAGCATTATCATTCTTTTTCAGCTATGCTTGAGCTAAGCGGCAGCCCATATTGGCCTTTGCATCTGCTTTCTGATTTAGACTCTAGAGAATATGAAATAAGGAGGTAGATATGAAATTTTGCAGCAATCTGCGGACCCTCTGCAAGATCTTGTTGAGCACCGAGTTATTAAAATTGTCTTCCGTGTTGAGGATTTTTATTATGATTACCGAGTCTTCAAAAATTTGAATGTCTTGACCAACATGTCCTTGAGCGAGCTGACAAGCTTTGAGCAAGCCTAATATTTCAGCCTAGTTATTAGTACTCTGCCTGAGCCCCCAACTGAAGGTGTCTTTACTTTGACCATCCAGACCGTAAATGATTCCTCCCGCTCCTACTGGTCCGGGATTACCTTTAGCTGCTCCATCAAAGAAAATCGTGACTTTACCTTGGTTCTGCCACCACAAATGAAATTCAGATTCAGTGCTCCGCAATCTCCACATTGGATTGCTATTTGGACGAGAAGAGATCTTGTTCCGAGTTCGGTGCATAGGAGCTCCAAGCCAGCTAATCTCTTCTGGAAGCAGAAGATTAGCTTGTTTAGGAGGACGATTTTCCAAATTTTCAACCAACAGAGCTTTGGCTTTAGCCACCACAATGGAAGGGGAGCACAAGCTATTTTGAAAAATTCCTTCATTCCGGGCTAACCAAACTTCCTAGCAGATGTATTTTGGAAGAGCATGCCAAATTTTGTACCAAAGAGAATTGCTCTTTATCGCATGGGGATATCAGTCTTTCCAAGTGGAGAATAAATAAACTATAGTGCTCTGCATTGGTACAAAAACGTTAAGCCCCTGCACAACCAGCTTCCACACCTCCTGCGTGTAAGAACAATCTATGAACAAGTGGTCAATTGACTCCTGAGCCAAACAACAGAAAGGGCATCTATGAGGCCCATTAATGCCACGCTTAGCAAGATTCTCCCCTGTCAGTAATCTTCCATGTATGAGAGTCCATCAATTTTTTTTTAATCTTTGGGATGCTATAGAAATCCCAAACGTGCTTCCACAATTCGTGAGTATGAATCTGGGCATTCTGCTTTTGGAGCATAACGTACTTGTGAGTTGCTGTATATACACCTGCAGAGCCCCACCCGCATTTATCACGAGCTCGGAGGTGGACCGGGGCTAACCCAGAGAGCTCCACCAGCAGGGATTTCTCTTGCTCTTGCATCCAATCTGGAGGTCGTGGAAAGTGCCATGCTTCCCAGTTTCCACCAGGATCCCAAATTGAGATATCTGCCAGCGTTTGGATGCCAAGCTGAGTTAGCCAAACATGAAACTCTGAGAATTCTTCAGCTTGCTTGAGCGGTGGATTCCCATGATTTTTTCATCCCATAGCTTGATATTCTTCCCATTGCTAGGGATACGATATAGGTGGGATTTGAAGAAATTCCAACCACGACTGCATAGCTTCCAAATCGTGGTACCTTTGTTGTAGCTTCCAGCCTCCATACTATTTATAGAGAGGCCATTCATATATTTTTGGGTGAGCACTTGACTAACAGGATGGCTTTGATTCAAGAAGATATTCCATAGTATTTTCCCTCCCATAGCCAAATTAGCCAATCTTGGATCTCTTATCTGAAGACCACCAACTGAGAAAGACCGTTTCACAATGTCCCAACTGACCAAGTGAATTTTTTTTTATTCCCCTTACCTCCTTGCCACGACAACTTAGGAATTAGTTGAGACATCTGCTCTGTAATCATTTTAGGAGCCAAAAAAAATGAAGACTGATATATGGGGAGGGAGGAGATAACATATTTAATGAGATTTAGATTTCCAGCAGTGGTGAGCCAATGTCCACCCCAGGCAGCCAATTTAGCCTTGATTTTGATGATTATTTCAAGCCATTGAGAAGCCTTTGTAGTGCCCAGAGTTAAAGGCAGGCCTAAATATTTGATGGAGTCCCACTCAGCGTATCCCATAAATCCTAAGGAATGGGCAATCCGAAGGATGGTAGGCTGATCTACCTTCCATCCATACACTGCACTTTTTCGCTTATCAACCAAAGCTCCCAAACTTTGCAGAAGCTGTGGATTACAACGTTGAAGGCCCTGGCAATTTTTAATGAGGCACCACCCAAAAGGACGGAATCATCAGCGAACAAGGCATGGTTTAAAGGTTCAAGCTCTTTCACCACACGGATACCTAGAACTGTCCCAGCTAGCTTCTCAGCTGTCAATTTTCGGCTAAGAGAATCGACCATCAGAATATTCAAGAAAGGGGACAGGGGACAACCCTGCCTAATGCCCCTCGTGGCTTGGAAATAATTAGCTAGCCTGCCATTAACCAGCGGGGCGATCCAAGGATTTTATATACATGCTTTGATTAACCTGACAAAGTCAGTACTAAAACCAAAGGAAAGAAGAACTTGAAAAAGAAAGGAGTGTCTTACCCGATCGAAGTCATTAGCCATATCAAGCTTTATGAGCATCCCTTGCTCTTGCCGATGATAGGTTGCTGAGATGTGGATTGCTTTCTGCGACTAGAAGGAGAGGTTGAGTGCTTTTTTATCCACTGTTTCAAAGCCAATTTAGTAGCTTTTAATTTCCGCTCCCAAACATAGCTGCGTGAGCCTATGACAAGAGTGTTCCAGGCATTTAAGACGGTGTCCATGAACCCTTCTCTAACAGCCCAGAGTGGACTGAACCGGAAGGGGATGGGCCCCAATCTTTCTTCTTCCTCTAGCTGTAATACAATAGGCTTATGGTCAGAAGTCAATTTTTCCAGAACTCTCATAGAGATGATCTTTTTCTCCATCAGAAAGGTACTTTGGAGTAAGAATCTATCCAACCGGGTTGCAATGTGATGTCTCCCACCTCTGTTATTAGTCCAAGTGAAAAGCCCTTTCTTAGGCTTGAAGTCCATAAAGTCCCACTGCTGTATGATATCTTCCACCAATGGGAGAAAATAGTCTCTGCTGGTAAGGCCTCCACGTTTCTCCTTGGGTTCGAATACTAAATTGAAATCTCCAGCAAGAATTAAATTCTTGGGAGGGCGCATCTCTAGAAAGGCGGACAGAGATTGCCAACAATCTTTCTTTTCAACATAGAGGACTGGAACATAGAGATTGACGAGAGCAATGGTTAAATTACTAGTAACATGACAAAGCTCGGTGAAGATCCAGTGCTGCGTCTCGAAGGATCTATTGAGGTGAAATTTGTTATCCTCCCAAAGAGTATCCAACCCTCCGGAGGAGCCCCGTGCACTAACTGCTTTCCAGACATTTCTTTTCCATTTCGAATTGTTGATTTACAGAAGGGATGACCCCTCTATTTTAGTCTCTTGGAGCAGGAGGATCTCAGGGGTTTCATATTTCAACAAATTATTTACCGCTTCGGATTTCAAGGGATTCCCCAGGCCTCGACAATTCCAAGAGACTAGACGCATTATTTACTGGCAGGTGAAGGAGCAGCTCCTCCCTTGGGAGGCCTGTTTCTCGTATTTCTGCCTATGGACATCTCAATCACAACCTGGATACCTTTCATTTTTTTCCTTTCAGCTTCTTCAACCCTTGTCTCCCTATGTGATTTTCGCCTGACTCTTTTTGAGGTCTTCTTGAAGGTCTCGTCTTCCAAGGATCCTGAAATCTCCGGGGATTTCTTCCTTATCATTTCTGCATAGGAGAGAGGGCTAGTGACTCCTGTTGGGGATCCAGCTTGTAAAGAACCTATTTCTTCCATAATTTTGACTTCAACATTTTTTGTGGTCGGTTGCTCCACCTCCTCCGCAACTATAACTGGATGATCTTCAGGGATACTAAGAGACTCAAAGGGGTTGGAATTTGACTATGTTCTTGGGGGGGCTGAGCTCCCTTCACCATTGGGTTGTCCAGAGGGAGGGACTGCACTCCCAACCAGAGCTCCTTTTCCTTTAGTTTTGCTAGTCTGTTTAGTAGTTGTTGATTTCTGAACCGTAGCCCATTGCTCTCCCTTTGTTTTCTCGACCTCCTCCTCTCCTTTCTTTTTGCAGTACATGGCGAAATGGCCATAGCCATGGAAAAACCGGCATTTGAATGGGAGTTGCTCATAGTCCAGTTCTTGTATGTATGACCAGTCTACCACCGTGAGCTTTATAGCTTCAGGGAGTCCCACTTCCAAATCCACCTCTACACAAATTTGTGCACAGGTGTACTAACCTTTCCTCTCTGCACGGTCTATGTATTTTCCAAGCTTATTACCAATGGCCTCTAAAGATTTGGGATTCCAACAGTGCAAAGGTAAGTGCGGCAGCCGAACCCAAATTGGGACAGCCGAGGGCACATCTTGTGTAGGATCAAAATCCGGCGTCCATTTATTCAGGTTTGAGGCCCATAAAATACGGTCCATTCCTAAATATCAAATTCCTATCCTCTACATTGTCAAAAACAAAGATAAAAAACCCTTACCCACTAAAAAGCTTCTGATGCCTTCTTGAATCAAAGATCTCCAGTTCCTCTGGACCCAGTTGTCCACAGCTTTGGGTGATGGCCAGAGGCCGGTGAACTGCCCAATAAGTCCACGCTCAACAAGATTCAATGCGGATTTGCAAGGATCTTCAGCCGGCAGAGCGACGGTAGGGATGCTAGCCAGGCATTTCACAAACTTTTGTTGTTGCTCGCTAGCTGGACGTTTACAACTGGTAGCTAACAACAGCTTGAACGTTACTATCTCGAGAGGAAGTAGGGTGGCCTCGAGGCCCCCTCCGGGAGCCATGGGAATGAACCAGCACGCAGGTGAAGAAATCAAACCAGGACGCAGCCAAAAAACGCTGCCAAGAACTCATGCTTATCTAGTCATATTTTTTAATCCAGGACTAAATTAGTCATTTAAGTTAGCCATTTTAAACTATGTCACTGAAAATTGCTTAAATTTGGTAGCATTTAGCTTGAAAAATCTGTCATGACTAACTTTTTCGGTTGCATAGTCATAAATTTGCCAAATTGTATTAGTGGGAAGAAATAAGAATCTTAAGGGTGACCATTAATTTCTATCTGTTAGCTTGTCAATGAAGGACAATGATGATATTTTGATGACTTGTAAGAAGACCATCAAAGGACAAGAAGCTATGAACTTGTTCTTTGGAAGGGTCTATGTGCACATTGAGATTCCAAGGGCCATAAAATTTATCGTAGATTCCTTAGCTGGGAGAGATTATGTTCTGTCTTTCCTTTAATTAGGATTGTTTTAGCTCGAAGACCACGTGCATGAGTTGCTACTAGGTGAGGGGTCGTGGGTTCATTGTGATAGATTACCTTATTTATTGCTAACTAGAGTTTCTAATTGATGTAGAAGGGGGTGGCTATCCTCCAATCAAATGTTTGTTGACAAAGTAAGTAACATTGAATTTCTATAATGGTTAATTTCTATTCTAGAATAATTCCAAGCAACTCATTTTGCTAGTTGCGCCGAGAGGCGCTCTATAACCCAGTATGGGGGAGATGTTGTAACGTTCCTGCATAACAAAATAATAAAAAATAAAATAAAAATATACATGTCAGCCATAAATAATTAAAATAAAAAAAAAATTATATTTTATAATAAAAAATTATATGTCGAAAATAAATAAAAAGTAGTGTCTTTTCGTTTGAAATATAAGAATTGCCATATATAAAAAACATAACAAAGATAATATGCATAAACAAAACATTATACAAACAAGATAGTGTGAATCTACGGCAAAGCAAATGGATCCAAAGAAGAGCGAATCTGATCAACTGAATAAAACCTAGGACATTGCTGCGGACAGGTAATCACTGCTGGAGGACAGTCTGCGTTTTTTTCTCTCTTACTGTTGCTTTTCTAAATAAATTTAAAATTTTACAGCGTATAGTAGAACACAGTAGTTTCGGTCAATTAGAATATTTATAATATTATAAATATAAACGTAAATGAATAACCGGGCGCCGTCATCGTGGATCTCCTCATGTTAATACATGGTGATTAACATGACATTGCCATCGTGGATGAATACGATCTATTTGAAAGCTTAAATCCTATTGATACGTAAGCTCAAATCAAAGCTTAAATCCTATTATTAAAAATGGATATGATTATTTGAAAGGATAATATTATTTAAAAAACATGGATAAGGTATTTTAAATAACAATAAAACAAGGTTTTTTAAAGTAAGGTTTTCATATAGGTTTTTTTAATAACATGTTTTTAATACGGTTTTTAAATAGGTTATTTACATATGGTTTTCAAATAGTTTTTTTTAATAAGGTTTTTAAATAAGTTTTTTTTAATATGGTTTTTAAATAAGGTTTTTTTTTTTAAATATAATTGAAAATGTAATTGAGAAATTCACTAATATGTAAAGTGTGTTTTTTCTTATATAGATTTTAGTGTATGGTGTATTAATATTTATGTATAGATGTATAAATTTCAGTGTAAATTCCATAGCTATAAAATTTTCAGTGTACCTATTAATGCATAGATGCATAGATTTCAGTGTATGGTGTATTAATATTTATCCATAGATGCATAAATTTTAGTGTAAATTCCATAGCTGTAAAAATTCCAGTGTAGCTATTAATGCATAGACGCATAGATTTCAGTGTATGGTGTATTCATATTTATCCATAGATGCATAAATTTTAGTGTAAATTCCGTAGCTGTAAAAATTTCAGTGTAGCTATTAATGCATATATGCATAGATTTTAGTGTATGGTGTACTAATATTTATGCATAGATGCATAAATTTCAATGTAAATTCCATAGCTGTCAAAATTTTAGTGTAGCTATTAATGCATAAACGCATAGATTTCAGTGTAGATTCATGGATGCATAAATTTCAGTGTAGATGTTAATGCAACATTTTTGATATAGATTATCGATAAAAAATGGAAGATGTGCATGCTGAAGATGTTATGAGACAAACAAAAGACGAACAAAGAAAATAAAATATAGAACGACAGAGATCATGCCAAGAAATAAAATTTAACAAAATGACAGCAAAAGCGAGAAAAAAAAAATGCAGATCGATATAAAGAATATTGAAAAATAAGGTTAGAAGGAATGACTTAAGAAGAACAAGAAGAAGAAAGGAAACGAAAAGCCGATCGACAAAAAGAATATCGAAAAAGAAAGTTAGACGAATTGACAATAGAGGAACGAGAAGAACAAATAAAACAAAACGTTGACTAACACAGAGCATATCGAGAAAGAAAGTTGAAGCAATTAGAAGAACAAAGAAATCAAATTGTAGAACAGCAAAGACAATATTTAACCAATATTCTTGTAGAACCAAATGTAGAAAATGCTCAACGTGTAACAGTTGATGAGTGACATGATGTTGACATGGTCCAATTTGAAGTAGTTCCAATTGCTAATATGGTCCTAGATAAGGAGATTCAAATTGAGGATAATATATCGGTACCATATGAAGAAATGTATACAAGACATAAGAAATGTATACTAAACATTTACAAAATCTTCCAGATTCAAGATTGGGAGAAAGATTAATGAGATTTGGAACGGTATTAAGAGGTACACGTGCATATTGGAGCAAGTGTCCTCAAGAGTTATCTGACTTGATTCAACAGATTGGTTGTACAACAATATTCTTCACACTAAGTGCAACAGATATGCAGTGGCCTGATTTGCATAAATTAATGCAAGGCATAAGTCCTACAAATCCAGGTGAAGCGAGAAAATGGAGACGTCAAAATCTAATTGATGATCCTCACATCATAGCACATTATATACACTTAAGACATACAATGTTTCGAGAAGAAATATTCGAACATTTTCATCAGGCTACAGATTTTTGGAGTCGCTACGAATGGAAACATCGTGGATCTCCTCATGTCCATGGGTTTTTGTGTTAAAAAATGCTCCCAACATGGACACTTTGAATTGGGATGACCCTAGAGAAGTTAGATCTGCAAAAAATTATTCCGATAGATGTGTGCATGCAATTAATCCATGTGAACAACATCAACGAAATATTCAAATTAGACTTAATGTAGATGATCACCCTTCTATAAAAGACACAAAACGAATATTTCACTCTGATCCGATGATTTATTATGAAGAACTTCTTAATTGTGTTGAGAGTCATATTACTTGCAATGAGAAAACTTGTCTACAAAAGAAGAGAGGAAGAATGGTATGTCGATATAAGGCACCATGGGATATATGTGACCAGTCAAAACTCTACCTTGATGAGGAAGGAGAAAACAAATATGAACTTAAACGAAATGATGACAGAGTGAATACACACAGTTGTGAAACACTAATGATGTGGAGGGCTAATATAGATTGCCATCTTGTACTTTCCAAACGCGTGGTTATTAATTACATAGCAAAATATGCTGCTAAATCTGAAAAAGGGTCTGAAACATTTCACGATATGTTGATGCGTGTCTCTTCTATTTAGAATCCGAATGAACCAGCAGCCCATGCATATAAAAGTTTGTTGTGTGAATCCATTATTGACAGGGACATTGGTGCACAAGAGACATGCCATTTGCTTCTAGAGCTTCCTCTTTCAAAATGTAGTCGGCGTTTTGTGGTTCTAAATGTTGGTATGAAGGTTTTCAAACAAGTACAAGTTGATACATATATTGCCAACAATGATAATTCTTTGACTGATGCATATACTAAGCGATCTGAGAATATGGAGCAATTTACATTGATAGATGTTGCAAAATCTTGGTCATACGACAAACGTTGACGAGGAGAAAAATGGTTACCGCGAAGAAATGCAGCTATTGTACCTGTATTTCCTCAATTTAACTCTATTCCCGATTGAAATGATAAGAAATTTGCTGAATTTTGTTGGTCTGAGTTGGTTTTGCATAAGACATTTCATGACTTTCAGAAGGATATAGGCCACACACCTGATGAAATAGTACATAATTGGCAAAAATTGCAATATATACCTTGGCATGTTGATCGTAAACCAATGCCTGTTGTTGATCGAGTTGAATCTGATGAAGAAGAAGAACATCCAAATCAACAAAGAGATTCCAGGAAGCATGAATGGGAGATCATATGCGGATTATATAAAAATCAGTTTATAAATTACAATGAGTTTGAGATGCTTGGACATAGGGATCGTGATCGTATGCATGACTGGAACACTGCTTTTGTAGATGAAGAGACTTCCAGTCATGCAATTAATTTCATCTCTGAGAAGCGAAAATTGAAAAGCATTCCTACTAATCAACATGCAAAGTCTTACTCAATTGATAGTTTGGAGGTTAAGCAAAGAATAACATACGATGTTATCCTTGAGCATTATAGATCAAGTGTTGATCCACTACGCATGATAATCCAAGGAACTGCAGGTACAGGAGAGTCATATTTGATTGGAGCTATTAAAAATACACTGGAAAATGTCTCGCATCCAGGGAAAAGTCCATTACTTCTTTTAGCTCCTACAGGGGTTGCAACTTTCAACATATCCGCAACAACAATCCGTTATGTACTTCATATACCAATCAAAGAAATTAATCTTTTACGAGGACCCAACTTAATTAACTTACAAGAAGAGATGAGGAATGTGAAATATATTTTGATCGATGAAATGAGTTTTATTGGAAAAAATATATTAATTAAAATAGATTCAAGACTTCGTCAAGCCTTACCAAAAAATTCTAATATACCTTTTGGTGGTAGATCAATTATATTGGTCGTTGATTTGGGACAATTGCCTCCTATCATGGATAAGCCTGTATATGCATATGAAGGTCATGCAAAAGAATTTTGTGGAACACATTCACTATAGTTGTGACCCTCGATATCGTGTTTCGACAGAATGGACAAAGCAATGAACAAAAAACTTTTCGTAATTTGTTAATGAATATTAGAGATGAAATTCCAACAATAGACGATGGAAATTACTGATGACTCGTACAGATACTTCCTTAGACGCTTCAATGAAAAATTCCTTCGATAAGGTGATGCATTTGTTTGCGACAAATGATGATGTAAACTGTCATAACAAGCGTTTAATAAGAAGCTTGAACTCTCCCATTGCAGCTAGTATTGCTACATCTGTAAGAAGCAACTATTCTATGGAAAGAGATGAAGAAGACTTGGAACTTGAATTACTTATAGCCATTGGAGCAAGGGTAATGCTCACATCAAACCTTTGGACTGATGTAGGACTCGTCAATGGTGCTCTTGGAGTTATACAACAAATTGTATATAACCCTGGAAGTTCGCCTCCAGAACCACCCACCTATGTTTTAATAAAATTTGATAATTATGTGGGGATTCCATGGGATGAATCATTGCCTCAAGTTGTTCCTATTACACCTATGGAAAGAGGTAATAAAAAAAACTTCCATTGAAACTCACTTGGGGCTTAACAATCCATAAGTCACAAGGATTAACATTTGACAAAGCTACTATTAATATTGGAAAGCAAGAGAGGCAGGGTATGAAATTTATAGCAATATCTCGAGTTAAAAATTTCACAAGTCTACGATTTCAACCTCCCTTTTCATATGATCGATATGAGAAGATGTCAAAACTACCGGGTGTGAAGATAAGAAAAGATGAAGAATATAGATTGAGAATGATCACTATGTAAACTATATTTTCATGAATTTTTCCTTACAGAATTATGGTCTCTGTTTTCCAATTTAACAATTTACTCTATCCTTTGTACTTTTTACTTACATTATGATAATCCTCATAATTGTATTTGTGTTTTCAAGTTAACATATTCCTTACAATATAATAATCGTCAAAGATATTTAATTACATAATATTGATCAAATTCCAATTTTGTGTCACCACCCACGACTGGAACCAGCCTAGATCCAAATCCTAGGCTCTATCAAGCGCCGAGAGGGATCAAATCTCTCGAGGTGCAAGCCTCTTCTCAGGTATTGCATTCAAGGACGTAATCATGAAGAGGTTTGCACCTCGAGAGATTTGATCCCTCTCGACGCCTGATAGAGCCTAGGATTTGGATCTAGGCTGCTTTTAGTCACACCTATTTATCATTATGAACATCACTTGATGGAATGCATACAAAACAGACTATTAAAGTCAATGAAAAATTAATTGTCAATAATTGATACTTATGAAAAATAGGTTATAATGAATGATTGAAATATTAATACTCAACTTAATTAATAGCAAAAGAAAAATATTCCATAATATCATTTTTTTAAAAGAATAACTTTGTGGAAAACCGTCTGAATACCTCCCCGTAATTAGTGAATGGTAAATTATTGATCATGATTACAAAACCTAAAATGGAAATATCAAGAGCATTGAACCCATGACCTTCCCAACTTTAGTGGTGAAAACTCATATCTAACTCATAACCACTTAAATTAACCTTTAAAACTAAATATTACTTTATTTTATTAATAACGTTGACCGATAGATGTCATTCAGAAGATAGTGCTATAATTATGATACTTGTCACGTGAGATGTCATTGGGAATTCATTCAGTTATTGATTCCATGTCGTATTCATTTTGACAATGGTTTCATTATCAACTAAAAAGTGATTCTAGTATGTGTCACCAAGGGTTGTTACTATTATATAGATATTCCATATCCCTTCTTTAAGAAAAAGAAAGAATACTTTCGCTTAAAGTAAAGAAGGAAAATAAATTGATTTATTGTTATGAATGTTTAATTTTTTTTAAAGAGTTGGAATTTTATTATATTTATTTTTAATTATAATTTAAATTAAGAATAATCTAATGGTTTGGATTTGTTTTTAATTATTTTTGTTAAAAATTTAGATTAATTGTTGGAATTGTAAATAGAAGTTGTTGAGATTGCACAATTTAGGCGCAATAGGGGTATTTGAGGTTGTTGAATATATTTATGTAGTCAGAAATGAAATTTCAAAAATAATAAGTTATGATTTGACCAGCAATTATATTGCTAGATTCTTGTGATGGTAGCCGGAAAAAATCCAAAACATAGAACGTTTATACTACTTCAAATAACTCCTCTATTTTTATTTTTATATAAAAAATTAAATTTCTAAAATGAATGTAAAAATCTTATCATCCAAAACTTTATATAAAGTAAATTATATGATGACAATGGCAATGGTTTATCCATTGAGATCAATTTTGATTGATTGGACCTTTAAAATGCAAATAATCACTTGGTTTTCTTTAGAATTTTATTTATGTCCTCGAAAAGCTTTAAAAGAAGCATTCTTAAGTCACCATAGTTGTGATGAGTTAAAATGTTAGGAAGGTTGGTATTGTAACAAATATTTTGAAATTGTGATTTAATGTGGACGTATGCACAACATTCTAAGAGAAAGTGATTTTCATCTTCAACCTTCCTAGTGTCACAAAGATGACAAATTCTTACGTTTCATGATGTTTTAAAAATTGTCCAACACCTATTTCACTATGGAGCTCATGAGAGTTCATTCTTATTTTAGCAATGTTGATTTTCTTCTTTATGCTAGTTAAAACATAGATAGAATTTTGATCATAGTTACCAAATTCGATCAAATCGGCCGAAAAAATCGAAAATTTGGCGATTTGTTTGATTCAATTGAATTGTTCATTCAATTTCAATCTGATTTCTGTGTAGGAGTAAATAATTTAAACCTGCAAGGTTGGTGTTCCTGCATACACCGATTTGGAGGGCAACAATGACACGAGGTTCTGTGGACATGGGTTTGGACGACAACAGTGATGTGAGGTCAATTGCCTTTAGCTCCAATGAACGTAGTTTGGACAGGTTTCATAAATGAAGATCACATATAGGCCACTATGAAAAGTAAGAGCATACTGTGTGACAATAAATGTATATTGTTGATTAATTTGTCAGATTTTTCCATGAATTGTAAATTATGTCCACAAACTATTTATGTATCGTATTGAATTCAAACTTGAATTCGAATTTGAACTTGGTAACTATGCTTTTGATCTTCTAGATTAGGGTTGACCACCTCCTTATAGTATTTTAATTTTTTCTTATCCTCTAATTCTTTATCACACCACACACTTTCCTTAAATTTAAATGTAATAGTATTTTTAATATTATCACTATTCTATAGAGTGATCTCTTACTCAACTCCCCAATGATTTAGTCATGGCTTTGTATCTTTATGCCAACCTTGCTTAAGTTGCAGGTGGTTTTGACTAAAGTTTGAAGCAATCTTAGGAAGCCTATTGTCTCCCATGTTGTTTATCTTGTTCTTGTACATCATGTACCTAGTCATAGCCATGCTATTAATGGGGAGAGACTCGCTTCTGTCGGGAGGATATGATAGCACGTATTGCTCTTAATTTTGAGTTTATAAGTTATAAAATGCTTTTGGGTCTACTCTATCATTCTCCATAATTCTCCAGAGATGCTCCAACCCTAGACTTACACCCATATAAGATTACATGAGTGAGGTAAGTCTTAAAGAGAAGTTTCTTCTTATCCCAAAGCCAATTTTTTTTTTTTTACAACTATTAAAAAACTTGTCATTCACATGTCCATATACATAACGATACACAACAAATTATATAAAATTTTACCAAAGTCCCTTTCATGGTTTATGCGAAGATCAAAAGGTTCACATTTCAAACACTTGCAAAATAAAAATAAGGCTCTTACATGATAACAATGTACAATACCGAGTTTTTTCTTAAATAGCCATAATGAGTTAGTGCATATTAATCAATAATATTATTAGCACAACCACTTAAAATGTGGCCAGTGAACACGAACATGTCACAAGTTAAGTGCCACGAACAAGTTACTTGTTCTCCATGTAAGTGCTAGTTATCTATGGGCTACGAGTTATTCATGCATCGACTACCATATATCCATGCATAGCTACCAGTTACTTTTTATATTTTATAATTGTTTATTTCGAATTTGGAATGACTGCCATAAAATCAATATGAACAATCCACTTGTCTCATCCTTGTGCAATCTAGGAAAATCATTAACACTAGTCCATCCCAAATTTTAAACTAGCACATCCATTTAACTTGTGGTTGGTGAATGCCGATAGGTCACAAGTTCAACACAACTAACAAGTTACTTGATTTCCATGAGTAGTTGCAAGAATTGTAAATTGTCAGTTATCCCAAGCATCACTTATGAGTTATTCAAGGATAACTATCAATTATCCATGCATACCTACCAATTATTTTTTATATTCCTTTATATAAACACCTCTCGATGCAAATATAGACACCTATTGATATAATTTAAAAATACTATATAAATAAAAAAAACTATAAAACAAGATAACAATGTACAAGTGACGGTTTACCATCCTTACCATCCACAAATGTGGGGAAGTAGTGATGAGTTTCCCATACACCGTTTCAACACATACACCGTTTCAACAGAAAAAAAAAAGTACAAGTGACATAATTTAATAATTTAATTTTATTAAAGTGACATAATTTTGTTAAAATAACTAACGGTAATGAGTTAGTACACATTAACTAATGACATTACGTACACTTCCCAAATAAGAAAAAGAGACATTAAGACAGGATAACGATGCACGATGTAAGTGATGAAGTGGACACGATACCAATATGCAAAGGAGAAAGATAGTGGGTAAGTGGCAACTTTTGCGGAAATTCATTTCAAATTTCGTGCATGTTTGAAATTCCCGAACTTTTAGATTGTTGCATGACGCTGAAGGAACTTAATTACGGAAGCAGAGGACCAGCCTTGATGGCGGACCTTCTGACAACCAGCGCTTTTTCGCACCAAATACTGATGCCTTATACGAGATAAAATTAGGCAAAATCGTTCATTTCATTCAGCTGTTATAACTGCCTTTTTCCAGACACAGCTTAGCTTTCGGGACGGTACCATTGCAGCTATAGCTCTCCCTGTGATTGCAATTAGGGTTTCTGAGAAAAACAATAATTTGTTTGAATGTTTATTCCCAGACCCATTTTATAGAATTGTATATTGAGAATTGTTTACACGTTTTCAAATCAATCTCCTTCCACCCAGCGACTGTCTCCCACTTTGGGTTTCATTCTCAGACCCATATTATGTATGTCTCTCTTTCTGCTTTGAGATTGTTACAGGGTTTTCGAATCAATTGTGCCACAGGGTTTTAATTTCAGAGAAACCATATGTGCGCGTGTAAAATGCCAGAGAGCTGGAGACTGAAGAGGGTATCAGATCAGGGAGCAGGTCATGATTTTGGGAATTGTTGGTCCTCTTCATTTTATAAATATGATGGAACCGAGCCATGTGAATTTTCATTTTCACATTGCCCGGGCGGTCTGTTTGTCGATCCCCAATCCGCTTCTTCACACCTATTGACCACCAACTCTGATAAAATTGAGGTTCCCTATGTTCCTTTTGCCTCCCTGTCAATGTTCCTTACCCTTTTAGGTGCTCAACATGAATCCTTGTTAAAACCACATGGAAAATCTTGCACACCAATCAATCATCAGCTGAGCCTGGCAAAGGGCCTCTTCTCTTGCGCGTTGTCGTCATGGGGAGATTGCATGCAAATGCTCTCCACTTCAGGAAAACAGCCCCTTTCTGATTCGAGTACAACGAAAAATGGCTCGCACGCTTTTCGGAAGAGGCAAAGAAATAGGAATCATGATAATCAATTTCTATCTATTAGCTTGTCGATGAAGGACAATGGCG
Source organism: Larix kaempferi (assembly GCA_027924585.1). NCBI lineage: Eukaryota > Viridiplantae > Streptophyta > Pinopsida > Pinales > Pinaceae > Larix > Larix kaempferi. Next base: position 5,932,312 of record BSBM01001229.1, on the reverse strand, counting down.
ATATTTTGAAATCGTCGAGGTCTCTTTTAAGCGATAAGAGCCTTGATGATTCTGTCATTGTGAAGGATGCCAAAGAATCCATCCGAAAAATAGATACCGAGGCCGAGGAACTCAGTGATCAATCAAAGCAAACTGCCTTAGAGGATGCCAGAGTTAAATTCGGAGGGGAAAGTGCTTTGAATACTTCCAAGCATTTGTGGGCTGGTGCTGTTGCAGCAATGGTTTCCAGGTATGCAATACACGCTATTCTGTTCAAGTTACTTGATATTGATATTTTTTTTGTTCAATTACAAAAACCATATTCCTATGGAAAGAGGGCGTACCATATTATTGACAATGAGATTACCTGAATGAATTGAAAGTTCCAAAACTGACAATCCGAGGCCCATATCACCTTAAGAGGAAGCCTAGAGAGGACACTCAAATACGAGAAGGAAAAATAATGGCAAATGATGCATGCCGATATCTTAAAGTTTTGGCATTAAATGGCATTAGAGATAGAGGCATTACTTAAATATTAGAGAACAATACCTTTGCGTCTTAAGATTGCTTTATATTGAATAAAAATATTAGAGAACAATACCCTTGCGTTTTAAGATTGCTTTATATTGAATAAAATTAGTTAAGAAATTATTCTAATCCTCGTTTCTTTTGTAGAATTGTTAGAATTTTTCAATGAAGAGTTTTATCTATCTTTTTGGTTACTCAGAGATCCCATGCACTTTATATTGTACTCTTTTGCACAAGTGCGTGTTTAATTTCTTGTTTGAAAACCAGATTTTGTTCCCAAAAATACAATTTTCTTTTGTATCTTCTTGAAAAAGCTGTCTTATTCTTTTTTATAAAGTCTATTATGTCCAAATTAATGAATAGTTATATAACAAGGGACCAACAGAATAAGTTATACGTGATCAGAATATTTAAATTATATATTGTAAAATTCAATCATTCGTTGTGTATTAAATGTGACTAGGTCTACACCTTTTTCCCTTCAGGCTTAACTCAAGTGGTGTAAGAGTTGTTACTTTCCTTTTGCGCTATTCTTATCTTTCAATTTCATCTGGCTTCAACCTCTTTGGCCATTCTTCTTTAGTTTTCTTTATATGCATTTTTCTTGTCCGCCAAACAAATATATATATTTTTCCCAAGGAAGACCTCATGAAGAATATCCGGATGGTGGGTTGCCCAACCACCAGCCACAATAGCTTCTGGTAACCCTGAGGGTCTTGACTAGATTTGAAGCTGTGACCCGTGGCCTCCTGGTCAGCAACATGCTTCGGGTTGATGGTTCAACTGATTGAGCTACCCTTTGGGATATTCCCTGTGGGATTCCCCATTTATCCAAACAAATATAAATATCCTAGGAGGTCACAGGTTCAAATCTGGAGGGGGACAGGGTATGTACACCTCTGTAGACTTTAGCAGTCAAATCAACTGTCATATATATATATATATAGAGAGAGAGAGAGAGAGAGAGAGAGAGAGAGAGAGAGAGAGAGAGAGTTTTATTCAGCTGTCCATGAGGCCAATTGCACTTTAGGACCCAAGATGTTTACATATAAAGCCAACTCCTGTAAGATGTTTCAGCCAACTAAAGTGTAATAGATATTACAACAAAATAGAGACAAAGCAAAGATATGATTCAAGTTCACGGTGCAAAAGAAATATTGGACTCATTTGCTATCATAGTCACTGTAGCTCCTACCATCTCCTCTTGGAATGCTGTTTCCTAATTGTTGATCTGAATTTTTTGACCTCTCTTTGATGTGGGAGTAAGCCTTGCAACTCATCAAGAAGTGCTGATCCATTTCCCCTTCTTCTTTTGCGCATATCTTTCATGTTTTCTTCTCCCATAGTGTTTTTGGCTGCCTCATCTTCTTGTTTCACACCTCAATCTATGCGAGTGGGTCCTCAGTTAAGCTATTAGTTTCTTTTCCCACCATGGGATGTCGAGCTCTAGGTAGAGTTGAGCTCTTTTGCCCCCATGTGTGTTGAACTGGTCTACATAGTATTGCTGTGATCTCTTGGTGTTTTTTCTCAGCTCACACGCCCTATAACATTCCCACAGGTGAATTTTTAATTCCTTTCTGTCCATTGGGCATTTATCTTCCCTTACATTCTATGCCTCAAGCCATTGTTTGCATTGCACTTTCCCCATATTGTTCCTTCTGCTCCACACTTATTTGGCTGATTTTTGTTGGAATTTGATTGCTGTCCATGGTTGTCACTCTTTAGTGATATATAATAGTAGTCTTCTCAGTTCTTCTAGTTCTATGGGATAGAGTCCTGTTTCTGCCTCCAGGATCTCATATGGAGTACCGTTTTCATTTTTAATCTTCAGGAACCCTGTTATCATGTGCTTTTGTACCTTCTCCAGCTTGCTTCATCAGCTCTTGGTTGTATTAGGTCTTCCTTACCTCAAAACCGTAGAGGAGTATGGGGATGGCGAGTGTGTGGAATAGCATGCATAGCCTGCTCCATTCCCATATATCCTCTGCCCTGCACCTGTTGGGGAGTGAGAAGACTGCTTTCCAATCCTCTTGGAATCTTTTCCTGGTGCATATATCCCAACTTAGCATCTAATTGAATTCCATCCCAATATACTTGTAGTTCTTGGTTATTTTCAATGTCCCTTCGCTACCAGATTGTGTGCCCTTTTTTCATCATCATTTTTTATTATTCCTGCCATCATGATCCTCTTCGTTCTAGTTTATTTCCCTGACTCCAAGATAATATTTTCCTCACATATTATTCATGGCTGTATCAAAAAGTTAGCCCACCTTTCTGCATTCATCCAAGTCATTGTCCGTTTGTCTCATCCAGAAGACTATGTTCTCTTTCCATCCAACCTTATACCTTTCTATGATTGCATTATCCACCTTGTAGTGTACTAGTCAACTAATAGTGCTAATAGTCATCACCCTCTCTCTAAGTTACCAGGATTTTGCATACAGATGCGTCTGGATCTGGATATGGATACAGATCCATGAGATTTTTTAAAAGCCAGGATCTGGATACAGCGAGGAAACTACAGGTATAAAAAAACAAAAATATATTTATTACGATATTTCATAAAAGAAGCATAGAAATTCAGATGTAAGAATCAACACCCTTTATGAATCACAATATTCAGGGGGCATGAACAATTGTGATCATTTGATGAGGGGGTATAATCCTCCAGAATACCATTCCACTTTATTAGACTAAGACACTCGCATCACTGCATTTTTGCAGCACATGAAACTGTCAGATGAAAGCAAGTAAAAATTGACAGACAAAGAAGAGAGTAAGGTCAAATTGATTAATTTGTAAGTGGAAATGTTGTTGGGCATGGGAAGCAATATATATTTGAGCTAGAAAAGACAGTGGGTATGGTCAGAAACAAAATTGAAGAGCTGCAGTAAACCCAATTTTTCCTTTCATAAACCTTGCATCAGAGCACTAAAATTCATGAAGGAAGGGCTATTATTTTTCAAACTTGAATCATAGATGCATGATGGTGAATTCAAGAAGATATCCACCAAATTTCTCACCATAATGCATATTGATTCCATAATCATAGTTAAAATTTGTGTGTGGGTTTTTAATATTTTTGTCTGCGGAGTGTTTAATAAATGTCCTCAAACAGCAGAATGGAGAAATTACTCAAAACAACACTGCAATTGAGCACTTTTGGCATTCAGTGCATTAAATACATCAAGATTGGCAGCTAAGGGTGAGGTAAGCACAACAGGCACATTCTCTTGATGGAATTTATACTGAAAAATCATCTAGAAATCTACCTGCCTGTTAAAGGACAGATTTGACAGGTCTATTATGTATAGTAAATCAGTCATAGTTTGAAGGTGACAAAGCCCATTTTGAAGGAAAATTCGTCACCCATTAGGGCCCCACCTTTTTAGGGTTTCATAAGCACAAGTTTTGAAGCATTAACCTTTTTTTATGGTTTTTTTTGTGGATGATCCATGTGCTGGACCTTTCCAGCAAGTGCAGGATATGTTTACATTGGTAGATTGCATTTCCTGCTGGGTCCTGTTATCACCCAACTTGTAGTTGCCCCAAATGGTGGATCCTATACGGGATGGTAGAGGGGATAGGCAACCAAAGTGGTGAACCAAGAGGGCCTCGATTCCCAACATGGATTGGTTGTCACGCCAATCGAGGCACTCTTCACTTTATGTTATCCAAGCCCTAGATAACAATGGGGGAGACCCAGATCAACTCCCGACAAGAGTGATCTAACCAAGACACCAGATCAAATCAGATGAATGAAGTACGTAAGGTGTTAGGTATGATAAACCCTAGATCTATGGATGAAGTCACAAGGTGAGTTAAAAGTTGGATCAAGAGGCTTAGAAGGTGTAGATTTAATCCAATGTGATAATACAAGTGACTTATAGGTTTAAATGAAAGATCCAGGATCAAGGCACTAGCAAATGATGAGAATTTATTCTGCCTTGGGAAACGTGTCCAAGGTAGAAGGGTTAAGATTAGGATTGGGGCTATCTCGTACCTTTAGTTAGACTTGATTAGGGGTATGATAGTATCTTAGCACACAAGTCACAGAACCAACATCAAACAACTCAGAAACAGGCCAAATCAGGAAGTGTGCATGGTTAAAGAGATCAGTGCCTAGGGAAATGGGGTAGATGGAGTCTCTCAAGGGTGACGCCCTTGAGAACCCACCTTGGGTTAGGCTTAAGGTGGAAAACCCATAAATCTTTCACCAAGATTTTAAGTTGTTTGAGCTAGGGAATTTTTCTAAGGAAAAGTAGCTTAGGGTTTGAACAAAAAATGAAATGGCCAATGGATTAGAACCCAAAATAAATGAAATAAGAGTAGACTTACCCGGATAATCTTGCAGATGCCTTGATGATGATGATCTATGCCTTCCCGATCAATTTGAGGTGATTTGAGTGAGTGTCCAAGTGAAATTGATTTTCCCAGAGAACCAAGTGCACCCTCCTCTCATGCACAACAAACTACGTAAGTTAGATTTGATGCATCAAGAGAAAATGACGGTAACAACAAAAGACATATCAAATGGAAATCAAAGATCACAATGATACTATTGAAAACCCCCTGATATTAGCAGCTTCAAGAGAAACGAGTTGAGGAGCTCCCTACAAAACGTCTCAAGTGAAATCGCCCTCCTGTAGATAAACACTATTTCCACAATATAGTTGGATTCACCACAAAATCTCTAATGCTAGGTGACAACAGACTTTCCAATCAACATCTAAGAACATCAAATCAAATAAGATCCAAGAGTCTCTGCAAATAATTCTTTATTATCAAATTCCAAGAGCCAAAAGTCCCTTTACAGTGAGGGGGGTCTCTCCTTGAAATAGCAATGGGAGAGACCAAAACCCTAACCACCTTTTTAATGAGTGGTTGAGATCAAAAGATACATAAGTTATAATCAACGGCTGAGATGAGCCTAAATATAAAGTACATGGATCAACCCAAAAATAGAGAGGGCGCACTAGCTAAGTCGCCCTAGGGGGACGTACCACATAAAAAGTGACTTTAAGTCACAACATAAGCTCATGGTGGGTCTATGAGGTGAAATATTCCTTCTAGTGTGTCCCCATGGCACAATAACATAAAATAATATCATTAAGGTACAATACTGTGACCACATGGCCAAATTGTGCCCCCTCAGAGACATAATAAAATCATGAAATATAAGCCCGGAGAGTGTGTGGGCCCCACAGGATGCTGCAACCTGCTTTGGAAGGTGTGGGAAGCATCACACACATCATCAAAATCAACCTTATCCCATTTCCTTGCCTCAGTAGCCCAAATCGAATTCCTCTGTAGCCATTTTACCATTTTTTATTCCTCAGAAAATCACTTGTAAAAGATAAAAATGCCTATAGCTCACTTCCTGGTCACCCGGGGCCAAATCTGACTGCACCAAAATGTGTGGGAGTATGGAAATATGGTAAAAACAAGTAGTTGGACCCCATACTCCCTCTATAGCGCCCTAGGTGAACCAAAATAAAAGTCAAACTGCTCTGCCAGGCCATTTTTAATGGCAAATCTGCACTGCTGTGATAAACTGAAAAATATCTCAACTGAAAATGCCCGAAATTGCAAACTGAGTATCCCAATGGACTCAGAAGTTCCAAATGCACTAGAAATGAGTACTAATACACCATGTGGATATTTGAACAATCATCTGGAACCATAACCATGCCCGTACAGATAAAAAATAATAATCTGTAAATGATCAAAATCATAAAAATATCACAAATCACCATCTGAAACCTATAACTGCTGCATGGAACCACTTGATGGGAAATGAAAGACCATATATAATCAATCTCTAACATCACTGGTCTAACTCATCTCATGTCCTATGGTTGACTTGGTCAAACTAGGTTTGACAAGGTCAAAACTGACCAAAATATGATCCAGGCTAAAACATCAAAATGCTGCAAGTGCAATTGGATAAGATCTGCTCCGTTAGTCATTCAAATAGCAAGACTTTAATCATAAAGTAGCATTTAACTGGCGGTTTAAACACAATAGATATTCAATACAAATTTATAAATAATAGCTCAGAACAGAACCTCAAGAATATACTCAACTTAATGGTTGTGATCAATTTGCTAGTAATGGGTGAAGGTGGACAAATGCAAGGCAAGGCTAGGGGATGACTGTACTAACTTAACACCGTGATACTTTGGATGTAGGGAAGGGAATACACACTCAAGCATATGTTGGATAAAGATAACACAGGGGATGGCAGTGTCTCACAAATGGGATAAGTTGTTTGGGAAGTGCTTATTCAACCTTGGCAGAAGTCTACAACTCACATCCAAGCTGGCTCAGCTCCGTGAGGATCTTTTCTAGAGCCGCCATGACTAGGTGCCCGACAAACCGTAACTCGAGACTCTAGGGGACACTTAGAATTAGCTGTCCCTTACTCCATCTCACATCACAACCTGTAGGCTCCGTGAGGAATTAATCATTACATTCAATTTCTAAGGCCAACAGTCATTGGATATAACATATGTTTAACCACTGCTTTCTTTGGGCCTTTTATTTCATTTCACTGGCCAACAATCTTTAGATTTGGCATACATTTAGCCATTGCTTTTATTAGGCCTGTCCCTTCATTTGGGATTTTACATTTCATTCATTTCATAACCCTTCTTTCATTGTGTTTAGAAACATAGTTTTGAATTTCATTTCAATGGGCTTTCACTATAGATATACAATAATTTCCACATACATGTAATGATGGTAGTCTTATCTGCTTCGGGTTTTAGCCAACACAGCTTACACAACTCAGAGCTGAAACACAACTAAACAGGGATGCTATCCAACAAAGAGGTTAGAGTGGGGGAGTCCTCCATATCACAGGCTAAGGTGTAAGTCAAGGTAAAAATGAAACTGGATGGTGACGAATGGATGAGGAAAGTGAGAAGTGGTGCCAACACTAGCAAGCCATATAATGGTGGGAATGATCACCTCCATTCTCCTAAAGAGGGTGAAACCAATGAGTATAAACACGAACTTCATAATTCTGAGCAAGCTAGACCATATAGATATAATTTAACAACCATGTCCATAATATAAAAATATACCGCCAGATCATGACCACTAAATGCTAAATCAAGCTACGAAAATGACGAAAAGAGCAATACAAACCAATACACATCCATATACCCGCTAGGTCATATACCTGTACCAAATATTTGAACCATCATCTGTCAACTGGAAACCTGCTGCTGCATATATGGGCACTACGTACTGCTTTGTATGGCAAAAATGGCTACATCGGTCATCAAATCTGAGTTCCTGAGACTCAGTCATGGCATAAGGCCAAACAAACTGCTCATGGGTTGCTCTGAAATCATAAGTGATCCTGGAATGAATGCTCATTTGATGCTGATCTCAAGCATATGAATGTAAAGGATTGGCTGAAAAAAGGACTGGAATCTGATATGAAGATATGGTAGACCCGACTACTATAAATGTGGTAACAGGTGAACCTAGATATTGGACGCCCGAGTTGATACAACAATTGAAGGGTGTGAACAACAGAGTCTCTCGCACAGTAGATTTTTGGCTAGGCAGTGTGTTGGAGGGGTATATTACTGAATTCGTTGTTGACACTATCAAATCCTATAGTGCAGCAGAACGTGAGTTCTTTGAAGGTCCGCGCAGTAAGTACCTCAAGTCGTTGAACTTGTTGATCAAAAAGCTTCTTTGTGAAAAAGGTGTAATGTGAATGGAATCTGACGAGTACATCAATTGTTTGCGGTGGGCATGGGTATCGGATGGACAACGGTATGGACGGAATTAATGGGATGAGTTGAGATGATAAGTGGAGATGAAATTGAATTAGACGAAGAGTGTGGATTTCTGTGGAGTTGAAGATGGTTTCGGTCGAACAAACGGAGGAGAACTGTAATTTTTTTTCCAGAGATCACTACTTCCTTTGGATAGCCTTGAGATCTCAAGCAGTTTGAGTTTCTGTAAATCAATAATACTCTAATGACTTAAGAATCAACAACTATAGATCGCTTTACAACTTAAATATTGAAATGCTCAATCAATCACACATATAACACTGAATATACCCTAGAAACCCCAAACGGGGAAAACCAGCAATCCTGTGGGGCTTTCTTCTATCTCGATCCTAGAGCAATATATGAAATAAGCAAATACAACAATGTTACATAAGATGTAACACTCAATTCTGATGGGTCAATACCCTAGATTTGCATGCATCAGTTAATGCATGCACTAAGGAAATGTGCCCTAACTGTCAATCTGGATCTGAGTCTGTCTGCAAGTAGCTCTGACTGTACTGCCTCTCCCACTGCTCTGCTCTGATCTGCTCTGCTATAGAAAGAAAGGAAACTGCTCAACTGGTGAATGCGCCCTTCCTCTGCATGGAAAAGTGTGCCCTCCCTGTGGATGTCAAATGCTCGTACAAGATCAGATCTCAGCAGATCTGAGCTCTAATTGTCATAGACCTTCCTCAAACACTGAGACAAGGCTACTCTGAAAGTCTTAGACACTCAATCGACAGATCAGACTCTGAATGAGCTCTTCTCCCCTTTGGTAATGCGCTCCTCTCCTTCTCTGGAAGTCGTCCTCCACAATCTCTGCAGAATCCACTCAAGTGAACTATCTCAGTCCATAGATCTGGGTGCCAAGTGCCTTCAGACAAGTGGTTTCTGATCCAACTCAGATCACACCACTCTCCCTCCTGCAGGAACTCCTCTCTCTTAGAAAGTCGCCATGCATGCACTAATGCGCCCTCCTCACTCTTGTCAGATCACTCTCCGATAAGTCAACTGAGCAACCTCATCCGGGGACCTCCTGCCTCTATATATAATCTCACCGATCAATTAGGTTTACCAAAAACCTAATATCTGTGCATGCAAAAAGTCACTTTTGCATGCATCTTTTAATTACTAACTGGCCATGCAAATCTCATGCATGCAAGAGGCAAAACACCTCGGAAGGTCTGCATGCAATCAACAATGGACCCATGCCACTGAGTAGAGTGTATCTCACCCTCTACTCCATACTGTTGCCTATATTGCTGATGTACCTCCATGCAAGGCATCTGAATCATGGAGGACATCCCGAGATACCATAAAATCTAACACTCCCTCTTATCGAGGGAAGTCCAATCACTGATGCCTGGATCCAACAAGTCCCTTGGGGGTGACACTGGCCCAACTATCCTGCCTGTCATTGCTGCCCTCTGACCTGAAGTACCCTGATCTAGATCCATCAATGTGGCTCCAGAAGAAGCCCCCTGATCAACCACTGACTTTGTCACTGAAATTTGATTTAGACTCCCTCTGAATCTCTGCGGTAACCAATCCCGAAGACTGCTGTCAAGTGGATCCACTGGTCTGTAAGTGGACTCCCTCTATCTTTGAGATGACTCAGCTAGCTTTCTCCGGAGCTCAGTCCATCTCTACCATCTCATACCAACTCAGTCCCTGACTGGTGCCTGTATGAGCATCATGCTCATCCATCTGATCTGAGTCCAAGGGCTCAATCTCTTGTGACTCATCAATATCGTGAACATCTCACTCATCAATCGGATAACTCGAGTCACTCCTATGATCCTCATCAACATGGTGAGCATCTCGCTCACCCATCTGCTGATTGGACTCACTCCTCCTAGCATCATCTCTGCTGTGAGCATCTCGCTCTCTATCCCCCTTAGACTCTGAAGAGGATACACTCAGCCAACCTGATGTGCCAAAAGTGGGCTGTCCCCGAATCAAGTACTCACCATCGATCTTGTGACCCATCAATACTGGATCAACTCCCCTAGGATAGGTAAAAATCAGATTCCTCTGGAACACCATTGAGTAACCAACAACTCTCAAGGCTGCCACTGAGAGTATACTCCCTCTCAGTCCTGGAATGAACAGTACTCCTGATACCTCCAAAAGCTCTCCAAGGTCAAGTAGAAAACGAACTCTACCCACTCCTGTGACCAAGTGATCAGTCCCCTGCACATCTCGAATCATCTGCATGGGTGTGTGCTCTAGGACGAGGAATGCATCTCGCATCTCGGTCATGTGACTACTCTGCATGCAGTCAACCCTCCATCTCTCATCAACCTGAATCTCTGGCTGACTACTATCATGCCCTGATTGAAATGAGGCTAAAGAGAACTCCCTCTCAAACCGAGAGGTAAACTCATCCACCTCCTCTGCTGCTGCCAACTGCTCATCCTTTGCCTGCTTACCTTTCTTCTTATGCAAACATTGTCCCGCATAGTGTCCATACTCGTTGCATGCAAAGCCCTTGATCTTGCTCAGATCCTTCTTTTGTTTGAACCGTTGTTTCCCCTTTGCCGCAAGTGCCACATCCTCCTCCTATGGAATGGTGGAAATTGATCCCTGAATATAACCTCTTTGGATCTCCTCTTGGGTGAAGTCGTCCCACAGACGATCCCACTTGGGAAGGTTTTCTCTAGCAATGATGGACCGGACAAATACTGCCCATGGCATGGTCACGCCATTCAGGGCTTGTCTTACCAACTCGCTATCCTCAACCTTTTCACCCACAGCTCCCAACTCATCCCTCACCTGAGTGATCTTGGTGAGATATGTGGACATGCTCTCATCCTTGCCCATCTTGATGCTTCTCAGTTTCTCTCTGAGAACCATCTTCCTGTTGGCGTTAGAACTCTGGTACAAATTTGTCAATGCATCCCACATCTCGTATACATTTACCTTGGCTGAGACATGTGGGATAACATGATCCTTGATAACATCAAGAAGGATCCTTTGAGCCTTTACATTCTTTTTCTCATATATCGCTTTGGCAGTAGCATCTGATGGAACTGTGACAAGATTTGTGGCAGTTCTCTCCACAACATCCCACAGTTCACACTCTTTCAACAAGAGTACAATCTATGCCCTCCATGCACTGTAGTTGGAGGCCCCATCCAATCGGTCCTCCACTCTCAAGCTAGTGGCCATAATCTCTGAACTGAAAAACAGAGCACACAGTGATACAAGAACCTCTCCTGATCACAGATCTGGCCTCCCCTCGAACGGATCTGAAAGATCTATCTCAGATCTATCCTCCAAACTCACAGATCTGATAGATCTGACCTCTACAACCACAGATCTGAGCTCCGCTCTTCAGATCTGGTAGATCTGGTCTCTATCTTCACTGATCTACTAGATCTATCTCAGATCTAGTCTCCAACTTCTCAGATCTCTTAGATTTGACCTCTACTGTCACAAATTTGAACCCTACACTTCAGATCTGGTAGATCTGGTCTCCCTCTCCACAGATCTGAGTGTGATTGATCTCCCTGACCCTTACCAGGGCTCTGATTGTTAAAAGGTTAACTAGGGAAGTTATTCTCTGGAGGGCATGAAAAATTTTGCATGCTCAGATGCATGCAAAAGAGAGTTTTGCATGCACCCACTTTAGGTTTTTGGTAAACCTAATTTGACAGTGAGTTGATATAAGGAGACAAAAGGTATCTGATTGAGTCACCGAGCTAATTGATATGAGATAGATCTAGTTGAGAGGTGGTCGACTTTCCTAAGGGAGGAGGGCACATTCTTTGAGGAGAGAGAAGCTCGTACAACTTACAGTTGATCGATTGAGCAACTGAGACTTTCAGAGCATCCTTGTCTCAGTGATTGAGAAAGGTATGTGACGATCAAAGCTCAGATCTGGTGAGATTTGATTCCGTACGAGCGTTAAGGGAGGTCGCACTTATCCATGCAGAGGAGGACACATTCAGCTATTGGGATTCTTCTATAGTAGAGCAGATCGGAGCAGAGCAGTGGGAGAGGAGGTACAGTCAGAGCTACTTGCAGATAGACTCAGATCTAGATTGACAGCTAGGGCACATTTTCTTAGTGCATGCATCAGTTGATGCATGCAGATCTAGGGTATTGACCCAGTAAGGATTGAGTGTTACATCTGAGGTAACATTGTTGTGTTTTTTTATTTCATATATTGCTCTGGGCTCGAGATAGAAGAAAGCCCCACAAGATTGCTGGTTTTCCCCGGTTGGGGTTTCCAGGGTATATGTAGTGTCATGTGTGTGATTGATTGTGTTTATGTGGTAAAGAGATCTATAACTGTTGAATCTTGTTTATTTAGAGTATTATTGATTTACAGAGACTCAAACTGCTTGCGATCTCAGGGCTATCCAGAGGGAGTAGTGATCTCTGGATTAAAATTTACATTGATACCATGTAAATTTTAATCCAGAGATCACTACTCCCTCTGGATAGCCCTGAGATCGCAAGCAGTTTGAGTCTCTGTAAATCAATAATACTCTAATGACTTAAGAATCAACAGCTATAGATCTCTGTACAACTTAAATACTGAAATGCTCAATCAATCACACATATAACACTGAATATACCCTGGAAACCCCAAACGGGGAAAACCAACAATCCTGTGGGGCATTCTTCTATCTCAAGCCCAGAGCAATATATGAAATAAGTAAATACAACAATGTTACCTCAGATGTAATACTCAATCTTGACGGGTCAATACCCTAGATCTGCATGAATCAGCTGATGCATGCACTAGGGAATCTGCCCTAGCTGTCAATCTGGATTTGAGTATGTCTGCAAGTAGTAGCTCTGATTGTATTGCCTCTCCCACTGCTCTGCTTTGCTATGGAAGAAAGGCAACTGCTCAACTTGTGAATGTGCCTTTCCTCTGCATGGAAAAGTGCGCCCTCCCTCTGGATGTCAAATGGTCGTACAAGATCAGATCTCAGCAGATCTGAGCTCTGATTGTCACAGACCTTCCTCAAACACTGAGGCAAGGCTACTCTGAAAGTATCAGACACTCAATACTTTTCTTAGAAGCAGTTTGGCTTTGGTTAAAGATGAGGATGCTTTAAGAGAACTGCAAAAGTTAATTGGAGAATCTGAGGAAGAAGTACGATCCGAAAGGGTTGTTAATCATGTCCAGAGAAGACATAAGACTGGTCGAGAACTACGACTTAATGCGCAGATTGCTAACTATGAAATGGACTTTGTTATTCTAGATTTGGGTTCAGATGTAAACATCTTGACCAAGCAAACGTGGGAGAATATGGGTAAGCCGAATTTAGTATGGTCACCTATCCAGCTACGCTTAGCTAATCAGCAAAAAGTAATACCATTTGGTTGAATGGTTGGGGTTCCTGTTGAAGTAGAAGGACTGCGCACATATGCAAACTTTGAAGTGATAGAGATTGTCGACAACACCAATCCGTATCTTGCGCTACTGGACATATGCAAACTTTGAAGTGATAGAGATTGTCGACGACACCAATCCGTATCTTGCGCTACTGGGGATTGATTGAGCAATTCAAAATTAGACTATCATAAACTTCAAAAAGAGAGTTCTGACATTTGAAAATGACGAGATTAGAGTTGTCGCACCTTTGGATCTGTTAGAAGGGCAGAAATATGTAGAACCAATCAAAGGAGATTATGATGCTCAAGATTTAGATAACATTTATAATGTATCTTCTATGCTTAATGATTATATTAATCCTACAGCAGACGATACACTCAAGTGGCGAAGTGTTAGTTCTTGTTCATTTGATTCTGGCGAAGCTCTTAAAAATTGGCAGAATAGGCTACATGAAGTCTCTATGCAAAGGTGCGCTCATGTGACAAAGCTCCTGTGATGGGTTGGAATCGAGGTATGTAGTCTCCCTACTTATGAGGGTTTACCTAATGTGGATGAGTTTATTAATGAATTTGAAGGAAAGGTGCTAGTGCAACAACGCTTATTAGCCCTGGATATTGCGCCCTGAAAGCAACACCGACGAGATGTTGGGCTACACATAAGCACTCTGTAACTGGTTGGTCGCAGTGTAGAAGATACTTAGAAATTCGGTTTGGGGAAGGGATCTCATATATAGATGAGAAATACACAGGACTTACTAGTCCTGCTGATCATTTGACTACCTGTAGCACAAACTGACATAATATACCTAGGCAAGAGTGGGTACATATGTTCATTCATACACTTGATACTATTGCGAGAAATTGGTATATGTCGTTGGAGCTGCGACAAGGAACTGCAGATTGGGACAGTTTCGCTGCAAGTTTTAAACACACGTTTAACTATGAGGATGAAAGTCCCACAATAGATGTGGCTCTGCAAGTTATTAAGGCTAAGATTTTCGAAAAAAATACTAGTACCAACATCCAGTCTGCCACAGTGGACTGCGACGGTGGAGAAAATGATGGAGTGTTACAATATTAGTCGCGGACCAGAAGATGACGACCCGAGGGATATCCATATTCCAGAAAGTGAGGGAAGTTGTGATTTGAAGGGGCCGGGCATATCCTTAGATAAGTTCCTGCACCGCTTGAAGATCAAAAAGGTAAATATTGGCTCTACCGAGAACCCAAAGTTTGCAAACATAGGTGATTACTGGGATGATGAAACCATGGGAAAAATAACTGACTTATTGCATGAGTTCTAAGATCTGTTTCCTACTAAATTTTCAGAGATGAAAGGGATAGCTAGCGATCTAGGTGAAATGAAGATTCCCCTAAAACTCGGTGCTAACCCTGTGAAGCAGCGACCATGCAGATTAAATCCATGGTATAAAGAAAAGGTTAGAGCAGAGCTCGATAGAATGCTTGATGCAAGAATCATTGAACCTATGGAAGAATCATAATGGATCAGTCTTATGGTGGTCCAAGATAAGAAGACTGGAGAGATCAAGATCTTTGTTGACTTCCGGAAGTTGAACTACGTCTGTCTTCATGATCCTTTTCCTACTCCTTTTACAGACGAAGTGCTTGAGACTGTCTAAGGACATGAAGCCTACTCTTTTACGGATGGATTCTCTGGATATCATCAGATCAAGATTGCTAAGGAGGATCGACATAAAACAACATTTGCGACAGAATGGGGCTGTTTTCAATACACGGTAATGCCTTTTGGCCTAAAGAATGCCCTTGCTATTTTTTCACGAGTAGTTGTTACTTCCTTTAAGGAGTTTATTCATAAGTTTCTAGAAGTGTACTTTGATGACTGGATAGTTTATGGCTTACTAAAGAATCATATCGACAATTTAAGGTTGATGTTAGAATGTTGTCGATAGTATCAAATTTCTTTGAACTTGAAGAAATGTATATTCTGCGCCCCATTTGGCATATTGTTAGGACATGTCGTTTGTAAGCAAGGCATGCTAGTAGATCCTGCAAAGGTCGCTATCATAGTTGATTTACCCCCACCTAATTCAGTTCGACAGTTGAGGACAACTTTGGGTCACATAGGATACTACATGAAGTTTATTAAAGGCTACGCCCAGATAACAACGTCGATGGAGAAACTGCTCAAAAAGGATGCAAAATTTCAGTGGAATGAAGAATGCCAGTAGAGTCTCGATACACTGAAGGAAAAGATGGTCATAGCACCTATTCTAGTATTTCCTGACTGGAAGAAAGAATTTCATGTCCATGTTGACGCGTCATCGTCATCTATCGCTTTAGGGGTGGTCCTTGCTCAACCAGGTGAGGGGTCCGTCGACCACCCTATTGCATTTGCCAACAGAAAATTGTCCACTACAGAATGGAATTATACTACGATTGAAAGAGAGGGCCTTGCTATGGTCTATGCATTGCACAAGTTTCGACATTATTTATTAGGAGGCCACTTTAAGATGTTTATTGACCATTCTGCGTTGAAGTACCTGGTCAATAAGCCAGTGTTGGGGGGGAAGATTTGTCTGTGGTTACTGTTGTTTCAAAAATACGATTTTGCAATCATAGTTAAGCCTGGGAGGTTGAATGCGGGCCCCGACCATTTGTCGAGGCTGGAGACTGGAGAAGAACCAACTAGCTTAGAATGCAATCTTCCAGATGCGCAACTCTTTTCAGTAAAAATGGTTGATGACTACTTTTAGGGTTTTGTGACATTTTTGTTCACAGGTATGCCACCAGAAGGATACACGACTGCCCAGAAGAAGCATCTAGTAGTCAAATCCGCGGATTATCAGTTGATCGTCGGTCAGTTGTATAAGCTAGGACCGGATGAAGTATTGCGTTGCTGTGTTCTGGAGCACGAGCGACCAATCATATTGGCTGAGGCTCATGATGGGGTCGCAGGATTATGCAAGAATAGCTACAATTCAGAAGAGCTCAAGATCCGAGTTATGGTGGTCAACCCTTCATAAAGCTGCTAAAGATTACTGTCAAAACTGCGACGTATGTCAGAGAATTGGGAAGCCTTCAAGAAGAGACTAAATGCCTTTAGTACCTCAGGTTACACTACAAGCATTTGACAAGTGGGCTATTGACTTCGTGGGACCTATTAATCCACCAGGCAAAAGGACAGGAGCAAGATATATTATCACTGCGACATATTATCTTACACGTTGGGCTGAAGCAGCGCCAGTTCGAGATTGTACTGCTATGAAGTTTTTATTTGACAATTTCATTACCAGATTTGGATGCCCACGTAATCTGCTAAGTGATCAAGGCACACATTTTGTTAATAAAACTATAGAGGTCCTTATTGAAGAATTTCACTAAAGTTTGTAATGTGAACCGTGACAACTGGGATTTAAGAATCCCTGCAATATTATGGGCTTATAGAACGACATGTAAGCGGTTGACAGGCCAAAATCCTTTCAAATTGGTGTATGGACAAGAGGTTGCGATGCCCATGGAATATATTGTCGCCACTTTAAGGATTGCGGATTTTACAGGTATGTCCGGTACTGGTGCCATTGAAGAAAGACCAATGCAGTTACTCCAATTGAAGGAAGACCGCTTTGTCTCAGTTTTCATTAGCAGGTACAAAAAGATAGAGAAAAGGCATGGCATGGCATGATCGCCACATTTCTAAAAAACATTTCCAACGCGAAGACTTAGTTCTTCTCTATGACAATAAATTCTTCAAACATCCTTGTAAGTTGCGGGTGCATTAGCTAGGATCATATGTTATAAATTTTATTACAGAAGGAAGCGCGGTACAATTACAAACACTAGATGGTCAAATCCTTCAAGGATTGGTGAATGGGAGTCGGTTGAAGCCCTACAGGGACAACCGTGGTGTGTCGAAGTGAAACTTATTGCTTGCATGTAAATTTTTTTTTTTGAAACCCCAAGTTTAATTTCTATCGTAGTCGTTTCCGTCGTAGTTAGTTGTCGATTTACAGTTCTGTCGGAGCTTTTCGGAAACCCCAGGTTAAAATCACGTTGAAGATGTTTTGTCGAGGGTACTTCTATCGAAGTTCCATAATTGTCAATTGGAAACCCCAACTTCCTAGTTTGTCAAAGTCTTTTTCCATGTCGATGTTGGTTGTGTGTCGAAGTTAGTCTGTCGAAGTGTTATTACTTATTTCTGTAACCCAGAAACCCCAACATAATATTTGTGTCGCAGTTAGTCCTATTAAAATTTGGTTGTTTGTCGCAGCTCTATTTGTCGAAGTTCTGGGCTGACCTCTCTTGCCGAAATTACGGTTGGTACACATTTATTGTTGCTTTTATGATGAGTTCCGTGGCGGTGCTAGTGGGCTTTTTGAATTAAATGCATAAATGATTGACTTGTGTGAAGAGATCCGCCGCTGCCACCAAAATTATTGGAAGATCAAGGACAATTAATTCATCTCGGGATTGATAGACGGATCGCATGTGGGGGATAAACTTAAAAAGCCCGTGTCTCCTTCGTTCGTTCTTCATTGTGAAGGTAAGCAATTGTAGTTGAGCCAGGAAACTAGAGCCGAGTCTTTGTAGTGTGAGATTGTGCGATTGTTAGCTACCAAGATCCAAGTCGAGTTGTCCGTTGGTAGTGAGTATCAGGGCTCTGTTGAAGAAGTCCAAATGCCGGGCTCCATTTTTGCGAGTCTGGAGCTGCCTGGGGTGATTTCCTCACATGTGCCTGTGGATGTGCCCCTAAAGGCGAGAGCAGCAAACCGACCGAATCGAGAACCAAGAACGAAGGCACGCCATGATGCGGGCACATCTGCGTTGGACTTTGCCACTCTATTTCCGGAGTATGTCCCGCCACAAAACTCATGAGCCAAGCTAGTAAAGTTAATGAAAAATGCACGGTACCAGTTGGAAACTGTCCAGGTGCCAAAGGGGGTCATGGTACAAGGAGACATATTGAAGAATATCCTGAAGCTATCATATGCAGATCATGACGTAACCAAGTTCGTCGAGTTCAATTATAGCAATTATATGCGGCCTATCGCATCGGCAGAGGGCCATTGAGTTGAATTGGAACCACAGTAGTGGGATCTTGGCATTGCCAGAGCCAACCTTTTTCCCCGAGTACAACTTTCGCACTTTGGTCGCACTGCGGAGGCCAATGCATGTGTTAAATAACTATTTTTATGCTTGCATGGGGGGTGTCTTTGGTTGGAAACCAAGGCATCCATTGACACAGATTTGATTGCTCGAATTACGGGTTTACCTAATGCTGGGGTAGACCTGTCGCAGTTCTTTGTTGGAAAGGAAAGAGATAGAGATCTTGCGAATAGGATGAAAGAGAAATATAACTTGTCCAAGAGCAACAGGGGCTTCGACGTAGCCTCTATTAGTGATTATAATTTAGGGTGTCTGGTTCGTTGCCAAATTACTAGCTACCAAGTTGCTGAGAAAGAATAGATTGAACCAAGTCATTGCGTCTGTCATTGTTGCTGCAGAGCAGTGTGCGCAGGGTGTACAAATGAATTGGGCTACTTTCCTGTTAAATGAGTTTCTGGCAAATTGTGCGGATGCCCAGGATAGCGGCACACCATTTACCTATTCATGGCTGTTACTGATAATTTCGTTTGTTGGATGGGAGGAGCCGACTAATTGCCAAGGTATGCAACCAATGGCCCATGCCAAGGTTCAAGATATATGAATGTATCGTATTCAGACATAAGGAGCCATCAACAAGAAAGCAATGTGTTGTTGTATATGCAGCTGGAGGCGTTAAGGTACTATGTGGTTCAAATACCACGTATTGATGAAGCTGTGGTGGCCAAGTATTGCTATGTGGCCAAGTTCAAAGCCGGGCCCCACCATATGTGTGTGCAAGCAAGAAGGGATCCACACCATCAATTTGTAGTGACCGGGTTCAAACTGTCCAATGAAGAAGTCGATGCGATGATCCACGACTGGTCGCCGGAGTGGCAAGTGTCAATTGACCCTGAAAATATATCGCCAGATCCGTCGCAGCAAGAACAACAGAAGGATGGTACATCTGGCCAGTAGGAAAACAGTCAAAATACGCAACAAACCGAAGGGGAAGATGATGATATAGAAGATCAACGATCTAGTCATACCCCTATTGATCCAGAATTGGGAGAGAAGCGGAAAGGTGAAACATCAAAGCAAGGCACAAGGAAGAAGCAAAAAGCGTAGCGACATGAAAATGTCAAAGGCTTGACAAATGACAATATCAACATCCCGTTCGATAAGATGACAGAAGTTGCCGCAAAAAACCGAAGAAAAGCAGAAGATAAAACTATATAGTTATTCAGTAGTGTCACCGATGTGTTGGATACACTATGCCAGGAAGTCAAAAGAATCCGCATTTCGGATCCGTCGCTGCTTACACCGACACGGGTTGAAGTTGCACAAGAAGAAGAAGCACAAGGTCAAGGAACATCACTTCCCCCCGTGGAAGGGGTGGTTAAAATTCTACCACGTGCAATAATGTTTGATGAACCACGGACCAGTATTGAAATCCCCAAGTCGGGGTATGCAGAGCAACAGATATTAAGTTACCTGCGTTACCTCTATATATGTTGCACAGGATACAGGAAAGTGTTGCTAAGGAAATAAAATCAAGGGAAAGTTCTCTCTTGGAATATATGAAAGGATATAAGAATCAGGCGGTGTTGCCACCGAAATGCACACTTGGGGGGGAGTGCAGCATAAATCTTTCAAAGTTGCTCGGTGTGACCTTGGGGGAAAGTCTCGAGTCAGGTGCTGTCACCTGATCCTGACTCCTCCGTTTAGGGAAACTCCTAACCGAAGCCAAAGGGGGAAGACCCTACTGAAAAAAAAAAGGTTCCTAAGGCTTTTTTAGTTTATGTTTAGTGATGGGAGAGAGTGTTATTTAGGAGTTTTTTGAGTGAATTAGTGAAAGAATAACCAAGTTTGTTGAAAATTAACTTAAGCACATCCATAGCATAATATCAACATGAAATACACAATAATTGCAAAATAGATAATAAACAAATAAAGAGATTGTTGCTAAAGAAATTGAAACTCGTGTTGATGGAGTCACCAATTGTTGGAGTGTTGTAATGAAAATGTTGTGCGATTGTTCTTGGTTGATTTTATTTGTGATGAACATGATGAGTTATTTAAAGGGAAAAAGGGGGATTCTCGATATACCTTGCGATACAAGGAATATGTCCGGATCTTGTTTTAAGTGGTTCTGCACAAGGGCACGTGGGTTGGAACGGAGTCTCGAGCGCGTATTCAACACTACACCAACAAGGATGTAGTCTAACGGTGCACTGAGGTCGCTTCCCTGTTGTTCCCGCTTCCTTTACGAAATTTCCCCACTTTCGATCAAGTCGAGGCAACGCCGGATTTTTGTTGGTTATGGGGGACTTGATTTTATTAATATGAGTGGAGTAACTTAATGTGGAAAATTGTAAAGTGCAACACTACCGCTTTTGATATCCCAAAGCTCAGACTAGCCTGCGATGGGTAGAGCATACGCGGAGCATGCGAAATATTAATTCCAATTGTTAAAACTCTCCGATAGAAAGCACTCTTGATCTGCAAAATGCATGATTCAAGAGATTTTAAGAAAGTTAAAACCCTCCGATAGAGAGCGCTCTTGATCCGCGAAAGCGAGATTCAAGAGACTTTAAAGAGCCTTAAAAACTCAAAAAAGAAATGCAAAGAACTTATGAAATAAAGCAAAAAAGACCCTTCTCTAATTACTACCCAAGAGTCTCTTTCAGGTCAAAGATCGTACTCGGGAAAGCAAGGGGGTTAGTATTCAATTTAGCAGTAAATAAATCTAAGCAAAGACTTAAAGCAAAATTTAAATTGCAAAAGTAAGACTATCGTAGCATAATACTATTCTAGTGCTATGCAGGTAGAAAGCAAAATAAAGTAGATAGATACAGGTTTCCCCCAAATGGGGGAAGAAGGATGTGGGAGCCGTAATCCCAGTTGCTTTCAATTAAATTATTACAATCTTTATTAACTCTTCGATAGAGAGCGCTCTTGATCCGCAAAAGCGAGATTCAAGGGACTTTAGGGAGCCTTAAAAGGCTAACAAATTACAAAGAAATTAAAGGAAGGGATCCTGATGGTTCAAAATCCTTTCCTTTCCTATAAATAAGAGTAAAAATTAGTAAACTCTATAAAATTTGTTAGTGGATTAGTGCATATAAATACAATAAAACTCTACAATCTAGTACTTGGAAAATACTCAATAATTTTACTACACAAGTACTTAGGTTAAAATAGATCTAAACTTATGATAATCTTGAAGCTTTCTAGATCTATGAATGAAGCAAATAAACTTTTAAAATAAGATCTACTTGCTTTTCTTAAACAAAAAGGGAAAAAGAGAGTTTGATTGAAATTTTAAGGAGGAGGAAGCCAAGCCCACGCTTGAATATCGATAAGAAGTTTGGAGATCCTGCAGTGCAAGGGGAGTTAGATCCAAAAAATTGTTGAAGATGAACAAGATGCAACTGAGCTCAAGCTCCCCTTCAAACCTAGTGATCTTGCCAATCCACAAAACTTCAAAGCAAAATAGATCAAATCTAGTGTGCTACATAAACAAATATTGAAAGAACATTCGTATAACTAACTACAGCCTGTTACTTTCAAATCTTGGAAAATTTAACACGAACAAACAAATTGAAGCCTACAAATGTTTGCTCTATGGACTAGAATGATAATCTTCTAAGCTAGATTTGCAGATCTATAAACTTGCATAAGAAGAGAAAAGACTAGAAGGATATCACCTCAATTGTTAAACCATGCATTCACACCATAAGAATCCTTGCATCATATGGACCTCCAAAGTCTCAACTTTATTCAACAATGATAAGCAAATTACATTACACAAATAGACAGAGGTTCCTTGGATCCCGTCCTCAACAGTTGAGCAAGCACTTGCTTAAATAGGAGAAGAGGGAAGAGGGCGAGTTCTAGAAGCCTCTTAGGTTTTAGGGAGGGCGCATATCCTTCAAGAGAGAGTGATCCCATTGATTTAAGATAGAACTAATGCTTGGAAGGTGAGATGAGATGAGGTGGCTGCCACCTCAAGAGAGGGGTGCCCACCTCTACTTTGGAAACTTTTCCCAGTTTTCGAGTTGTCTCACATGGAGTGACACCCACGTGAGGAAGGAATGGTGCACTCTAAACATGACATCACTCGCTTACGTTATGATTTAACTTCATAACATGTGTTTTTATCCAATTAATGAGTCGCCTTTTCTAAGAGGACACATTGCCACCTTTTCCCCACATGTTTTAAACATGTTTTTCAATTTCCTAACTTTGTCTCTTAGTGCCAATTTGTAGCACTTTTAGCATTTCTGTGTCATTTTGTTGGCTCCTTAAGAAAAAATGCCATAAGTGATAATTTAATCACCCAAAACCCAGGAAAAGTGGGTCCTAGGCTAAAGAGGGCACTCTGAGTGTGAAAACGAGCATCCTTGCGCCAAATTCCACCTCCACACCATACTTTTATTACAACTTGAAATTTTCCATTTAAACCATTAAAAATGGTCTAATTTTACGGAAAAAATTATTTTTGCCGGAATGAACTCAAATTTCTAGGGGACCTAGTGCATGTCCATACGACTCATTAGAGATGGCTAGCATGTTAAAAATACATAGACACATAGGCTTTAATAACGTCCCAAGGTTTGACCACCATGGTAAATACTCCAGCTTTGGAGGTGTGAGTGAAAAACTCAGGAATTATACGCCACTGAAGTGCAACGCATAATTCCTAATGAAAAAACACTTTAGAGTATCCCCTTGATAGCTAAATCTAAGGTAGGCCATGCCTTTTACAAAATGACCATCCTTAGACCAACTTATTACAATTCCCCCAAGGGGGTCTGGACATGCAAATTTTACAAAGGGCCAAAAATTTGGCTTGATGAACTCTGATCACTGATGATCATTGTAAATGTTCAAAACACTGGCGGCTCACAAGAAATCCACTTAATGTACAAATTAGGAGGTAACAAGCGGCAACACTGAAGGAGTTAGCAGCTGAACTTCAGCAGGACAAGGACTTGCTGCGACAAGAGAAGGATAAAGTTCAACAAGCTATCGAAGTTGTGTGTCAAGCAGTACTTGAGGTAGAAGTTATTCAGGAAATGACGACAGAAGAAAATGTCCAACGGTTAGAGACGGTCATCTCTTGATACCGTCTAAAGGTGCACGAGTTAGAAGCAAAGTTGGTGCCCAAAACCCCACCGAGGTCATTGAGCAGCGATGAGCAGAATTTCAGGAGGCTGTGCAAAACCTTCAGGCAGCGGAAGCTCAATCCATGTAGATGTATGATGCTGTATCGAAGTCCTGGGACGCCTTATTTGAGGATGCTGAGCTGTAGGAGATCCAAACGCGGCTTGGTGCTGCTGAAGGGAAGATGAGTGCCTTACGGGAGCAGTTGAAGACTCTGCCTCCAGTCCAGCGAATGAGCAGAGCTATCGAAAGCAAAGAGCTGCAACAGGAAGTCAATCAATTGAGATTGCAACATAGGCAACGTATCGAGAATTAATACACGATCAACCGAGAATTAATGATCCATGGGAAAGTGAGTGCTGCAAACACACTCCAAATGCGGCTTGGTGCTGCTGAAGGGAAGATGAGTGCCTTACGGGAGCAGTTGAAGACTCTGCCTCCAGTCCAACGAATGTGTAGAGCTATCGAAAGCAAAGAGCTATAGCAGGAAGTCAATCAATTGAGATTGCAGCATAGGCAACGTATCGAGAATTAATACACGATCAACCGAGAATTAATGATCCATGGGAAGGTGACAATCTGCCAAAAAATGAAGTGCAAAGGGAATTTTACATTGCCAGGCGGAAGCACACAAACCGAAAGAAATCCACAATGCAATAGGGAGGAGGCCGTTAGACACAGATCACATAGACAATGGAGGTGGCAACACATGGGCAGAGAAATTGACAGCGTCTACCATCTTTGGCGATCTGGGCTCTAATTCTCCACGTGGAGTCACAAGTTACGAGCAAAAAATAACTCCTCCTGCGGTAGGCAGATGATCGATTCTGTGTGTTCTTCCAGGATGTATTGTGAAGTAACCCATGTCCACAAATCTCCACACTCTGTTGTTCAACACACAGGTGTATGCAATATGCACATTCTTCGATGTCGGATAGAGGGTACAATATTGATGCCAAATACAGATTGTAACGATAGATTGTAAGAACTCCAATGTCCAGGATGGTGACTGTGGGAGAAATTAGGGTTTGCACACAATCGAAAAACACATGGAAAAGTATGCAGCCAATAATCAAAGTGTGTATACCATTCTTCAGCTTAGGTTATGCGCATCTGGGGTTGAACACATCTGGGGGTTGAATGATTATATATCAAAACAAAAGAGTGCACAGGCAGAGCGAACCACCCAAAATCATCTCAAAGACGACCGAACAATATGTAAGGATAATCAAACAATACAACCCAACAATATGCAAGTTTATAAAAAATTTGCAATGTAATTTGATGAATTTGCAGAGATATTACTCACCGTCTGTGCGCACATTTGAACCAAGGCAACAAGATGAGTAACACACATAGATTCAACAGGACGTTAGTTCCAGGTTGTAGCTAGGGTTTGCAAGGACGATACCCAAGTTTGAATGCAGACCAAGTATAGGGACAGAGGTCACACGAGGATAGTGAATTTGTTGCAGAATAGCACAAGTCAAAGGGTCAGAAGCTCTGATACCACTGTTAGAATCCCACTTTGGAAAATGGAGGAATTGGCTTAAACACACAGCCAAATACACTATTATTCACAAATACAAAGACAACTGAATAGGCATGAATGTACACACTGTTTTCTCATTAACCAAATGCAGATATATATATACAATGAGAAAGGACCCTTGGGTTCCAAATTCCCAAGAGGTCTCTTGGACTCCCGAGTGACTCTTGGTCTACCCTTAATGACTATTGATCTACTTTGCACATTAATAGTGCACACCAATCCTAACACCAAGGATTAGGTTCCAACAACAACGATTACACAATAGCTCGAAAGTAAATAGTGGAAGCGTAAAACAATTACATACATACATAGGGAATTATCTCCCTAAAATTAGGTTATCATTAAACTAAAAAGTTTACAATGCAACCTCCACAGGTGCTTAAAACCGGCAGCTGCACGGTAAACAAAACCATCCCAACTTGAAGTGTACAGCCTATTAACAGAGTACAACTTGCACAAAAAATGAAGAACAACTGTACGACCCTGTATGGCTGTTGGATGACATTGTACAAATCTGTCCTTACGACGATACAAATCTACTACTATATGACCCTTCTTTGACCCACTGCACTGCTGGTTGATCCCCTTCTTCCTATCTTTGCTTTCTCTCCTCTCCTCTCCTCTCTTCTGGTACCTGTCTTTATACTTGAGCTAAAACTCTAATCTCTCAGTGAGAGGTACAACTGAGATTAAATCTAAGTCACTAATGTATTAAACACACACTTTATTAGACTCAACAGTTAAATATAAGACTCTTCACTTTTTTGCTAAAGTGAATTAAAAAATAGAACTATCTCGAACTACTTCTAGCACATTCACACTGAACCTGTGCAGAAGTTCCTGTATGAGCTACATTGTTCAACAATCCCCTTGCTGTGTCAATAGCTTGTCGGCAATCTTCCTGTGTTGCTATCAGTCAACTCCCATAGAGTGATTTCAAAGTTTCTACGTAAATTTCAATCATTTTGCAATTCATAGGATGCTGCCTATGATTCTCATGGAGCCTTGCCAAAAAATTGTGCCTTGCCAAAAACCTGCTATCTGCCCATCTCACGTTGCCACCAAATGGGGTGAGGGTTTATAAAAATATTTGAAACAGTTCAGGTTGCCAATTTCAATACACATCACAAATTTCTCAGCCCATCTGATGGTCTGATAGAAACATCAAGCTACATAACAATATCAATCAGGATGATAGCAGCAGATCCACATGTGAATATCTCCAGAAGCAGCTGATCATTCACTTCTGATAGAAACATCAAGTTACATAATAACATCAGTCTCAATGATAGCAGTAAATTCTATGTGCCAATATCTCCTGAAGCAACTTATCATTTTTCAAATTCTAGGTTAGGTTAGGGTTTGATGCAGAGAAATCAAAATTTCTTATACTTTAATGCAAAATTAAATGTAACAAACTAGTACTGAAGCAAAATAGTACAGCTGTAGCTAAACAAGATATAATTTTCATCTCTTTCAACTTTAACACTACCAAGTAGGTCCCCGTGTTAAAGTAAACTTCAGTAACATGTAATCAGCAGTAATAAAATAACTAACAATAACACGTCTAATTCATAATAAGAACAAGTTAGAATACTTACCTAGAGTGTGGGACCCTTACTATTTTTATACTCAGAAGAATTAACTTTCAGAAATAGACTGTGCCTCTTCAGAGGCAAGTCAATCACTAGGAACAAGCTGACCATTACTAGAGGGTTAGTACAAACCTGAGAGAGAGAGATGATAGGTTGTACACATAAAGGCTGCAGTGGTGTTCAATGACAGTCAAAATCACAGTGGCAGTCTCAAACATGACTCAGCACAAAGATCTAACCCAGGCCATATCCCACCACAATAAAACAGACCTCAATAAGTCTCAGCACCATAGGTTTGATCACAAACAAGGTCTTAGCACAGAACTTAGAACACAGATAAATCTCAGTACATAGATCTGGCACTAATTAGGTCTCAGCATAAAGATCAAGTCTCAGCAATATAGATCTGGTCAAAGGCAAGTCTCAGCATAAATAAACAAAGTCTGATCACAACAGATCTATCCTGAATGAGGTCATAACACAATAGATCTAATCCCCAGGACTCACGACCTCCACAGGCATGAACACAGCAGGGTAGTGTAGAAATTTGATAAAATAACAAATTCTCTTTATGAAATTTTATCAAACACTTTGAATGCATATCTAGGTTTATAATTTATCTGAGTTATGATTTATGTATCCATTGTACAATAAATCTTCTGATAACTGAATCATAAACACTTATACATTCACCCAATGACCTAGCTGAAGAGCTGAAGACAAATGCATACACATTGAAAACTGAGAAATTTAGGGCCAAGCCTAGGGCAAAACCCTCACACTTCATGAGGGAAAACCTAGAGAGATTTTTATTAAAGAGCAGCAACTTAATTACAACAGAGACATTAATACTTAGGCGATCTGAAATACATTGGAAAATGTGCCAGAAAACAGAAATAAAATACCAGCAATAAATGCAGCTGTACAACCTTTTTCTTCCACAGCAAACTGCCTCGAAATCTGTGCCAATGGATGCCTTCGATTTCTGTGCAAATGTTCTTCAGAAAACTGCAGAGAACACCTCGAAATCTGTGCCAAAGTTCTGCTCCTCAATTTCCATGCCAATGAATGCTGCTGTATGGATCCATACAGTACGAATTTTCTCGGTTTCTGTGTAGTGGTACAGTTTCCTTCTCCTTGGTATTTGTGCACAAGCAAACTCAGTCTCCTTCTGTTGCAATTAATGCTCTCTCTCACAAATGGGTTTGCTCTCCTTTGAAACCCTAGATCTCTCTCTCTTTTTCTCTCTTTTGTCTTTCTGTGTGTTTTGGATCTCTTCCCAAGGTGTAATATATAGGTGACTTTATCCTCCCTAAACCCTAACTAATTCAGATTAACTTTTGAATGGCTAAGATCACTTTAGATCTAAGGGTTTACATTAAATGCACATTAAATGTCCTTTTTTTAATCATTTAATGCACAAATACATTTAATAAAGTCACTTCACTTTTAAAACATAAAGTCACTTTTTATATTTCAAAAGTACATTTCCTAGGAAAGACAACTTATGTCCCCACCATAGTAAACACAAAAACATGGTAAGGGACCTAATTCATTACAAAAATTCAACACTCCCTCTTAATGAGGGAGGTCCCAACACAATCGTCTTGACCACTATCAAGAACTTCTACTAATTCTGGAAGTTGATGTCGTAACACTGGATCCTGCTCATCTTCTCTGTGCTCGTTGAGTCATCCGCTAGTGCAACTCTTCCCATCTGAAGGTACCATCGGTGCATCTGCTTCATTTTCAAACTCTGATTCGGATAGCCATCCACCCGAACCTGGAAGCATCACCTCTCCACGCAGAAAGTTTGTCTTTTCTATTCCCAAGCATAATAGTATTATCTGAGTTTTCTGTCCGGTAGAGGAACACATTTCCTCTTTTGATGAAAACTCCATACCCATCATCCTCCAAGGACGATATAGAAAGTCTGCTGACTTTCATGCCTGGGATGAACAGCCCTTCGTCTACTTCAAGAACTTCTCCAAACCTGAGTTGGAATTTTACAGTTCCAACTCCTCTGATTTCTGCTTGAGTGCTTCCAATACCTGTTCCAACAAAATTTCCTCTAGCTATTTCTTCTTTCTTTTGAAAATTTCCATATTTCCTTGTCATGTGGCTTGTTGATCCACTATCAACTACCCACATGTCATGGAAATCTATAGTGCTCCCTACACTAGTTTGTACAAAAACTAAAAAGAATTCATTTTCAAACTCGGAAGCAAAATCTCCCATCTTTGCTGATGGTACTCCCTCTTTTTCTTCATTCCCTTTCCTTTTCGGACACTGACTAGTATAATGACCATTTTTATTACAAGAGAAACAACGTACCTTGTTGAGGTTTTTTTTTCTCTTTCTTCCATTTTCCCTTACCTCTAGTTGCAAGGGCAACATTGTCTTCACTGTTCTGAGCTCCATTCTGGAATGTCCCCTCCCGGGACTCTTCTTGAACAAAGTCATCCCATAACCTTGTCCAATCTGGAAGCTTTTCTTTGGCAACAACTCCTCGCACAAAAGTGTGCCAATTTGCAGTGAATCCATTGAGAGCATACCTCACTAGCTCTTCATCATCCACTTTCTCACCTGCAACACCCAGTTCATCTCTAACTTGGGTGATCTTTGTGAGATAAGCAAAAACAGTTTCAATTTCTGTCATCTTGGTGTTCCTCAGCTTCTCTCTGAGAACCATTTTCCTGTTCTGGTTCTTACTCTGATATAAGGTACATAAATCAAACCACATTTCAAATGCATAAGTCTTACCAGAGACATGAGGTATCACATGATCCTTGATAGAGTCCAAAAAGATCCTCTGAGCTTTGATATCCTTCTTATCAAAGTCATCTTTCTCTATGGGATCCATAGGAACTGTTATTGTAGCAGAAGCTCCAACAACATCCCACAAACCTTGCTCTTTGAACAATATCGTGATATGCTCCTTCCATGGACTGAAGTTGCCAGCTCCATCTAGCCTATCCTCGTACCTTAATCCTGCTGATGCCATGACCCTCAAACTGATAACCACCTGAAATAATCTTCTGTTCTAAGTTCACAAAGAAATACAAACTATCTTCAGCAACTTTTACAGAGCCAAGTTCCTATACCATGTAGAAATTTGATAAAATAACAAATTCTCTTTATGAAATTTTATCAAACACTTTGAATGCATATCTAGCTTTATCATTTATCTGAGTTATGATTTATGTATCCATTGTACAATAAATCTTCTGATAACTGAAACATAAACACTTATACATTCACCCAATGACCTAGTTGAAGAGCTGAAGACAAATGCATACACATTGAAAACTCAGAAATTTAGGGCCAAGCCCAGGGCAAAACCCTCACACTTCATGAGGGAAAACCTAGAGAGATTTTTATTAAAGAGCATCAACTTAATTACAGCAGTGACATTAATACTTAGGCAATCTGAAATACATTGGAAAATGTGCCAGAAAACATAAATAAAATATTAGCAATAAATGCAGCTGTACGGCCCTGTTGTACGACCTCCTTCTTCCACAACAAACTGCCTCGAAATCTGTGCCAATGGTTGCCCTCGATTTCTGTGCAAATGTTCTTCAGAAAACTGTAGAGAACACCTCGAAATCTGTGCCAAAGTTCTACTCCTCAATTTCTGTGCCAATGAATGCTGCTGTACGGATTCGTACAGTATGGATTTTCTCGGTTTCTGTGCAGTAGTACAGTTTCCTTCTCCTCGGTATTTGTGCACAAGCAAACTCAGTCTCCTGCTGGAATTAATGCTCTCTCTCTCACAAATGGGTTTGCTCTCCTTTGAAACCCTAAATCTCTCTCTCTTTTTCTCTCTTTTGTCTTCCTGTGTGTTTTGGCTCTCTTCCCAAGGTGTAATATATAGTTGACTTTATCCTCCCTAAACCTTAACTAATTCAAACTAACTTTTGAATGGCTAAGATCACTTTAGATCTAAGGGTTTACATTAAATGCACATTAAATGTCCTTTTTTTAATCATTTAATGCACAAATACATTTAATAAAGTCACTTCACTTTTAAAACATAAAGTCACTTTTTATATTTCAAAAGTACATTTCCTAGGAAAGACAACTTATGCCCCCACCATGGTAAACACAAAAACATGGTAAGGGACCTAACTCATTACAAAAATTCAACAGGTAGAACAGACCCACAGGCCTCACGGCCTCCACAAATATGCTCCTAGCAGACTAGATCAGATCCTACAGGACCATGGCTTCCACAGACATGCACTCAACAGTCAGATCGGGCCCCAGGCAGACCACAATAGGCAGTTCAGATCCACAGCTGACCTCAACAAGCTTACGACAGACAGAAAGACCCTCAACAAAAATCACGGCTCAGTCAAACCAGATAGCAGCAGGCTGCGGCCAACCTAATCAGGTCATGGCTCACTTCTAACAGGCTTGTAGTAGGCAGGATAAGCTTCTATAGGCTCATGGTCGACAGATCAGCACTCAGTAAACCCTCAACAAACAGATAGGGCCTCAACCAAGACTTTAACTGGCTTATAGTTAACAGATCAGATCATGTCTCAGCAGATCAGTCTCTCAACAGGTCACGGCTAGGTCACTAAGGTAGCAGTGAACAGAATTTGAGACAGCATAGATCAGATCTGAGATGATGGTGTATGATGGAAATCTCTAGTAGATGGACGACTTAAGCAACAACATAAAGACCTTCAACGTCTACCCTAAACAGTAAAAAAATTAGTTCTGAATTATGTGGTAATCTCCAGCAGGTGGGTGGTTTAATCAAGCAGCAGAACAGTCCTCAAACCCTTGACGTCAAGCAGCAGAAAATAAGAGCAGAGATAAGTGTGAGGATGAGATAATATCAAATGAGGAAAAATAGACTCCAATATATAGAACCTTAATGACTTCTAGAAGAGTCATTAATTAATTTTTTAATTTAGTTAGGGTTCCATTAAATTAGGAGGGTACCAATAAATAAGGGGTTAAGACACCAAACAAAATTAACGGTCACAAAAGTAAAATATAAATGACATGTCTTTAAGTGGGTACAAGGGTCAAGTCACCACACATAAATTAATATCATAAAGTTCTAAGGTCACGATTAAGGGTACAAGGACCAACAAGTGGTACAAGTCAAAACCATAAAACAAGGAAGGGTACATAACCCACAACCCTTAGGACCAAAAGGTGTACCACTAAGGTGGGTAAGCAACCCTATTGCCCATAAGATCAAAACATCAAGGTGGTACACATCAAGACAACTCAAAGTGGGTAGATAACCTTTCTAACCACAAGTTAAGGTGGTGAACAAGACAAGGTACTAAACCTTCTAACCACAAGACCAAGAACAACAAGGTGGGAAGACAAGTGGGAACAACCAAGGTGGGGTTACAACCAATCATCTCTCTCTCAAATGTACAAGTGTTCCATACACTATTTGAAAGTTCATCATCACTGTATAAGGAAGGTCCACACTGGATGATGTGATCATGTGGTCCTCCAGACTGCTCCATAGGTCAAATGCTAGTGACTCCATCAAGGGGTGGCCGGTCCCTTGAGAAGACCATCTAGCTCAACCATCTCGAAGACCTAGGAGAAGAAGACATCACACATCATCATCTTGGTTAACTGACCAAGATCCTCCATTCTTAAAGAATGGATCTCAGCACTAAGCTAAGATTCAGTCCTAGACTGAATCATGTTGATCAACCCCCTAGTCCTTGACCAGGTCCTTCATTCTCCTTGAGAATGGTCCTCAGCCCCAGGTTGAGCTTTCAATCCCAGACTGAATGTTGATCAACCACCTGCAGGACTTACTTGGTCCTCGTGACCAAGAATCTGCCTGGTCCCCGACCAAGAGGTCTCTGTCTCAACCTGCAGGATCTGCTTGGTTCTCGTGACCATGACTCTGTCTGGTACAAGACCAAAATATCCTAGAGACAAATAGGGGCCCTTGCCACATGTTAGGGACTTTGCCATGGCATCAACCTGCTTGGTCCTCGACCAAGAACCCTAGGAGACTGCTGGGGGCCCTAGGGTACCTTCTAGGGACTTACTCTGCTTGGTTAACTGACCAGGAACCCTAGTTAACTGACTAGGGTACCATCCTCTCTGAGAATGGGTTTCGCAGCTGCACTAATTTAACATCATTCAGTTCTCACAGGAATAACCACTGCATTCAACACGAGTGCTGTTGCAATGTTTCACACTCCACTCTCTTTAACCCTAGAGTGAAATCTCCTGCCAGCAAACAACATCCTCCTCAAGCAGACTTCCACAAACCATGCAGGCTACACATCCAGCAGAGTTGACAAAGCTCACAACCATCCAGAGCTCTCCATGGCTCTCATAACTCTCAAACACAACTCTCAACATTCAAAAAACGAATTCACAAAGTAAGGAACACAAACTATATTCTCTGCATCAATGGCAGACATGCTCTCACAGAGAAAGGGTGTCAACATTCTGTCAACCTCCACTCTAATTTTAGGGACTGCTCTGCCATGGCTCAGACAGTTCTCGTGCTCAAATGTCTCTGATTATCAGAATTTGCATTCACAATTGCAGATTCACATGACAGCAAATTGGAAGAGAGAACAATTTGAACTGATTGATTGATATTCCAATAGCGAAAGAACAAATTGCTGTAGGATTAGGGCCCATGGGATGCCTAGTTGGCTATCCTTTATGAGCATTTACAGAAAATGCATGCATCGCAAGAGTACCATCCTTGTATTTATGACACTACTGCCATAATAAATGATAGGTAACTTTGATTGCACCGAGAGGAGCGAGGTGCTCTACAGTCCAGTATGGGGGAGATGTCACGTAATGTAGCGTTATGTTATCAAAAATAAAAAGTAATTAAAAAAATTCATGTCGACTCATAAAACAAAAAATTAAAACCGAATGCAAAGTAATTAAAAAAATCTATGTCGACTCATAAAATAGAAAAATTAAAACCAACATAGATCAATCTTAAACTTGGATCTATCAAACACTAAGAGGGTTCAAATTTCTGGAGGTGTAATTTTTTTGGATGTGTAAAAAGTTAGTTAAACAAATTTATATCTCAAGAAATTGGATACCTCTCGGTGCTTGATAGATCTGGTTTTAAGATGGATTTATGCTGGTTAAATAATTGGACAATGCTAGGATGGAACCATGGCACTGATTTGATGACTGCCACATACATGTACCAACCTACTTGAAATGTCGCAATGTTTCTTGCTGATTGCAGGCTTTCATATATGGTGCAGATTGACTGCAGAGTTGCATTTGTTTTGCAGTTCAACTGCAATATTGCATTTGTTTACTTTATTTGTTTTCGAGCTTTAGACTTCATATATTGGATTGTAACTCCTTAATCATCAGATGCATGAGCTTTGTCAATCATATATATAGATTATGAACTTGGTATAAAGCCTAGTTATTGACAATGAATGGCTAGATTTGTAGCAATGCTGTTTTTCTTTTAAAAAGTAAGCATAATTAAAAGTTTCCCATTCCTTTTGTTAAATTCTAGCATTATAACTTTGTTTATAATCTGTAAATTGGATTAGAGGCTTGAAATTTATATTATTTAGATCCTCGTCATTTTTCTTGACCATCACTGTTTCAGCAGCCTGAACTCCCAGGGAACTTCTGGAAGCCTTTCCAAAAGCACTCAATAATTAATGAAAGTTTCTTTGCATTTTTGGGTTTTCCTTATGTTTTTCACCCATTGCAGGTGGGTCTCACACAAAGGCCACCCAAAGATGGTTTTAAGACAAATAGAAGGGAGTATCTTTAGCGTGGATGTACAAATATATATGCACACCAGATAAATATATAAATGTTCCTTTATATATTATGGATTCATGCTCACACATATGCATACAGAAATCTATGTAGCCCTTTTCCGTTCCAAAAAAATTGAAAAACGGCTTTTCCAAAATTTGAGATTTTTCTGAAACTTCAGATTTTCCTAGTTTCAGATAACATAAAATATATGCATGATAGCTATATGTAGCCCTTTTTCTGTTTCCTAAAAAATTGAAAATCGTCTTTTTCAAAACTTTGAAATGTTTCTGAAACTTCAGATTTTGGTAGTTTCAAATAACATAAGATGTACGCTCTTTCAGAGCCATCAGGCATTATCTTTTAATTCTTATGGTGGCTCTTTAAATGTAATTGGCAACAGAACTTTTGTTGCCCCATTGGAGAGATTGAAGCTGGAATATATAGTACGTGGTGAACAAAAACACATTATCAAGCTTATTCAGTCTATAACTGCATCTCAGGGATTAAAAGGCTTTTGGAAAGGCAATGTTGTGAACCTACTTCGTACGGCGCCTTTTAAAGCTATCAACTTTTATGCCTATGATACATATCGGAAAAAGCTGCTTCGAATGACTGGCAATGAAGATGCAACAAACTTCGAGAGATTTGTTGCAGGTGCTGCAGCAGGCATTACTGCCACTATTCTTTGCTTACCTATGGACACTGTAAGTAGCATCTGAATGGTTATTCTGTTGGTATTTTTGCATGTGATGAGTCCGTAACGCTCATCTGGAAGAAGGCTTTTAACTCATTGCATATTTGAGGCCATGCTGAATAACATGTGAGATTTCAGTTGGGCATTTTCGAGTGGTGTTTGTTGTTGGTGGTAATTAGATTTTGGGAATCTGATAGCCAATTACTTTGTGCAGTTATTTTCTCATTATGCTCTTCAGTTTTCTATTTTTTCTGTATTTTCCTGCTTTATTGTGTGTCATGATATAATCACTTTGTTCTCTCATTTCTTTTTTAGTTCTCAACTCCATGGTAATGATATCTTCACACAGTTTTACAAGGAGCCTTAAAGTGGATCGGCCCTCGTACTGCAGAAAATTTGACATCCAAGGCGACCTCAAAAACCCTTGAATTAGAGCACAACCATCAAAAACCATACTGTCACTCTTGTACCAGGCTGCTTGGAAGAGGTATGGATGCACCTAATGAAGAGCAAGCTTGAGTTTCAGTAGCCACAACAAAGGAACAGCCCAATGGATTCGTTCCAGTGCAACCTCCCTATTGTCATCTGGCTGCCCAGATTGTGCCCAGATTTGACCACAGTGGCATTTACTGCTGATAGAAAGCCGAACTATGCCCAGAATTACTCAAAACCACCCAGGATTGGAGAAACTGCTGGCGTAGAATAGGCTGCTACAGGAAAACATCGTGAAACCTGCTCAGAACATGCCCAGCTTTAGCGATCAGGGTTGCTAATGCTGGTTCTAGCGCCCAGAAATGCTGCTTAGTGTCCGTAATGAGGTCCACTACTCCTTATTCATGCCCAAAAGGTAGCCCAGGTCTGCTTGTTTACCACTGTTTCTTTGCACAGGACCGCCCAGGATTGGTAATCAGCCTCATTTGACTGCTGTTTTGCTGGCCTAAGCATGCCCAGAAATCCTCAGATCAGCCTAGGTTTGCTATAGGGATTTGTTTTATTCTGTATGAAGGTTACAAACATCCCTGGACAAAGATTTGATGCCCAGAATTCCATGGAAATAGAAGTGTAGAATAAAAAAAGTCCATGAAACATCCATGCAAATAGGGGGGTATCATGTTGAAAATTTCACCGTAATGACACTTCAATGCAATTCAGAAATTTCATCTTCTTTCTAGAAGATTCCTTGGATCTTAACCCCAATTTTTTTTGTCCTAGTACTGCTGTAAACCAAAGTACAAAACAACAGTGGAAGAAGTACGACAATTCACTTTCAAACAGCCCTAAACTTCTAGGCACTTAAGGAGAAAAGACACCAGCCAATGAGATAGGTTTTCATCTTTTCTGGGGAAACTTAGCGGTCAACATTCAGATCTGAAAATACACTTTTACAGAAGAAATAACAGCAGTAAAATCAGCCCCTTGATCTTCTTTTTTTAGATGTCAAATCACTTAACAATTTGCCCCTTTTACTTATATTCGATTAGCAAGATCATAAATAGATGTAAATAGCAAAATATGAAAAACACATGTAGCTGAAAATCAAATCTGAAATTGACGCAAGATGTGTATGGTTGGAAACTTCATTGCACCAAGAGTAGCGAGGTGCTCTACAGCCCAATATGGGGGAGATGTTGTCACGTAACATAGTGTTATGTACAAAAAATAAAAAGTAATTAAAAAAATTCATGCCGGCTCATAAAATTAAAAAAATTAAAACCAAATAAAAAGTAATTAAAAAAAATTCATGTCGACTCGAAATAAAAATTTAAAATCAAATAAAAAGTCATTAAAAAAATCCATGTTGGCTCATAAAATTAAAAAATAAAAACCAGCATAGATCCATCTTAAACCCAGATCTATCAAGAGGGATCAAATTTCTTGAGGTGTAAATTTTTTTTGTATGTATAAAAAATTTAAGATTAAAAAACTACACCTTAAGAAATTGGATCCCTTTCGGTGCTTTATAGATCCGGGTTTAAGATGGATCTATGTTGGTATATAAGCTCAATGATGAAGTACATACCATCATTGACCTAGAAACCCTAGTGCCTAAGTGAGAGCAAGAGAGAGGGAGAGAGAGTACAAGTGTGCACCTATTCGAGGTTACAACTCTACACAAGAGTGAAAAAGAATGAACACACAAGTCATATGAATGAAAGACTCTTTCCTTCCTCTATATATATGATAGGTAAGGGATACCAACAATACTACTTGGGCACAAACCCTTGCAAGCAATCTACATGAGCCCTGGTAGGCCGCACAAGTGAGATGTCCACTTTAGAGTACAAGTGTCATGCTCCAATGATGATGTTGTGCACAATAAAGACTCCAAGGTGACGTAGCTACACAAGGCACGTCCGCACCACTCCATCTCAAGCCTCCATGAACTCCATCTATCCTCGAAAGTAAAGTACTCCACTGGGGCAACTACCTCTTGCAAGAACATTGTCGAAGCCCCAGGGATAGGCATCCTTGAGCCATCTCCAATCCTCCAAACATTAACCCAAGCTACTATGTGCCATATATGACTTGAATCCCTCCTCCATGATGTAGAATACTCCATGTTCCCAATAGGGCATTCTCCCACCAAGTGAATCCTCCATTTGGCCATCATGAAGTACATCCACCATCTGGGCAAGAGATCTCCAACGACCAAGGGAAGAATACTGAGCCAACAATCAATTGAGGTCAAGCATCCACTGAGCAAGCTATCTCAAGTGTGCATATCAATCACGGACCATCTCTCATGTTGCAATCCATCTGCGACCATCCAAGGTCTAAACATATGCCATGTATCCCAAATCTCATGAAGCACCCCCAAACATGGTGTAAATACTTTCAAAGTAACCCAAAAATCTAATAGAGTGTAACAATTTGGGGAGAATCAGTAAATGGTTTTGAAAACAACGCATGGTTTTGGTACATGCTTTGATGAGATCAACCACATTTGGCACTATTTCTTAGGGTACACTTCATTTGGTGATATTTCATGGATTGTTGGTTGGAGGTGGTTGAGATGGCACATTCTTCTAGGGCACACTTCGTAGGTAGTCTCCCCTTCATGTCAAACCTATACTTGGCATTATTCTCTCTCTAGGAGTGCACTATCTTATTTCACATGTGCGAGGAGGTTGGCACACCTCCCTAGGGCACACTCATGAAGTTTGTTGAGAATGGAATATTTTATTAGGGTGTTGTAACTTGTAACTACCTGGGAATTTATTTATTAATTTATTGAAGTGGTTGCACATTGGAGAAAAAACCTTCCTATTTTGAGAACTTGACAAAGCTTTTTATTGTGGAGTGCTCCATTTTGTTGGCATCTTGCATATTTATTAATGGAGTTTGTTGGAGTGCTCTTCTCCTTTCACACGTGTGAGGTGGTTGCACTTACTATTTCGAGGACTTTGTTATGGATCACCTTCCTAGGGGAGATTATTTTATTATTTTATCACTGATGCATATTGAAGAGCGCACTTTGGAGGAGCTTCCTAGGTGGACATACCCTTATGGTGGAGACGTTTTTATATATTTTGCATGAAATCATCTTGGAGGGCGAATTCTATGTGGAGCTTTAGCATCTTTAGTTGGTCGAATAAGCTTATTGTAATGATGCACCCTCTCTCTTGGAATTTTTCTTTCCTATTTTATCATTTTTACTAGTGGAGCAACTTCTTTTAGAGTGGAGGAAGACCATTTGACTTGGCAAAGACTTAACTACAACTACAATTTTATAATTTTTCTTTGATTTGTAATGGAGTTAGTGAGGAAAATAATATTATTTTTTTTCATTTTTGTAAGAGAGATCTAGCTCATTTTATATAAAGGATCTTTCTCTCCATTTCATTTGTGATTGGGGAGTTGGGAGTTAGAGAATTGAGAAGTGAGTGAAGTAAAGGAGTTAGAGTAGGAGCTTGGAGATGAAGGAGTCATTTAAATGGAATACGAAAGAGTCACCTTAGTGTTGTACTCACATGTATTTTTCGAAAAGTAATAAACAATCATTTGTATGCTCTGTCCCATTTTGTTTGTGTAAACTTTTGCAACTATTGTTACATTTTTACTAATGTGGTATCAGAGTCACAATATAGTTAGGAATCTGAAATGCTTTGGAGTTTTGATTTGGTGTGGGCATGTCAACTAGGGACAGCTGCCAAGGGACTGATTGGCATACAAAAGGCAATAGAGGAGTCAAGCAAAAACTGAGAAAAAGTCATGCTTACATAAAAAATAATTTGGCATGGTTATATTTAATATTTAGAAGTTTTCTTAGTTATTCTTTTTCAATATTCTGAAGTTGGCTCATTCATATTTTTATTTTGAAAAGAGAGAAATTTTAGTATGAAAGTCCAAGTGAGAATGACTTGGGAAGGTGTGCTTAGGCACACATGTGCATCTACATGATCTCACACATACCAAGGAGTAGGTACCATTGCGGGTGTGTCATACATAGGTCCTGGAACTGTTGAACAACTGTGTGTAGGCTGTACAGGTTGCAGGTAGGCACATAACAACTTTTGGCAGCCATAAAACAATTGCAGGTAGTTGTAAAACAATGGCGCAACACATTGTATGTGCAATGAGTACATGAATAGACACAAGGGAAAACATGAAATTGTGGGCAGGCAAAAACAATACTCATAAATCATATTTTTCAGTTTGGAAAGGTATTTATCTATGAGTTGAAAATTTAACTTTCTGTGTGTGGCCATTTTGTTTTTAATAGTGTCCCTCAAATTTTCCATTGGATCCTAGTCATAAATTCTATGGTTATAATTTCAGCACATGGGATCACTGTTTTCCAATACATGTGCACAATGGGAGTGGTGACTGGGAATGTTGAAAGAGAACTAGAGGAAAAATATGAGGAACCCACAAACAAAGTAGCTATGAAAAAAGATGAATATAACTACAAGACAAAGAAGCAATCAGGCTTATAAAAATGTCAATGATTGATGACATGCTTCCTCAAGTGTATGATGCAAAAGATGCATGCACAATATGGAAGTGCCAATGGAAGATGATGAAATTTCAGACTAATGTAGGGCCTTGTGCCAATGGAAGATGATGAAACTTCAGACTAATGTAGGGCCTTTTACCTTAAAATCATGCTATTTTCAATGCAAATTGAAGGAGAATTGATTTCAGAGCATTTATTGAAGTTGAAAGATATTAGGAATCAATTATCTTTTTAACAACAACAAAGCTTTTCAGGAATAACAAAACTTGAGATTTCATATACTAACCAAGGGCCAAACATAGCACCTCTTTCTAGATTTGGCCATGGAAACTATTGCCATTACCTATACAACTGAGAAGCAAGAAGGAAATAACTTTATAGCTAGAGATACCAATATTCCTTGACCAAAATACTTTTGAAAAAGACGAGGTAACTTTCCTATCATACACTATTCTATATTTTGATGTCACAGTTATTGAAAATACTGGGCTTACATACGTATACACTTGGTGAAAAATGACTTCTTCTAATGCATTTTAGGTAACAAAAATACATCTTACAAATGCATACATTTTGATTTGGGCTATCATACAACTGGTAACATGTTTACTTAGATGCAGTTGGTAACAAAAATCTTCAGCACTGGAGCATCTTCATCTTCAGCACTGGAACATCAACATCTTCAGCACTGGAGCATCCTCATCTTCAGCACTGGAACATCACCTGCAACATTGGAGCATCCTCATCTTCAGTACTGGAACATCACCTGCAACACTGGAGCATCCTCATCTTCAGTACTGGAACATCACCTGCAGCACTGGAGCATCCTCATCTTCAATACTAGATCAACATCACCTGCAGCACTGGAGCATCCTCATCTTCAGTACTAGAACATCATCATCTGCAGCACTGGAGCATCCTGGCACCTCATCTTTTGCAGCACTGGAGCATCCTCATCTACAGTACTGGAATATCATCAGGAGCATCGCTTGCAGTACACATATGATCCTTCCTTTCGGAACTAGGGATCATGGACAATCTTTCCTTTTGGAACTAGGGATCATGGACAATCCTTCCTTTCGGAACTAGGGATTAAGTCCAACACTAGATCAACATTTAAGACTATCCTTCCTTTCGGATTCCTTTCGGAACTCGGGATTAAGTCCAACACTAGATCAACATTTAAGATTATCCTTCCTTTCGGAACTCAGGATTAAGTCCAACACTAGATCAACATTTAAGACTATCCTTCCTTTCGGAATTCGGGATCTCTGTCTAGGGATGATCAATCCTACCACAATCATTTATGACTATCTCAGTCTAGGGATGATCAGACCCAACACAATCATTTAAGACTATCTCAGTCTAGGGACAATTGATCCCAACACAATTATTTAAGACATCTCTGTCTAGGGACAATCGAACCCAACACAATTATTTAAGACATCTCCGTCTAGGGACAATCGAACCCAACACAATTATTTAAGACATCTCTGTCTAGGGACAATCGATCCCACCACAATTATTTAAGTCATCTCTGTCTAGGGACAATCGATCGCAGCACAATTATTTAAGTCATCTCTGTCTAGGGACAATCGAACCCAACACAATTATTTAAGACACATCTGTCTAGGGACAATCGATCCCAGCACAATGATTTAAGTCATCTCTGTCTAGGGACAATCGAACCCAACACAATTATTTAAGACATCTCTGTCTAGGGACAATCGAACCCACCACAACTTAGGATCAGCATTTAAGACAATCTCTGTCTAGGGATGATCAATCCCACTGCAACTCAGGATCAACATTTAAGACAATCTCTGTCTAGGGATGATAAATCCCACTGCACCACAGTATCATCAACACTACTCCCCCTTTTGAGGGAAGTCCTTTCGGACTATACCAAGCTTGTCACGGA
Organism: Larix kaempferi; assembly: GCA_027924585.1. NCBI lineage: Eukaryota > Viridiplantae > Streptophyta > Pinopsida > Pinales > Pinaceae > Larix > Larix kaempferi. Next base: position 5,889,929 of record BSBM01001229.1, on the reverse strand, counting down.
AGTGCTCAAACTTCACTCGAGACAGAGGCTTAGTCAACACATCTGCAACTTGCTCATCCGTGCTCACCTACTGGAGCTTTATAGCTCCTCTTTGCACCATATCACGGATGTAGAAATATTGTATTTCAATGTGTTTTGACCTCTCATGGAACACAGGGTTCTTTGTCATTTTTATACAACTCTGGGTATTACGTAGAATAACTGTGGTATCCAACTCCAGATCAAACAGACCTGATAACAACTTCCAAAGCCATATGGCTTCACAATTCGCAGAACAAGTTGCAATATACTCTGCCTCTGCAGTGCTGAGAGCCACATTGGACTGCTTCCTGCTTAGCCATGAGATCATGGCTGACCCCAGACTGTAACATCCACTTGAAGTGCTCTTCCTTTCCGAGACACTTCCAGCCCAATCAGAATCTGTATAACCATACAGTCTGAACTCATGGTCTCAAGTATAATTGAGACGATAGTCTATTGTACCTTTTAGGTACCTCATCACATGCTTTGCAGCTACAATGTGCACCCATCTGGGCTCAATCAGATACTGACTCAAGGTGTTCACAACAAAGCATATATCTGGCCTCATATTCGTTAGATACATCAACGACCCAATAATATTCATGTATAGAGTCACATCCACTAATTCTGACGAAGTATCAGATAATAACTTCAAGTTGGTATCCACGGGTGTGGCCATGGCTTTGCACTCCAACGTATCAAATCTTTTCAAGATTTCCATTGCATACTTCCCTTGGTTAAGGAAGATTCCCTCTGGGCTCTGCCATACCTCGAGACCTACAAAATAATGCATTAAGCCAAGGTCTTTCATCTCGAATTCTGCAGCGAGCTTCTCTTTGCATTCTGAGATTCTCTTCTCATTACCTGTCAGGAACAAGTCATCCACATATAGCAATAATATGACTATTCATCATCCATAACCTTGAAGTAAAGGTTAGGATCAACTTTACTCTTAGTAAAGCCCAAGCTCGTAAGAAAAATGTCAATCCTTCCATACCAAGCTCTTGGAGCTTGCTTTAACGGTTAACCCATACAGAGCCGCCTTCAATTTGCAGACACACGTCTCTTTGTTTTCAACCTCAAAACCTTGTGGTTGTTCTATGTACACTTCCTCCTCAATAACACCATTCAGGAAAGTTGTTTTCACATCCATCTGGTGTAACTTCCACTTCATCGTGGCTGCTAGTGCCATGATGGTTCTGATAGAATTGTACCTTGCTACAAGAGCAAATGTTTCCTCATAATCGATTCCTTCCTTTTGAGAGAATCCTCGAGCCACAAACCTAGCTTTGTATTTCTCAATACTTCCATCCGTAGCATGTTTTATCTTGTATATCCATTTGGAAGATACCACACTTTTGACCTTCTGGTTTGGGAACTCTGTCCCACACATCATTCTTCATTATTGACTCGTATTCTTCCGTCATAGCTTCTACCCATTCTTTCTTTTGAATGGCCTCTTCGAAGCAAGTAGGTTCTTTGTCTACAAGATCACACATCAAAGCCACATAACTGGAAAATGGATTTGGCCTCTTGCTTTCTCTTGTGGAGCCTTCTGGAGATCCATACCTCTCTGCATCTTAAATGATTTCTCGAGCCCAAGCTGGTTTCTCTTGCGGGAGATAGGCATGGATGGAGGTTCTTGGGGCTCCAACATATCATGATCTTCCGGAGTCTCATCATTGGGAGAGGGTGCAACCTCTGCAACTCTAGGAGGTATATCTTCTTCATATACTTCTTCATGCTGGCATTTTTTGGATCTCTTAAGAGCTGCATCTTCATCAAATGTCACATCTCTGCTAATCTCCATGTGATGATAGCTTTGTATATAGATCCTGAAGGACTTGGAGACCTCACAGTATCCAATAAAGATTCCTTTCTTTCCAGAAGGATCCAACTTGGTCCTTTTCTCTTTTGGAATATGCACAAACACTGGAGAACCAAATATTTTGAGATGACTTACCTCTGGTTTCTTTCCTGTGAACATCTCTTCGGGGGTTTTGAACCCAAGTGCACTATGTGATACACTATTTTGGACATATACTGCTGTCCTTGCTGCTTCATCCCATAGATGCATAGGAAGATCTTGATCATGGATCATTGTCTTCATTGCTTCTATAATGGATTGATTCTTTCTTTCGGCAACACCATTTTGTTGAGGATTGTAGGGAGTGGTAAGCTCCCTCTTAATCCCAGCATCCTTGCAAAAGGCTTCAAAATATTTTGAAGTATATTCTCCTCCATTATCTGACCTGAGTATCTTAATCTTTTTCTTTGAAAGATTTTCTATCAAGGCTTTGAATTCCTTGAACTTCTCGAACACTTCACCTTTTGATTTCAAAAAGTAAACCCAAGTCTTTCTGGAATAATCATCAATGAAAGTAACATAATATTCATACCCACTTAATGATGTTGAAGGCATTGTACCACATACATCTGAGTGAATGAGTTCCAATACTGCTTCCCTCTTGGTGTCGCTCTTTGGAAATGGATTCTTTATGTTCTTTTCCTTTGCACATCCTTTGCAAGTTCCTTCATGATCAATCTTTAGATCGGGTAAACCTGTTACTACCTTACTTACATGTGGTAGTGCTTTGTAGCTTATGTGAGCAAGTCTTCTATGCCATAGTTTGCATGGACTTGTAGTTTCATGAATCAAAGCTGCTTCTGAATGTCCTTTGAGTTTGTATAGACCTCCTTCTTCTATCCCAATAACAACAACATCCTTTATAGATTTACCTTTGGGCCACATGAGAACTTCTCCATCTATAAAGGCAACCCTAAATCCTTTCTTATCCAAAGCTAAGATAGAAAGTAGATTCTTCTTTAGGCCTGGTACATATAGTACATCCTTCATCTTCATCGGGGTTCCTGAATCAAGCTTGTAGGTAGCTTCTCCTATTCCCTTAATAGGATATTGATAATCATCTCCTAATGATACCTTCTGATGGGAGTTTTTCTCTTCTAAACTGGAGAGAGTCTTCTTCTAACCTGTCATGTGCTTTGAAGCATCACTATCAATTAACCATGTGCCATCTCCAAGTGTCCTTGACCCAGAGAGAGCAGAGAATCAAACATATTCTTCTATTTCTTCCTTTGCTTGCTTCTTGGGAAGTTCTTCATCTTCTTCATCTTCTTCTTCATACATTATGGTTAGGACATCAGACATCTCTTTTGGAGTCTTCTTAGAGGACACTTGAGGAATCAAGTGATCTTTAATGGAGTCTGCTATAATCCTCATAGCCCTAATCATATCCTTCTTCTGCTTCTCCTTAGCTTCAACTTCTTTGGGTTTAGGTACAACTTCTTTAACAAACTTGGTAAGGTCATTCTCTTCTAGAATGATACCAATCCTATACTTCCAAGCACGGAAGTTCTCTATTCCTTCTAACTAGTCATCAAGCTTGGTGCTTGGTGCCATTGCAACCCGGGGAGCAGAAAATAATCAAAAATCAAAATTTCTCAAAATGAAAAACTAAACTCACCAAAAGATGCACTTGATTGAGGCGAGTATGCTGGTGTACTTGGATTTTGAAAATTCCAAAATTTCACCCTTCAAAATTGACTTGCAAATTTCGGATCTGTAGTTTTCTGGTCCAAAGTCAAACTAGGGTTTGACTTTTCGGGAGTTTCACCCACTCAAAAATTTCGATCTTGGTACCAAAATTTCTCTTTTGGAGAGGCACACTTCCCTATGCCTATTGCACTAAAAAAATCCACGTTTGTGAAAAGCCCTAATTTTTTCACTTCCAGAGAGAGAGAGAGAGTTTTACCTTGTGAAAGTTGCTCTTTTCAGGCAAGCTCTGATACCATGTTAAGATTATATGCTACCATAGACTAAATTGCAAATTTATTAGCATTCAATATATTATTCACAATAGCAGCATAATCAGGATCTTTGAAAGATACACAATCACAAAGCACAATACAATATACCTTAGGAAACCCTCAAGGGGAAGAAAACCCAGCAAGAACTTCCTCAATATAGATGATCAAGTACAATGCCCCAAAAATATGTCTCACAAATAAGAGAGACAAAATGACCAAACTCTGGACTCAAGCCACTCCTCCTTCTCCTTCGCAGATATCTCTCTCTCCACTAATGCGAATTGCACAAGTGAGTGAATGAATAAATGAGGGAAGCTCTCCCTCTATTTATACTTTATTTTTCATTTAATCTTTAACTCAACTAGGTTGACCTCAATAACCCTGTTATCAGATATATAGTAGCTGGGCTACCATATGTTTTATTCTAGATTCCAGTACATTTTTTCAGGCAGTTCCCTTACATTGAGATGCTGAGATGAGCATCTATGTTGGATCACTATTATGATTATGGACAATAGTATATTCCTATGCCATGACTGAGTCTCAGGAAACTCAGATTTGATGACTGATGTAGCCATTTAGCCATTTACAAAGCAATAGGTATTGCCCAGAGTTGCAGCAGCAGTTTCTCAGTGGACATCCTTTAGCCTAGCCTAATAGTTTTTAGCTTTCACCCATCACTAGCAAATTGATCACAGCTATAAAGTGAGTATAGTCTTGAAAGTCTAGTCTGAGTCATAATAATAATATTGAAAACATTTAACATTTGGTTTTAGATCGCTAGAGAATTGATTACTATATGTTATATTGCTACTTGAATGATTTGTAGAGCATGTCTTAAACACTTGCAACAGTTTGATTTTAACCTGGGTCATTTTATGGGTCATGTTGACTTGGTCAAACCTAGTTTGACCAAAGTCAACTACAGGACATGAGGTGGATAGACCCTGGATGATGCAGATAGATGACATATTGTCTATTATAGGTCACCAGATGGTTCCATGCATTGTTTATAGGTTTATGATGATGATATGGCATTTTTTATTTTATTTGATTATTTACAGATTATTATTATTTTTATTTGTTTGGATATATTGGAGATATTATATGATCATGCAGAGATCCATAGGGTGTATGAGTACACACCTTTAGTAGATTTGGGCTCTCTGAGTCCATTAAGACCGTTGGTTTTCAGTTCTGGGTAGTTACAGTGATTATTTTCCTTAGTTTATAATTCTGGTGCATATTTGCCATTAAAAATAGCTTGTCAGAGCAGTTCCATGAGTTGATTGGTTCACCTATGGCGCTACAGAGGGGATATAGGGTGTAGCCACTTGTTTTTACTACATTGCTATGTTCTCGGACACATTGGTGCAGTTAGTTTTGGCCCCAGGTGACCAGGCAGAGAGTTACAGGTGTTTTTATACTTTCCAGAGGATTTACATAGGCATAAAAATGGTTAAAATGGCTACTGAAGAAATCGATTTGGGCTACTGAGGCAAGGAATTGGCACGGGAATTGTTTTGATGATGTATATGATGTCTCCCACACACTCAAGATCAATTATATTAGTCAGTGGGGCCCACATACATTTCTCCGACACATTTTGAGGTTTTCTGGAGACTTTGGAGGCTCACGACTTTCCAAGAGGAGCACAATTTGGTGCTAGGATAAGTCATATGTTCTTATTGTTCCATGAAGACACACTAGGGAGGTTAGATTATGCCCCCTATACCCACCATGAGCGGATTTGTCATGTTATTTTGTCACAGTGAGTGGGACCCCCCTTCCTAGGGCGATTTTGTCCATGCATGTGTTATATTTTTGAGTTGATCCATGTACTTTATGTTGAGCTCATATCAACCGTAGATTAGAACTTATGTATCTTTTAATATTAGCCATCCATTCAAAAGGTGGTTAGGGTTTTGGTATCTCTTCATCCTATTTAAAGGAGAGAGCTTCTCATTGTAAAGGGACTTTTGGCTCTGGAATTTTGGAATAAAATATTTTCTCGCAAATACTTGTCTCTTGGTTTTGGATGTCAATGGTGTTGATTGAAACCGTTCTTCCTTTGCACTGAGGGTTTGGTGATTATTTTGCATATCTATTTCTCCACGTTTTTATCTACAGGTGAGGAGGCCGAATTGGTGAGGAAGGCACATTAGTTAGGGAGACCCTCCCTGCTATCTTCTCTTCTCTTCGTCGATTACAGAGAGTATTATTGTCTATGCCTCTAAGCTTCTTACTCTTTGTGATTTTACTTGTCATTTGTATTTCTTCCATTCTTGATTGATTTGATTGATTTTATTTGTCCTTAGTTCATTAGGAAGAGGAGGGCGCACATGTGGAGTTGGGCAACTCGTGGGTGCAAGATAAATCAACAAATTCTCATTTGATCTTTGCGGGAGCAATCCTCAACACCTTGGCAAACATGTCCATCATTCAAGTACGCTTGTGAGGTAAGATTTATATTTCTCAAAACTACCCATCTGTCATTTACATTGAAAACCTTAAGTAAATTTCTTCTGAAAAATCCCTGGCTCAAACGACTTAGTTAACAACATAACCATTTCTGGGTTTTATGGCTTTTGCAATTATCTAGGTGGGTTCTCCAAAACGTCATGCTTGGAGGACTCCATAGGCCCATTTCCCAAGGCACTAGCCTCTCTCAACCCTCATGACTTTCCTGAGAGTGACTGTTTAGCCTCTCTCAACCCTCACGACTTTCCCGAGAGTGACTGTTTACTTGTAGTTTGACCCTGTTTGCTGAGCTTGTTATTTCAAACACTGTCAGATCTATCTCACAAGTTGTGCTAGAAAGCCTTTAACCTCGGATCCAGTCTTTGGACACTTTCCCTGTTTTAAGGGTCACGTTTCCCAAGGCAGTTGAATTTGACCATTTTAAACTAGCACCTGAATCTTGGAATCATGCCGAATCATTGAATCACTGTGTAATTATCATTCATCAAGTCACATCTTTCCTAAGCCTCCACAGTGGTCTTAATTCCTCAATTCTAGGGTTCCATACCTGTCACCTTACGTACTTCATCTTTGCTTGATTTGATCTGGTGATTGGGTTTGAGCTCTTCTATCGGGAGTAGATGAAGGTCTCCCCCTTGTTGTCTTGGCTTTGACAACTCAAGTGAAGATTGCCTCGATTGGTGTGACAACCAATCCCTTGGAGATCGAGGCTCTCTTTGTTCATCACTTTGTTTGCCTGTCCCCTCTACCATCCTTACGGATCCACCATTTAGGGGAAACTACAAGATTGGTGATAACAAACCCTAACTGGGATGACTTCTCTAGGGAGACTCAATTACCACTTATATTACATTTACTTGGGTGCTAACGACCCAACTTACAATGGAGGGTTAACCTCATAACCTTTACATAACCAAATGTAATAATAACATCCCCGATGAAGTTATAATAATAAAGCACAAGTAGAATATTCTTTGAAGTTACATTAATTTTAACAAGAAGGGTTTGAAAGTTTTGTTCATGAGGCTCTAAAAGTGAAAAGAGCATTGCAAAGACCAAATTCATGAGTGCAAAAAGTAGTTTTGGAATATCTGCTTCCTTTTTGCAAATTTGGTTATAATGTGAGTGAAGACCAAGTTTGGTGAGAACTGAGTGCCATGTAGCTCATCTAAGAGATCACCAATGATCGGAATGGGAAATTTATATTTGGTGGTCAAGTTGTTAAGAGCTTGAAGTTGAGACATAGGCACCAAGTGTGAATTTTCCAAACTCTAGGAGACTACTGCCCTTATGTTCTGAACTAAACAAAACTGTTATTTAATTGTAGAAATTTGAATTCTTCACATAGCAGTAATCACACTTATAGCTGGAAAATAAATAGTTAAAGCATAAACACAATACATAGATAATTACTCTTTCAAATGAGCTTTTCATTAACAATTTAAAGCTTACAAGGAAGCCTCCATAAGCTATCAAACTAACAGCTATACAGTACACTCAAACAAAACAAATCTGCACACTTATTGAGGAAAAATATGCCTGCCAAAACCAAGAAAAGTGCCCACTGTATGGCTTGTCTGTACTACTGTATGGACCTATTTCATACGACTGTATGGATCTGTTAATTTTTTAGTGAAGCTGCGAGACCCATTCTCAGAGAGAATGGCACCCTAGTAAGTTAACTAGGGTTTCTGGTCAAGTTAACCAAGCAAAGTAAAGAATAAGACCCTAGAAGGTACCCTAGGGCCCCCAGCTGTCTCTTGGGGTTCTTGGTCGAGGACCAAGCAGGTTGATGCCATGGCAAAGTCCCTAGCATGTGGCTAGGGCCCCTATTTGTCTCTAGGGTATTCTGGTCCGGGACCAGACAATTTCTTGGTCATGGGGACCAAGTAGATCCTGCAGGTTGAGGCAGAGACATCCTGGTCTAGGACGAGGTAGATTCTTGGTCAAGGACCAAGTAGGTCTTGCAGGTGGTTGATCAACATTCAGCTTGAGGCTGAGGACCATTCTCTGGGAGAATGGAGGTCTTGGTCAAGGACCAGAGGATTGATCAACATGACTCAGTCTGGGACTGAAGCTCAGCTTTGAGCTGAGAGCCATTCCTTGAGAATGGAGGCACTTGGTCAGTTACAAAGATCATGATGTCCTCTTCTCCTAGGTCTGTGAGATGGTCGAGTTAGATGGCCTCCTCAAGGGACCAACCACCCCTTGATGAAGCCACTAACATTTGACCTTAGGAGCAGTCTTGAGGACCACATGATCACATCATCCGTGTGGATTCTTCCTTATACAGTGATGATGAACTTTCAGGTTATATGGAACATTTGTACATTTGAGAGAGAGATGACTGGTTGTACCTTCCCCACCTTGGTTATTTTACTTTTTGGTCCTTACACTGTGTTGTTTATTGATCTTGTGGTACCCTTATCCTTGACTTATGGTTAGTGGGGTCTTCTTCCCACTTTGAGTTGCTTCTTGATTCCTACCTTGATGTTTTGGGTACCATGGTTATTTGACCACACTTATATTATGATGGGTCATCACTTATGTCATGCTGGGTCATATACCCACACTCATGTTATGATGGTTTTTATATATATGATCCTAGAACCTTTATTTTTTAATTTTACTTTTATTCTACTTTATTTTACTGTGACTTTATTAGTATTTTGACCCAAGTTACTTTTATTGTATTTTATTTATTTTTTAAAGGGTGGAACTTCCTATTTTTTGGAACTTTAACTTATTAAATCTTGGACCATTTGTTTCTATTTAATGAGAAGACTCATCTTCATCTAAACACATCTCTTTTATCCTTTACGTATCTTTGATCTTCACGAATCTGCATCTTTTGATTTTTCACAGGTTTGCTTTTGCATGGGTCAGCCTGTTCACGTGTTTGCAGCTTCACGAGTCACTCCTTCACGTGTTTGCTCCACGCAGCCTCCTTTACGGGTTTGCTCCACGCAACACTCTTTCACGGTTAGCCCCTTCAGGGATCTGTTGCTCCACAGGTTCACTTCCTCACGGGCTCGCACCTTTCACGGATCTGTTACTTCACGGGTTCACCCCTCCACGAGTTCACTCCTTCATAGGCTCACTATTTCACGGTGTTGTTCTTTTTGGGCTTCACTCCTTCACGGGTCACTCCCCCGCGGGTTTGTTTCACGAGTCACTCCTCCGCGAATTTGCTCCACGGGTCTACTCCTCCATGTTTTCCTCCACAAATCTGCTCCTTCATGGTTTTGCTCCATGGGTTTGCTCCTTCACGGGGTTTGTTATTAACCTAATAAAAGGAGGCCGTGACAGTTGTGAGGTTCTTGCTCTGCTCACCTTGCTTCTTTTGTGGAAGTTCAACCTGCCTTTGGTGGAGTCCGCATTTCTTAGTTGCTGGTTGTATCTCTATGGAGGCCATGATGCCTGGAAGTTTATTTTGGTGAAGTCAGTTTTTTTATTCAACCAACTTGTCTTGAGTTTCTCAGTTTTTGCAGAGATCTGTTTCTTGTTTAAGACATTATTGAGGTCTGTTCAGTTTTCCTTTTTTTTGTACTGAGTTTCGTGACCAGTTTTCTTATTGAGTCTTGGTACTACCTGTATGTTTCTAACTGTCTTTGTCCACTCCTGTTTGACTGCACCTCAGCGTAATCTTCTCTCTCTCTCTGGTTGTACTAACCATTTAATAGGGTCACTTGGTTCCTAGAGTTAAATGGCCTCTGAGAGGTACAATCTTTTATGAAAGTAACATTTTCGAGTATATTACAGGAAAGGTTTCACACTTAGCTAAGTTTCCTCACCTATCTCTTTCATTGTTAAATAAACAAATTGGTTATATTATTTTTGATTACATGTTACTGAAGATTAACTTAATACAGTGACCTAACTGGTTGAAGATTAATTTAACACAGTGACCTAACTGGTAGTATTAAAGGTGTGAAGTTGAAAAAGATGAAAATTATGTTATGTTAGAGATTACTGCTGTACTATTTCATATTCAGTTTCAGTAATTGTTTATTAAATGTATTTTTTACATTAAAGTACATTGAATTGTTATTCTTCTACATAAAAGCCTAATTTTACCAAAAAATTAACAGTTCGTATGGTTGTACAAAATCTAAATGACTATAAGGATTTAACAGTAAGGATGCATACGATTTTATCTGTCTTGTATGGACCTGCTTGTTGCTCTCTACCTGATTGCTTTCTTTGGCTCCTCTTTGACGCTCTAATTCTGTTCCCCAAATGAAATAAATCACCTATCAACAAAACTTGTCTTTGATTGAATAATGAAATGTGTGCCTTAACCCTCCATCTTGACCTGCTTTTATACTAGAGTTGAAACCCTAATCTACCAAAATTCTTATGTATGGTTGAGATTAGTCTAAATCACTAATGTATAAGAATACACTTTACTACACTCAATAGCTAAATATAAGACTTTCACTTTATTATTAAAGTGAATTAGTAATTACAGAGACTTGAACTACTTTTGGCATGTTTGACACTAAACTTGTGTGAAAGTTCTTGTCTGAGTTATAATCTTCAACACCATGTGCTGTCTTTTTTAAGAACCATGTCCGTTGGAGAGGATAGGGGCTATTACTAGGATGAACGACACATGTTGCCAACAACTTATTGACAATATTTTTGATTTCATTCTTTTGTGTAAAAGGATGGTTATACGAGTGAAATACAAGTGCACATTGGGTGGTAGGCTATGGGGGAGTAATGTGATACTATGATCTTGTTCACCACAAGAGGGTGGTAGTCCATGGGGAAGCTCAAAGCTTTGTTGGTGTTTCAAAGTTAACTGCAAGTCTGGATGAATGTGCTAAGAAGCATTGTCAAAGGCTTGAATTGCATGGAATTGTGTGATAGTTCTCGAATGACCGTTTTTTAGGAGCTTTTGCATATAGTGTGAACCTATGTTGTACTGGTTTTGGGGACGAGGGGACGAGTCCCTGGGATGGGTAGAGCGCAACCCCAATTTTTGAAGGGACGACAGGTTGGTGACAACAATAATATATATATATAACTTCAAAATGTTAGAATTCACCATAAACATTTGTAGTTGCTTGTAAGTACAATAGTCTATACTATATAGTATTATGCACATCCCTTACACTTGCTAGTTCTGAAAAAAGCTCAGGCAAATAAGAAAGGGGATGAATGACATTCCATTATTGGCACTTGAACATGAGCAAAATGCAGTTTTGCTTTAGGAAACTCAAGTGTAACTATTTTCAATCTGTAATAAGGTCCATGAAGAGTCCATGAGAAAAATGAGTCTCTATAACAACTTTTCTGCCTTATATTTCTTGTTTATGATGATTAGGTTAAAAGGCATTCCCTTCTCAGTAGGTTCTGCAAATTTTTACAATTGTGTTGAAAATCACTACAAAACACTTTGGATATACATGTTTGCATTCTGTAAAGAGATTAGATTCATATTTTAGATTAAGAAGGATATTGAATAGGAATTTATTCAAATGTTTAGTACCCAATCTAAGTCTTTACTATCCAATTGTTTTCATAGTGCTTGAGGTTGGGATGGGGGAAGAGTTGGACTTGAATAAATCTTGGAAAGCTATGTACAATATGTAAAAGCTAAGATGACCCTAAAAATGAGAAGAGCAAGACCAATACCCAGAAGGATCGAACCTTTGAGTTGTTGCATTTCTTGTTTTGTTGACATAGTGGCTTTGTTGCTTGTAATGATGTTGCTGAAAAGACAATACTTGAATCACCAGGAACCCAAATCAAAATCCATCATACACAACACATATTTTGAGTTGCAACTTGTATAGATTCAAATTTAGATTCTGAATAATACGAAAAATATGGATGGGATAAATGATCATATTGTCCAATCACGAATGTCCATTGTCAAAACTGAAGATACATGCCCAAAACATCTCTAGAATCGGCTTGGGACATCTTTGAAATCTGCTTGGGACATCTCTGAAATCTACTTGGAACATCTACAAAATTTTCCTGGAAGTCCCCAAAATCTGTTGGGGACATTTTGGGTACGACCAACAAGTCCCCAAGTCCTCGACAGATTGGGGACGTTTTCTAGGGGTCCCCAAGTCCCCGAAATGCAGGGACGATGAGTATAGGTCATTTTTTGGGGGGGTATGCATCCCCATGCAACATAAGTGTGAATTGATTATTTTTGAAGAGTCTACTTTGAAACCTTTGAGAGTGTACAAATGCCCATCCTTTTGAAAACTTGTGTAAGTCCAGGAATTCCATGGTGATGGGGCCCAATGTTTTCAAGCATTCAACGCCCAACACAATATCACAACCATTCCTTTCAATGGTGAACATGTGAGTTTTCAGGGAATAATCACCGAATTTAAATTTTACATATTCCTACCAACCACCACATTTCATAGATTCCCCATTGGCAATCATAATTCAAAAGATGTGACATGGATATAATAGTATGTTTCTTAGGCAATGAATGAAATTGTGGTGCTATTGCTGCCATTAAGAAAATGACCTTTCGATGCTTGATATAGCCAATCAACTTTAATGTCCGAGGAGAGGATATATGGGTCAAGGTATGAAGAGAGATTTGGCGTTCTTCACCTTGTTGGTTAGGAAGATGAACATCGTTAGGTGGGGGGTGTTGTCCTCCTGAGTCCCAATGTTAGCCTTATCATCAAAAATGTCCTCAAAATGGCCATACACAATTTTCGTTCTTTACATCTATGCCTAGAGAATAATTTTATCACAGTTGTAGCAGAGATCGTTTAGTTGGCGTTCTACCATTTCAACCTTTGTCAACTTGTGGACCTTGAGGGGTAGAGCAGGTTGCTAAGGGGCCACCACATTTGGATGTGGACATGGAGCAAAGTTGGGATGTTTGGACTGGGCATAGGACGCAACTTGAGCATGATGAGGCAACTAAGTGGCCTCCAATTATGTAGTAGGGTGATTCATTTCCAATTGGGATTTCATGTCCTCCTTAAGATTACTAATAAAGCATTGCTTAAAAAAGGAATTAGTTAAATTATATGTTTTGTAGCCCAAACATTCAAAAGCATTAATATATTCTTCAAGTGTGCTTGTTTGATGTGATTTGGTGAGTTCGGCCACAAAATTAGTGTCTTGAATAAAGTGGACAAACATGGCTTTCACAAACTGTTGTCATGTAATGAACCTTGGACAAGATTTCTTATGCTATTGCCACCATTGCCACCATTCCCTATTGAGATATAGAACATCAATTCAGAATTGCAATAGGTCATCCGTTATGGTATAGAGGGAAAAGTAGTGGTCCATTCGGTCGATTGTATGTTGCAAATATTGTGTTTGCAGAAATATTGCCAAGGGTCTGAAAAACAACTTATCAACATCCCTGAAATATTGTCAATCTTCAAAAAATAGAAAAATATTAATTTATTTTCAATTTTTTAAACATCTAAAGCAACAACAACATTAAATAACACATTGTCGCGTAAATATGAAAATAAAATTGATATAGAGGATGTATAAGATGTCTAGTGATACATCACATAACAATACTAAATTGTGTCCTTAGTATGGACTCTTGAGCCTCAAAATATCATAAAAAAATATAATAAATATATCTCATCATCATGAGTCATTTATGATCTACGTACTACATAGTACAATGAAATCAAATAAATAAACTAGTGAATCTCTTTGCACCTTTTACGAGCAAGGGTAATGGCTCTTCCTCTAGATGAGGAAAGCACTGGGGTCGACATTGGTGTGCTCTAACAGAGGGAGAAGCTAGACTCTGATGTCATCTAGAAGAAGGAGAAGCTAGAGTCTGACGTCCTTTGCTAGTGATATTGGTAGTTCCAATTTCAACTCGTTATGTCTATGATTGTGTCAATGTCTGCGTTAGGTATTTTTTGAAGCTGCCTCACCCACAACCAAAGACTATAGTAGACATAGACAATGCTATTAAGCCTCTAAGATTCCAACTTGTATGAGGGTCATAAATTATATATTATAATTTATAATACATCATTTAAAGGGTGTAGAAGCCATAGTTTTAAAAATCGGCAAAATCGGAATCAGAATCGACTGATTCACTGAGCAGACCCCAAACCGATCTGAACCGACCATCAAATTGGTTCAGGTGACCGGTTCGATACCGAATCAGTCAATTCGGTACTGAATCGGTCAGATCGGCAGAGTCATTATCGATTCTGAGTCCGATTCTTTATCGATTCATTATCACTTCATTTTCTTTAAAATTTAAATATTTTATGTATTTTTGAGTACACTGAGTCATTAAATTCAAATCGTCCATGTCATGACCGATTCATTATCGATTCCATGTCCGAGTCCGAGTTGACCCAATTCATTTTCTTTAAAATTTAAATATTTTATGTATTTTTGAGTAAACTAAGTCATTAAATTCAAATCGTCCATGTCATGACCGATTCATTATCGATTCCAAGTCCGAGTCCGAGTTGACCCTTGACCGATTTTGAGTCCGATTCTGATTGAGATGCACCCACTGTCACCACAATGCACTTTTCTCTCTCTTTAAGCCTTGCTCCTTTGGACACGGGAGGCTTCCCGAATAAACGTAGAAGTAGCCCTGTGAAGCACAAGAACGAGAACAACTCTACTTCTAACGATAAACCCTCCAACTAGATCAATCAACCAATGCCGTATGAAGTCGATAAGATATCCAATAAACACTCACAAGACTAGAAGGTTAGGAGCAATATGAACTATCACTATCATGTTATTAAGATGTATCAATGAAACACAATACAAGACCAGCGCCAATTAACTTGTATGAAACTTCAATCAAACCCTTGAAAATCATGAGTAAAATTCCTCTCACCTGTCACCAACCAATATCAAGTTTGTAACCTCTTGGAGTAACTTACGTTGGCAATGTCCCAGGCAATATATGGCTGTTCAAACAACTTCAGATCTGTACCAGCTTGTAAAATAACGAGTACTTTGGTTTAACACCTTGAAAATTCCCCCAAGGTACCCAACAGTGCTTTAATATGATGTATGAACATCTTCCAGCGCCCCCTAGGGCTTAACTTCAGTCAAATTAATGTGTACAAAATGTTGTATCAGACCTGCGCTAGGGCTGCAACACCCCCTCAAGGCTGACATCACCCTATTAGGGCTGATGTTACCCTAGTTTAGGGCTACAACAAGCTGTAAAATGCCCTTTTTGTTGATTTTTTCACTTTTTATAATTTTTTCAATAAGATAAACAACTCAGAAATAAATAACAGCAGTAACTTTTTTATATTTTTGCAAATAAACTCAATACAAATCAAAGTACAACAACAAATAAATACTTTTTTTTTAATTTTTCCAAAATATTTGATTTTTAGGGTTTTTCTATATATTTGATTTTTTGTATTTTTTCAAATATAATACATAGAACTTTGTAATTTTGAAAGGGAGAAGAAGAGGGAACTAGACTTAGGTCTTATCCCTAGGGCAATGAGAAAAATCAGGGCCAACATCCTCTTAAAAAATTGACAAGGCCAAGAAACCCTAGGTTATGTTAGCACTTGACCTAATTAGGACAAACAAAGATGCCAAGGCCCAAAACAAGAGGGATTCTTCAAGAGAAATGCCTCACCAATCAAGACTAACGTAACACATAAAACCCTATTTACTCTTACCTTGGATACAAAAGCAATGCAAGACAAAAGATTCAAGATCTTACCACATTTAACAGAGAAAAGAAGAAAAGAAAAACAAGCCTTAGAATCCTTCCTCCTTGAATTAGCCTTAAAAGATTGAAAAGAAGCCTCAAACACCAAGAATTATCCTTGAAACCCTAGAAATTGCCAAGAAAGCGAGGTGTTCACCACTTAAGATCTCATATACACAAGTAGGAATCAAATTTCAGTCATATTTGATCCCATGATCTTGTTTACAAGTGGGAGAAGGGCGCTATATTTATAGGAGAAAAGTCTAACTTTCTCCTCCTCTAGGACGACCTACCTAATTTTGAGTTAAATTCTTTTTTAGGGTTTGTCACCGACAATCCCCAGACTAAACCTCAAAAAACATAAAAATAATGATAAAAAGTGATTATAGCTTCAACAAAGTGAAAACTTGAGCTTGGAAGAAGGACGCCATGCCCCATCTAATCCCAACAACATGTCTTTTGCCCTCAATGCCCTTCTTGCTTGGTACGACCTTCAAAACTTGCTTTTAGTGGTGGATTATTTGCATTTTTGCCTAAGATGACCGAAGGAAAGAGGGTAATACAATCATAGTTTGAAAAATCGAATTCGAACTCGGAATCGGTCGAGGGTCAACTCTGAATCAGAATCGGAATCGGTAATGAATCGGTCATGTTATTACACAACTTGTAGTTGTCCCTATAGATATCCCATCCGGGATGGTAGAGGAGATAGACAACTAAAGAGGTGACCCAAGAGATGCCACGGTTCCCAATGCAAGCTGGGAGTCACGATAACCGAGGCACTCTTCACTTTAGATCAACACAAGTCAAGACCAAGGGGGAGACCCTAGCTAATCAAGGAAGATTGACTAACCCAAAAGGTTCCTAGGGAAGCATGTCAAATGATGAGTTACGAAAACCAATGAGTTGATTAGGACTAGGTGGGCCCAAGAGTTAGGTGTGGTGGTTGAAGAGGCTTAAGAAGTGACTAATGCTTCAACCAATGAATGAATAAGGCCACCTAATGGATAGATCTAGTACCATGAAAATACACAAGTGGGGCTCACTTCCTTACAATATGGAAATGGTCCAAATGGGACCCACAAGGTGAAGTTAGGGGTGATATGGCACTAAGGGGTGTTTGATGATGTGGATCTATGGATCCAAGATGGATTAGGCAACACCCACTTATGGGATCTAGCAAATGACACTAACCCCAAGGAGCGAATTGACCAAGGGAGACTAGTGCCTTGAGATGAGGGGGCAAATGGAGTCCAAAAGATGCCAAAATGTAGATCGGGGTAGTTAAGGCAATTATCAAAGTGGGTTTTAAGTGGCATGCCCCAAGGTAGGTTATATTTCCATAGATCTAAGGTTGAAAATGCATCACCCAATGACCCAAGTGGGGCACAACCCTCAAAATGAGGAATGGGGCCCACAAGGCAAAAATCAAAGGGGTGAAGCACTAGGGATAGGTTATCAAGTGAGACAAGTGCAAATCAAGTGGGATCTCACCTACCCATGTCTTGGAAGTAGCAAAACTCACCCTCCCAAGGAGTGCGACCTCACCCAAGGAAGGCTAAGTGCTTTGGGGGAAGGGTCAAATGAAGGCCAAATGCCACCGAACTATAGATTTGAATTGCCGTGGATACTATAGAGGTGAGTTCTTTTTATTATACCCAAAGCCAAGCTAGATCCAATTAGATCTAAGAAAATAGAAAAATGAGGGTTTTGATTTTAATGGAGTTTGTGACCAATAGGATGGAGAACAAGTGAAATCAATACATACCTTGTAGATCTTACCTCAAAGCTTGCGGCCTCTTAGCATATGGAGAATTCTTGCCCTAGTTACAATTCCAAGCTTGATCCAAGTGTCTTCAACCAAAAACCTCCAAGCCCTAGGAGGAGAGATGTCCCATGAAAACCGGTAAATCAAACTACATCAAGTTAGATTTGATCCACAAATCCATAAGATCTAAGCATGTCATATCAAAGAAGCAATCAATGGACAAAGCACAATTGAAAAACTCCCTCAAGATGAAGACGTCTTGCCCATGAGGGATGTGAGCAACCCTTACAATCTTCCCACAAAGCAAAACGTTGAGCTAGCTTCAAGCAATTCGGCCTCCCTCTCTTGATGTCGATTTCACCTGAAAAGCAAACAATGTGTAGAAGCAAGAGATGCAAGAACATGTACAAGAGCAACCCAATCAAAGCCAAGAAGTAGATCTCCAAAATATTATTTTCATTCCAAGTTTTCTAGAGCCCAAAGGTGCTTTACAATGAGCGGGGTCTCCTCCTTATATGGGATAATAAAGACCAAAACCCTAGATCTCAAAACCACTTTACAATACAATAAGATGAGTGGTTGAGATTAAAAGATCTCATAATCAAATCAACGGCTAAGATGAGCCAACATAAAATACCACATGGATCACTCAAAATAGAGGTGACGTCATAGCTAAGAGTGACTAAGTGAGGGTGACGTCATCCTCTAGAGGGGGCAAAAACACATGGGCCCACCTCATTTGACATGGACATGACTCAAAGAGCTCATGGTGGGGCTAGGAGGCATCAATCCTTACTAGCTCATCCCCATGGCACAATAATATAAAATAATATGTCCAAATAATACAAATGATCAAATCCGGTCCTCAAAATCTGTGAGAGACATGCAGTAAAAAGCTTCCTGTGGCCTTTGTGGACCCCACTGACTGATGATATCTGGCTGGAAGATGGGGGGTTCACCCTGGAAAACCTCTGTGAAGACCAAATGCCAAAACCTTGCCTCAGTTGCTCAAATCGAATTCCTCAATGACCCTTTTATTCCATTTTTAATCCGCCTCGATAACTGTGAAGCTGCCCAAACTGACACTTGGAGTGCTTGCGCTGTCAAACAGAGCCCACCAGGCTCTCTGGGAGGGGGGTATAATGGTAAAATCAAGTGGCTGGACCACCCCCTCCTCATACAGCTCCCTAGGTGAACTGGCCTCTCATGCCTCTGCTGGTGAGGCTGGTGAAAACAAGCCCAAAACTGGTCAACAAGTGGATAACTAAATCTATCCCTGTCAGAAGTGCCCGGAACTGAATGATAAGTATCTCAATGGATCCAGAAGACCCAAATCTACTAGAAATGTGTACTCATACACCATGGGTTGACCTAGGGGGTCAACAATAGGGTCCACCATATCCGGACAATGCATAATCTAATGATCTGAAATAATAATAAATCTGCTGAACTGCGTCAATCACCATTTGAATCATATGTCCACCATATGGTATCATCAATAAGAGTATGTGGGACCATCAATCATCATCCATAGGCATACATGGTCCACATCATCACGGATCCCAAGAATGACCATAGTCAAACTAAGTTTGACTAGGTCAAAATATAACCAAGGACAAATTATATCAATAGACTAAGACATGTTCCTCTAATCATCCTCATAGCTTAACTTAAAGTACATCATCATTCCATGGTCGTTTAATACATACAGATATTAAATGTTATTTATACTTTACTTGCACAAGAGCTTTAGTGACAGACTCACCCATCGGACATGGTCTAACTGCTAGCTAAGGGTGAAGGCTAAGACAAGGTTGGGAAAAGGAGATGACTTGACCAAACTCAACTAGGTGACACTTTGGACGGGGAAAGGGGAAGCTACACTCTGTGTCGGACAAATAACACGGGGAAGGGCTGTGCCTCACAAATGGATAAGTTGTTTAGAGAGTGTTTATTCAACCTAGGCATCATGTCTACATCAAAGTGATTTCATTAGGATCATTCATTTCATTTCATGGCCTTTTTGGCCTACATAACCCTTCGGATTTCAGATGTGCTAAGAAGCACAACTAGTTGCAGCTTGCATCCAGGGCGTGTTTATACATATACAAGGTCAACAATAATAGATATAACTTTTTGAGTAACATTTGCTTTTTAGACCTTTTCTATACTCTTCGAGGAGTATTTTAGCATTTCATTGCTCTTGCCCTTTACTCACGTTTGTTAAGAAACACATTCTAGAGTTTACAGTTTCCATGGGCGAATTTATAAAGATTTCCAATATAAAGTAGTACATGAGCTTTCAGCTTTAGCCAAGAACATCTCAAGTGACTAGGGGGACTTCTGACAGTGCTAAACATCAGGACAACCTACCAGAATGATTTAGGCCTACAATCCAACTCACCAAGGCAAGTTCTGTTACAAACTCAGAGCCGAGACACTAACAAACATGGATGCGGTCCAACATAGAGGTAGAAATGGGGAAGTCCTCAGTATCAAAAAGTCAAGAAAGGCAAGTCAAAGGTGAAAGCCAAATCGGAAAGGTCATGGATGGATGGAGTCAAATGAATGTGGTGCCTAAGCTAGTAGACATGAATGTCAAGGAAGACCATATCTATGCTCGTAGGAGGGTAATAAAACCGGTGGGTTTTGTCAAGAAACCTAAATATGCAAGTAATACATCCATTAATAGTTATAACATCATCCAAGATATTAAATTTTAGTTTTAAATAATATTGCCATGTCTTGAATCATATACCAAGCTAATGCTGTGAAGATGACTAAAATAACAAGATAATAATCCATAGTCAATAATTAGATGTCCATAAGTTATATCACATCATAACAATAATCATCAAATATCATCTGAAACACTACTGCAATAACATCACTGGGCACTGAACTGAAACTGTATGGAATAAAGGGTCACATCGGTCATCAAATCTGAGGTCCCAAGGCTCAGCCTTTGCACAAGGTCTAACAAAAATCTGATATAATATACTGCTCTGATCATGAGTGATCTCAAAATACAAACTCATCATTGCCAAACTCTGTAAAATCCAGGCCCTGAAATGTGTAGATATCTACCCAGCAAGGATAGTAGCCCTGCTACTATGGTGTGATAACAGGTCATAAATCGGTCGATTTGAATTTAATGAATCGGTTTGCTCAAAAATACATAAAACATTTAAATTTTTAAGAAAAAACAACATTTTCAAGATTATAATCCATGAGTCCAAAGCACGGTTCCAAACTTCCAGTCTTTCACTACCGTAGTCCAACTCCACAGTGCACACACAGTCCAACTCCACAGTGCACACACAGTCCAACTCCAAAGTTGGCCCACACATATTACACTCGGCCCACACACAGTCCACACACAATCCAAACTCCATAGTCGGCCATGCACAGTCCACTTGGCACTGACTCTACTGACCACTCCACGCACAATTCCACTGTTCCACTGCCATTGGCCATCGTCCACTCCATGCAGGGTCTCCATTCGACAGTTGGCACTCTCCCACTTGGTCTCTACTCTCTCCCACAGCCGTCGGCAGTCTCCAATCCACACTCAAATGAAAAATGACAAAAGTAGGGGTCCAGTGTAGTAAACTAGGTTAGGAACTTAGGTAAATCGTAAACGTTAAAACTGCGGGCCCATAAAAAAAGAACCGATTTTAGTCGGATTTCGGTCGATCAGACTGGTTCGGTATCGAACCAGTCTACCGAACCGATTTCTCACCCGATCTGAACCGACCAACCTTCAAATCGGTGAATCAACTGATTTCGAAACCGATCAGACCGATTTTTCAAACTATGAATACAATAAATTGAGGTCCAAGTGGGTATATCACCTTTAAAAAGCATGAAATCATGAGTATGACTAGGGGCTCCTAAGCCATGTGTCCTAATGGAGTCACCCCAAAGTGCACCAATACCTACCTAGGGCATAAATGCTTGACATGATGAGGAGTAGCCACCCATCAAGGGGTAGTCAGTAGGACCACAAGACTAGTACACCTTGAAATGAGGACCAAGAGGACCTGCATAAAATAATACCAACTTGGTCTTTTACAATGGAAAAAGGACCCCCCTCTTTGGCACATCTGGTAGGGTGCGTTACAGAGAATCTGGGGCATAACAACTAGCTCAAACTGTGGCATGTGCTCTTCCTGGGAGTGCATGAGAACCTCTTGAATCTTCTAGTACCTGTAAACCTACACACACTTCAAACAACAAAAATGTCAAATGCATTGGAGGTAAATAAGATAAGATAATTTTATTAATGTCTGACTAATGACCACAAAAGTAGGTCAAAGGGACTGCCAGGTACAATGATGTTAATACAATGCAGGATTAGCAAAAGGTCCCCTATAAAAGGCGAGATGCAGAAAGTAAAGTGCAATAAGACAGAGTAGAGTAGTAGAAAGTGAAATATGTTTCGAGGCATGAAGAACCCTCGACCTCGAGCTCAAATATCTGCGCTGGTGATGGGGTATACCGTAGGAGAAGATCCAAGGAGTTCGTCTCTACACATCCGTCCTGCCTTGTTCAAGTCAAAATATGAAATGCATAAAAGCAACACAACAAGATGCAATGAGAAGTTAAAGCAAATGACACACAAAATGCTAATGCAAGAGATTATTCATCCTACCTACCTACTCTAAACATGATAACATAAACAATTCAAGTAAAATCATACCACTTGTTATGCCCCAAATTGTCTGCAGTGTGCCTCTCAGGATATACCAAAGTGAAGGGGTCTATTTCCATTGTAAAGGGCCAAGTTCAGGCTTTCTATATGTTAAGGTGTTGGTCTAGCGGGGCTCAAGACCCATGGTTTGGTCATGGTAGGTCCTCTTGGTTTTCATTCCAAGGAGTATTGGCTTAGTGGCTTTGCTGACTACCCCTTGACGGGCAGAAGTCCCATGTCATGTTGAGCCTTTATGCCCCGGGTCAATGCTCTGGTGCTTTGGTATGGATCCACTAGGGCACATGGCTTAGGGGCTCTTAGCCACACTCATGATTATGCTATGTAGAAGGTGATTGCGCCTGTAAGGGTTATCATACCTGCCTTAGCACACCTCATTTATGCCCACTTAGACCTTCTCTTATCATGTATTACCCCTCTTGCTCTACATGTACACAATCCATGATGACGCCATCTTCTTCAAGAAAGCCTTACTTTGCTAAAGGAGAGGACATTGAGGGATCTACTACATTGTTGGGGTCAGTTGGGGCATGGCATCTTCTTTCAACTCATCACTTAACTTGGATGAATCCATTTGCATCATTTTATCATTATTTTTAGTTCCGGGCTTATGGGTGACAAATCATAATTTTAAGTTATTTTACTTTTCATTAAGGTAGGCACTAAAAGTTAAAAAGACTAGGAGGCCTCATATAAATAAAGACTCCTTGCACTCATTTGTAAGATGACAAGGGTTCTAATTGTTTACCTTTTTTCTCTTTATCTTGGTTTATTGGAGTACTTGAGTGATGCGCAACTCTCTCTTTGGCATAAATCTTGTGTGATGAAGGTTGAATGGTGGAATTTCTAGGGTTTACTATCTTGCAAGACTGATTCAAAGAATAGTTGTAATAACTCGTGGCTAAGGAGGACCTAAGGATTCTTTCTCTTGCTCTTTCCTTGGTTGATGTTGGTAAGATCTCTCCATTTTCTTGTTTGATGTTGCTCTTGCACCTTAAGCTAGGTAAATTAGGGTTTTATTGACATCTTGTCAGTCTTGTCTGAGGAAACTTTCCTCTTGAAGGGACTCTCCATTGTGGGCCTTGGCATTCACTATTTGCCCTAATTAGGGTTTGGCTACTTTGACCTAGTATCGGGTTACTAGCCTTTACCCTAATTGGTAAATCTTGAATAGCCAAATTGAGTAGGGACGTTGACCTCGATCTCTAATTTTCCTAGGGTTGAGGACTAAGGTCATAATCCCTTCTCTTCACATTTTTATCACAATTCTCTTGTATATTTATTATAAAAAATCCAAAAAATATAATATTGAAAAACCCTAAAAAGTTAGAAAATTCATATTAAAAAAAGTATCAGGTTTTTTGGATGTTTGTTTGGATGAAAAAGTGAACTCTAGGCAATTTAATGGTGGATTCTTAAAGGCACCTTTTCCCCGTGGTAGGATTGTGAGGTTTTCAGTGACCTGTGCTTGCTAGGGTTTTGTTTTGCAGATCTGTTATTGCAGGTACATAAGGTATATTCATCATTTCAGCCAAGTTGAAGGTAAAAAAAGCAAGGTGTTGGGCCTAGATTGACCCTTGGGAGGGTTGGACACTTGTTGGGAAACATGATAAGTGGGACCACCATCTATTTGGGGTTTGTTCTAGTGAACATAACAGATCTGATTTTACATTTTCAGATCTAATTTAGTGTTTTTCTTCACCCTCCGGAGGCTTGCTCCTTGCCCTACTATACAAGGTAGATATCATATGGTAAGTTGGCATCATTGTGATTGATTTATATCGAGTTTTCTGAAGTATCTTAACTGCTGCAACCTCATAACAGCAGTAACATATTGAAGTTATCCTTCTTGGAATCCGTGATAAAGTGTTATAACTCCTCCCTCTCACTTATTATTGCTTCATTATTTTGACTCCATTAGGCATTGATTTTTGCTGAGAGGTTTCTTGGGAAAGGTTTCTGTGTGTTTTTTAAGTAATTGCAGATATCATTCACCAAATTCTAGGGGCTCCACCTTGGTCTTAGGAGTTGACCTAAAGTGTTAAGAAGCTAGGCTGTGGTGACATTGGGCACTAGCTTCTCCCATGCTTACCACTCGTTACACCATGATCCATGACCTTGATCAAGGGTGCTATTTTGATCGGTAACATTTTTTGGTGCCGTTGCTGGGGAGTCAAAAGAGAGATGATATTCCATTGCAGGAGGTCTTGAGTGTAGTTCATTCATTTTCGGCAAGAACAACACATTTTGTAAGAGAGTTGAGGTAAGTTTTTGTTTTGGTACTTTAATAAGATTATTGCTAAGGATTAACCTTGCAGGGCTTATCTGGGGACTCCACTGAAGAAAAATACAAGCAAAGAAGTGCTCTTCAAGAGAAAAGCCTCAGCTATTGACGACATTGTTGGGTGTAGAGGTGAACACATCCGTCAGTTAAGAAGAAGAGCTCATCTTGGCAATTACACCATTTTGATTCCAGATTGAGGTATGATTTCATGTGTATTCGAATTTGAAGAATGGGAAGTGACATGGAGTTTCTTGGGCTCCAATCGTTCATTGGTCGTTTCGATCCATTGGATTCCTCGGACATCCCGGAATAACCAAATTGTTTTGATAACAAGGATTGGAATAAAAACATCCCAAAATTTTGTAGACATAAGGATACAATTGCAATGCATATTATGTCGTTTATGAAATTTCTCTCAATATTAGATGTGGTATATGAAGATGTCTGCGATGTCCTTCGACTTGAAAAATAAGGATATATGGGATTTGGTATCATTAGCTTCTTAAGAGGGGAATATCCTCAATGGCAGCCAAGAGAATTCTAATGTATATAAAGGTTACCATGGACTATGGCAATTTGTATGGTAGAGAAGGGTATTTCTAACTGGCAGGTTACACGTTCATGTTGGGTAGGGTCATTGATGACAGAAAATCCACTACATGGTATATTTTTAGCTTTGGTACAGGTGCAGTTTCATGGTTGAGTAAGAAGCAGCATGCAGTGTCACTTTCTTCCATTCAAGCTGAAGATAGACATGCAATATTGTGCAACTCGGGAGCAGACTGCAAATTTATTTACCATACCTCTCAATCCATATAAGTTTCTGTACATCAGAGATAAGCTTGGTTGAATTTCTAGTATGATTATTATTGAAGGATGATGTAGTATATGATTAATAGTTATAACTTGGATGTACACTAGTCATTTAAGTTATAAAGTACATGCTAGTATAAAGTCAATATGTCGTAGCTTATTTTAGCTTATGACACTTTTTAATTAGTCTCTGACTCTGTAGATAAGTGAAATGTGAAGAGTGACGTTGTGTTGTACTAACATAAATGCATTTCTCAAAAAGTAATAAACAACCATTCTATGCTCTCTCCCATTTTGTTGGTGTAAACTTTCTGCAGCAGTTGCATGAAATTTTGCTGACTTAAACATCTGCCCAAAGGTGGTCATATTCAATCAAATACAGCCTTGATCAGTCTTTCGAAATATCATGGGCATCTTGCTATTGAATTTAACCAGGTCATTTGCTGCCTTGATAAAGCCATTGAGACGATCCCTTATTCATTGCCTTGCAACTGCTTGTACAACTCCAAGGTTTTTCATGCAGTTAATAAAAACCATTTTTACCAACCTTGTCTTTGTCAAGTATGAGAAACAAGGCTTGCAAAGGTAAGTTATAAAGTTTTGTCATTGGAGCTCTATTCAGAACATTATTGGGATGCTTGTGGGCTCAGTAACTTGCATGTTTACCAAGATGCTGGTGTCTTCTTTGTTCTCATTTTTAACTAAGTATCCTTATATTTTGAACAGTATCCTTCAGTCATATCTTAACTTATATTTCCTTGTTTTCAGATCCGCACAAAGATGGTTGCACCAGGCGGTGAAACACTAGGAGGTGTTATTGGGGTGTGCCGGCATATGGTACATACAGAGGGTTTCTTTTCATTATACAAGGGTTTGTTACCAGCTATTATAAGCATGGCACCTTCAGGTGCAGTTTTTTACGGTGTCTATGATATATTAAAAACAACTTTTCTCCACTCACCAGAAGGCAAGGAAAGGCTCCGTCTCATGCGAACGGAAGGAAAGGGAGAACCAAATGCTTTAGAACAGCTTGAGTTGGGTCCAATGCGGACATTATTATATGGTGCCATTGCTGGTGCATGCGCTGAGGCTGCAACATATCCATTTGAAGTGGTTCGGCGACATCTTCAGATGCAAGGACCTGAGACAAGGTTGAATGCATTGGCAACTTGTGCAAAGATAGTTGAGCAAGGTGGTGTTGCTGCACTCTATGCAGGCCTTATTCCTAGTATGCTTCAGGTTGATTCTTATTCCATTTGTTATCATATTTGGATATTAGGATCAATCTAAAACTACTGCAGAGAGAGCACTTATAGAATATGTTTACATCACTATTTCTTGTTATGAAAAATAAAGAGAAAGATGCAATGCATCTCCCTGTAGTTTGAGGAAGAGTGTTTGCACGACTGTAGAGTAGCCTTTCTCCTTTAGTTTTACCACTAATAATCTTTAGAATACTTACAGAAGTTTTTGTCAATATTTCAAATATGTTTACATCAATATTTCTTGTTATGAAACATAAAGAGAAATGTGCAATGCATCTTCCTGTAGTTTGAAGAGAGTGTTTGCTTGAGTTTAGAGTATCCTTGCTCCTTTACTTTTACTATCAATAGTATTTAGAGCTTTTCATTCTTTTCTTTATTTCTTGATTACTTCGCAAGCTCTCTGGGCTCTGGTGCTTGGCTGGTGACAAGTTCATCCTGGTATTTCCTCTGAATTGCCAAGTGATTGACAAAAGCTGTTTATTTTTCCCTTGGTTTTACTTCCTTCCTCGTTAGTTTGCATTCCTAATAAACTAGTGTTTAACACTCTTCTTTGAGATTCATTTCAGTTGATTTTAGTCGCTCTTAATTTTTGATACTATATAGTATATTCTGACAAATATTAGTTTACTTCTTTTTTCGTGTAAATTAATTCACCTGTTTTGACTTTGCAGGTCTTACCTTCTGCTGCACTTAGTTACTTTGTTTATGAGTTCATGAAAATTGTTCTGAGAGTAGAGTAACAGAGTGGCACAGCCTCTGTTTTGCCTTGCAGCATGATCTTGAGCCTTATTCATTACATATATGCGGTTTCCAAGTATTTTTGCTCATCAAATTCCGCTAGTTTGTGCGGCAGACAGTATACAAGAGTATCATAAATAATACTGGCACTAAAATGACTGCATGAATATTTTCGTCTTTGAATGATTATGTTATCCATCTAATTTTTTGAGTCATTTACTACGTTAACATGATTTTTTTTGAGGCTATTGAAAGTTTGATGTCCATGCATAGGGTGTGCACAAGCACCACACTCTACTAGAATGGACGACCAAGGTTCAGAGGCATGAATCTCATTATAATTGTTTTCTTAGATCATGAAAGTTAATGGCAAATTGAGACCTCGTAGTTTTTTTCTTCGTATTTTGTAAGAAAATTTTGAAAATAGCCTTTGCCACTATATCTGGATTTCAAATTGCACTATTTGGTGGTTGAGTTCAGGCTGTTGCAAGCTAATTTATTGATTATTAGTTTGAATAGTTTGCAGTCAAACAATTTTTTTGTCAAGCTATGGAAGCTCATGTTCAATAAAAGACTACAATATGAAGTCGGCCTTTTGTTCTGACACAATTTATTAGCCTGCATAGGGTGTGCACAAGCACCACACTATACTAGAATGGACGACCAAGGTTCAGAGGCATGAATCTCATTATAATTGTTTTCTTAGATCATGAAAGTTAATGGCAAATGGAGATTCTGTAGTTTTTTACTTTGTATTTTGTAAGAAATTTTTTAAAATATGCTCTGCCACTATATCTGGATTTCAGATTACACGATTTGGTGATTGAGTTCAGGCTGTTGCAAGCTAATGTATTGATTATTTGCAGTCAAATTTTTTTTTTGTCAAGCCATGGAGACTAATGTTGAATAAAAGCTTGTGAATTATGCAAGCTAATAAATTGTATCAGAACAAAAGGCCTACTTCATATTCTAGTCTTTTGATTAAAGAAGAAATGTCGAGTTTAATTTTTTATTGTAAGATTCGTCTGCAAATACACTTTCTATAGGGCTTTTTTGGGGGGTATTTTGAAAGCGATCTATAGTATGAGTAGCTTTGAGTGTGGAGTCTGGATGTAGTCATTATTGTAGTCCAAGATTAAGGGCAAATATGAAGGTGGATTTCCAGCAATGGGTTTGATTTATGTAGTTGGTTGTGTGAAGGTCTTTTAAATCCTCATGATTTATAGGAAGGAGGCTACAATAGCACCGAGTCAGGAATAGCACAATAGAACTTGTTTTTCACAAATGATTGAACCAGAAAGGGAAAAACATAAAATATAATAAACTTGATTCATGCCCCCCTTTAGTTTGCCTTGCAATCCCAACCATCTTAAACATAGGCAGTGGCTTTTAAAAGCTTTACCTTGTAAGTAAACAGCCCAACCTAACCCATGCCCATCGCAAAGAATGGGTAGACAAGACAATCTGTATTGACCCTCTTCTAGTGGTAGAGGTGGGACTCACATTGTGCTCCTTTTTTAGTCAAACAATCTTCTCACACGAGCATGTCTTGCTCTATCCTCCATTGCATGGAACTGTTAAAGAGTGTTGCAACAGGGATGGTTTTCATTTATCTCGTGGAACTATAGAATTGTAAGAGGTTTCCCAAATAGTATAACATAAATAGTAGTTGTAATGGTTCAGTGACGAACACAAACATAAGATATGGTTATTCGATAAAATGGTGATATTCAGATGCTCAAGAATATTAAAGCACCATAATAGCAAATAGCTGAAAGTTGAAACTTTGTTTATTTTATCTCCTGCCAGCTGACAAAAGGAATAAGGTGGCATTCACAGATGCCTGTGTTTCCTTGCATTTTCATCTGTTTTGTGACTTTGTTGGCTTGGTTTTCATTCCGCCTTCAGTGGAAGCATTGATTGTATTAAGGAAAATTTATGGGACCATATTTTTTTTCCACAAAGTGGAAAAACTTCTGTGTATCTCTATAATTTTCAAAATGTAAAATATATGATTTTGTAATTTTAAAATTTTTCCCCTTAAATTTAAGGATTTCATATATAAACTTTGTGGGTGATACTTGTTTTGAAATATCTCAACATATTGCTTAAAGATTGAAAAAAATAGCTAAATGGCAAATGTTAGCTCATTAAATTCAGAGAGTAGGATACTTGTACACTGGAGATTTGATTTTGATTCCATATTAGGCTTTGGAAACTTTTTGCATGGAAGTTTTGGACACAGGGAAGCCGGAAGTTTTTGATGCTGGAATTTGAAGAGAGATGAGAGTAGATTTGTTATGAGCAACCACTAGCTTGGGGCTTGTCAGAATTGCACAATTCTAGTTTTAATCTATTGTGGCTAAGCCTAGAGAAGAGATTGATCGCATTATGACACAATTCATTGCACTATCTGAACATTGAACTATCTTACTTCACCCACAAAGTATAAGACACCTGTCCTAGACCCTTTTTACTACACCATACCAGCTAAGTATATGAATTGGAACTTGCAATTCACCTCTTAACAAATATGCACTCGTTTTGCACACATTCACTTTTTCTGCTAGGGCCTTGTTTACGAGGGAAGATTGAGATTGCTACCTTTATTACAGCAAATATACATTGTTTGAAAGTTTTTTTTTATTCTCTTGTTGACGAATTATACAGATCACTTTATGATGGTAATGGCAAAATACTGGTAGCAGAAGTTTTTTTGAGATAGTGACTTGAACCTATACCTTGTATCACATACAAAACCTATCCTATTATATCTCAAAGCTTACAAACTCTCCTCTCTTGTAATATGTATGTGTTGTGTGCAAAAGCATCATTATGTATTTTCAATTTCATATGAGCAGTTTTGTAATTTAATTTGTGAGATGCCAAGTGGTATTATATATTGACTTCAATGCTTCCAAGGTACATAGTTCCTTATTGTATAGGGCAATCTTCATCTCACCCAATTCACATTGAATCCCTTTTAGTTGCATAAAACGCTAAGGAAACATGTCTTCATATTCTTTAAGTAGAGCAATGATTTCAAAGATAGTTTGGCCATCCCAATAATCTCCTATAGAAGACATTTTGGGTTCGTCTTTGGAGATAATATCAAACTTTCATAACTTCACCGGTTGTGTATAAGTAATATTAGTATCTTCCTGCTTCGTTTCTTGTACTATTCTAGAGCCTTTTGTCTCCTTAAATGATAGATGCCTTAGGTGCTCTAAATAATTCAACTCTTAATCATCCTTATCAATTTTGCCACAATAAAGAGGTGTTTCCATTATGTTAATAGGTATCTAGGAATTAAACAGAGCTTCCTTGATCACCTTTAATGCAGTTGTGATAGATTCAGATTTTCTCACAAAACTGAGTTTGTAGTCTTCCAATTTTTAATTTGCTTTCTAGTTCCTCATGCAAGTACTAGGCTTTTGGAACAAGACCTAGACCATAAATAAACTTGTGGACCCAGAGGTCAAGTCATAGTCCCTCCTCTTTCCATTGTTGTGTACAATGCTCCACATATACAAAAGGATTGGTATCCCCATTATAGACTTCCACAACCATAGATTTATGAGGTGTCTTTCTTGAAAGATTTAAACATTCAAACTCAGTGAAATGAACAAACCTGTGGATCTATTGAGTATGTTGTATTCTTTGCATGTAAATCGACGATCGAAGTCGATAATCGATTAGTTAACAAGTCGACTGGAATTGAAGTCGATAGATGGTGGAAGTTTGGTCGACTATAATAGTCGATTGTTTGATGACCACGACTGGTCGACCTGTATAAAGTGAGTATGGATTCAACTAGCGGTCGACTAAGGTTGACTCAATCAGGTCAATTGTAACAGAAAACAATATCTAGTTAGGAAGTTATGTATAACCATTAATGGAGCAATTAGCTGTAATTAATTCAAGTATCACGAGCTAGTGTATGTGTTGCATGTTAGGATATTCCTATACTCCATCCCAGTCCTACCAGCATTTCAGTTATTTTCATTATCAGTCTTGCATGCATTCTGCATGCATGCATACAATTGCATGCATCCTAGTCATCAGTCCTAGCACCTAGCCCTCAGTTAGCTAGCCCCGGGAGCTTCTCTCAGATTAGTTTTAGCCCTCCTAGACAGGGAGGCGCCCACTTCTCACCCACCACTTGAGAAGGGCGCCTTTTCTCACCTACCACTCCTGTTGTACTTCAGTTAGTTGAGTTATCATCAGTTCTTTCCTTGATTTAAGGTTAGACTGACTCTCAACTGATTGTATCACTCCGATGGACCTTCGATGAGACTTGACTGTCCATTCTGACTCCAGATAGCTCCTCATGCGCTCTCCATTGAGCCTCCTTCATTCAGTTAATGCCTCCATGTGCCAGTTACACCTACCACACTCAGTTAAACTCAGTTTGACTGATGGTTGACAGTTACTTGTGCATTGATGACTCCACCAATGATGAGAGAGACTTCTAGTTGTGCTTTGATGACACTCAACTGATTTTGGATCTATCCATGCAGGCTAATTCGAATCACACCTAGTGTATTCGAATCCTGAGCATTGTATAATTACTGTTTTACTATTTAGATTAATGCAACATGTGTAATTATTCTACCTCTATCTGAGCTCCTTTGGATTTATGTTCTACTGCTCTATTCTTCTTCTATTATTCCTAAATTCTTTCATTGTGAGGTTTACATCATCTCTTGGATCTACTGTGAGCATTTTCACATGGTATCAGAGCCATTTGAGAGAATATTCTACCTCCATTCTTGAGAGTTGTTTGCAGGTATTTCGAAGTTCCAGCAGGAGTATCAACAATTTCACTTTTGCACTCGTTCCAGTAGTCAAGATGAGCAATTCGAATGCTATTTCCTCTCCTATAATCCTCACTCCCTTCAATTACTTTGATTGGAAGAGAGAGATGAAAATACACTTGTGGTCTAAAGGGCTATCCAGATTGGTATTTGAAAAAGATCCCATACCACATGCAACTATGGAGAAAACCAAGCATCTAAATAAAATGGATGAAGCCTTTGGTTACATATGCATTCATATGTCTAGAGATCTGTTGTTTCATATTGAAGGATTGAAGTCTCCAAATGAGCTATGGACAAAATTGGAGAGTCTTTTTGGCAAACAAGATGGGCTAAGAGGCCACATTCTCGGAAATGAATTGGTTGCCCTACAACCTAGTAATTGCGAGACCATTCAAGAATTCTTTTCAAAATTTAAGAACTTGGTTTTGCAATGCAAGCATTGTGGCATTAGTAAAACTGATGAACAATTGGTGCTCTCCATTCTGAGCAAACTAGGATCTCAGTTTTCAGTCTTTGTATCTACCTTCCATTCTGGACGAATGTCAATCCCTGGATGGAAGTTTCCAACCTTAGAAGGCTTCACTAAAGCTCTCATTCAAGAAGAGGAAAAATTGATTCAAATGGGTGCCATTAAGGCCTCCAAAGATCAAGCTCTTCTAGCTGGAGGAGCAAGTGGGACGAATGTGAAAGGGAGGCAAAAAGACAAGAAGCCATCTAAATCCAAGCTGAATGGTAAGTCAAGTCTATCAAAAAGAGCCTCCAGCCCCAAGAAGGACAAACATAAGAGATCTGAATGTCCCTACTGCAAAAGAGGATACCATTATGAGAAAGCTTGCATGCACAAGAAAAGAGACCTACTAACCAAGCTTCTTGAACAGAACAAAATTGCTATTCCAAAAGATGCAAAGATGTATGATTCTGGAAGTGGATCTGATGGTCATGAGGACTGCCATGCATTGATGGCTGGTTTTTCAAAATCAAAAGCCCTCCTCATAGATTCTGGAGCCTCCAACCACATGGTTGTCTCTGAAGAATCTTTTTCCTCATTAGATCTAAAAGATGGGCCTACTATTCACATGGGAGACAACTTTCAGATTTCTGCCAAAGGATTGGGTACAGTACATATGGAGCATGGCAAGTTCAAGAATGTTCTATTCGTTCTCTCCTTGACAACAAACTTGTTATCTGTATATCATATGACTCACATCGGATCACCTAAGGAGGTGACCTTTGGTCCCCACACATTTAAGATTACAGAGATCTCCACTGGGAAGACTATAGCAAAAGGGTTTGCAAATCATGCCTCCAAGGCATATGAGTTCTCTCATTTTCTTCCCTTCTCTCTTCCTACTCCTTCGGAATCTGATGAAGATTCAAGTGAATCTTCTTCTGATGAAGATGAAGATCTTGATGTTGAGATCAAAGTTCAAGAACATTCAGATCCAGAACCAACACATGTTCTCAATCCAGAGACAAGGCCAACATGGGCTCACACAGTCCTTGCAGCTACTGAGAACACAGTTGAGGATCCATCTTCTCACAGAACTACCAGATTTCAACACCATGCCAACCTTGCATTATGCCATCTACCTCTCCATGATAGATGCAACATGAGTTCTCTCCTCCATCCCTTGGGAAGACTCATCATGATCCATTCGCTCCAGTTGCAGAAATAATTTCTGAAAGACTTGCTTTGTCCAATACATCCTCTACACAATGGGAGGCACATTAGAAGACCAGATCCAGATCTAGTACCTGCTTTGGCATCCTACAGAGGATCAACTTGCCAAGTTTTTTGCAAAAGTTTTCACTGATGAAAGCTTCTTTCTTTTTTGCTTAATATGATGGTTCTTTGAGTTATTTTACTATTCTTTTGAGGGGGGGTATTTTTCCCATGAGGTTTTCCCCATTTCCTCGGTTTATGGATAGTTCTTTATTTTTTCTATCATTTATTTGATTGTATGGGTGACCTTTGGTCCTAGTTACCAGGGCCTAGGATGGATTAAGGGGGGGTGTTAGGATATCCTATACTCCATCTTAGTCCTACCAGCATTTCAGTTATTTTCATTATCAGTATTGTATGCATTTCTGCATGCACCATGCATTCCGCATGCATGCATGCAATTGCATGCATCCCAGTCATCAGTCCCAGCATCTAGCCCTCAGTTAGCTAGCCCTGGGAGCATCTCTCAGATCAGTTTTAGCCCTCCTAGACAGGGAGGCACCCACTTCTCACCCAACACTTGAGAAGGGCGCCTTTTCTCACCTACCACTCCTGTTGTACTTCAGTTAGTTGAGTTATCATCAGTTATTTCCTTGATTTAAGGCTAGACTGACTCTCAACAGACTGTATCACTCTGATGGACCTTCGATGAGACTTGATTGCCCATTCTAACTCCAGATAGCTCCTCATGCGCCCTCCACGGAGCCTCCTTCATTCAATTAGTGCCTCCATGTGCCAGTTACACCTACCACACTCAGTTAGACTCAGTTTGACTGATGGTTGACAGTTGCTTGTGCATTGATGACTCCACCAATGATGAGAGAGACTTCTAGTTGTGCTTTGATGACACTTCACTGATTTTGGATCTATCCATGTAGGCTAATTCGAATCACACCTAGTGTATTCGAATCCTGAGCATTGTATAATTACTGTTTTACTATTCAGATTAATGCAACATGTGTAATTATTCTGCCTCTTTCTGAGCTCCTTTGGATCTATGTTCTACTGCTCTATTCTTCTTCTATTATTCCTAAATTATTTCATTATGAGGTTTACATCATCTCTTGGATCTATTGTGAGCATTTTCACATTGCATCTATAAATATGATGTAATGTAAAAGGCAGAGTGTACTTGTATGAGTTGAAAAGTAGAGTGTAGTGAATTCACACTTGAGTTGTTGCGATTTAATAAATCATTGCTGTAAACTTTGGTTAAGAGTGTTGATAATAAGAAAACAGTAAAGCTCATTGGTTTGTTGGTTTTTCTTTGTAAAAGGTTTTCCAGGATAAATTTGTGTTACGTGACCGTGTTTGTACCATTGTTAAATTTTGTTATATTTAACTGTTAGAATCATTATGCATAATCATTGTAAAAGTTATTAAATCCTTGACATGGTATTAGAGTTATATTTGACTTCAAAGGATGCCTTTTTTGCTGAGAGTTTTGTAGTTTGATCCTAGATCTGGAGAATTCCTAGTTTTAGTGAGAGTTCTAGAACATTGATTTTTAGTTAGAAGGACCAACAGTTCAATGATAGAAATTGTAAAGTTTAATGGACAATTTTTTGAGCTTTGGAAGCTCAAAATGGAGGATCTCCTTATAGATTGAAAGCAGTGGGTTGTTGTTAGCCCTGGAACAACTCCAACGGGTAGGTTGTTGGAAGATTGGCAGAAACTCGACAGAAAAGTAAGGAGTACAATTTGACTTTGTTTAGTAGATTATGTATTATTAAATGTCTAGGAGAAGACACTGCAAAGAAACTGTGGGATAAGTTGGGGAACTTGTACAAGTCAAAATCTTTGGTTAACAAGTTGTTTTCTCAGAATAAGTATATTTTAAGGATGAATGAGGGTGACTCAGTAACATAGCACTTGAATGCATTTAACACTGTTGTCATTAAATGTCTCAGGAGAAGACACTGCAAAGGAACCGTGGGATAAGTTGGGGAACTTGTACAAGTCAAAATCTTTGGTTAACAAGTTTTCTCATAAGAAGTTGTATATTTTAAGGATGAATGAGGGTGACTTAGTAACATAGCACTTGAATGCATTCAACACTGTTGTCATTCAGTTGTTCTTTGTGGATATCAAAATCACAAAGGAGGATAAATATATCAATCTATTGTGTTCTTTGTCGGACTCATGGGATAGCCTAGTCGTGATTATTGGAAGCAATACTACCATATTAAAGATCGACGATGTGGTTGCACCTATGCTATCAGAAGAGATGAGGTGAAAGAACATGGAAGGTTTGACCCACGATGCCTTGATGGTAAGAGATTGACCGGTAGACATAGGAAAAGGTAAAACCTTCGCTACAAAATCAAAGTCGAGGGGTAGATCTAATATCAGATCTAAATCCCCTGATTCAATGACAAGAAAATGTTGGCAATGTGGTAAAATTGAGCATGATAAGCGAGATTGTAAGTTGACGGAAGTCAAGAAGAGCAAAGGATCCGAGGAAGCATAGTCGATTGAGGGTAATCCTTTGACTGAAGAAAAAGGGGATGTGTATTTGGCTTCAAAAAGTACACAGTCAGATCGTGACCCTTGTTTGATCAGCTTTGGTGCATCGTATCATATGACAACACATAGAGAGTGGTTCTGTGAATATGAGAAATACGACAATGGTGATGTTCTTCTAGGAGATGATTCACAGACTAGGATTGTTAGACGCGGTAAAGTTCGACTGATTCTAAAAGATGTAATGACAAAAAATCTTTTAGGGATGTTGCATACTCCAAGTTTGGCTCGAAACTTGATATCTGTCAGCAAGATGGAAACACAGGTGTGTAGTCTATATTTG
The DNA here is from genome assembly GCA_027924585.1 of Larix kaempferi. Taxonomy (NCBI): domain Eukaryota; kingdom Viridiplantae; phylum Streptophyta; class Pinopsida; order Pinales; family Pinaceae; genus Larix; species Larix kaempferi. Next base: position 5,852,992 of record BSBM01001229.1, on the reverse strand, counting down.
AGAATGATTTGTGTAAAATGACGCGAGCAGCAATGGTACTGGTGAGAGGAGTTTAGATTAGAACACTCTACAAGCTATTGGGAAGAAAAGATACAAATGGATGTGCGAATACTGTCTTTCCTGAATCTGACAATATATCTTCTTGTCTAGTCGACTCGACCATGTTGTGGCATCAACATATGTGACATATTGGTGAGAAAGGTCTTCGTGCTATGCACATCAAAGGAATAGTCAAAAGTCTCTATGATTGTTCTTTAAAAGTAGACTTCTGTGAACATTGTATTTATGATAAATAGAGTCATGTAAGTTTCCCATCCGGGGTCACAAGGGCCAAGGAAACGCTGGAGTTAATACATAATGATGTATTCGGACTAGTACCAGTCATATCACTAGGGGGATTCCAATATTATGTCTCTTTTATAGACGATTTTTCTAGAATGACATGGTTGTATTTTTTGAGGAAGAAATATGAGGTTTTTGAAATGCTCCAAGAGTTGAAAGCTCTTGTAAAAAATCAGACTGGTAGAAAGATCAAGATGATGAGAACTGATAACGGAGGAGAATTTTGTAGTAAAATGTTCGACTAGTTATGTAGAGAGCATGATATAGCTTGAAAAAAAACAACTTCGTACATTCCTCAATAAAATGGAGTTGCTGAAAGAATGAGTAGAACATTGATGGAAAAAGAAAGGAGCATGCTATGTGGTGCAGGTATCGCACAAGAAAAGTTTGGGTTGCGGTAGTCGACACAACATATTACTTGGTGATTAGGTTGCCATCAATGGCTTTGGCCGACAAGACTCCATATGAGGCATGGGATGATAAGAGACTCTCTCTTGCTCAGAGTCTTTGGGTGTGATGCCTTTGTGCATGTACCTAAAGAAAAAAGAAGCAAACTCGAAAGCAAGTATGAGAAATGCATCTTCATTGGGTACAAAGATGGAGTGAAAGGGTATAAGCTGTGGAATCTAGTCATAAGGAAGACATTTTATTGTAGAGATGTGGTCTTTAGAGAAGTCAGAGGTACTTTCAGGATTGAAGAGGATAAAAGAGAAAATGAATCAGAAAAGATAGAGTTTGATTGGAACACATTGGAACAACGAAAGTCATGATTTAGATGAGTCGGCTAAATCCGATGAAGAGGTGGCACAACAAACTCCGGTCGTTAAGAGGTCTGGTCAAGCAAAGAAGCAACCTGAAAGGTATAGTCCATTAGATTTCTGCCCTGATTTTGCATTAATTGCCACATAAGAGGATCCTAGGTCAGTAAAGAAAGCGATCGACTTAATAGAAGGTAAACTATGACAAAAGGCCATGGAAGAAGAAATTGAGTCTATATGGAAGAATGAAATATGGGATCTGGTCGCATTGCCAAATGGAAGGAAACCGATTGGTAGTAAGTGGGTGTTCAATAAAAAGTTGAATGCATTAGGTCAGGTCGAGAAGTACAAGGCTCAACTAGGAGTGGAGGGACATTCCCTAGTCGAGGGAGCCGACTTTGGTAAGATCTTCTTTCTTATTGCAAAGTTAACTTCCCTTAGGGTACTAATGTCTTTAGCTACAATATTTGATCTTGAAATAAAACAAATGGATGTGATGACTACTTTTCTTCATGTTGATCTTGAAGAAGAAATTTATATGAAGCAACCTGAAGGATTCACAGTGAAAGGGAAGAAGGAGCTAGTTTGCAAGCTCAAGAAGTCTCTCTATGGTTTAAAGCAATCATCCAAGATGTGGTATCAAAAGTTTGATATGTAGCACCAAAACCAAAACCAAAACCATGTATACATCAAACCATGTTTATTTTTTTTAAAGTGTAAAAGTAATTTTTAAATCACTAATGTTTTAAAAAACAAAAAACAAAAATAAAACCAAATAAATAAAATAAAAAACAAAAAATATATAATACAAAACAAAAAGAAATAAAAAATTGTGAAAGGGGGTGGGTAAAGGGGGGTAGGGAGGGGGGTGGGTAAAGGGGGGTGGGAAATTCTAAGAATCGCGCCACAACTCCCTACCCCCATTTACCCACCACCCCCTACCTCTCCCCCTTCCCCATGTGTTGTTCCCCCCCTGATATTGTCCATGCAATGGGATTATTGAACGGGTACATGTCGACACATGGGAGAAAGAACTGAACAACTGTTAAAAGAGTATTTAGATATTTGCGTGGCACAACGGATTATATTGCAATCTACTACCAAGGAAAACCTGAAGTTGATAAAAAAAGTGTACATAGTTTTGTTGACTCCGACTAGGCTGGAGATCTCGACTGTAGAAGGTCAACCATGTAGTGTCCCTTTTTAATAATTTGGAAAACTTGGAAAAATTGCAAATTTTTTGTCAATTCGAACCTTGGACTAGTGATGACTCAAGTGCTTCCAAATGGATCCTAAGGATTTCGAATTGGGTCTGAAGGTATTTGAAGGGTATTAGGACATAAAAATGAAGCTGATAGGTGCTTGGAAACTCTCAAAATACTTCTGCAACCTTCATTTGCAATCAATAGAAAATGGAGAATTTACTAGTAATTTTGAGGTTCAAACCCCCAAGGGTAGAGGTCACTAATGGCTTCCCAAATGCAGTACGAGGTTCCCAAATTCCAGAACAGAGACAAATTAATTATACGACTTCAATGGGCACCCAATTGCCTCATTAATTAGTTCCTAAAGGCTTCTGCAACTACCATAAATCAGATATTTGTAAACATATCATCACATAGGGGGAAATGAGAGAAACACTATAACTTGCTATGAAATTTGAGAGAAATGTTCCAAATACTTGCATAAAGTTCATGAAACCTATTCAATACATTAATGGCTCTCCAAACAACAATAAAACCACTGAGATTGACTGAAACAATTCCATATCAAACAACTTCAAGCTCTTACAACACGATATATGGGAAAATGGCACCATTCATACATAGTTTGGCATTTTTACATAGTTTCACTTGGAGTTTTGATATGAGGTTCATCTGAGCATCAAATACAAAGTGTAGACATCATATTACAAATAAATGGGGCCCCTTGGACTTCCCAAAAGAGATCAACATCTCACCATGTGCGCCATTCCTCCAAGAGCAAGAATATGAAGAGAAGAGTGAGAGAGATATGGGAACAATTTGAAGAAGAAGTGATCACGAGCAGCCCTGTAGCTTCAACCTGTAACAAATGACTACATTGCAGCTCCAAATTAAAGGTCTAAATGGCCTCTCAAATTTCCAATTAGGATTGGAATCTTTCACCGTCGAAATTGGTGCTAAGGCAAGTAGAATAAACACTCAACTTGCATGGACAAACTATGCTCTCCAAATTACCAAATGAGAAATGATCAAAATCCCCTCTCATTCTTTGTTCTTGTCTTTTATTATCTTTCCAAGCCCTCCATGGTTCGAATTCTCTCCAAGATATTCATGCCAACTCGAATTGGGGAGAGATTCCAATGAATGTCACTTGTCCAACAATTCCTAGCCTCCCTCTTCCATCAATTCGAATGGAGGAATCTTTGGCTGCCCTAAATCTCTTGTGAGCCCTCTTGGAGGCTATTTTTAGCCCTGACATGTCATATAGGTTAGATGTCAGCAATCAGGTCTGATCCTTGTCGTAAGTGTCATAGCATCTTCATCATTGTTGTCATAGAAGCTAGGGAATCTAGCCCAAGTGTCACAATACCTCTAAGATGTCTCTTCCTCTTCCATGGGAGTTACTCTTCCTCTCAAATTCGACCCTCATTGAGTCATGCCAAGTACAATGCCCTTCCAACTCCCCCAAGAACGTTAGACTCCACCTTGGATTCGAATGGGTGAGATTAGGATGCCCTGTGGCATGGAGAATCTTGCTTTGTGTGGGTCCCACACCACGAATGTTCCCTCATGACCAAGTGCCACCTTATTTTCCTATTATAAGTATTTATTTAGCCCCTTTTAATATATTTTTTTTCAAACTAATGTTCATTTGGGGTTTTATAGCTCCCTTATTCCAAATCTAAATGTTTCCACCGAAACTTAGGGAACTAGTAGGAACTAGTAGATTGGTGGAATTTTCCCTTCTAGTGATTTATTTGGATGGGGACATTACAGTTCTCGCTACCCAAGATTGCTTTCCATCAAGCAATTCCAAATTGGGATGCTTCAAAATTTGTTCTTCTTCCCATGTGGCATCCTCACTTGGCAAATCTTTCCATTGTACCAAATATTCTCTTATGGTTTTGCTCCTCAATTTCCTTTCTCTTGCCTTCAATTTTTTTTCTAGAATAAGTATGAGTTGTCCTTCATCATCTAATGGAGGGAGTGTTTTTGAAATAGAAATTTGCTGACCAATAGCCTTCTTAAGGCATGAAATACATTGTGGATTTTTCTACCTTCCGGAAGTTCTAACTCATAGGATACCTCCCCAACTTTCCAAGCTGTCTTATATGGACCATAATACCTTGGTTTAAGCTTTTCCGATCCTTTCCATTTTAAGGAGGTTTGCTTATATGGATAAAGCCTCAAATAAACCAAATCATTCACTTGAAAAGTTCTTTCCTCCCTATGTTGATCCACATACTGCTTTTGTTGATTTTGGGTAACCTGAAAATTGTCTTTTAAAAGCTTCAAAATATCTTGACTTTCCTCAATCCAATCTTTAGCTTTTGGGGCTCTACTATCACCAAAAATGTGCTCAACAAATGTGAGTGCTTCATAACCATAAAGTTCTTTGAAAGGAGATATGCCAATGGACATATGAAAAGTAGTATTGTAGCAAAACTCACCCAAGTGTAGCCATTTAACCCAAGCTTTCTGCCGCTCACCAACATAGTTCCTCAAGTACCCCTCCAACCATTGGTTCACCCTTTCTGTTTGGCCATCAGTTTGAGGATGATAGCTTGTGCTAGTAGTCAATTGAGTGCCCACCAAATTGAAGAGTTCTTTAAAAAAAAAACTCATAAATATGCTATCCCTGTCACTCACAATGTTTTTGGGAAGTCCGTGCAATCTGAAAATATCTCTAAAGAATAGACCAACCACTTGTGCAGCAGTAAAAGATGATGTAATAGCAAAGAAATGAGCAAATTTGGTGAGTCTATCCACCACAACATAAATACAATCCTTACCCAAATCCTTGGGCAAACCTGTGATGAAATCCATTGAGATACTTTCCCATTTTTGTTATGGAATGGGAAATGGTTGCAATAGACCAGCAGGATGGGTGTTCAATTTTGTTTTGCTGACATATCTTGCATTCATTCACATACTTTAGAACATCTTCCTTCATCCATTTCCAAGAGAACCTTTGTCTTAATTGCCTAGATGTTTTAAAGAAACCATGATGGCCTGCTAAAGGAGAATCATGAGCTTCCTTCAAGATTTTGTGTTTTATGTTCGAACCATGAACCAAGTATATTCAGTCCTTATAGTAGATTAGGCCATTCAATATATTATATCTATCATCTCCTTTGACCCTATCTAACACATCACAATCAAAACTATCTTTGGCATACTCTATTATTAGCATATCTTTCCAATCTGAGAAATGTCCATAAGGGAAAATGAAGGTCTCCTAGATAATGCATCTGCTACAATATTATTCTTCCCTTTTACATATTCAATGTCAATCAAAAGCTTGGACTTTACTTACCCATTTTTTTTCCTTTCATTGAGATAATTTTGTGTGAGGAAATGCTTTAAACTGTTATGGTCATTTTTTACCACAAACTTGTTCCCCACTTGATGTTGTCTAAACTTGGCCAAGGCATGCATGATGGCTAACAATTCTTTGTCATATATGGAGTAGAGCTTCTCGTGCGGCTGCAATTTTCTGCTCTCAAATTCTATGGGGTGTTGATTTTGCTTTAGGACCGCCCCTATTCCTTCTCCTATTCCTTCTCCTGATGCATCACATTCCAAAACACATGGTTTAGAAGAATCTGGTAATGCATGTACTGGACAACTACTCATTACCTCTTTCATTCTTTGGAAATCCTTTTCAGCCTCTTCATCCCATTCGATTCAACTGAAAATATACATCTAACTTTTGTATCCAAGTATTTGCAAAACTTTGAGATGAGCCATCAAAGGTAGGAAGGGGCATTTTACCTATGGCATAATTCAATTCTTTGTTTTGGAAATGAGTTCTATTGCCTCCCCTCATCTTGAGCTTGTTTGAGACAGTAAAGAATTGATCAAATGGTAGAGTCCTCCTACAATCTTCACTCAACTACTGCCATTCTGATAGAACTTCTTGCATTCCATATTGGGTGTGAAGGTCCTCTTTAGTCTCAATAAAACTTGGGTGTGGTGGCCCTTATTGAACTCTGAAATCATTGGTCGATTATGAGGCCTTGTCCCTTGAGGAAATGCTTCCACCAAATTCCTTCTTTTCCCTCACTAGGGGAACTACTGCTGCCTCCTATTGCCAATTTGCTATCAATTTGACTAGCCATCAATAACCACTCATACTGTGAAACGAGAACTCGACACAGTTCTCGTTTTTCTCTCTCCTAATTTTAGTAGGTATTTTTAGCTTCGTTTCAAAAAGGGGTGATGTCAAGTATCACACATTTTGCATTTCGAGGCATTTTTTGGGACCTTTGAATTATCTTTATCGTAAAAAAAATTTAGTCTCTATTTTCAGGTGCGTTTTAGAATTTAGCAAAATAACATACATTTTCAAGCAATTATATAATGAAAAACATATACATTTTGCAATTTTTTTTTTCTATAAAATAAGACATTTTTATGGACAAAATAAGACACTTTTATTGACAAAATTGTAAAAAATTCCAGAAAATATAGACATTTAAAACCATTTTCAATCAATTTTCAGATATGTTTTGTATAAAAATGATACTATTTCATATTATTTTCCGAAAAGTGTTGATTCACATAAATTCAAGAAAAATTATACAAATTATTTGTAAAAAAACATATTTCGAAACATTATATATAGAAATTTTATTTCTAAAATTAAGTCCGAAAGTCAAAACATTACTAATATATCTTATCAAAATATTGTCAAACTTAACATTTTCTTCAAAACATGAAACTAATCAACAATATCATGCATGCCAAATTCATCATCTACATTGGAATTTCCTGCAGCTTGGCTTTCCTTAGGGACATCAATGTCCTCTTCCATTGGGGTCTTCTATGTCTGAAAGAACCCCAAAGAGCTCTTACATTCATAATCAAAGCTTTTTATGTTTTGAAAATTATTTTAAAAATGTAGACTTACCCCTAACCCCCTAAAATATATAATCATTTATTTAAAAAAAAAACTTAAACCTACCACTACCCCTACAAAATTAAAAACAAATCAAACTAACCCCTAACAACATTATAATAAAAAATTCAAAAACAAATTAAAAACAACTTAAACTAACCTAACAACATTATAAACTCACATTTAAAAAAAATAAAAATAAATTAAACTAACATTAAAACTAATAAATTTAAACTAATGTTCTTATAATTAAAAATTGAAAAAAATAAATAAAAACCCAATAAACTAACCTAACATTATAATTAAAAATTAAAAAAAATTAAAAAATAAAACTAATTAACCATATACTAACATTACACAAAATTTAAAAAAACTTAAAAACAAAATAAAAAATAACATTATAAAAAATTAAAAATTAAAAAAAAAAAACAACCTATACAAAATTTTAAAATAAATTAAAAACAAAAATAAAAACAAAAATAAAAACAGACTAAAACTAACATTATAAAAAATTAAAAATTAAAAAAAACACAAACTATATATAATAATAAATCAAACTATATAACATTGAAAAACAAATTTTAAAACAATAAAAAAAAATTAAAATATAACTAAAACTAACATTATAAAAAATTAAAAATTAAAAAAAAAACACAAACTATATATAATAACAAATCAAACTATATAACATTGAAAAACAAATTTTAAAACAATCTAAAAAATTAAAATATAAAACATTAAAAAATATTTTTAAAGAAAATTTTAAAAACAATTAAAAATAATTAAAAACCAAACTATACAAAATATTAAGAAAAATTAAAAACAAAATATTTTAAAAAAAAATTAAACTATACAAAAATAAAAACAAAGATTAAAAAAAATTTAAAAAATAATTAGAAACGAAATTTAAACTATACAAAAAATTTAAAAACAAATTTTAAAACTATACTTAAATTTAAACAAAATTAAAAAATTTAAAAACAAATTTTAAACTATACTAAAATTTAAACAAAATTTAAAAAATTTAAAAACAAAAAAAAACCAAACAAATTTAAAAAAAAACAAACAAATTTAAAAAAAAAAAGACAAACATTGAAATGGTGGGTGGGGACGAGGGACGGGGGAGGTGGGCGTCGGCGAGGGACGGGCGGCGGAGGGGGAAGGGAGGAGGCGGAGGTGGTGGAGCTAAGTGGGGGGAAGGGAGGAGGAGGTGGAAGGGAGGGCGCGGAGGGGGGTGGGGAAGGGAGGAGGAGGTGGTGGAGCTGGGCGGCGAGGGGAGGTGGAAGGGAGGGCACGGGGCGGGGGGGGGGGAGAGGGGAGGTGGCGCGGAGAGGAGGGAGGAGGGGGGAAGGGGCCGCGAGGAGGGAGGAGGGGGAAGTGAAGGGGCACTGCTTGCTTGGGCGCCAAAGGGAGGCCCTCACAGCCCCCTCGATGTCGGGCATTGACGGGGGCTGTGAGGGCCGCCCTTTGGCGCCCAAGCGAGCGGAGGTCCGCTCACTTGGGCGCCAAAGGGAGACCCTCACGGCCCCCTCGATGCCGGGGCGGGGGGGGGGGGGGGGGGAGAAGGGAGGTGGCGTGGAGAGGAGGGAGGAGGGGGAAGGGGAGGGGGAGCGGAGTGGTGGGGGGAAGGGGCCGCGAGGAGGGAGGAGGGGGGAAGTGGAGGGGAGCGGGGAGGAGGGGGAAGTGGAGGGGCACTGCTTGCTTGGGCGCCAAAGGGCGGCCCTCACGGCCCACCCTTTGAGCGCCCAAGCGAGTGGAGGTCCGCGCACTTGGGCAGCCAAAGGGAGACCCTCACGCCCCCCTTGATGCTGGGCATCGATGGGGGCCATGAGGACCGCCCTTTGGCGCCCAAGCGAGCAGAGGTCCGTCGCTTGAGGCGCCAAAGGCCGGCCCTCACGACCCCCTCGATGCCGAGCATTGATGGGGGGCCGTGAGGGCCGCCCTTTGGCACCCAAGCGGGCGGTGCCCCGTCGACTTCCTCCTCCCTGCTCCCCTCCACTTCCCCCTCCTCCCTCCTCACGGCCCCCTTCCCCCCCCCACTCCACTCCTCTCCCCTTCCCCCTCCTCCCTCCTCCCCGCGTCACCTCCCTCCCCCCCCCCCGCCCCGCCCCCACGTCCTCCCTTCCACCTCACCCCCCGCCGCCCAGCTCCACCACCTCCTCCTCCCTTCCCCCCCCCTCCGCGCCCTCCCTTCCTCCCCCCCCTCCGCGCCCTCCCTTCCACCTCCTCTCCTCCCTTCCCCTGCCCAGCTCCACCACCTCCCCCTCCGCCACCCTCCCCTTCTCCCTCCGCCGCCCTCCACCCTTCCCCCTCCTCCCTCCTCCCCTCGCCGTCGCCCACCTCCACCTTCCCTCGCCGTCGCCACACTGCAACCCACCCTCCCCCGTCCCTCGCCCACCTCCCCTGCCCGCCATTTCATTGTTTTTATTTTTATTTTTATTTTTTAAATTTTGTTTAAAGTTTTGTATAGTTTAAATTTTGATTTTAATTTTTTTTTTAAATTTTTTTAAATTTTGTTTATATTTTTGTATAATTTAAATTTGTTTTTTAAATTTTTTTTGTATAGTTTAATTTTTTTTTTTTGTAGTTTAATTTTTTTTTAAATTTTGTTTTTGTATAGTTTAATTTTTTGTTTTTGTTTTTATTTTTTGTACAGTTTAAATTTTGTTTTTTAATTTATTTTAAAATTTTGTATAATTTGATTTTTTTTATTTGTTTATTGTTTTTAAACTATACAAAAACAATAAAAAAATTCCCTCCCATCTTATTTTTTTAAATTTTAAATTATAATGTTATCTTAGTTTAGTTTGTTTTTAATTTTTTAAATTTTTTTAATTATAACATTAGTTTAAATTTGTTAGTTCAATTTGTTTTTTAAAACACAAAGCTAATATTCGTGGAAAATAGTGAAGAGTATGGGTCATCTACATCTTCATCAAGTCCTTCATCTGCAGAAAATGTAGATTCTGATGGTGTGTCAGAATCCATGGATGAATTTGAAGAAGCAGTGTAAATGCTTTTTATTAGTCATGATTTTTGTAATTGAAACTCTAGAGGAGTTTTTGATGATGGGGTGTCAGAATCCATGGATGAATTTGAAGAAGCAGTTTAGATGCTTTTTACTAGTATGATTTTTGTAATTGAAACTCTAGAGGAGTTTTTGAATATTTATATGAACCATTTGTTCTTGTATGGTCTAATATATTATCTCATTATGAATCGCCATCATAATTTCTTTGTTTTTATATGGTTATAATGGGGAAATTATTAGAGAAATTGTTTTTTTGTTTAATATGCAATTTTCCAGAAAGTTGTAATTTATCTCTTCAAGATTTTTTATTTTTTTTTCCAATTTAAGGTTGATTTTAAAGTTTTGTTAAACAACAATATATGTTTAGGCCATGGCTCTATTTTTTACCCTAAAAACAAATACGTGTATACTGGTATCAACACTTTTCTATTTGGGGGGTGTTTTTGGTGTTTTTTTTGCAAAAATCATCGTTTTTATGGGTAGAGTTCTCGTTCATAGTATATAGTTCTCGTTTCATAGTATAAGTGGTTCAATTCGAACCCTTGCAATATCTTCCTTGTCATGTATTCAAAAAATGGCTTCATGAATTTCCTAAACTCCTATTTCTCCTCCATATCTGAAGTTCCTTTCTCATCCTTAGCCATAGTCTCAACAGAGTGCACCTCTTCTCATTCTTCTTCCTCTTCACCAAAGGTACTTTCAGTTTCCGTGTCTAAGGGTGGGGGATGAATTCTTGACCTCATAAATGGTCACCCATACTAGGTGCAAGGACCATGCTCTGATGCCACTTGTAGTGTCCCTTTTTAATAATTTGGAAAACTTGGAAAAATTGCAATTTTTTGGTCAATTTGAACCTTGGACTAGTGATGACTCAAGTGCTTCGAAATGGCTCCTAAGGATTTCGAATTGGGTCTGAAGGTATTTGAATGGTATTAGGACATAAAATTGAATCTTATAGGTGCTTCGAAACTCTCAAAATACTTCTGCAACCTTCATTTGCAATCCGGAGAAAATGGAGAATTTACTAGTAATTTTGAGGTTCAAACCCCCAAGGGTAGAGGTTACTAATGGATTCCAAAATGCAGTACGCCCTCCCAAATTTTAGAACATAGACATGGATTAATTATATGACTTCAATGGTCACCCAGATGCATCATTAATCAGTTCCTAAAGGCTTCTGAAACTCCCTAAATCATATATTTGTAAACATATCATCACGTAGGGGGAAATGAGAGAAAAATGCTATAACTTGCTATGAAATTTGAGAGAAATGTTCTAAACACTTGCATAAGGTTCATGAAACCTATTCAATACATTAATGTCTCTCCAAACAACAATAAAACCACTGAGATTGACTGAAACAATTCCATATCAAACAACTTCAAGCTCTTACAACAAGATATATGGGAAAATGGCACCATTCATACATAGTTTGGCATTTTTACATAGTTTCACTTGGAGTTTCGATATGAGGTTCATTTGAGCATCAAATACATAGTGTATACATAATATTACAAATAAATGGGGCCCCTTGTACTTCCCCAAAGAGATCAACATCTCACCATGTGCACCATTCCTCCAAGAGCAAGAAAATGAAGAGAAGAGTGAGAGAGAAATGGGAACAAGTTGAAGAAGAAGTGATCACGAAAAACCCTGTAACTTCAACCCGTAACAAATTACTTCATTGCAGCTCCAAATGAAAGTTCTGAATGGCCTCTCCAATTTCCAATTAGGATGGGAATCTTTCACCCTCGAAATTGGTGCTAAGGCAAGTAGAATAAACACTCAACTTGCATAGACAAGCTATGCTCTCCAAATTATCAAATGAGAAATGATAAAAAGCACATCTTCTTCTTTGTTCTTGTCTTTTATTAGATTTCCAAGCGCTCCATGGTTCTAATTCCCTCCAAGAACTTCATTCCAACTCAAATTGGGGAGAGATTCCAATGAGTGCCACTTGTCCAACAATTCCTAGCCTCCCTCTTCCATCAATTCGAATGAAGGAATCTTTGGCTGCCCTAACTCCGTTGTGCACCCTTTTGGAGGATATTTTGATCCCTGACATGTCATATATGTCAGATGTCAGCAATCAGGTCTGATCCTTTTCATAATTGTCATAACATCTTCATCATTGTTGTCATAGAAGCTAGAGAATCTAGCCCAAGTGTCACAATACCTCTAAGATGCCTCTTCCTCTTCCATGGGAGTTACTCTTTCTCTCAAATTCAACCCTCATTGTGTCATTCCAAGTATAATGCCCTTCCAACTCCCCCAAGAATGTTAGACTCCACCTTGGATTCAAACGGGTGAGAGTAAGATGCCATGTGGCATGGAGAATCTTTCTTTGTGTGGGTCCCACACCACCAATGTACCCTCATGACCAAGTGCCACCTTATTTTCCTATTATAAGTATTTATTTAGCCCCTTTTAATATATTTTTGTCAAGTTAATGTCCATTTGGGGTTTTATAGCTCCCTTACTCGAAATCTAAATGTTTCCACCCCAACCTAGGGAACTAGTAGATTGGTGGAATTTTCCCTTCTAGTGATTTATTTGGATGGGGACATTACAGACCAATGGATATGTTTTTAAATTATTCGATGGAGCAGTCAGTTGGATGAGTAAGAGGCAGTCGGTAGTTTCACTGTCGACTACTGAGGCTGAATACATGGTAGCCACCCATGCAAGCAAAGAGGCAGTTTGGTTGCAGAGATCGTGTTCAGAAATTGGGTTTAAACAACAAGCTATTAAGTTGAGTGTTGATAGTCAAAGTGTAATATTCCTGGAAAAGAACCTTGTATACCATTCAAAGACAAAGCATATTGATGTACAATACCATTTTGTGAGAGAAATGGTGGATAATCATAAAGTGTTGCTCGAAAAGTAGACATGTTGAATAATGCTACAGACTCTTTAACCAAGTCCGTGAGAACCGAGAAGTTTACTTGGTGTAAGAAAACAATGAGCCTGTGAACGTTGGTCAAGTGAATCGAAGTTCTGGAATCTCCTGTATATGCACAAAAAAAAAGAAGTGGGAGAATGTTGGGTATGCTATATTCTTTGCATGTAAATCGATGGTCGAATTCAATAGTCAATTAGTTAACAAGTTGATTAGAATTGAAGTTGATAGACGATGGAAGTCTAACAAACTAGAATAATCGATTAATCGACTACTACGATTGGTCAACATGAAATCAATGAGCATAAAGTGGGAAAGAATTCAATGAACACCTGGACGACAAGAAGCTCAACTAGCGATCAACTAAGGTTGACTCAATCAAGTGAACTGTAACAGAAAAACAATATTCAATTAGGAAGTTATGGATCACCATTATTAGAGGAGTTAGTTGTAACTAACTCTAGTATCAGGAACATGTCACTGCATATATAAATATGATATAATGTAAAAGGATTAGTGTACTTTTATGAGTTGAGAAGTAGAGTGTAGTGAGTTCATGCTTGAGCTGTTGTGATCTAGTAAATCCTTGTTGTAAACACTGGTCAAGAGTGTTGAGAATAAATGAGTGGTAAAGCTCATTGGTTTGCTTGTTTTTCCATTTAAAGATTTTTCTAGGATAAATTTATGTGTGTTACGTGACTGTGTTTGTGCCATTGTTAAATTCAATTATATCTAGGTGTTAAAATCATTATGCATAATCACTATTAAAGGTATTGAATGCTTGACAGGTGTTGGAATATTTTATATTCCTTGAAAAGTAATAATATATTTGTATTATGTCGGAAGATATCCACAATCTTATGTAAAAGAGTAATACGTTATATCCCATATTCATTATTGTAAAATATACTCTTGATATTCATTATTATATAAAGAGATGTTATTATGGAGAATTATATTATCGCACATGTAATATGTGAGAGTAATTCCTCCTCATCTCTTGGTATATAATAGAGTTAAGGAAGTCTTTCACTTTTTATCCATTCATCCAGTGTGGATCATTCATCATGATCTTTCGATATTGTATTGGGGTTATTGGCATTGCTCTCTTGTAAGCTTGAGGGAGATATTCTGGAGATAATAGAAGACTACCTTCCCGTGGACGTAGCCCAATTGGGTGAACCATGTATATCTGGTGAACGCTTTTCTCTTGTTCTCTTTCTGTTCTTGTTTACTGTGATATGTTATTGTTTGCATAGATAGGTAAGCTAGTTTAGTTAGATCCATATCTCTGACATGGTATCAAAGCTTGTTGCTATGATCTAGCACCTTCTATTGCTTTCAAACAATATTTTATCATTTGGGCATTGATTATTTCTTGTAGATTTTCTGTCTATCTAGTAGCCATTAGGCTTCTCTTCAGATCTGGGCATATTTCTGCAGTTTTTTGTCTAACCCTAACCTTGTTGTAAATATTTTCTTTGCAGAAATTTTTCAAGGGTTTCTTGATGTTATTTTTGTAGTACTGGATTCTCCTCAAGGAGATCTATATTTTGGTTGTCAAAACGATAGTTTTTGTCCAAGTTTGGTAGACTTTGTGCAGGTTTCCGTCTTCGACAGATTCGACACTGTTTTCGGCCTTAAACTGGGCACTCACGACTTTTCTTCGCAGTACCTGCGGTTAACCGCGACTTTCCCTACTGTGAACCCGCGAGTACACTGAAGACCCGCGACTTACAGTGTACAGATCCGCGTGTGCTACGACATATTCACGTCTGCTCTACTGTTGAACGTGTGCTTTCTTCAGTTTACTCGCTACCCCTGCTGTGCATAGACCCGTGAGTGCTTCGGCATAACCATTACTTTACTGCACAGATACTCGTGAGTAGCCGCAACTCCATTATACCGCAACCCGCGACCTTTGCTGAGCAGAACCCGCGAGTATCGGTGTTTACTCGCAGGTTTCCTGTTGGCAGACCCGTGAGTTACCATAAATCGGTCAATTTTTACTAGAATTTTTATTATAACTTGTTTTTGGAACTGGAGAAGTTGTTCTGCGTCCACCTTCGCAAACATAACAGAAGTTTGGGAAAGCCTGGGTACTCTATCAAAAGGGCTGCAAGTAAAAGTTTCTCTTTCCTTTACTGTTTTTCTAACTGTGTTTTTTTGCAGATTCAGATCAATATGGTAAAGTATTTAAGTTTTATGTTATTCATTTTTTGCATTTAGGTTTTGCTTATAATCATGTTTATTAAAAGATTATTTTTTGCTCTTGATATATATTTTGTCTCACATTTCTATATGGAAACATTGGCATCTTTTAAGGGCATGGATCTCTAGTATTTTGTCATGATGACAGCTATAAACCATCTAATGCTTAATATTTTTTAACAAGATACTTAATAACTAATATGTTCTTTTTTGTTTAATCATGTTGATTTCTAATCATGTCATGTTTATAAAAACAATTTTATAAGAACAATCTCATATGTGTTATCTTTTGATCATTATTTGATTTATTTATATGTTATTGCTTACCTTTGTGTAAATGCAATTTCATTGTTCTGTAAGTAATATCTTTATGATCATTATATGCTCTTGCTAATTAAATTCTTGAGTAAAATCAATTTTTTGAATCTATGTGATATCATATTTTTGGCTCGTCATAAGTTCTTTAATTGGGATATAGTTTCTTTTTCATGTATTGCAGAGATTGTGTCTAGTTCCTGTGTTATTTGTCTCTAACATTCCTATATGGAAGCATTGACATTTTCAATGCATTTAATCTCTTGCATATTTACATAGTGTTAACAAGAAATGAACCCATGATTAAGACCATTAGTGACTTGTCATTTCCTAATTTTTTTAAGTGATATCATGAGTTGATTATAATTTGCTCATATTAAACATTTTGGTTTATTTATCTATATCATGTCATGTTTATTTAGATAATATTTTACTCAATATTTATATGGCTTTGAGCAATCTTTTAATCTTAAAATATTTGTCATGAGCATCTTGTTCTTGTTGCAATGGGATTTCTATTCTTATGACTGTAGAGGTTATCTTGTTCCTACTTGTCTCTAACGTTCCTATATGGAAGCATTGACATTTTCAGGGTATTCATCTCTTGCATATTAACATCATACTAATAAGAAATGCACCTATGCTTCATATTAGTTGCTTGATGACTAAATTTTCGTATATTTAAGTGAAATCTTGGGCTCACTATTTATATGTTGTGGCTGACACTTAATGTGTAAAAGTAACTTCATTTTCCTTAATGAGCAAGTTAATCCTTTATTTGATCATATTATGTTGCCATATTTTTATATGATGTTTGCTTTCCTTTGGTGTATAAGCATTTTCATTTATGTATGAGCACCTTTATTTTATGATCTTTATATGCTTTAATCTTGGAAGTTCTTGTGCATATCAGTTTTCTGTTTAGGCTTTCACCTTATTCCAGAAATAATGAAGCACCATCTTCTACTTTTAAAGTCATGATGTTCAGCTGTACGATATCATTTTCGATGTGTAGACCATTGGAGGCTTGTTCCTTCGATGTTTGAGGTCTTCTACAGATGTTTCTATTGCACCTTGATTGGAAGAATGTCTACTATCTACATGCGTATTGGCCATCTAGGTATTTTTGTACACTGTTGTGGTGTTCTTAGCCACATGTTTTGTTGTATCAGCCGTCATAAGGTATCTGTACATTGGTGTGGATGTTATATCAGAGTTCTTCACCTATCAGTTATGGTTGTGATGATTCTTGTGGTGATCTAGACATCTTGTGGATCTAGTATCCATGACAGCTTCTCTTTAGATCTAGGAACCTTGATGTTGGATTGTGTCACATGTTCTCAACATTTGTTGGATCTAGTAGCCATAAAGGATTGTCTTTAGATCTCGGCATCTTGTTGTTGGTATTTCATCGTACAACCTGGTTTGTGTGCAATTTCATGATTCAGTGAGAAGCGGTTGTTCTTCATCAAATTCCTTTTTTACAACCTTGGTTCTTTTGGAAGTTGTCATCAAGGGGGAGCAATAATGACTCTTTCCTTCCTTTGTTAGTGGGATTTTCTCCCAGCCATTATTAAGGGGGAGTGTTGGAATATTTTATATTAATTGGAAGGTAATAATGTCTTTGTATTATGTCAGAAGATATCCACAATCTTATGTAAAAGAGTAATACATTATATCCCATATTCATTATGGTAAAATATACTCTTGATATTCATTATTATATAAAGAGATGTTATTATGGAGAATTATATTATCACACATGTAATATGTGAGTAATTCCTCCTCATCTCTTGGTATATAATAGAGTCAAGGTAGTCTTTCACTTTTTATCCATTCATCCAGTGTGGATCATTCATCATGATCTTTCTATATTGTATTGGGGTTATTGGAATTGCTCTCTTGTAAGCTTGAGGGGGATATTATGGAGATAATAGAAGACTACCTTCCTGTGGACGTAGCCCAATTGGGTGAACCACGTATATCTGGTGTACTCTTTTCTCTTGTTCTCTTTCTGTTCTTATTTACTGTGATATTTTATTGTTTGCATAGATAGATAAGCTAGTTTAGTTAGATCCATATCTCTGACAACATGATCATAACTATTAGAACTAATGACTACGACAGAAGACCTACCTTGTGAGTGGTCCACCACCATGCAAGAGTACCTCATAGTGCAATATCTAGTATAGGTACCTTCTATTCTTCTGCAACTCTAGTATCCATTTTTGTGAGGAATTCATTTATATTGGAGACTCCATCATAAATAGGAGGGTCCTAGATGTCTATGTCAATCCATCTGACTAATTTAATAGTTGCATAATGTCATGAGGAAATCTCATGTCTTTTATTCTGCTACTCATTCAGAGCCTCTTCTGAATTCCTGTCAAATGAGTGAATACTCCTCCAACTTATTGAATCATCTGTTATGGGGTTAGTGTATAATCATCCATCTTTCCTGTAGTCAAATTATAAATATGATCTAAGACATCTCTTTCCATATTGACATTGACAAGTTCTATGTATCGGGGTCCTTGATAAGGATTTAACGGTTGGGTGACTTATTAATTCTACTTCAAAATTCATGGTATCATTCTTTAGGCTAATAATAGGATAGTTCTAAAAGGTCCAATCTATCCCCAAAAATGCAAAATAAGGATTGGTCTTATCCATTATCTCAATCACCTCCAAGTCAAAAAATGTCTTTACCCCTGCTAGATCAACCTCCACATTTCCATCCTCCATATGAGAAAGATTCCATATTGATTAGCTATGTGCAAATGGATAGGAGGATATACCAATGGAGGGATACCCATAGCCTCCCAAGACTTCTTAGGAAGGATATTGACATTGGATCCAAGATCCAACATGACATCCTTGATATCATATTCGTCTACCTGGGCATCTAGCTTGAACTCCCTCCCATTCTGTTTTTTCCTTCTCCTTGTTATGTTAATTTTCCTTTCAGAGAGGCTAGTTGAGATCGGATCCTACTCTTACTCACTTCCAACAAGGGTTTGGAGAGTGTTTCACAACTTCCATGTTAAGTCTTCATCTTCTAGAATATCGACAAATAGATGAGCCAAAGACTAATAAGTTTTTTAGAGTTACCTGAGGATTTACCTTTTGATTTCTTTGTGTGACCATGTAAGGATGCATTCAGACCCATATTTTGAGTTCTACAATGTTCTATGTAATACCCCATTTTTTACCCTGTAATGTAATCATGTATATATTGACATAAATGCTAAAATCTAGAAACAAATGGTCCAGGATGACCAGGACATTGTAAATGTGAACATTTTGATATTCATAGAAAATCCTTGACAGTTGAAAATGAAGAAGGATGAAGAAAAGATGGGGGGATTTGATTCCACAAGTAGGGAAGTGATAGTGGGCTAAGGGAAATGACCCTAGTGGGATCTAGTTAATTTATTTAGCCTTAGCAATTTAAAGCAAAGTTCCTAAACTATGACTAACATTAATACTTTGATTAAAACATTATTTAATTATCTTTAGAGAGGATTAAGAGGGGAAAAGTGCTCTCATGTGGAGAAGCCACATGGAAATCTTAGGCCATGCTTATAAAAAGTGACAATTTAGTTTGATATTAATTCATTCCTCCTCATTCTTTCCATCACCATGGATTGCCCAGATACTAGTACCGGAGAGGGGACAAGAGATTCCATAGGTGGAGAGATCTATTCATGCCATTGACCTCGGGGAAATTGATTCTAAGGGAGTGTACCATCGTGAGCGGAACCTTCCCTGTAGTTGTGTTCCCTGGAGTCTCAATTTGGAGACTTCCTATCCAACCTGTGTTGGAGCGCTGAAAGGGAACACGAGGCTACTCGAGGGATTTTTAGCTCATAGAAGGGGGCTTGTTCTTTGCATTGTGCAAGTTGATGGAGAATGAGAATTGAGGACTGGGACAATTGTGGAGGGAGTTTTTGCACTAGTGGGTTGAATGTGTGTTGGGTTGTGTAGAGGCCTTGGGGAATGCTTTTCCCCCGTGGACTAATAGCCCCAGCTCAAGGGTGGAATCTTTGATGTAGAGAGATAAGTGTCGCAAAGAGCCGACGACTGGGAGGAACTTCCTTTGTCTGCATCCCATTGGAGGACAATTAAACAGATAACTTCCTTACTATGTAAATTCCATCGTTTATCTTTATTACATATTGTTAATCATTGTTATGTGAATGTCTAAATGCATAGAATTTCTTGGGCCTCATGGTATGTGTGTTTTGTGCTTGAATTGCTTATAAATTATTCATGTATGCATATGTTAATTTGGGCGACCATATGATTTTATTTTCCGTTGTGAATTGATAATGAAAATGATGAAAGAAAAATGAATTTGGTTGTCAATGGTGAATTGTGTATTCTATTTGATTACCCCATGGTCTCCATGGTTGAAAGAGGTTACCGGGTACATAGAGTGGTATCAGAGCCAGAGGTTGCAGCACTAGGACTACATGGGTGGAAATTTGATTCTACAGGAAGAATTAGAGGTTGCACACAAAGTGTTTGACATAATGTGTGGGAGGAAATTTCATTTGGAAAGCTTGCAAATGTTTAAATTGAGTGCCTAAATAACTCGAAAGAACTATAGTGGAGATGATTGGGGGTGGATATGGATTCGTAGATGAAGTAAAATTTCAAAGTTTCATATTTGTTTGTATAATTGAGAGAAAAAAATTACCATGCTAATTTTTTGACAAAATGCCCCTATGGAATTCGTGGTATTGAGTGCCAGATGTGCATTTCATGTTCGCCACTTGTTGGAAACTCGAAAATTAAGTGTTATGAAAAATATGGAGATTTCGGGAAGTTTTGATGTGGGCCCATCAGTGCCATGTGGACAAGCGGATAATATGGAGGTGCCACGTGGACAAGGGAGT
The DNA here is from genome assembly GCA_027924585.1 of Larix kaempferi. Classification (NCBI taxonomy): domain Eukaryota; kingdom Viridiplantae; phylum Streptophyta; class Pinopsida; order Pinales; family Pinaceae; genus Larix; species Larix kaempferi. The sequence goes on along the minus strand of BSBM01001229.1, from coordinate 5,832,430 downwards.
GTGACATGGACCAACTGCACGGTTGTGTACATGTGACGACAACATAAGGGTTCGAATCCATAGGTGGAAACCAAGTCAGATGGATTGGGATTCAAGTTCATCTGGAGAAGAGTTGGAATTTGAAAATTCTGGAAATATATGCAACGGGATCTAGGGTATCCTGGTGAATCCTAGATCCTCCGGCTAATCCAAAGAATCTAGTTTTTCAACGGAGAAAAACCCCCAACACAAATGGCTGAGATTAACCTGTGCATGTTCCATCTCCGTATCCTGACCGTTCGCGCATGATGAGTTGACATCATTTTGTCCGAGGGGTGGTCGAGCTGATGGTTGAGATTAGATCCTGTAGTTTTGATCATTAGATCATGACCATTCAGGCTAAAGTAGTTGAGCACACTTTATTCCAAAGGAACGAGCGCGAATGACTGTGATTGCACCGTGCAAGTTCTATCTTTTAATCCTTCATGTTCGTCCAAAAGGAGATGAGCATGGCTTATCTCGAGGCTTGTAGCATGAACGAATGAGATCTAATCTGGGTCCGTGAGGAAAGCATATGAGGATTGTTCACAGGGAATACTTTTCTACTCCTGTGAAGTTCCCAAAAAAGGGAAAGGTGGGGACCATAAACTGCTTATCGTTAACAGGGAATCATTTATCGTTAAGTGAAAACTGCTCATCGTTAGCTGAAAATCGTTTATGGTAAATAAAAAGTGCCATAAACGGGATTGATGACTCAAATATCATTGTCAAATACGGGAAAATAAAAAAAAGCAACGGCTTCCTTACTCAGTTTTCATGTACAGGAAATTGAAAATCATTCCAATTTTTATGAGCCAGATTGTGCGAAATCAAATGATTTATAAAAAAAAAGAACAAAAAAAAATGAAGGCGCTAAGGAACAGTTTCAAATTGGGAAAAATATGAATTTTGGAAGACTGTAACTTTCATCTTGGAGCTTCGAATGGAACATGGCTATAGTCATTGGAAAACTTATCAGAAAGAGAGTAAATATGAATAGGTTTATCATAAGAGGGTATTACAAATCCTTCTAGGAATTAAACATAGAAGGGGCATCTAGGTCTTATTTGACAAAAATGTCATATGGATGTTTTCCAAAATTTAAAAAAATATATGTATATAAGAAAAAAATATTGAAATTTGGAATTAAAGTTTATCTAACAAATGTAATGACATGAATACATTGCAGATATAGTTTGGCATTAGACACAGTCATAGGTTAGGTTTTCAGAGAAATATAGAAGATTAAAATGGAAGAAAGGGAAATTTCTAGAAAACTATGAAGAAGATGTTAGAGGTCAAGATATTGGTGTGGGAAATGTAGAAACAAAAAAAAATGGGCATAGAAAAAATGTAAATCCACTGGAATGTGTTAATACCATGAGAAGTCTAAGGATAGAGGTATAGATTTGTAGAGTAGATAATGAAAGAATGTTGAGGGCTCAAAAGTAGAAAAATTAGTTGAACACTCAACTCATGCAAAGTTTAAACTTGTTACAAAAATAAACGTAGATTGGGTCAGTTTCACGCTATGATAAAGAAGACCGAGATAGTTCTAAGAAGAGATTCCATGAAAAATATAGACACTCTCAGAGTGCTACCAAGGGTCATAGGAATAATTATTCACCACCTCGAGCAGCCATGAGGTCATATATAAGGTCATATACAACTAAGGATTCTAGAAGAAACCCATAAATATCATTAGTTAGGCATCCTAAAATAAGACATGTGGAGAAAGAGCTGCAAGGGGAGCTTGAAAAGATCAAGCCACCCACATTTGACGGTGAGCACAAGAAGGGAGAAGATGTTGAATCTTGGCTCATGAGGATGAGAAAATATATTGAATTACATAATTACTCCTCTAACATGGAAGCTAGGATTTCCATTTACAACTTACCGGGAAAGGCTTCAATTTGGTGGGACCAGTTGGTTCAAGTGAAGCATATCAATGAAAAGAGGATTTCATGGAGGTAATTCAAGAATTACTTCCAGAAAAATTACTTATCAAACTATTATTATGATAATAAGATGGAAGCGTTCTTTGAACTCAAGTTAGGAAACATAAGCATGGATGAGTATGAAAATAATTGTTTAGAACTACAAAGATATGTTGTGTTTATTGAGGATGAGAAGGTAAAGATACAAATATTTTTAAGTGGTTTGCCTTCATTTTATAGGGATAAAATTCAGTATGATGAACCCAAGACCCTTGAAGAAACAATCTAGAAGGCTAAGCACATGTATGATCAGAATAAAGGAAGGGAAAATTTTCAATAGTCTTGGAGAGATAAGAGGAAGGATAAGCATGATGAAAGGAAGAAAGGATTCAAATCATCTTTCTTTAGGAAGCAACACAATTCATATCAGTAAATTAATCCAGCTCAAAATGGGTCCAAGATGACATAATCTCTTGAAAAAGGAACCAGACAGTAACTAAAATTTTGGGAAAAGTTAAGGAAACCATTTGTATAAATATTGTCTTCAGTGGCGAGATCGAATGAGGGTTGTACACAATTTAAAGGAAGTAGGTACTATGAAGGATGTAGCATGGAATATTCTTAGAATATATGCATCCTTAGACAATAGACAGGAAGATCATTAGTCCAACAAGGTTTAGGTTGAAGGTAATATTGCCGATCAACCTATCGATATTCTCTTTGATTCAAGAGCAAGTCATAGTTATATTTCTCCTAATTTAGTTGAAAGATTTCAGCTAAAGAAAAGTAAGCATGATATATCATGGATGGTTTAGTTGGCTACTGGGACAAAAATGAATATTAATGAATTAGTAAAGAGTTGTGAGTTGGATATAAATGGACTCAAAACCTTTGCATATTTGAAAATAATACATCTTGGTTCATATGATGTACTTATTGGGATGGATTAGCTAGATGCACATCATGTGGTATTATATTTCATAACAAGTTATTTACTTGTCTTGATGAAGAAGGGCATCAAAAGATAGTGAAAGACATTCCAATGCCTATTTCCATAAGAGAATTTTCATCCCTGCAATTAAAGAGATGATTTAGAAAATGATGTAAGTTGTATGAAACTAATGTGGAAGAACTAGAGAAGTGTAAAATCCCAAGGTTGGAACACTTTCCGGTATTGCAAGATTTTGCATATATGTTTGAAGAAATACTAGGATTGCCACCAAAAAGAGGTGTTGATTTCTCTATTAATTTAATTCCTAAAGATGCTCCAGCTTTCAAAGTTCCATACAGAATGAATACACGAGTGAGTGGTTTAAGTCTAACCACAAACCATATCATGCTCAAGCGGAACATCGATCTGACTCTGGCCCTGGTTGCATCTTTGACTCTGGATAGGTTGCTCTGGCAACTGGAACAAGGTTCTGGCTATGGCCTTGGCACTGGTTCAGGCTTGCTTGTTATTGTTTGCTTGTTTGTTTATGACTATTATTCATTCCCCCGTGTTAGGAACAAATTGAGGAGTAGAAGATCTCATGGAACGGTTATGAGTGTCAATACTAGACATAGAATACCACGAACTCATGAATGCTCTTGGACATGGCTCTCTTTTTGACTTTTGGATACAACTCTGAATCTAGCATCCAAATCTGGTGGTGGCTCAAGCTTGCTTGAAGGAGGCTGTAAATTCTTGTTGTTTGATCGATAAGGATTCGAAACTTGAAGCTTGACTATCGATTCATGATGTCCCCCCATGTCAAGTACAAGATGAGAAGCATGAAATTTTTATGCTACAAGTTGTTTCAGAACTCGAGACTCTGTTCTACAATATGAACGACATATCTTCTTTGTTGTTGTTGACCATTTCCAAGAAGTGATGGACACCCATAGTGAATCTTCAATCTTTCAGCTTTCTTTAGTGTCGAACATCTATCTGAAGAATGGTTATGCTTGCCGCAATACTGACAAGAATGTAGATCGAAGCATTGCTCTTCCATGTGTCCAATTCGTTGACAATGTTGGAACTAATGTTCAGCTAGAAGAGGTGAAGATGACTCATCCTGAAGCAATCCAAAACAATGAAACTAGATTGGTCTAGAATAATCTGGAATATGAAAGGTCACATCCTTATCATATCCAATGCATGCTTTGTATTTGTTGATCCCGAGTTCTTCCCAAGGTCTGATGATGGATTTGGAAAGATTATGTTGAACATGATCACGGGGGGCTTCATCTTGGTCATACTCTGGCAGCAGATAGAAATCATCTCCATATTCAAAAAGAGGTTGTTCTGAATAAGAAATAGTTCATAATCTTGATTCCTTTGATGTACAACATTCTCTTTGGATTTTGAATCCTACAAATGAGTGATAATAGTTTGGAGAGTTTGTTTGCTAACTGTGATTATGTGGTCAATAGAAGTAAGTATTAGAGTGTTTAATAACTCTAATATTTCAAAATGAGACATTATGAGGACTGTGTGAGGCCTCTTTGTGCAGGTAGGTCCAAATTACAATTGACCCAATCAAAAAACTGAGGGCTTCTTGCAACTCCACCCTTTTACAAACAGACTCAACAAACGAACTCAGAAAATGAAGGGTGTTGATCTCAACCAAGAATGCATCATTTTACAAACAACTCAACTCAGAAAGCAATTTGCAAGTACAACTTTGACCAAAAGCACAAAACTTACAAAAATAATTGTTTGCAAGTTATAAATGATGATGTTCAATGCTGAGTTGACCTTAAAAAATGTTGATGTCGATGCTTTGAGCCAGATAAATTGATAATGCTTTGCTTGATCAAATTCCATAAGTCTGTGTGTATTATATATATATATATATATATATATATATATATATATATATATGCATGCAAGCCATTTTAAACGAACAATAAAGGCACATCCTATCTCTCTACACAAAATTCCAATCTCTGTCAAATAACTCTCTGCTTCAATATTGCTAAATATATCATATATCTATGTGCATATATATCTTGGCTGATCATATATATTTTATGTATTTGTCAAATAACTTTTTGCAAAAGTTTAAACATATAATTTAACCACTTTGCAATAATAAACCGGATCTGGAAGATTAGATCACCCATTTGATTCACTTGATTTTGTTGGAGAATACGTAGACCAATATGCATCTATGCACACATGTTAGTGTTTTGTATGCAAAACACTAACATGCCCATTGCTTTATGTAACCTGATTTATAAAGCATAACTATTGGCTTTGTGGGTTGTTTTAAAAGTGGCTTATTTGTTTGGAATCGACGTTTTGAAGATCTTTGGGGATTCTCGGGTTACAATCAAATGGGTGCAGGGTGCTTATAATCTTAAAGTTTTATCACTTGCGCACTGGTGTCTAAGGGTCAAAGAAGCTATTAAACTCTTCAGGAGTATCACATTCGAGCACATATATAGAGAGCACAATTCACTGGCTAATAAACTTTCGAAGCTAGCTCTTTGTGGGACATTTGGCATTCTTATCTGGGAAGAAATTCTTGATGTGCAGGTTTTGGACCATGGATCTTTCAATGTTTTTGAGTAATGTCTTCTCTGTAGATGTATCTCCACTTCTCTTTCAGTTTGAAGAACTATTTGTCTTTTTGGATTTGGCTGACCTTCTATGTGTTGATCAATAGATCTTTTTGTTTTTGTGGGATTAAGTATTATAAGAATGACTCTATGTCCTACTATTTGTCATAGGATGACACGTATTTCCATATACCTTTTGATTCGTATGAATAACATTGGTACAATTTTTTTCTGCTGAAAAAAAAATCACTCGATTTTGTTGGCGAATACCATGGAGAATACGTGGACCAATATGCATCTATGCAGTATGCACACAGGTTAGTGTTTTGTATGCAAAAGATAGCAGCGAATGAATTCGAAATGCGTGCATAATGTTATAGAGGGAGATAACCAGTCCTCAACGTGTTCAACAGATCTCACGCACCACCGTCACCAAGGGAGAGCTCTACGCACTCAATGCTCCACGTGAGTCACAATACGGATCCAGCAAGGAATTTTCAACGCAGCAGGTGTAGCATATACGTTCTCCACAAGGCAATAAAAAGCAGTCTTCAAAAACTGAGTGAAACGCAACACCTAAAAAAAATGAGTGAAACGTAGCTCCAGTCTTCTATACATGATTTTCATAATGGCCTCACGCACCAGCTGGTGTCACGCTGGGACTGTTGGGTCTTAACATTGGAGGAGAGATCATGGGGTTGCAACAACCAATTGAGAGAGATTTCAGATATCACCGTGTTGACAACGGCCAGTTGACGTTGCATTCAATACTCCAATATGCATTCTCTAGAGGGTGTTCATTCCATGCATTGCCTCAACGCATGGAATATGTGAAAAATGCAAGGTGATTCCAAGTCGAATCTGTGCATCTCTTGAATACAACAACTCCAAGTCAAAGCTCTTCAATACACAAGCAAGTCGCAACTTTTCAATACAAGGACTGCAAGTCGCAGCTCTTCAAATCATTTATTAGGGTTCGCAACTACAAACACATATACAATCTCCAACTCAAACTCAACAATACGAGTCACATCTTCAACCATTACACTCTACACGATGGTGGAGTGCACACACATCTCCAAGCAGAGGATACAATGCAGCAATTGCAATCAACGGACAAGCAGGTGGTCTTCATGTAGATCTTAAAGCAATATGCAACAACTTTGATGGACAGTAATTACACCAACGGTCTTGGACACCAAAGCACGATGAGAGAGAGGCTCATGGAGGAGATGAAACTCAAGTACTGTGGAGAAAGCTCGGCTCAGCAGCAGCCGGAGAGGTATCCTTCACACAATCATCAAAACGATAATCTTTATGTATGGATTGACTGCTGTCGTTCTCCTTTGAAAAATTTTGTACAATTTTCACCACGCAATAGACACCAAAGAGCTCCACACAAATAAACACCAAACTTGGGGTCGAGGTTGAGCGAATGTACACCAAATGGTGTGGAATGAGCGCGTGAAGCTCATGCAAACACCAAGAATTTGCAGGTATGAGTGCGCGTGTGTAGGGGGCGAGACAAACTTGTGAAGAAGGGCCACGAAATTAGAGTGCACAGGAAAAAGCCCAGGTATGAAATTGAGCTACACGCAACTACTCAGAACCGTTCCTCAAATTAGGGTTTTTGGCCAAATAGAAACGTGGAGAGGAGTTATGGATACTGGCTTTGAGGAGAGGCATTAGAGGTAGTTTGATCACCTTGGAGCAGACAGGGTGGCAGAGGTATCACGACACTTGCAGGTTTGAGAGCAATAGAAAGTGGGGAATATGGAAGATAGTGCAAAACAGAAGGGCCAATGGCCAAGAGTTATGCAGAGCCTTACTTTGATACCAATGTTAGGTTGTAATGTCCTTAGTTAAATCTGACTGATGAGTGAGTAGTTAGTTATGAATTTTTGGTCTTAGGAATTTTATCAAACACTTCTATCACAAAACCCCAAACACTTCTATCACAAAACCCCAATACCATTGTAATGTCTCCACACTTCACAAGTGGATGCTAGTATAATATGACTTGGCCTTTTGAAAAACACTTGATTAGGGATTATTGAATTGTTGTAGGTTGTATTCTCTAATCCAAATCCTTCCAAATAAATATCATAAACCAAAAATCTCCACCAATCTACTAGTTCCCTAGGTTGGGGTGGAAACATTTAGACTTGGAATAAGGGAGCTATAAGACCCCAAATGGACCTTAGATTGACAAATATACATTAAAGGGGCCAAATAAATAATAATAATGAAAAAATAAGGTGGAATTTGGTCATGAGGGCGCCTAGGTGGTGTGAGAACCACACAAAACAAGATTCTCCATGCCACATGGCATCCTACTCTCACCCATTCGAATCCAAGGTGGAGTATAACGTTCTTGGGGGAGTTGGAGAGGCATGATTCATGGCATGAATCTAGGAAGGTCGAATTGGAGTGGAAGAGTAACTCCCATGGAAGAGGAAGAGGCATCATAGAAGAATTGTGACACTTGGAGCTAGATTCCCTAACTTCTATGACAACAATGATGAAGATTCTATGACACTTATGACAAAATTCAGACCTGATTGCTGACATATGACACATATGACATGTCAGGGTTAAAAATATCCTCCAAGAGGGCGCACAAGGGGAGTTATGGCAGCCAAGATCCCCCGCATTCGAATTGATGGAAGAGGAAGGCTAGAAAGTGATGGACAAGTGTCATTCATGGGAATCTCTCCCTAACTCGAGCTGGGAGAAGGATCTTGGAGGGAATTTGAGCTAAGGAGGACTTTGGAGGTTAATAAAAGATCAGGAGGAAGAAGGAGAGCAGTTTTTGATCATTTCTCATTTGGCATATTTGGAGAGCTTAGCTTGTCCTTGCATGGAGGATGTTCATCCTCCCTGCCTTAGAACCAATTTCAAGGGTGCAATATTCCCATCCAAGTTGGTTGATGGAGAGGCCATTCAGACCTCTCAACAGAGATTCATGGAGATGTTTTGATGCAGTTTCAACCCCCATCAGATTTTGAGTTCATATTCTCTCATTCTTCTCTATTCTCACTCTACTATCTTTCTCTCAATGTCATGTAAAAGTGTGATGGCACACTTCTTGTTGCATCTAGTTAATGGAGGATTGTTATTTCGACCTTATGGACATATTAGTTGCTGCATAACTCTGTAATAGATATATCATGAGAGCCACAACTCGAAATACCAATTACTTCATGTGATATTTCCAATTAAAACTGAGATTTGAACCATTTCCCTCATAGTATTTTCATGGTGATTTTGGGATGATATTGTACCTGTTTACTATATCATATCTTTCTGATATTTTTGTCTATGTTATGAGCTGCATATGGAGTTAATTTGATAGCCCAAATAATGTATTCAAACTCCTAAAGTGTTACTATAGTTTCTGACATAAATTCAAGGCCCCTTGTCTACCATTTTCACCCAAATTATATACTCTAGAAGTTGTTGTCCTTTGGGAGACCTATTTGACTCTAAAATCTGATATGATGCTGCAAACATGTTGTCCTTGATGTCCTATAATAGATCCAAGTTTCAGACATAATATTAGGGAAGGCCGTACAGTGTTTGGAAGGGAAAACAGTGGCTGACCTAGGGGGGATTTCCACAAATCCAATTGATTAGTTTTGTCCCAAGTCTTCTCTCCTTACAATTTGCAGACCATGAATGTTTATAACGGAGGTTTGGGTGTCTAAAAGGTGTAATATAATGTTTTATGTACTCCCAAGTCCCTCCTTCCACAATTCGAAAACATTTGGAGGCTTTTGGAACAGTTTGTGTACAACATTCCTAGAATCGAAATTGGGTGAATTTGGGAAAAATTCATATTAGGGATAATACAGTGGTATCAGAGCATGTTCCTTGAACCTGATTTGGGTGACCATTTATGAGGTCAAGAAGTCAGCCCCCACCCTTAGAAACTGAAACTGAAAGTACCTTTGGTGAAGAGGACGAAGCAGGAGAAGAGGTGCACTCTGCTGACACTATGGATACAGATGAAAAGGAACTTCATAGATGGAGGAGAAAGAGGAGTTTATGAAATTCATGAAACTATTTTTTGAGGACATGAAAAGGCAGATAATGCAAGGGTTCGAGTTGATGGCTAGTCAAATTGGAACAAAATTGGCAATAGGAGGCAGTAGTAGTTCTCATTTCGAGGAAAAAAATAGTTGGTGAAAACATTTTCTCAAGGACCAGGCCTCACAACCGACCCAATGACTTCCAGGGCTCAACAAGAGCAACCACACCCAATTTAATTGATTCCAAAGAGGATCCTAATACTAAATATGGAATGCATGAAGTTCTAGCAGAATGGCAGCGGTTGAGTGAAGATTGTAGGAGTACCTTACCATTTGACCAATTCTTTACTATCTCAAACAAACTCAAAATGAGAGGAGGAAATAGAACCCCTTTAAAAAATCAAGAATTGAAGTTTACTATAGGAAAAGTGTCCCTTCCCACCTTTGATGGCTCACCCCAAAGTTCTGTAAATACTTGGGTACAAAAGTTAGATGTATATTTTGAGCTGAATCCAATGGTTGAAGAGGATGCTTTAAAAATGGTTATTCTACATCTTGAGGGAGAAGCAAATGATTGGTGGTTCCATGGACTTAAAACCTTGGGACATGATCAGATCACATCATATGAAGATTTTGTTAACAGGTTAGTGGAAATATTTGATAAAAAAGACCCTGAAATGCTTTTCAAGGAACTAGCACAGTTGAAGCAAACTGGAACCCCTGAGGAGTACATGTTGGAATTCCAAAAATTGTCAGTTATGGTTGCTGATATATCTATGGATCGATTGGTATTTCTCTTTACTGAAGGATTGGATGAACCTTTGAAATGTTTAGTTAAAGCTCACAAGCCTACTTCATTGAAAGATGCCATGAATTTGGCAAGAGATCTGCAAAATGTGCTACTCAAGACAAAGTACCCCCCCAAGCCCAATTTTCCATCCAAGTTTGGAGATGACAAGAGAACATGAAAAAAAGATTAATTTGGGAGGGACAATAAAGAGGGACCAAGCAAGGAATAACTCAGAAGAAAGAAAATATGTTTCACATGTCATCAACCATGGGTGTCAGGTCATAAAGTGCTAAGGGGAAAGCACACTTCATTGAAGTATTTTCTAATAATGAAGGGAACATGGAGGAAGAAGCACAACATTCAGCCCAAGAAGAGGGATATGACACACCAGAATAATATTATCCATCACCCGAAACAAGGAAGTTGGCAGTACTATCAGGAGTACCTCATTTTCGCACCCTCTGATGCAAGGGAGTGGTACAAGGGCATAAGGTTTCGGTATTGGTAGATGGAGGAGAAACTCATAACTTCATTGATGCAGCCTTGGTGGAGAGGATAAAGTTTCCTACTGAAGTATTCGAAGGATTCACAGTCATCATTCTAGGTAACCATTGTATGGATTGTAACACATGGATTCCAAAGCTACAACTTACCATAGGAAATTACACCTTTACTAATAGCTTCTATGTGTTGAATGTTGCTGATACAAATGTGGTTTTGGGAGTACAATAGTTGTATTCTATAGGAGAACATACAGTGAATTACCAAATGCATGAAATGAAGTTCAAAGATTCGGAAGGAAAACAAATTTTAGTGAGAGGAATGCACACTTATCCTAACCAAGTGGTGTCTTCCCACAATATGATGTCCATATTGAGACATGGGGAGATTGAATGAGCCGTAAAATGTTTAATCACTTCCCCCAAACCAAGCATAAAGGTTGCAGAACATCCAAGGGAGACAAGGCATCTATTACACAAGTATGAGAGGGTTTTTGGAGACCTTCCCCATGGAAGGTCACCTAACAGAGGAGTTGAACATACCATTGTTTTGGAGGTAGGTACTTCACCTATCCAAATACCCCCATATAGACACCCAAAAAGGTTCATAGATGAGATTGAGAAGTCTATTAAAGAACTATTGGAATTGGGGCTCATCAGGCCAAGCTCAAGTCCATATGCTTCTTTAGTTGTCTTGGTGAAGAAAAAGGATGGAACCTTAAGGATGTGCATTGATTTTAGAGAATTAGACAAAAAGACAATAAAGAATAGATATCCCATCCCTCGGATAGATGAGCTCATGGATGAACTATCTGGAGCAAAGTTCTTTTCCAAAATTGATCTTAGATTTGGTTACCATCATATTCGAATGAAGGAGGAGGATGCGCAGAAAACTACTTTCAGATGTCAATATGGTCATTTCGAATTTCTTGTCATGCCTTTTGGTTTGACTAATGCTCCAGCAACCTTCCAATCATGCATGGACAAAATATTTTGCAAGCAGCTCCATAAGTTTGTTTTGGTTTTTTTATGATATTTTGATTTACAGTAAGACATGGGAGGAACATTTGCATAACTTAGAAGTTGTATTGAAAATATTGCATGAACAGTCTTTGTTTGCTAAGTTGTCCAAGTGTGAGTTTGGGTTGATAGAAATTTTGTATCTTGGGCACATCATTGGGAAAGATGGGGTAAAGGTGCACTTGGAGAAAATAAAGGCTATTCTTGAATGGCCATCACCCAAGAACATCAATGAATTGAGGGGATTTATTGGGATCTGCACTTTCTATAGGAAGTTTGTGAACGGGTTTTCCAAATTAATTGCTCCTCTCACTGATTTGACCAAGATGGATGCTTTCCAATGGGATGAAGAGCTGAAAAGGCTTTCCAAAGAATGAAAGAGGTAATGAGTAGTTGTCTAGTACTTGCATTACTAGATTTTTCTAAACCATTTGTTTTGGAATGTGATACATCAGGGGAAGGCATAGGGGCATTACTAAAGAAAAATCAACACCCCATAGATTTTGAGAGAAGAAAATTGCAGCCACATGAGAGGTTCTACTCCATATATTACAAGGAAATGTTAGCCATCATGCATGCCTTGGTCAAGTTTAGAAAATATCCGGTGGGGAACAAATTTGTGGTCAAAACCGATCATAACAGTTTAAAGCATTTCCTTACACAAAAAGATCTCAATGAAAGACAACAAAAATCGGTGAGTAAAATTTGAGCTTTTGATTTTGACATTGAATATGTAAAAGTTAAGAATAATATTGTAGCAGATGCATTGTCTAGGAGACCCTCATTTTCCCTTATGGAAATTTCAAAAGATTAGAAAGATGTGCTAATAGTAGAGTATGCCAAAGATAGATTTGCTTGTGAATTGTTAGATGGAGCCAAGGGAGATGATAGGTACAAGATATTGAATGGCCTAATCTACTATAAAGACTAAATATACTTAGTTCATGGTTCGAATTTAAAGCACAAAATCTTGAAGGAAGCTCATGATTCTCCTTTAACAGGCCATCCTAGTTTCTTTAAAAAATATAGGCAGCTAAGACAAAGGTTCTCTTGGAAAGGTTTGAAGGAAGATGTTTTAAACTATGTGAATGAATGCAAGATATGTCAGCAAAACAAAGTTGAGCACACCCATCCTGCTGGTCTATTACAACATTTCCTATTCCAGAACAAAAGTGGGAAAGCATCTCCATGGATTTCATCACGGGTTTGCCCAAGGCTCTTGGTAATGATTGTATTTATGTTGTGGTGGATAGACTCACCAAATTTGCTCATTTCTTTTCTATTTCCTCATCTTTTACTACTGCACAAGTAGCTAAGCTATTCTTTAGAGATATTTTCAGATTGCATGGATTTCCCAAAAATATTGTGAGTGACAGGGATAGCAGATTTATGAGTGTTTGTTGGAAAGAACTCTTCAAATTGGTGGGAGCACAATTGATTCCTAGCACAAGCTATCATCCTCAAATTGCTAGCCAAACAGAAAGGGTGAACTAATGGTTGGAGTGATACTTGAGAAACTATGTTGGTGAGCAACAAAAAGCATGGGTTAAATGGCTACATTTGGGTGATTTTTGCTACAATACTACCTTTCATATGTCCATTGGAATGTCTCCCTTCAAATCACTTTATGGTTATGAAGTACTCACCTTTGTTGATAGTAGAGCCCCAAAATCTAAATATTGGATTGAGGAAAGTCAAGAGATTTTGAAGCTCTTCAAAGACAATTTGTAGGTTTCCCAAGATCATTAGAAACAATATGCTGATCAACATAGGAAGGAAATAACCTTTCAAGTGAATGATTTGGTTTATTTGAGTATACAACCATATAAACAAACCACCTTAAAAGGAAACGGATCATAAAATCTTAAACCAAGGTTTTATGGTACATATAAGATAATTCGAAAGGTTGGGGAGGTAGCTTATGAGATAGAACTTCCGGAAGGCAGCAAAATACATAATGGGTTTCATGTTTCATGCCTTAAGAAGGATATTGGGCAGCAAATTTCTATTTCAGAAACAGTCCCTCCATTAGATGATTAAGGACAACTCATACTCATTCCAGGAAAAAAAAATAAAAAAATTGAAAACAACGGAAAGGAAATTGAGGAGCATAACCATAAGAGAATATTTGGTACAATGGAAAGATTTTCCAAGTGAGGATGCCACAAGGGAAGAGAAACAAATTTTGCAGCATCCCAATTTGAAATTTCTTGGGGACAAGCAATCTTGGGTGGGGAGGACTGTAATGTCCCCATCCAAATAAATCTCATGAAGGAAAAATCTCCACCAATCTACTAGTTACCTAGGTTGGGGTGGAAACATTTAGACTTGGAATAAGGGAGCTATAAGACCCCAAATGGACCTTCAATTGACAAATATACATTAAAGGGGCCAAAGAAATAATAATAATGAAAAAATAAGGTAGCATTTAGTCATGAGGGCGCATAGGTGGTGTGGGACCCACACAAGGCAAGATTCTCCATGCCACATGGCTTCCTACTCTCACCCATTCGAATCCAAGGTGGAGTATAATGTTCTTGGGGTAGATGGAGAGGCATGATTCATGGCATGAATCTATGAAGGTCGAATTGGATTGGAAGAGTAACTCCCATGGAAGAGGAAGAGGCATCATAGAAGAATTGTGACACTTGGAGCTAGATTACCTAACTTCTATGACAACAATGATGAAGATTCTATGACACTTATGAAAAAGTTCATACCTGATTGCTAACATATGACACATATGACATGTTAGGGATAAAAATAGCCTCCAAGAAGGTGCGCAAGGGGAGTTATGGAAACCAAGATCCCCCCCATTCGAACTGATGGAAGAGGAAGGCTAGAAAGTGATGGACAAGTGTGATTCATGGGAATCTCTCCCTAAATCGACTTGGGAGAAGGATCTTGGAGGGAATTCAAGATATGGATGCCTTTTGAGGTTAATAAAAGATGAGGAGACAGAAGGAGATTATTTTTTGATAATTTCTCATTTGGCACATTTGGAGAGCTTAGCTTGTCCTTGCACGATGGATGTTCATCCTCCTTGCCTTAGAACCAATTTCGAGGGTGCAAGATTCCCATCCAAGTTGGTTGATGGAGAGGCCATTCATACCTCTCAACAGAGCTTCATGGAGATGTTTTTATGTAGGTTCAACCCCCATCTGAGTCCGAGTTCACATTCTCTCATTCTTCTCTATTCTCATTCTACTATCTTTCTCTCAATGTCAATGTAAAAGTGTGATGGCCCACTTCTTGTTGCATCTAGTTAATGGAAGATTTCTATTTCTACCTTATTGAAATATTAGTTCTTGCATAAATCTGTAATAGATATATCATGAGAGACACAACTCTAAATACCAATTACTTCATGTGATATTTCCAATTAAAACTGAGATTCAAGCCATTTCCCTCATAGTATTTTCATGGTGATTTTTGGATGATATTGTACCCGTTTAATATCAGATATTTCTGAGATTTTTGTCTATGTTATGAGATGCATATGGAATTAATTTGATGGCCCAAATAATGTATGCAGACCTGTAAATTTTTACTATAGTTTGTGACATAAATTCAAGGCCCCTTGTCTACCATTTTCACCCAAATTATATACTCTAGAAGTTGTTGTCCGTTGGGAGACCTATTCCACCCTAAAACCTGATATGATGTTGCACACATGTTGTCCTTGATGTCCTATAATAGATCCAAGTTTCAGAAAGAATATTAGGGAAGTCCGCACAGTGTTTGGAAGGGAAAATAGTGGCTGACCTAGTGGGGATTTCCACCAATCCAATTGATTAGTTTTGTCCCAAGTCTTCTCTCCTTACAATTTGCAGACCATGAATTTTTATAATAGAGGTTTGGGTGTCTAAAAGGTGTAATAGAGTGTTTTATGTCCTCCCAAGTCCCTCCTTCCACAATTCAAAAACATTTGGAGGTGTTTGGAACAATTTGTGTACAACATTCCTAAAATCGAAATTGGGTGAATTTGTGAAACTTTCATAGTAGGGATAATACATGGACTTGGATGTGGAATTTTAGCAAACAATTCATAAACATATTGTTGTAGCTAACTATTTAGGCAAATCTGAATGTAGTTTGTAGTTTGATCCTCTTGGCACACCTTGGCAACTCAAGTCTACTATTGTTTGTTAGATGACGTGTAGCTAGCGTTAAGTTTAAAGCTTGCTTTTTTTGTTGACGTGTAAAATGGTGGGCCATGTTGGAACTGGTACTTTATATTTCACACAAGAAAACAATCACTGAAAATTATAACAGTCAGATTTCAAATTTTTCCGTGTAAACCTCGGCCCAAAGAAGAATATTAATAGAACTCTTGGAATGTGTGTTTCCTCAAGAGGATTCATTCAATGTTAAATGTGTCCCCTCTCCTCAAAGAATGTTGATACGACCAGCTAGTGAAATAAGGAAGAGATTATTTCATTAAGGCTTTCACAGGTTGTAGTCATTTTTATGGGGAGTTCGAGACCCGTGTGGAGTTTTTCTTCTTGACGCGTTTCAGACTCTAGACTTGAGTCCATCATCAGGAGAAAGTTATCTTGAATGAACTCCACGGATCTACACCTTATAAATATTGTTTGTTTGTTTCATTAATGTTCTAAGAGCCGACCTATTAATCAAACTTTGTCTATTTTAAATTATATATATATATATATATATTTTATTTATTTATTTTATCTATTATTATACATATTTTTCCTTTTTATTTTAATTAATACTTATTTGTTATATTTTGTTTATCTTCTAATTTATTTTTAATTACATTTTAATTTATTTAGCTTATTTTAATTTAATTTCTATTTTATTTTTATGTTATTACTTTATTTCATTTTTATGTTATTATTATTGTTATTATATTTTAGTGAATTCTTATTATATTTATTTATTATTTAATTCTTAGTTTATTATTACTTTAGTTAATTCTTATTTTTAATTAATTCTTATATTTAGTTAGTTCTAATTTTATTTTTATTCATAATTTTTATTATTAATATTATTTTTAATTTTTAATTTTTAGTTTTTAATTTTTAATTTTTAAATTATTTTTTTTCAGGGAATGAATGATTATTTTCCAGGATTTGCATAGGGTGAGGTCGTCATCTCTGTTGAAGTTTCTCGGGTGTTTCTCAATTTTGATTGCTTCATGTATGCGTCTTCTATTATAGTTTTCTTCAAGTGCTATGACTTTTGCTTCTTCAATGGATACATGGTGGTTTGTCATAGATGAATGCTCAACTACGACTGGCTTCTTAATTCTTTCATGAATAACGTCTGCACAATGCTCTTTCAACCTTATTTGAATTGAGCGGCCTGTTTCACCTATGTACACATCTCTGCATGAGCAAGAAATCGAACAAATACCTTTTCTTTGTTTTGGGTCGATGGGGTCTTTTGCTCTGTCTAACAAATTTCTTAGGGAGTTAGGAGGGAAAAATATTGTTTTGATTTTCTTTTTCTTTACCACTCTGGAAATTTTGTCAGTTGTTCCTTGGATGTATGGGAGAAATGTTCTTCCTAAGTTTTTTTGTTCATTGTTCTGATTTTTATTCTCTATGCCTATTGCTCTCTTAACTGCTCTGTTAATATCTTTCATTTTGTAACCATTGTTTTGGAGGGTTTTTTCTAGGTATTTTAGTTCGTCATCAAGGTGTTCCTTATCGGAAATTCTGACTGCTCTTGTAGCGAGTATGTGCAAAATTCCTAGTTTTTATGAAAGGTGATGGTGTGAATTGGCATGTACATATGCCAGTCCATGTGGGTTTTCTTTTGATACACTTGGTGAGCTAGGGAGACGTCATCCTTCTTAGTGATCAGGATGTCGAGAAAAGGAAGGGAGTTGTTTACTTGGATCTCCATGGTAAATTTTATGTGTTTAGATTGATTGTTCATATGCATTGGGAAGTCATCCAATTTCTCTCTTCCATGCGGCCAAATAAAGTTGGTGTCGTCCACAAATCATTTCCATTCTTTTGGTTTTAGCAGGTAAGAATCCAATGATTTCTTCTTAAAGTATTCCATGTAAAGGTTGGCTATAACCGGGGAAAGGGGGGATCCCATTGCAACACCGCTACTTTTCTCATACATTTCTCCCCGAAAGGTGAAGTAGGTAGAGTTGTTTCTTTTCTGAGCTTGTTTTGAGGAATAGACCTAACTCCTTGTTTCATCTTTGAACTTCCAAAGTCCTTGTTGTCATGTGTAGGTGCATGGGGGGAAGCTTTGAACGTTGATGGACCTGCTTCTGCACTCTTTGGAGACCAAGTGTCATCTTCATATTTTTCCTTGTCCTTCTTGTAACCAAGACCAGTTTTTCAAGTGGATATTTATGGCAATCCAAGATCTTATCTAGGACAACTGAGCTGTCCTTGAACTTGAAAAAAGCTTCATTCTTCTCACCTTTCCTCCTGAGACCAACTACCTCCATATCCAGCTTCTGGATTGTCTCCTCCTTTTCTTCCAGTTGAATCTTCAGGATTTATTCTATCCTCTTGGCTTCCTCCAGCTGAGTCTTCAGATCATGATTGACCCCTCTAGTTTCTTCAAGCTCTTCAATAGGCTCTTTTGGTTCTTCCTTTTGACCGATCAATTCAATCTTTAGTCATTCAACTTCAGCATCCTTGTCTTTCATTTGATCCTACAACTCTTTGTACTTGTTTTTGAGCTTCACAAGCAACACTTTCATTGTCAGGGTCTTCTGTTGATATTCATTCAAGGAGTCCAATATTTTATTTTTGAACTTCGTGAAGTCACTATGGTTCAGATTTATTGTGTTCATGAACCAATTGGCTCTGAGATCAATATTCAACAACGTGAGATGTATCTCATGAGCAGCCTTTGATATACCTTCATCATCGTATGCAAGAACGTTCTCAATTTCATCACACAAGCTATCATTACAATCACAAGAGTCCATACCTTTATTGGAGTCCTCTTCTTGCTTCTCTTCTTCTTGATTGATCTCTTCTGTGGGCTTGTCTTCTGATTCCTAATCTATCTTTTCGGGTTTTGGTCTTTCCTTCTCATACTCGCTTTCCAAATTGAACCATAAGTCTTTGGCTGAAGTGTACTCCCCTACACTTTCTTTCACTGAACTGGGAAGTCCATCCATGAGGAACTTAAAGGATGTAGTATTGTCCTTCTTTGCTTCCTTCTGTGTATCTAATTTTCCCTTCTTGTTTGATGGAGCGGGTGGATTGATCACAATCTCCCAAACACCAAATTTCTTAAGATAAGCCTTCATTTTGCTCCTCTAACTGAAATAATCTGTCATATCAAGTATAGGCATGTCATTGCTTGATGAATCTTCTTTTTCTTCCATTGTGTCTAAGGATCTCCTTCAACCTTGATAGGCTTGTGACAAAGGCCTTCTTTGATACAAATTGTTGGACACACTGACCACACTGAGAGGGAGGGTGAATCAGTGTGTGAGCAATTTAACCTTTTTACCTTCTTTTAGTCAACCATAGTATATCAATAAATATGTCATCAATTACATAATCAAGTGCATCAGTTAAATTAACCAAGAGTCATAAGCACATTCATCACATCAAAGAGACACAAGAATATATGTAATTTTATCTTTATTTATGGTACATGGAAGACAACAATCTTCTCGATTACAATCAACACCAACTCTGTAACAGGACCCAGCCTGGTTTTCTTGGCTCCAACTAAGAATGGTTTGAGGAGTCCAATCCTCAAGTGAAATTTAATACTTGCAAGCTTGATGCCAATCTCTGATTGTCATCAATCTACTGCTCAACCATCTCTGCTGCTCAACCAACCTCTGTTGCTCAACCAAATTCTGTTGCTACTCATCTACTCATCACTCTCATCAATACTGCTCATCAATATTGTTGGTCATCTGCTCATCAACCATGTCAAGTCTGCACTGCTGGTCATGTTTCTCTCATTAATCTCTGTTCAATCCTTCTTCTGCTCGTCAATCTATGCTTGCCGCTGCAACACTGATCAGTACAGGTGACACTTCTGAAGGCTGTCACCATCATTATCTCTGGAACATCATATTTTATGCATTATAGTGTTTAAGGCACTATCATATCATCATCAAGGAATAAACAAAACAACTTATCTCATCATACCAATAGATTTGCTTCAACAACAAGCTCTGTCAAATATCAATCTTTTGAATGTGCCATCATAGGATATGCATCATCATCTTCATTAGTACACCACTCTATGGACTCAAGCACTTATGTTACTGTTCACTGTATGCATTGCATTATTGAATTTATATAATCATTAATTCATATATTCCATTGTATATGCATATGTCTCACATCAATGCAATCATCTAGTCCAAACAAAATCACTGTACTGTCTGTTCACTGTAGACTATTCAAATTCAACCATTGTATAGCAACTAGGGCATCAATGTTAGTAACAACAAAATGCAATGTATTAGGGTAAGTATCATATCATATTTACCACTGTATTCACTGTAAGAATCACTGTATACTTTACTGTTGCTAGGGTTATCATCATGTCATTCTTCATAAAAAAATCACATTGATATTTACCTCTGTATGTGCTTCACTACATATTGTAAACACGCTTCACATGTATGTATCATCATATTAATGTCATACATACCTTGATTATTTGAATTTTGAACTTACATCTTACATACAGACTTTAACAAGGCTTGAACAGTGACTAGTGTAAGTTAGAACTTCGGAGCTTCCTTAGTCTTCAAATTTCGGGATTGCTGCCTCATTTTAGGGTTTTATAAACTTCTAGTATATTGCTGTTGTAATGTATCTCAACTTGAATTTTGACCACAAATTTGGGGCTATCATTTAATGCTGCCACAAATTCTTTCCCTAGCTGGTAAGTTGGGGCATCATTCCTCTATTGTTCCAAACGTTCGTTGACTTCTCCTTCCGCTTCTTACCTTCATTGAAGTGCTTGACAAAGACACACAGGTGTTGCTGCTATAAATAGTCACCAAAAAGGAAGAAAGAAAAAATAACAAAGAAGGACTTCTCACTCTTCAACAATGCTCCTGCTGTCACCGAATTCCTTTAGTCCACCCAAAAGACAAATAAAAATCAGTCAATGTTCACCAAAAACTTGTTGTTGCTACCACCGAGAGTTGACTGCTCCTCTAAACCCAAAAAGACAACTCAGACCATTCTGTGGAAGAATCGGATGTATACTGCTTCAGCCATGCTACAAAACATTTCCTTTTCTGCTGCTACTGGTAGCTCAGTCCACCGAGATCAGCTCATTCACTTCCACCGAGATTTCCATAGTAGCTAATACCTCAAAAAACACAAAAATAAGACCAATTTTTTTTTTTTTTGCTGCTCTTTTGCTTTTCTGCTACAGCCTCAATCTGTACCCGAATTTCCTCAGTCAAGCGAAATTCAGATCTTCATTCACATCTCCGAAATTTTGCCTTAAAAATGAGGTCGTGAGCCCTCCATTTAAACACATTTTTCAAAAAAAAAATTGCTGGGCCGATCTGTCATTAAAATAATTTTTATTTTGAATTTAAAATTTAATTTAATTTTGTTTGGTCGGCTTGACCGAAAAGATGAGGTACTTCAACCTTAAAAATTCGTATTTCATCGAATGTGAGGAACCACGTGACATGCCACCTACTGTTGGAAACGACATGCCGAGGGCTATCATCTTATGACGAGCTTATTTGCAAATACATGGTCCTTCATTCTGAAAATATTCAATTTGTACAGGACATCAAAGACCCCACACATAATGGTGTCAAAGACCATGTTACCTTAAGCATAAGTTCCAAGGTCAAAGGCTTCAATGGACATCATCAAAGGCATGCAGGATTCAATGGTCTTCACATCCACATACTTCACATCATCAAGGAGGAGGACTCACCCATATACTCATCATGCATTCCTTCAAGTGATAGGGGTACAAGGACATCGTGATCATGACAAGAGGGCTTCATGGACTTCTTCAAGACTTTTTCATCAAGCAAGGGGCTTCATAGGCTTCTTTAACCACCTCAACTACACCAGGAGACCCCCAAGGGTCAAGATTCATCATGATATCACCTGTGGGGTAGCTTGGTATTCTCTGGGGGTCCCATGACACCATCAGAGAATGAATGACAACAGAATGGGTCATTAATGCTTCTCCAACCCATCTAGGGTTTCTCCATCGTCCACCAGGGCTTCGAGACCATCTACATGGTCTTCACCATCTTCAACAAGGTGGTGGCTCCAAGATCCATCCTTGTGGGTACGGGAACCTTGTCAACTGGGTACAAGGTGCTTCAAGGCACAAACCCACTCTGTAAGGGGTCCCAGGCACTGCAAGTGGGACTTGGTGGCATCAATGACAACCTATGGGGCCACTGCAAGTCCATGTTGGCATCAATGATAATTTCATCAACTCAGGTTTCCCAAAACCAACAGAAACAATATGTGGATCAACATAGGAAGGAAAGAACCTTTCAAGTGAATGATTTGGTTTATTTGAGGTTGAAACCATATAAAAAAAACCACCTTAAAAGGAAAATGATCAGAAAAGATTAAACCAAGGTTTTATGGTCCATATAAGATAATTCGAAAGGTTGGGGAGGTATCTTATGAGATAGAACTTTCGAAAGGAATCCAAATCCATAATGTGTTTCATGTTTCATACCTTAAGAAGGCTATTGGGAAGCAAATTTTTGTTTCAGAAACACTCCCTCCATTAGATGATGAACGAAAACTCATACTCATTCCAGAATTTTTTTGAAAACAAGGGATAGGAAATTGAGGAGCAGAACCATAAGAGAATATTTGGTACAATGGAAATATTTTCCAAGTGAGGATGCCACATGGGAAGAGGAACAAATTTTGCAGCATCCCAATTTTGAATTGCTTGGGGACAAGCTATCTTGGGTTGGGAGGACTGTAATGTCCCCATCCAAATAAATCTCATGAAGAAAAAATCTCCACCAATATACTAGTTCCCTAGGTTGGGGTGGAAACATTTAGACTTGGAATAAGAGATCTATAAGACCCCAAATGGACCTTATATTGAAAAATATACATTAAAGGGGCCAAATAAATAATAATAATAATAAAATAAGGTGGCATTTGGTCATGAGGGTGCATAGGTGGTGTGGGACCCTGTTAGGATATTTAGACACTTAGGAGTTAGTTAAGATCAACTTGTGTAATATATCCGTTAGGGATAGTGTGTTTCTTTAGTATGCATTAGTATGCATTTGTAAATACTTAATCCGACGGTCACGATATGTTTCCGACATAGAGTGATCCGACGGCTCAACTTCTCTTAGATCAAACCTAACCTTGATCCGTGGCTTAACACCCGATTGGTCCATGATCTCTATTTAAAGAGCATGGAGGGTCATTGTTTAGTTGATCGATTATGAGAAGCTCATTTGTAACTTTCTTTCTTTGCATAATAAATTGTCCCGTAGAAGCTATTTGGCCGAGGCCGTGGAGTGTTTCCCTCAAGAGGGTTTAAACCACGTCAAAACATCGGTGTGTTGATCTGTGATCTGTTTGTGTGAAGTGGTTGCTCTTGGTGTTCGGTCCTTTGGTAGTACCCTGTGTACCCGAACATGGTATCAGAGCTTTTATGAAGTGCCGCTTCCGGTTATGATCTAGATCTTGAACTGTTGTTGCCAAAACTCGAAAGGGTTTCTAGTTCTGGTATTTCTGTGCATTTTTAGGCTGTGGGAGGTGTTCCATTGCGTCCGGAGCGTCGTTTCCATTGGGAAATGGTTTTCGTTTGATCGAAAAAGGTTCCCGGTTGCTCCAGAAACGCATATTTCATCAGATCTGAAGGTATAATGTTACAGTGACGCATTTTTTTATTTCGTTTTTTGAAAAAAAAAAAAGATCTCATATTTCGTTTTTTTAATTTCGTTTGGTTCGGATTGTTGCTTTCCCGTCTGCGTATGCTCTTTGCCGTGCACCTTGAGCTATCTCGGCAAATCAGAAACAGAAAGGGAAAGGGTTTTTCTCGGCTGCGTATGCTCTTTGCCGTGCACCTTGCGCGATCTCGGCAAATCAGAAACAGAGAGAAAACGTCTACTTTCCGGGCAAGCTAACAAGATCTAACTCCACGAGTGTGGAATTTTTTTTTTTTGGTTCGATTTGCGCTCTGTTTTGCAGGAAAAAGGGCAAGCACGCAAACCGAGCAAGAAGAGTAAAAAAAAAAAAAAAAAAAAGCCCCCTTCCTCATTCCCATATTTTACATACCTTTTAATCTAGTTCACTTGGTTCAAAGTTGCTTTATTCCTTAATAGGTCTTGAGTTCAAGTCTTAGGAAGTTACTTTTAAAAAGAAAAGTGCATGCAATTTCTATTTTCAAGTTACTTTATTGTAAAAGTGCATCTCACTTAAATAATAAAAAATAAAAATACAAGTGAGTCACTTAAGTTTTTTATTTATTGTTGCACTATTTAAAAGTAATATCATTGTAAAAGTGAAATCACTTATTTTACAAAAGTGGTTCACTTAAAGCAACTTTCTTGTAAAGTGACTGTCAAAAGGTTTATCTTGGGAAGAGGGGGGTTCTTTTTTTTGCTGGACATTCTCTAGCCGCCACGTCACTATTGGGGACATCTTCAACAGTTTCTTTGTTCAAGCATAACTTCATCATACAGAGTCAATTTTCAGTGCCGTTTTTTTTTAAATCGCCTATTTTTTCGAGCTCTTCATATCCAGACTATTGGTTTCTGCTTTTACATCCATTAATTTACAAATATGGCCGCCCATTGTGATATTCTACTTAACAGTTCCAACTATTTCTCATGGAAATCTCGTATGGAGGATGTTCTACGAAGTAGGAGACTTTTCAGAATTACCACAGGGAAAGAAAAAGAACCCACTAATGATGATAAGAAAATAAAATGGGCAAATAGATGTGATGAAGCTCGTGGATTGATTGGGATGTCAATCTCTACTGATTTGCGATTCCACATATCTGGAATTGATGAACCTAATACTGCTTGGGACAAGTTGGAAACTGTGTTTGGTAAACACAATGAAATTCGAGGCCATCAACTCGAAAATGAGTTGATTTCTTTAAATCCAAGTGACTTTTCATGCATTCAAGATTATTTATCTAAGTACAAAACTCTTAAACTCTTATGTGCAGAATGTAAGATTGAGAGGGAAGACAAACAGTGCATTTATCATATTCTTTCCAAACTTGGACCTGCATATTCTGTTTTTGTATCTACATTTTACTCCATGAAAGCATCCTTGAATGCAGCTAGCTATCAAGAGCCTAGTCTTGAATCCTTTTGTGATTCCCTGATTAGAGAACAAGATAAGCTCATTCATCTTGGAATAATCAACAATGCAGATACATCTGGGAAAGCCTTATTGTCCCAACAGAAAGAAAAGTCCAAGCCTCCCAAGAAACAAAATTTTCGCAATAATAAGTCAAACAAGGGTCCAAAACCCTCTCAGTCAACTCCTTCTTTAAAAAATGACAAAGGATCCAAGCCAAAAGGCAAGAAGACTGAGCGTCATTGCAACTATTGCGGGAAAATAATCATGATGAATCTAAGTGTTTCAAGAAGATGGCAGCCTTGGAAGCAGCAATGAAGAAGCACCACATCAGCCTAGATTCGCCTTCAGAATCTACCTCTCATGGACATGCACTTTGTGCTTCTGGTTATTCTTATAATGCATCTTCTTCTTCTACTTCAAATGAATGGCTCATTGATTCTGGAGCATCTTATCATATGGCTAAGGATCAAGCCATCTTTTCTACAATGCATGAATGTAACACCAAACAAATATTTGTTGGTGATGATAGATCTCTAAGTGTTGTAGGAGCTGGAACAGTTCCAGTAGATAATGGTCATTTTAGTGATGTACTATGTGTTCCAAGAATTTCCTGCAATTTGTTATCAGTCTATCAGATCACTCATTCTGGTGAAGGTAAAACTGTGACCTTTACACCTCACCAAGTTGTAATCAAGGATTTTAAAGATCCTCAACAGGTCCTAGCTACCGAAATTGTTGATGATATTACCAGGTTGTACAAGTTTAACAACTTTGGGTCATCACCTTTCCCTTCAATTTTTGTTGCTCATAGTGATAACTTGAGCAAACTTTGGCATGAGCGATTTGGTCACTTAAATTATCACTCATTGCAACAACTATGTAAAGA
Organism: Larix kaempferi; assembly: GCA_027924585.1. Lineage (NCBI taxonomy): Eukaryota > Viridiplantae > Streptophyta > Pinopsida > Pinales > Pinaceae > Larix > Larix kaempferi. The sequence continues at coordinate 5,806,428 of BSBM01001229.1, read as the reverse complement.
AAATATGGTGACAGGTCTTCCGATGGTATCTTGCAGAGATGGTGTTTGCTCCGGTTGTGTACTCGGAAAACATCATCGGGACAGTTTTGACAAACGTGCCTCTTGGCACGCCTCGGTTCCCTTGGAGCTTGTGCATAGTGACTTGTGTGGTCCTCTTCCATCTGCTTCCTTTTCTGGTTTCAAATATTTCTTAACTTTCATTGATGATTACACCAGACGCACTTGGGTTTATTTCCTAAAACTTAAGAGCGAAGTATTTAACATGTTCTTGGCCTACAAGGCCCTTGTTGAAAAACAATCTGGTCATCAAATTATTAAGTTAAGATCTGACAATGGAGGAGAATATGTTAACAAACAGTTCACTACTTTCTGCATTGAACAAGGCATCCAACAACAGCACACTGTTCCATATACACCACAACAAAATGGTGTAGCTGAGCGGAAGAACCGCACTTTAAAAGAAATGGCTAATTGTATGATCCAATCTAAGGGACTAAGTCTTCAATTTTGGGCTGAAGCCATAAATTGTGCAAATTACATAGTTAATCGCACCCCCACAAAAGCATTACAAGATATAACACCGGAAGAAGCATGGAGTAAAATTAAACCTGATGTAAGTCACTTTCGTGTGTTTGGTAGTGAAGCATGGGCTCACATTCCGGATGAAAAACGGAAAGCATTGCAACCTAAAAGTGAAAAGTGCATATTTGTTGGATATTCTGAAGATGTAAAAGGTTATAGACTTCTTCAACCACATTCTCATGCTATAATCATTAGAAGAGATGTTAAATTTGATGAAAATATCTTGGCCTACGAGCCTAACTCGGCGAGTGTGCCATCTTCGGCCTGTGAGCCTGATTCGGCGTTTGTGCCTTCTTATTCTTCTTCCAACTTCCTTGACAGGTTTCTAACTCCAGTTTCTGATGATGACAGTGAGGATGAAAATCCACCTCTGCTTGCTCATGTTCCTCCAGTTGCACCAGCACAAGTCCTTCCTCGATGGGTCTGTTCAACATGTGAAGCAGCTGGTGATCTTGCCGGTGATCCTAGAGATCAACGTCGAACACGTTCTCAGTTTCAGCGAGCCTCTTCTCTTTTGGCTCAAGTTTCCGAGAATCATGATCCAGAAACTTTTGCAGAAGCTTCAGGGAATCTAGATTGGGATGCAGCCATGGATGAAGAATATCGTTCCTTAATGGCGAACGATACTTGGGATCTTGTACCTCTTCCAAAAGGAAGAAAACTTGTCAGATGTAAATGGGTCTACAGAACTAAGTATGCATCAGATGGAAGTGTTGAAAGACTTAAGGCAAGGTTAGTTGCCAAAGGTTTTTCCCAAGTTGAAGGGATTGACTACAATGAAACCTTTGCTCCCGTCGCCAAAATGAACTCCATCCGCCTTGTTCTTTCCCTTGCAGCTTTACACAATTGGGAAGTCCATCAAATGGATGTCAAGTCTGCCTTTTTACATGGTGATTTACAGGAGAAAATTTACATAGAACAACCTCCTGGCTATGTTCAGAATAACTCTAGCCTTGTCTGCCGCCTTAAGAAATCCTTATATGGCCTTAAGCAAGCTCCTAGAGCTTGGTATGCCAAAATGGATAACTTTCTCCTTGACACTGGTTTTTCTAGATGCCATTCTGACCCTAATGTCTATACCAAGAAAGTAGGAAACCATCTCATCATACTTGTTCTATATGTTGATGACCTTATTCTTACTGGTAGTGACCCTAAGCTTATAACCCATGTGAAATCCAGTCTTAAACAAACTTTTGAAATGTCAGACTTAGGACATTTGCATTATTTTCTTGGTCTCCAAGTTCTGCAAACCAAAGAAGAAATCTTTCTTTCTCAATCTAAGTATGCTTGTGACCTTCTTCGTCGCTTTCACATGGAAGATTGTACACCAGCCCCTTCTCCCTTCCAGTCTGGAGTCAAACTTTCTGCCACTTGTACTTCACCTGAAGTAGATGCCACCTTGTATCGTCAGCTTGTTGGTAGTCTTTTATACTTAACTCATTCCCGTCCTGACCTTTCCTTTGCCGTTGGTCGAGTTGCCCGTTATATGCAGACACCTCATGAAAGTCACTGGAAAGCAGCTAAAAGAATACTTCGATATATTCGAGGTACAGTTCAGTTTGGGATTCATTACAGTACAGGGGGAAAACCTTTGTTGGTTGGTTTCACTGATTCAAATTGGGCCGGCGATCCTGATGATCGAAAGTCCACTGCAGGTTATGTTTTCAGTCTGGGATCTGGACCTATTACTTGGGCTTGTAAGAAACAACAAGCTCTTGCTCTTTCTTCCGCAGAGGCAGAATATCGAGCAGCAGTTAATGCCAGTCAGGAAGCTTTATGGCTTCGACAGATCCTTTCAGAGTTTGGATTCGAGCAGCAGCAGCCTACTCCACTTTGGTGCGACAATCAAAGTGCCATCAAGCTTGCCAAAGATCCAGTTCTACATCAACGCAGCAAACACATTGAGCTACATATGCACTTCATCAGAAATCTTGTTCATGATCGTGTTCTTGAAGTGCTCTTTTGCCCTACAGATGATCAAGTTGCAGACATCTTCACCAAGTCTCTTTCAGAAGCGAAGTTTTCTAAACTTCGATCTATGTTAGGAGTTCAGTAACTTGTCATTAAGGGGGGATAGGCTCTAATGCCTCCTTCCTTCTCCTAATAGTGTCACTTTTGTAAATCCTTCAATCCTATCCCAAGTTGTTCTTAAGGGGGGATGTTAGGATATTTAGACACTTAGGAGTTAGTTAAGATCAACTTGTGTAATATATCCGTTAGGGATAGTGTGTTTCTTTAGTATGCATTAGTATGCATTAGTATGCATTTGTAAATACTTAATCCGACGGTCACGATATGTTTCCGACATAGAGTGATCCGACGGCTCAACTTCTCTTAGATCAAACCTAACCTTGATCCGTGGCTTAACACCCGATTGGTCCATGATCTCTATTTAAAGAGCATGGAGGGTCATTGTTTAGTTGATCGATTATGAGAAGCTCATTTGTAACTTTCTTTCTTTGCATAATAAATTGTCCCGTAGAAGCTATTTGGCCGGGGCCGTGGAATGTTTCCCTCAAGAGGGTTTAAACCACGTCAAAACATCAGTGTGTTGATCTGTGATCTGTTTGTGTGAAGTGGTTGCTCTTGGTGTTCGTTCCTTTGGTAGTACCCTGTGTACCCGAACAGACCCACACAAGGAAATATTGTCCATGCCACATGGCATCCTACTCTCACCCATTCGAATCCAAGGTGGAGTATGAACGTTCTTGGGGGAGTTGGAGAGGCATGCTTCATGGCATGAATCTAGGAAGGTCGAATTGGAGTGGAAGAGTAACTCCCATAGAAGAGGAAGAGGCATCATAGAAGAATTGTGACACTTGGAGCTAGATTCCCTAACTACTATGACAACAATGATGAAGATTCTATGACACTTATGAAAAATTTCAGACCTGATTTCTGACATATGACACATATGACATGTCAAGGCTAAAAATAGCCTCCAAGAGGGCGCACAAGGGGAGTTATGGCAGCCAAGATCCCCCGCATTCGAATTGATGCAAGAGGAAAGCTAGAAAGTGATGGATAAGTGTCATTCATGGGAATCTCTCCCTAACTCAAGTTGGGAGAAGGATCTTGGAGGGAATTCGAGATATGGACACCTTTGGAGGTTAGAAAAGACGAGGAGGAAAAGTAGAGCAATTTTTTATCATTTCTCATTTGGAACATTTGGAGAGCTTAGCTTGTCCTTGCACGGTGGATGTTCATCCTCCTTGCCTTAGAACCAATTTCGAGGGTGAAAGATTCCCATCCAAGTTTTTTTCTAGAGAGGCCATTCATATCTCTCAACAGAGATTCATGGAGATGTTTTGATGCAAGTTCAACCCCCATCTGAGTTCTAGTTCATATTCTCTCATTCTTCTCTATTCTCATTTTACAATCTTTCTCTCAATGTCATGTAAAAGTGTGATGACGCACTTCTTGTTGCATCTAGTTAATGGAGTATTGCTATTTCAACCTTATGGACATATTAGTTGTTGTATAACTTTGGAATAGATATATCATGAGAGCCACAACTCGAAATACCAAGTACTTCATGTGATATTTCCAATTAAAACTGAGATTCGAGCCATTTCCCTCATAGTATTTTCATGGTGATTTTGGGATGATATTGTACCTGTTTAATATAAGATATTTCTGATATTTTTGTCTATTTTATGGTACTTCATGTGATATTTCCAATTAAAACTGAGATTCGAGCCATTTCCCTCATAGCATTTTCATGGTGATTTTGGGATGATATTGTACCTGTTTAATATAAGATATTTCTGATATTTTTGTCTATGTTATGAGCTGCATATGCAGTTAATTTGATGGCCCAAGTAATTTATGCATACCCCTAAAGTGTTACTATAGTTTGTGACATAAATTCAAGGCCCCTTGTCTACCATTTTCACCCAAATTATATACTCTAGAAGTTGTTGTCCTTTGGGAGACCTATTCGACCCTAAAACCTAATATGATGTTGCACACATGTTTTCCTTGATGTTCTCTAACAGATCCAAGTTTCAGACCGAATATTAGGGAAGGCCGTACAGTGTTTGGAAGGGAAAATAGTGGTTGAACTAGGGGGGATTTCCACTAATCCAATTGACTAGTTTTGTCCCAAGTCTTCTCTCCTTACCATTTGCACACCATGAATGTTTATAACAGAGGTTTGGGTGTCTAAAAGGTGTAATAGAGTGTTTTATGTCCTCCCAAGTCCCTCCTTCCACAATTCGAAAACATTTGGAGGTGTTTGGAACAGTTTGTGTACAACATTCCTAGAATCGAAATTGGGTGAATTTGGGAAACTTTCATAGTAGGGATAATACATGAACTTGGTTGTGGAATTTTAGCAAACACTTCATAAACGCTATTGTTGTAGCTAACTATTTAGGCAAATCTAAATGTAGTTAGTAGTTTGAGTTTGATCCTCTTGGCACACCTTGGCAACTCAAGTCGACTACTGTTTGTTTTAGATTAACATTAATTTTTGTTTGCAAATATCAGATCTTGGTATGATGGCATTTAAATGTACTTTGATTAAAAGGTATTACAAATTTGCACACCATAATTAAGAGAAACACAACTAAGTTATTCCATTAAACATATTGAGAATATCAAATCGATATAAGTGATTTAGAGGCACACTTAACATATGAAATACACGGTATAGATGACGTGTAGCTAGCATTAAGTTTAAAGCTTCCTTTTTTTGTTGACGTGCAAACTGGTGGGCCATGTTGGAGTTGGTACTTTATATTTCACAAAAGAAATCAATCACTAAAAAGTATATCAGCCAGATTTCAAATTTTTCCGTGTAAACCTTGGCCCAAAGAAGAAGATTAATAGTACTCTTGGCATGTGCATTTCCTCAAGAGGATTCCTTCAATGTTAAATCTGTCCCCTCTCCTCAAACAAGGTTGATACAACCAGCTAGTGAAATAAGGAAGATATTCTCAATGGTAATGAAACCCTTGTAGGTGACTGCGCCCTCCTTTTTATCTCCATATTTGATCCCAGACCCTTTACATCTCCTCTCCACAAGTGACTACATCCTCGTCAAAGCAATTGTGGGTGACTCGACCCCTTCTTCCTCGCTAGATGGTCACAATACCACAAGAAATTGCAGGAAGAATCCTCACAAGTGAGCCCTACCTCAATATTATACTAAAAATTTAATAAACTCCTTGGATTTGCTTGTAAATCTTCACTCCAACCACAACAGTGAAACACAATGAAGAAATTTGAGTGATCTCTTCTTCAAGGACGATGAGGGTGGATGGTTTCACCACAAAAATTGTTTCTTCTCCTAGGGTTTTCGTCCCAAGAGACACAAGATTCAAGAGCTCTCAAAATTTCAAAAAGTGAGAATAACATGAATGAGTGAAAGAGCGACTCATTTCCCTTTTATCTCCGTTTTTACCATTTTCTGCCACTTTTACCTTTTTTGCCCTTTTAGTTAATAAAGTGACTTTTCAATAATCGCTTTATGAATTAATCACTCAACGTCACTTTATAAAGTCACTTTTTTCCTGGTGACATTAAATCATTAATTGTTTCCCCTTTTTATCAATCTAACACAACTCAAAAGCCATCTTTCTTTGCAGATCCAAAGAACATAAAAATGGGGACATGACATAGGTGCCCAAGAGGTCAAATAGAAAATTTCCCACACAAAGATAATGAAGGTAGGAATTAAAGCACACATTCTTATTAATCATAAGTACATATTTATACAATGAGATGACCCTTGGGTTCGTATTCCCAAGGTTTATTTTGGACTTCTTAAGACTTTTCACATTTTCCTATGACTCTTAACCCTAAACGGATTAATGTTTCCAACAATACACCCAAGTGTGTTTTCTTGGGAAGCACCAATACTATTTGTAAAGAAAAATGATGGAACTCTGAGGTTCTGTAATGATTTTGGGTAGTTGAACAAGGCTACTATGAGGAATAAGTATTATCTATCTAGAATTGATGACTTGTTTGATCAGCTAAGAGGAACAAATATTTTCTTGACGATAGATTTCAAATCTCGTTACCATCAAATGATATTAAAAGAACAAGACATTAGCAAGACAACCTTCAGGACCAAATGTGCTCATTATGAGTTTGTGATGGTTCCATTTGGGTTAACAAATGCACCAGCTACATTTATATGCTTTATGAATGGGATATTCAAGAAGTATTTAGATAAGTTTGTCATTGTATTTTTGGATAACATTATTATTTATTCAAAGTCAAAAGATGAGCATTAGGAACACATGAGATTGGTACTACAAGTGTTAAGAGAATATCGAATTTATGCTAAGTTGAATAAATGTTCTTTCTATCAGAGGAAAATTCATTACTTGGGACATATCATCTCCAAAGAAGGAGTAACAATGAATCTAGATAAAATAGAAGTTATTATGGGATGGCCTACACCCAAGAATGTATCAGAAGTGAGGTCATTCATGGGATTAGATGGATACTATAGAATATTATAGAGTGCTTCTCCAAAGTGGCACATCCAATTACATCATTGTAGAAGAAAGGAATCAAGTTCCAATGGACACCATAGTGTGAAGGAACTTTCCAGCAGTCAAAGAGATTGCTCACTAGTACACCAATTCTCAAGATTGTTGATCCAAATGAAGATTTTGTGGTATGTACAAATGCTTGTCAAGAAGGAATTGGTGGAGTCCTTATGCAAAATGGACATCTAATTTGCTATGAATATATAAAGCTTAAGAGCATGAGAAAAAGTATGTCATGCATGACTTGGAAGTTGCTATTATTGTGCATGCATTAAATATGTGGAGGCATTATCTCATGAGTAGAAAATTTGAGTTGACAACAGATCATAGTGGGATGAAATATTTGTTTGAGAAACAAAATTTGAATGCAAGACAGACAAGATGGTTGGAATTTTTGTGTGAGTTTGATTTTGATATCAAACGTATTAAAGGCAAGGAGAACAAGGTTGCAGATGCACTCAGTAGAAGAGTTCATTCCATGCATCCCTCAACCATTAATTGTGCAAATCAGATTTAAAAATCAGAATTCTTGAGGCTTTCATCTCAGATGAACATTACCTTCAGGTAAGACAAGAATTAAAACAAGAAAATGTACAACATAAATATGAAGGTGACGGGTTGGAAGATGATGGAATGCTTATATACAAAATTAGGGTATATGTTCATAAGTAAGGGGAATTAAGAAGATTGGTAATGAAAGATTTGCATAATGTTCCATATGCAGGGCATCCTGGATACCACAAGATAATTCCAGCAGTAAAAAGTCAATGCTTTTGGCCAGGAATGAAGAAATATATTGCCAAATATATACAAGGTGCATGGAATGTCGAAGAGTAAAGGTTAGGCATAGACATCCAACAAGATTGCTTAAACCATTGCCAATACTCGAGTGGAAGTGGGATGTGATGACCATTGAATTCATCAATAAGTTTCCCAAGACGCGAAATCAACATGATTCCATTACGGTGGTGGTGGATAAATTAACAAAGGCTCCTCAATTTGCACCAGTCAAGTCGAATCATAAGCCAACTAATATAACATATATTTTTATGAAAGAGATTACCAGGTTACATGGGAACCTAAGGAAATAGTTTCATATAGAGATCCAAAGTTTACTTCAAACTTTTAGAAGGGCCTATTCAAGGGATTTGGAACAAATCTAAATTTAAGTGCAACATATCATCTGTAGACAGATGGGCAGACAAAGAGATTCAATCAAGTTATTGAAGATATGTTAAGAATGTATCTGATGGATCAAACATCAAAATGATAAGACTACCTATATTTGGTAGAGTTTGCATATAATAATGGATATCATGTTTCTCTGAAGATGAGTCCATTTGAAGCCTTGTATGGTAGGAAGTACAATACTCCAATCGATTAGGATAATCCAGTTGACAGAGTAGTGATTGGGATAGAATTGCTTAAAGAGATGGAAGATCAAATGGTTAAGATCATGAATAATTCGAAAATAGCATAGGATAGACAAAAAAGTTATGCGGATAGAGACAAAATATCAAAAGAATTTAAAGTGGGGGATCATGTGTATTTGAAAGTCAAGCCAAAGAAAAATTTCATGAAGCTAAGGATTTGTCCTAAGTTAGATTCAGTGTATTAGGATTTAACGAGCATTAAAATATAATAACTTGCTAGGGAAATAAAATAGAGAAGCAACCATTATAGAGACACATAGGTTTACCTAGGAAAACCCCATGCGGGGAAAAACTAGCCAATTAAGATCTTCATTATCTTGGCTAAAACCTGTCAATCGGTCCAAGTGAGTGCCAAGTGAGCTCACCCACTCACGTCTAGGCCACTTTACAATGGAGCTTCCTCAATCCTTATAAAGGTTTATTTACATGCAATACCTTGGGCCAATACCATGAGATACTAGAAACCATGTGCCCAAAAACATGTGTTGTACCTAACCACCTTTGACTCATTCCCGAGTCAAGAAGGTTGACCCTAACAATCCCCCCTTTAAGCTTGACTTGGGGATCTCACATACACCCCCTATCACCTAGGTCTATCTCCCGACTTTACCAATGAGTTATGAGGGGTATGCATCCCTTACTAGGTCTTACATCCATATGCCTTTTTACATGCAACTACTCCATTAATTTTTTTTGTGTGTCTTCATGGTGACTTCACCATCACCATCCGTTGCTACTGCTCTTTATCTTTTCATGCTTGTATTCTTGCTTGTCATCTCTGGCCTTTCCATTGCCATTATTTGAGCACAACATTGCCTCAATGATACTTTGTTTCCACTACTTAAACCAGCTGCCTTTAACCATGGTTCAACCCATGAACCACCATTTCATGCAACCCAATAGATACACATCAATCCATACATGGATCCTCCGTTTAATCCAAAACCGCTATGAGCAGGCCTCTCATCAAAATAAAAGCCAATTAAAATATATGATTTTTATCCAAGTCTCATGGGATTTTAGTTTTTCCACAGGTAGTCAGGTTCTGGCTAGAAAGCTGCATCCAAACCATTGGCTATGCATTATTCCAGAGCTCTATATCATCTCTTCTCGGGCCTCTTTCCAAATTACGCCCTCTCAATAAACAACATCAGATACATTAGCAAGCAAATAACAACAACAAATCTCATCATATCGATTTCAGTGAGTTTCTCAAACATTTACCAAGCATAGATCGGACTCAAACTCAAACTCATGGTGGACTTGAAAGTAGGGTTCAATGATGTCGTAACCAATAGGGTTCTTTATAGAAGCAATATTAAATTCATAAGGTTTGATTCGGATTTTACAATTGGAAATTTGAGTTCTACGAGTATATTTCTCTCTTTGCCGTAGAGATCACCAACTTTTATTATCCCATGGATCCCGTCCTCAACAACGCAGGTTTCATAACTCCTGGCATGGAATATTTTCAGCTTCTATTCCTGTGGATGTCGAAAATATTACACTGGCATCCTGTACAATGACATTGACCAAGTCGCCAGTCCACACATCAACGGCTCCTCCCAGCGTGTGGATATCGGCCTGCACGAAACCACCACGCTGACCCTCATGCTCAGTTCATAGCATATTGGCGGTGAGTATGGTGTGGCTCCTCATGATTTCTCCACAGCGTGGACATGCCTTCTCTCCTCTTACGACGACATCCATACCACAGGAGGCCAGAAGAAACCCCTCCGCGAGCTAGGAGAACCTCACGCACTCCACAAACCCTTCTTCACGCCAAAACACCCTTCACGTAGATTTCCCTTAGCACTAACTCGACCTCCATGCCCAGATCGCAGCGACTAGTGTCCCTGACGACCGATGATCCCCCTCCTTGTGCGATTTTACAACTCCACAATGGATTTCCTTCTACCGCCACAGGCAAGAGCGACGTAGAACTTGGGGATCTTCACTGAGGTGACTGAAATATTGGACTTTTCCTCTCACAACTATGGAGGGCGAATCCTTTACAACGAACTTCAACCAACAGTGACTCCTGGAAGCCGCATTTATCACTCAATCTAGAGCAATCGCTCAAAAACTTACTCTTCTTCATAACAATGCCAACGATCTAGAGTTTCTGGTTTATGGTTCATCTTTGAGCTTGGCGGGCATAACCCATACTTTCCATGGAGTATCTCTTAGCAATCGCCACCAGCTAATAAACCGATCTCTAACTTCTAACTTCACCTGACTCAATCGGTAGTCCTCCTTAATTCACAACGCCTACTACAATTCCATGTGTGCCAACGAGTGGGGCCTTTACCTCCACGAGACTTTCATATCCGGCTAGAGGGCACTCCCATGGATCTGACATTTATTAGGATTTAATGAACATTAAAATATAATAACTTGCAACAGAAATAAAATAGACAAGCCCACTTTAGAATTGAGCCTCCTCAAGCTTTATAAAGGCTTCTTTACATCCAATACCTTGGGTCAATACCATGGGCTACAAGAAACCATGTGCCCAAAACCATTTGTTAACCTTAACAGTGTGGCTCGTTTGAGATATTATCTAAGATAGGGCCGGTTGCATATGAGCTTGCATTGCTTGCTTGCAAAAAAGTGCACAATGTGTTTCATGTGTGATTACTAAAAACGTATGTACATAATCCTAAACATATTATTGATTGGGCCTTGATTTAGGTGGAACTAGAAGGAGATATTCCACTGCAACCATTGCGTATACCACAAAGTCACATTGATTAGGAATAGGGCCATCCGGAAAGTAAAGGTCCAATGGTCCACCCAGTATGGCCCTAAATAAACAACTTGGGAGCTAGAGGATGCAATACGGGAGGCATACCCGCATCTATCTTGAAATTTTGATGAAATTTTTGTAAATGTACATAGTGTTCATATACACCGACGACGGTGCATAAATTAAGGCGGAGGGGAATGTAACACCCTATTTTTGTCCCCGTAATGTAATCATGTCTATATTGATGTAAATGCTAGAAGCTAGAAACTAATGGTCCAAGATGACCAAAGCTTTTTAAATATGTACATTTTGATATTAATATAACATCCCTGACAGTTGTGGATGAAGGACAAAGAAGAGATGGAGGGCTATGATTCCATAAGTGGTGAAGTGATAGTGGGCTAAGGGAAATGACCCTATTGGGATTTAGTTTATTTATTTAACATTAGAAATTTAAACCAAAGTTCCTAAGCCATGACTAAGAGTAATGCTTTAATTAAAGCATTATTTAATTATCTTAAGAGAGGATTAAAAGGGGGAAAGTGGTCTCATGTGGAGAAGCCACATGGAAATATAAGCCATGCATATAAAAGGTGAGAATTTAGTTTGAGAGTGATTTATTCTTCCTCATTCTTGCCATCACATTGGACTACCAGGAGACTGGTACCAGAGAGAGAGGACTAGAGATACCATAGGTGGAGAGACCTATCCATGCCATTGACAAAACTGGTGCTAAGGGAGTGTACCCTCGTGAGAGGAACTTGGCCCGCAGTTGTGTCCCCCAAAGTCCCAATTTGGAGACTTCCTATCCAACCTATGCTGCAACACTCGAAGGAAACTGGAGGTCGCCCAAGGTATTGTTAGCTCAGAAAAGAGGGCTTGTTCCTTGTGTTGTGTAGGTTGATGGGGAAAGCGAATTGAGGATTCGGATAGTTGTGGAGGGGATTTTTGCATCAGTGGGTTGCATGTGTGTTGGGATGTGTAGAGGCCTTGAAGAATGCTTTTCCCTTGTGGACTGATAGCCCCAACTCAAGGGGTGGAATGTTTGTTGTAGAGAGATTAAGTGTAGCAAAGAGTATACGTCTGGGAGGAACATCCTTCATCTACAGCTAGTTGGAGGACAATTAAACAGATACGTTCCTTACTGTGTAAATGCCATGGTTTATATGTATTACATATTGTTAATTACTATTATGTGAATGTCTAAATGCATGGAATTGTTTGGCATGGTATGTGTGTTTCGTTCTTGAATTACCTATAAATTTTTAATGTATGCATATGTTAATTTGGGCGACCATACGATTTTATTTTCTGTTGTAATTTGATAATGAAAATTATGAACGAAAAACAAATTTGGGTGTCGGTGGTGAATTGTGTACGCTATTTGAGTACCCCCGGTATTCATGGTTGAAAGAGGCTACCATGTATGTGACATTCTAGAACTATGGGAAATGCAAGGGGTGCCATATGTTGAAACATTTCACAAGCATTTTTGAAATTTCCCCTTTGTTGAATGGGCTTGAACCATGGCACCTTTGGACCAACTATACTATTACCATCACGGGACTTTGATTTAATCAAGTTTGTTAGCTTGTTCCTTACTATGTCTTCCATTTCACAATTAATTCAGGGCAATCCTCATTAATGTGGGTGTTCACATGACAATATGAACATTAGGGTTGTTGTGGCAAGGGACAATCCATAGCAACAACTCCAACCTCATTGCAGTTATAAGATCGCATAGCTCTACCTCGGCCACATGTTCTCCCTCGTAAATAATCACCTCCTTGACCTCGACATCCTCCTGGGCCTCCCCTTTCTTGACATTGTGAATTATCAAAAACCCAATATGTAGAGCAGTTCAATTAATCAATTAATGCATATAAGGACCTGCATTTATCCATACAGTGGGTGGTAGAACCACAAAATTCACAATAGATAGTATTAGGAATAGAGGAATACTTTTGCAAAATTGGAATCTATCCAGGGGGTTTTATGTATATCTTACAGATCTCACTATATTCTCCAAGTTCAGAGTTATGCATAGTTGGGAAAGCATGGTACTGTACTCGTCCATGAAAACAGGTAGAAACACCTACTTGTGCCACTTCTATTGAGGATTACCGAGCTTGGTCCTTTTGGGGGTTGATAGTAAGTACCCCTCTCAACCTTGGGCACATGGATGCATGATGTCCTTTTGTCATACAACCAGTGCACCATATGTGTTTCAACCTACCTTAGGAAATGTCAATTCCTGGATATTTTTAGTTAAGGCAACTATCTAATTCTAGACTTGTGATAATTCAGGTCCCTCTATAGACATGGAAGCTCTAGTACTCCCTCGATACTTATCCATAGGCCCAATCTTTATAACTTGCTCCAAAGAAATTCTAGGAGTATTGATAGTTTGTTGAGATAGGGGAAATTAGGTTAACGAAATCAACCCTTGAATAAATCATTCCTTGTGATGTGTATCATGAATAGGAAAGGACAACTTACTGGTCATCACATTCCTAAATCTCTATGCATATTGCCAAGCCGACTCTCCCTCATATTGTCAAATTTCCTTTAGCTCCATGATTCTCTATTGTTTTGATTTTGGAAACTAAAATTCTTCAATAAGCAATCTCTTCACCTCTACAAGGGAAGAGGTGCAACATCAGGAGAATGGTGTTCCACTATTGATATTTTATGTAACTTTAGAATATATTCTTATGTCAATCATGAAATCCCATCGGAAATTTATAGAAAGGAAACCTCTGGAAAGTTCTAGAAAGGAAACCTCCAGAAAGTTCTAGAAAGGAAACCCCAAAAAGTTCTAGAAAGGAATCCCCAGAAAGTTCTAGAAAGCCCCAGAAAGCATGGAAATAGAAATGAAGGTATAAATAAGAAGGATGCCTATCTCATTTGTACATCAAGCAAGTTCACATCAAGTCAATGAGACAAGTGTGCAAGAGAGAGAAGCAACAGCTTGCAGAAAACTAAGATCTCATGTTTTATCTTATCTTTGTATCTGGGGTATCTTTCTATGAGAGAGATTTAGCTCTTCACTGTATTGACATTGTACTTTGTTGATGAATCTATATTGAATAAGTTCTGATGGGTTTTCTTCCCCAAGAGGGTTTCCCAGTATAAATTTGTGTGTATGCTGTGAATGTCTTTCTTTCAATGATCCTTATGCATGTAGTTATTATGATATGATATAAATTGAATGAAAGTCTAAAGAATTCTTAATAACATAATTGCTTAAGTAAAATCTCCACATCCACAAACTTCATATACCATTGTAGACCTTTCCCCTCAATGTTGTCTAGAACTCTATCAACTTGGAGGGATTTGGAACCCCTCTTGACCTCCAAATAGCCTTTCACAACAATCAATAACCACAAACTTCATATACCAATGTAGACCTTGTCCCCTCAATGTTGTTTAGAACTCTATCAACTTGGAGGCATTTGGAACCCCTGTTGACCTCCACAACCTGTACTTGGACTAGATCTACATTGTTTGTATGCATTCTGACATCTCTCGTAATCACTCTTTTACCTCCATCCTTTGTATTCACCTCTTCTTCCTAGTTTCCTTTATCTAGGTTGTTGTCTACTATTATACCTCTCTCTCTCAATCAGGAGGTGTCCATCTCTCCACGTCTCGTCACATTTTGCAACTCTTTCATTCTTTCCCCATCATTTCCTATGTCACACTTCTCCTTCCACAACCACTTACTCTTTTTCCTTTCCATTCTGATATGTTTCTTCCACCATTTCTCTCTAACTTCCACCTTCTTGAAGCTTGTTGAAGGCTTATGGGTCCCTAAAATTTATCCTTTCCCAATTATGTTCCAGTAACTTGACATCACATTTCACCACAATTTAATACATTCACCATTAAAAATAGTATATTTTACTTTAATTTAATAACTAAAATCAATAAAAGTAAAATATGCCTAATTCATTATTTTTAATGTATTAAATACGATTTTTACAATGCTAAATTGGTCGTGTACCTAGAAGATTATCGGACATGGGACCTAAGGCTTGTGGTCTTCTATATTATTTTCGCATAAATAAGATGTAACCCTAGATTTGCTTTTGGCATCCAACACTTGTTCCAATACCTAGTTTGGTACTAATTTTATTCATATTATGAAACCAAGACTAGAATCATTGGGTTTTTCACGTGGACCATTATTTAAACAAACTAGACATTCATTCAAAATCTTTAATTTAATAGAATTGCCAACATAAGAGAATTGTGTTCATAATTAAGAAATTCTGACCTCTACACTTGTCACCACAACATCATTTCTTCACTCTCATTTAAATTGCTAAATCTACTTAGTAGTATTTTATTGTTAGTATGTTGGAAATAATTACATAACATCCACAAACATAAAATAAATTAAAACTATCCAAATGCATTTTAAAACAAAATAAAATATATACATATGAAATTTCTAATATAAAAACCATCAAATAAATACATCTCACTATAACATGATTTCTTAATAAGCATTTTAATTATGTTAAAGTTGTGGTAGAATAAAATGTATTTACATTGTAGCTGTTATGTACAGGGCTGAACACAGATGGTTCAACGGAAGGAAGACACAAAATCATGTGTGCCTTGACAATCAAACCCAGAATCCTGAGATTTCAGCAACCGTCCGGCACTCAATCTGACACTCTCGTCATTAAGCCATGAAGTAATTTTAGTGCTCAAATTGTGAGCAATCCATGACAAATCTAGAGAAACCGTTCAAAACCCACTTCCTAAATATGGTCATTTACAGGGCCTAGCCGTGAGAATTTTGTCTTGCATAGAACTCTACATTTTTAGTCTCTAGTTTAGTTTGCAGTTTAATTTAATATTAATGCTCAGAATACACTCCATGCACATTTATGAACTGGTTCAACAGTGAGATGTTTTGTCAAATCAACGTTCACTTGTCGATCTCTGTCTATAAACTTTATTGGATGCATTCCTTTCAAGCAATTTCTTTTTCAAAATTGTATCAAAACTCACCCATCCTAATTTTTACCAATTCCTTTATGGACAATGTCATCAAAGTCATATTGTGATGTAGCTTTCTCTTAATAAGTGATCTCTAGATTTTATTCGAAATCGTTTCATTGGCAATCTTTTATGCATGTTAATTTGGTTATGAATTGTCATAGCTTGATTTTCATATTTTAATTATGTATTGTTGTGTTAACTAAGTGCTTTCCATAATTTGGAAATCGTTTCACGTTGTATATATGTGTGGTTTTATTTTTTCTAATTTATTTAGTAAATATTAATTATTTGTAAATATTTAATAATTTTTTTTTGTAACATTCAATGAACTTTATATTGTATAATTTGTTAATAAATTTTGTAAGTATTTTGTAATTTGTTTAAATAAATTTTGGTATATTTTGTAAATTGTGAATATTTGATAAATTTTATATTTTGTGATTTGTTTAAAATTTTGTATATTTTGTAACATATTTCCTATTGTTGTTAAATACAAGTGAAGGGTGGACTCTTAGTATAGGATTGTTTAGATGTAGGTTTACTTTAGATTTTCTTTGGGTAGTTTAGTTTATTTTTGTCTTTATTTTTATTTTTATTTTTTTCTTTTGTTTGGTTTGATTTTCTTGCACTTTGATTCAAGTATTTGTTTAGAGTTACTGGCTAATCCCCAACAGATGATTAAAGACCTAACTCGTGAGATATGGTCTCTTCATGTCGGGTTTCATCTCAAGGTGGTAGTTTATTTTCATTTGTTTGTGTCATTTATTTATCGCATTAAAGTGTGTTTGTTGGCATTAGGTTAGGCTAGATTAGGCAGTTTAGGATTCAATCCTACACATATAGTGACAGTACCTCTAAGTCTACGGATCCTGGTCAATAACTTAATGTCGAAAATATTAGCATATATTTTTACCGACAGATTCCTTGCTTGGTCTTTGAAATCTCCCCCCATCATTGTTGTATCCCCTCACCTTTCACGACTTACCAACATCATTCTCCACCACTCCCCATGGAACAAGTGCTTACTCCTCCATTGAGGTCTGATTAAATGGGAGAAATCCTCGTTCCACTAGCCAAATCTTGATCCACAATGATATTTCCCAAATTAATCTTATGTGAGCATTTTGCTTGAAAACGGTTTCTACTTTTAAAAAAGATTAATGATTTTCTGAAGCAAACTCCACTATGGATCCGTTGATGGTGTTTTCCACCTAGAATTCTATAGCTTGCACAAGGTCATGATCCAACCTGTATAATGCAACCAAGTCTTGAGGATTCCACTGAATAGTTTTCTTGCATTGGTTCTTGAATTTTGGGGCTTCCACAAGTCTTTTTATCCACTTATATAGGCTTATAGGAAACCACACTAGAAACCATCATATTGATCCAATAAAGGCTCATTATACAACATGAAATCCCTACACGTTACTAGATCCCATTTTTACAAGACTGATTCTTGCAATACAAAGTCTTCAAACCTCTTTTCTTACCAATCTTGGATCCGGTACTTATAAATCGCATTGTCCATTGAACTAGTACTTTCCTATGTGAAAAATGGGTCTCATAAACAAATTGTGGGCAGAAAGATAAAGACCAAGATTCTACTTAGGAGCCAATAAA
The DNA here is from genome assembly GCA_027924585.1 of Larix kaempferi. NCBI lineage: Eukaryota > Viridiplantae > Streptophyta > Pinopsida > Pinales > Pinaceae > Larix > Larix kaempferi. The sequence goes on along the minus strand of BSBM01001229.1, from coordinate 5,788,522 downwards.
TTCCCATTGTAGTCTATATGCCCTAGAATTTTTTTATCTTTTCAAAAGAGAATAGATTCTCACCCGAATCATAGTCAAGGCTAGTGTTAAACGAGAGAAACACTAGTGAATGAATGTGGATGCAATTGTAGAGTTCATTTTAGCCTTATCTTAGGCCGCGGAATAATAAAGAAACATTGTGTAACATCATATACCATTCATGCAAAAACATACATAAATCAAAACACATGATTATCCATTAAACATTCATTGGACACATAACAAATATTTTTGAGGGGCACCAACAACTATTATTATTTACTACTCATTTTGTAGCAAGAAAAAAGTATTACAAAGCTATTGCAATCTACAAAGATAAGTATCCCGCAACATAGAAATCAAATACTATATGCCTCCCTTTACAAATATTCAACACATATATATTTCCCTCTCTCCTCCTTTTTTTCTCTAACCCCATCCCCTCACTCTTTGTGATCTTTTATACAAATTATAGTGGTTAGTTCTGACCACGTCAAGATGGTTACAACCCAACTACTCTTATCTGACACATTTAATATCTAGCTTATCTTCCGCCACGTGCTCTTGAGCAATTCTTCATGTGTTGATTTTCCATCCATCTTTCACAACTAGGTCTTGAAAAACGAAGGGGCAAACAATGACCAAGATACGACCAACCTTAAGGGCATACTTCTATGGTTGTTGGGATCATTCACTAAGGTATTTGATCAACACCTACATAGTGTACAAAGGAGAATATTAGGGAAGGAATTTCGATTAATTTCTTTGATTTGCATATATGAAGTGAGGGAGGTCATTCTCAATCTATGATTAGATATGAACATCTTATTCCATAAATCCCAAGAATTCATGGGATGGTCAAAATTAGTTTACATAATGATTCAGCTTCGATTGGCCAACCAGTGATGTGTTTTTCCAATCAACGAGTTGGAACATATGGAGGTTGATCTCGATGGTATTAAGAGTTATGTAGATTTTGAGGTCATTGAGAAATTGGATGATAAAGATCCCTACTATGAACTACTAAGGATCAATTGGATGTTTGATAATATTATTATCTTGAATATGAAACAATATTACAAGTCATTTGAAAAAGAGGGAAGTGGAGCCATTCAAGCTTTATATACAATGTAAGGCAAGCAATTTATAGAATGGTTGAAGAAGTTTTAAATGAGGGTGCCCTAGATTAGTTGTATAATATTAATGTTTGAAACTGGTAGGATTGTATAAATCCAATGACTAATCGAGAGTTAAATTGGTGTATCATGTGATCTTTTTCAACAAAATTGGAAGGTACCAATTATCGGTGCTAGAATGGAGAATATGATTAGTCCACATAATGTTGTGTGGTTTTGAGAGCATGTAGGTGGATTAACATAGAGTTGAAGTACATGTTGAAGTTTGACAACATGGTTGACATGGTTGAATTTATGGAATACATGTAGGAACATATCATATCAAATTAGAGGATTGCAACATTGGATCTCACTTTGGGATATACCCCCATAAGATGGTGGGAAACACATAAGAGCAAGTTGCATTATTTGGAGTACACATAGAAGCACCGCATATCTGCTTCTTGTCATATGTTGGGGCTCCAAATGTCAGTTCCAACCCTACCAACTTTACTATTCAACAATAATTTTGACCCGCTAGTGCATGTGGACAATTGTGAGGTGCATCAATGACACATTGTGCTCCTATTCAATAATGAGTGCATAAATATATGCACACTTAAGAGCAAATACCAAAGAACTAGTAAGCGTAAGCAAAAATATAGAGGTGTACAAGCAACTAATCAAAACTAGGGAAAAGGTTAAGCCACACTTTCCAACTTTGCGGTGAGAAAACATTGTTTGTTAGAGTAATTCAATGCATTTAGTGTTTCTCACAAATGGTCCACCTATAGTGTTTGACTGGAGATTCTACAAAGGGGGGGCGCATAGAGGTTGTCAGTATAGAGGTTATTTCCATAGAAGCAATCCCCATAGATGTAGACCCCATACTCCATCATATGTGGTTCAAAGAACCAAAAGGTGACCATATCATACAGGATACAAGGGATACCAAAATTTCAATGTATTACCATGATTTGCTACAGATGAAGAAAGTTAATATGGGGACAGAGGATAAGCAAACATTGTTTTTATAGGGGTTACTAGGGTGAACACATAGACACAAAAATTGTATCTTTTCTCTACGAATATGCCGAATTATTTCTACGGGGTTTCACATAAATGATATGTGTGAGTGGAGAGCTGGAAAAGAAGAAAATTGAATTATAACTAGGCACCTAACTAATAAAGAAGAGGTCGCATAGAATGAACTTGCATCATAAGGAATGGATGAAAGAAGAAAGAGTTAAAATATTGGACATCAGGTTGATATTTCCAAGAGAGGAGTCAGATTGGATTAGTTTGATCGTGATATAAGGTAAGAAAATAGGTAGAATCCACATGTGTGTAGATTTTTGTGGAATTAATGAGGTTGCATACACAACCCTTTCCTAACCCCATTTGGTGATGAAATTTTAGAGAAATTTCAAGGGAATGAGGCATACTCTTTTACATCTAGATTTTTGGGCTATCATATAATCTAGATAGCTAAGGAACATAAGAAAATTACCATGTTTACAATATAATGGGGGTTGTATGCCTACAATGTGCCCTTGGGCTAAGGAATGTGCCAACAATTTTTTTAGGAGTGGTTGTTACAATCCAAGTACATATTCATAATTTTTTAGAGGTATAATTGGATGGTTGGACAATATAAATTTTACTAAATGATCACACTGTGAAGCTCAAGTTCATGCCATATAGGTGTCAACAGGTGCAATTTTCATTGAATATTAAAAAGTGTATCTTTTGTACCCTATTCGACGCCATGTTGGGTCACATTGTATCCAAATCAGGATTGTTGCTTGATCCTACAAAGATCTCAATAATTATCAATTTGCCTACACCCAAGAATGTGTCTGCATTGCGTTCTACATTGATATAGATTGGGTACTATTGCATATTTATTTGGGGATACCAAGTCAATGGCATAGATAGAAGGGTTGTTATGAAAAGGAGTCCCACTTGTATGGATATAGGGCTATGAGGTAGGGTTTGAAGAATTAAAATAGAGGATGGTAGCAACTTTCATTCCAGCTTTTCCAAATTGGGGTAAATTTTTTCATGTACATGTGGATGAATCTAGTATTGTACTAGGAAATGTTTTGGCCTATCCAAGGGAAGGAACAATAGATCATTTGGTCTATTTTTTTAGTAGAAAAGTCTCACATGTTAAGCGTAACTACACCACAATAGATAACGAAGGATTGGAAATGGTGTATGTGTTGCAGAAATTCTAGGTCAACACTTCAAGTTTTTTGCATATCACTATGTGTTGAAATATTTAGTAAACATGATATGGAAGGTCATATCTATCATTGGTTACTGTTGTTCTAGGAGTTTTATTTTGAGGTCATGGTCAAGCAATGCAAGCACGACATGGGTCTTGATCATCTATTTCGAATCCAAAACGGGGAAGTCGTTGGAGTAGTTAATAAACTACTTGATACCAATATTTTTCATGTGGAAGCAATGCCCCATTTCTTCCTTATGATCACCGAAATTATCAATTCTAAATTGGTGTGGGAAGACTATGAATGGTAGTAGAATAGGTAGCTAGATGTGTGTGTAGCCATGTATCAGTTGATTGTCGGACATTTGTATAAGTTGGTGATGGATGGGATTCTGCACAAATGCATGTTGGATCATGAATGGTAAGTAGTGATATGAGAGTTCCATGATGGCTAGGTTAGTGGGCACTTGGTGGGAAGGCCACTATATAAAACATAATGCATGCATATTTATGGTGGCCAACTGTTTTTATAGATTATGTGGAATATGCTAAACTGTGTGATGTCTACAAGGGAATGGGATGCTCATTTTCTCAAGATGAGATACCACTACTATATATTGGGGTTAAGGAGTCATTTAAATGTTGAGCAATGGATTTATTGGGTCTATTAATCCACTAGTGCACTATTTATGGTTAATACAAGGTGTTGGCATGTAGCATGACTTACGAACAAGGTCATCATTTTATTGCTGGTGCAGTGTTTCCTTGGTAAGAAAATTCATGATCCATCACCATAATACTACACTAGATCATCCACAGGCTAATGTCATGACAAAAACCTTTAACAAGATTATAGAATGTGGATTGACAAAGGTTTGCTCGGTGAATATGAATTATTGGGACAGTAGAATACCTATCATCTCATGGGCCTACATGAATACATGCAAAACATAGACTAAGCACATGTTGTTTTACTTGGTCTATGGAAAATAAGTTGTGATGGCATTATAATATTTTATCTCAATCCTTTGAGTAGCCATTGCTACACAGATGTCGGGACAACAACATTTAAATGATCAACTGGATATGCTAGTATAGATGGAAGGGAACATATTTTTAGTAGAATTCCATCAAATAATACAAAAACAGTTCTAAAAGGCATACATGTCATAATGGGCATATCAAGAACAAGTAGTTTGAAAAGGGAGATCTTGTGTTGATGTATGACGATAAATTTTGGAAACATCCAAGTAACTTAAGGATACATTAGTAGGGACCTTACATAATTGTAGAGATCACTAATGTGGGTGTCGCTCAACTCACGTAGTTAGATGACACTTGGTCGAAAGAGTAATGGGTAAATGGTTCATGCTTGAATCCCTATGTTTCCCCAACCCTAAAAAACTAATAAGGGGCAAGTTAGTGTACCATAGTAGAACTCCAATTTCGACAATTTACTTCCAACATTTCAATTTTAGCAAGTCAGTTTCAGCAATTTCAATTCAACTTTAATTTCTTGTTGCTTGTCGCTTTGTAGGCCTAGTAATAAAATAGCAGAATAGATCCATAGTTGTGAAGGATTAGATTAATCCACTAGAGAAAACATCTAGGGTTAGTGTGTCGACGGGAACTTGGGATCTACGAATGGGATGGAATGGGTGTCACGAGAATTAGGAAAAGTGTTGGGTTAACATACTATAAAGCATGGGGTGTATATGAGTGGGGTAAACTATCTCTGGGAGGAGAGTTTTTGTATCTCAAAGATATACTTGGGGTATTTTTGAGGGGTTATATAAAGAGTCAAATCATGGAATCGTTAATGTAGTTGCAATAGGTAGCTTCAAAACCCACATTTAATACTACATAAGTCATGCTCGAATTAGTCATGTTGTATTTAGTGAACACAATTGTTGTAATAGGAACGTCTTCTCTTGAGTTTATGATTGAATCTAGGTAAGGATATGTTAGGGATTTATGTTAGATACGAATATAGAATAGAAATAAAAAATCACGATAGTGCACATTCCAAGCAATGTTGATCCTAGTAAAAGCAAGTAAAGCATGACCTTTTGGGGCTAAGTTTTAGTAAGAATGGATATCACTTGAATGAAAAAAATTGGAAAGCTACAATAGTTTTAGATTCATCCTTGCATTAGTTAGAGCTATAAAAATCTAGAAGATCAAAACTGTTAGAGAAACTAGGGTTTGAGTGCTACAATATATAGGATACAAAATTTGTAAAATCATTCAATGATTGAGCAAGATTTGGTAGGGAGGATTTAAATAAAGGTGGCATCCAATATCCACCAGTGTTAGAGTGTGAAAAGAACACCGTCGTGAATGAGGCCAACAACAAGTAGGGCCATGACGATTTGAGGGGCCAAGAAAAATATGCCAAGGGGGAAGCCGCAACTAGAAGTTGCTTATGAGGGGGTCACAATCAAATAAATCTTAGTAGAAATGCTCTAATTGATGTGGCCAAAAAGAAAAGTTATAATTCTAGACTTGGTTGGGAAAAAGGTCGCTAGTGGGTGAAGGGGTGGGACCTAATTAGGTCCCTTGGAATGAAATTTGGATAGGTTTTTTTCATGGTGAATAGAAATAGGAGGTGGTGATAGACAAGTACTTGTGTTTACACCCTACATTTAAGGAGGCCACCCCTTAACACTGGCTACACCACTGCCACAATCCGAGTTTGATGGAATCTATAATCTACTTGTTGCATTGCACATATTCCGCCCATGATTTGAGTTTGAATCTCATACTAGGAAGAAATAATCCACAATGAAGTCAATGAAGTAGGAAGGAAACATAGAAAAATCATTTGGCCTTCCTCACGTGACTATCATGGTGAAGGAGTTCACAAGGGAGACAACCTTCAGTTGCAACATGTCATAGATATATAGAAGATAAAACGTCCCTCCCTTTTTATGTTAATCACAAAGTCAACCATGGAGATCATAATTAGAACAAATAAGATTACATCAAGAAGTTTCAAACCAAAACTTGCATTTTGCTGAGCAGTTGGAGAAGGTGGGAAATGAAATGGAAGTGCTATGTAGATAGGAAGAGATAGCCATTGAAAGTGAAAACCATTGGAAAAAATAGGTAGAATAGTCCATCACAACACTAGAGAGAGTAAATAAACAAAATAACATATAAGAGAGTGCGAGAAGCGAATGTCTATGATGCAACTTCCAAGGTGGGGAGGAACTATCCACATGTTTTGAGGAGGTGTTTCCTCACCTATTCAAGGCTTTCAAATTCGCAAACAAACAAAGAAACATAGTCATTAATTTCATAGCAACCTTGCACCATACATCATAGAACAAAAATGGTTTATTAGATTCCATGGCATATCCATAGATTATAATAGAGGAGGAGAAAAAGTGGGAAGTGGCTAGAAACATGTAGGAAAATACGAGCCCTTATTATTGGTTCTATGATTGAAACATGTAGGAAAATACAGGCCCTTATTATTGGTCCTATGATTGTTGAGGCCCATGCACAAATAGAGAAGTTTGAGCAATTATGTATAAATTGTGAGTGTTTATGGGCTAAACTTCAGAGGCACAAACACATCCTAGCATAACTCAAGCTGAAGATTCAAAAACAATTTGAGGATTTGAAGGAGCAACACAAGAAGGTGTATCTTGAAGCCATTAAGTCAAGTATTGATGGAAATATGGAGGAAGTAGAGTCTAGATTTGGCATAAAATGCTCTTAAGGATGAAAAAAAGAAGCCAAGGAATCTGATAAGGGAGCTTGCAAGGAATGTGTAATCCTAGTTTGTAACGACAAATAAAATGAAACTAAAAGCAAATGTTGATCTACAAGCATTGGCGTGGGCAATAACAATTGCAAAATTCATGATATATATATCTACATTAGAGTGCATCTGGAAAATCTAGGAGGATAACACCACTTGCAATCAAAATTTGGATGAATTCAATAAGTTAAGGGACATAACCATCAGAGAGATCTCTAAATTGGAGTCCATCTTTGAGGAATGAGACCTGGAACCCAACCCAAGGATGAGTTGGAATGTGTGGTTGGCGAGTTGTTGTGGCCTAGTTTTGACTAAGTATATTGTCACAGAGTAGAGTTCATAAAAGGTACATGTGTAGGTGGAGTCCTAGTAGTCATATTATAAACCCTTTGCACATAGTCTCTCTGATGCTTTGCATATTTTTCTAAAGGTGCAAACAATTTTGTATAAGTGGGTTATAGCTGACAAATTCTCTAGTATACTTGGGAATATTTTCTAACTACCTCAATTTCCTATATATATATGAGGATTGTTATGTAAAGAGGAGAGTTGATCAGGTCACTCTGTTAGGTCCATTATGTTGTTATGTAGGTTTTTTAGAGATAGTTGTGAATATGAGTTTTGCGTAAGGAATATGATTTTTGCTTAAGGAATATGCATTGTTTGGTACTGTTATGAGATGTAATGCTTAATATATAAATACAATGGAAGATTGTTATGCTCATGTTTATGTGCTTGCGACATACCTAGATGATGCGCACATTGTTGTCATTATTACGAATGTCTTAAGTTTGTTTAGCTTGAATGAATGTGATTAAAGCTTAACTAATGGATTATGCACCCACACTAAATCTTCATTTCTTTGCACATCACTCATTGAATAAGCAACTACTGAACATGCCTACAGATAAATGTCCTTCATTTGGAAGATAGAATATGCAATCATACTATACAACTATGGATTTGGATTTGTGTTGGACACCTTCTATGAATCCCATGAACCCACACCCTTGTGCACGAAGACAACATCTGAAATATCATTAAGCACATATTCAATAAATAACTCCATAATGCCCCAAAAATAGTCATCCAATTAGAGAAGGTGGTTATGCTTGCTCCACTTAGAAACCAAATTTATTATGTACTTTACAACTACCACTCTTCCATAGAAAATCAGATAAGAATTGAAGCACCTCTAGTTTTCTTCATTGTGTTGTAGGTATGATTAAGAGTTGTATATAGGAAACCTCGAAAAGTGATATCCATGTCTCCCATGGATGTGTTCTTTGAATTCCCACATGTATCACAATGTGAATAAAATACCAACGTATATGAATAAAGCACCTTACTTGAAATGGGAAAATATGTTGAGTGTGCTAAGCATTTAAGTACACTGAACATTTAAGGACACAAGAATGCATTTAAAACATTTTATTGATATATATATAATTGCGTTAAGGTAGTGATAAGAAAATTAAAACTAGTATAAATCTATTTTTAAACCTTGATCTATTAAGTTTTAAGAGGGATCAAATTTCTTAAGGTGTAGTTTTTTTTTCTTGATGTGTAAAAATTTAAGATAAACAAATTTACATCTTAAGAAATTGGATCCCTTTCAATACTTAATAGATCCCAGTTTAAGATGAATTATACGTTCAAGTGGATCAATATGATCGCATATTCATAAAAATTGGTAAAGGGAAGACAAATCTTTATAGAAATGTAGTCTATCCATTGCTTCATAAATATGGCGTTGACTAACTACTTTGAGGATTAGAGTGATGGTTAAAACGGAAAGTCCATCTCAAGATAACATATATAAATACGAATGGAATGAACACCATAATTTTAAGGCACAAAAATCCATGACAACTTTGAGAGATAGTTGCATCGTTGTTGCATCACTTGAATCCTGTAATACTCTTTGCATCACTGGGATACTATCTAACCACAACATATCAAATAAAATATAGATACTTTTGTGGTTATAATGCAATAGATGCAACAATTTACAAAAATCACTTGAGCTCTTCGAAGTTTATGGAGCACCAACTCGGATTTTAGCATGCATTCCATACGATCTTAACAAACTGTTTTCTCATTCACTTCGATCGTGGCATTATTATTTCATTATACTGCAATTTTGCATTGGTCGATATATCCGTGATAATTGGTTAAGTCCTTAATAATCTAGGAGGCATCCAATCTATTTGCTTGGTTTTTTTTAGTGAGAATGGATACCTATAATTGTGGGGGTTTGGGTGTTCCCATCTCTCTTTTTGGATCATAGGAATGCATTTGGTATATGATACAACATTGCTATATATTTAGTAGTTTCTTTACACATTTGAGACCATGGGGCACTCAAATATGAGTGTACAATCCTGCTCTTGCTTCCGATTATGAATTTACTTTTCAATAGTTTACTAAAATATGGATTTCTAATAGCAGATGTAAAATATATATAATAGCAAGCCTTTAAACTAAAATTGTATTTTCTATCTATGTACTCATTCCAAACATGAATGGATCAAACCATGCTTAGTCAATCCTTACACAGAATCAATTGCAAACCAATAATTGAAACATCATATAACATAACTAAAATTCATGGCATTCATACTCATACTCAATTAGCACATATCTTATGAAAGTGTCCTCCAAATAGCTGCAAGCTAAGAACATTCCTCCCATCTCGTGGGTGGCCGCTGTCAAAGAAAGAGAAAGCTTGGTACATCATGATAGAAGGCACCAAACAAGAGAACATGATAACACAAGTAGATCACTCAACATACCATTCAAATTCGAAGGCAAGAATCCAACATTATGTCTTGAAAATGGAAGCTTGTTTATCATCAATTTCTACGGATAAATAAGAGCTTCTTAGATACCTAAAAATATTTATTTGTTCAAATCACAAAAATTGTAAAAGAAAAGAGTGCATGGAAATAAATAAAAATAATATATATATATATATATATATATTGAGGAATCTAAAGACAAATAAAACTATTCTAAAAAGAGGTAAAGCACAATACTCTATGGAGTCCATAAATAAAATATTAATATGGAAAAATAATTATAACTGCATAATATCAAGAGAGGAGGAAAAGTCCCAAACGAGAACCTCGAAAACCCTTGATTTGATAAATATTTTATCATTCATCTTTCCAAGTTAAAACCAAAGTATCTTGAAGAACCAAGCAAAGAAAAATCAGTAATGTGAACTCATAATGGTTAATCTAAACTTGGAACTAAAGGCTGGTACCTCCCCAGAGACAAAATACTCTTCTTTGGGCAGAGTATTGATTCCTACATCTTGATTTATCTGCTCACTTTACCTAATAACCTATTGATTGATTTTGTGGCTATCGGTTTATACTTTGAACATTATTAGATTTTATTTTTCAATCTTCGTAGATAGTTTTGTTATGTTATAGTTGATTATCACAAGCTTGTCAATAAATATACTTGCACAAAATATTGTACATGTACATATTTTAATAAATTATAAGATGACGATAGAATTGAATGATATGATATTGTTGTGTACGGTATAAAAGATGGGTTATGAGGAATAAGTGTAACTTTAAGACTTAATTAAAAATAAATTTATGTTATTATATATATAAGTTTTAAATTATGAGTATGATTAAGAATGAATAGTTATGAATAAATGTTTTACTTTTAAAAGATATATATTCTTCTATTAATGTTGGGTAGTCAATAAGTGTTAATGATAACTTTATTATCATGTTCACATGTATTGGTGTTATGAAGGAATGGTTATTTAGAGCTTAAACTAATAACTTTGAAAATGGTAAATTAATAAATGGACAAACATAAATTTTATTCGGTGGAAATTATTACACAAGTTTGGCAGCATCCATCAATACTTAAGATTAATAAACCTAACAAAGACTAGTGATTTACTTTAATTATCGACCAAGGGAATCAAACTTCCAAAACACCTACACTATATGTGGATTTTACAAATCTTCGTTCTTTGGGTTGTCATTACTGAGTGGATTGTTTGGGGGGTTCTTTTTGTTACTCAAATTAATTCATTTGTACATGCATTCCTATACTAATGCAATCTAAATGAAGCTAATGAAAGACTTTGCAATGCCTTTTTGTAGAGTGAGTTGGAAAAAAATAAAATACAAGGGTAAAAAGAACTAATTACCACACCATTGATAAAAGATCTTGCAAAATTAAAGTTATTTATGCACTCAATAGGAAATGAACTTTGCATAATGGAGCATACTAACTAGTGATGTGCTCTTTCTGTAAGGAACCCACCGAATACCAACTCTAAGAGCCAAGAAGAGATCGAACCGGCGTTTAGAAGCTAGGGTTTGGAAGGGTCGGGCTTTGGGTTCTCAGGCCTCCAAGGTCATGGGATGGATACTCCTCCTCCTTCGGACCCCGATCCGGCAGTTAGGCGTCAGATCCTGGATGATCGCTTCCACTTTTTGGTGGCATCGCAACACATTTCATGCAAACCCCCCGTTGCGAATGATTCCAAATTCGTGAAGAAAACTGACATTCCAGAAGTCAAGCTATCCTTCGCCGCTGCAAAATGCAAAGCTGTTGCATTATATGAGAAGGGTTTAATAGGCCACTTCAAAGGCCTCTGGCCCTCCCCCAGAACTACGAAGATTTGGCTAAATAATAATTGGCGGCCATTAATACAAGGATTGGTCCAGCAAATTTTTTGCAGGAAAGGATTCTTTGTTTTTTATTTGAGAATAAGGAAGACAGAGATTTGATTTTCAGAAATGGAACTTATTTCATGGGACCAAGGGGGATGTATATCAACAAATGGGACTTGTCTTTTGATCCCGAAAAAGACATTCCCACTGCAGTACCAATATGGGTAAAGCTACCCACCTACCCCTCCACTGTTGGAATGATGAAGACCTAAGAGCAATAGGGAATTCTCTTGGGAAGTTTATAGACAAATCTGAACCCAAAGCCCCAATGTTCTCCTGTGCAAGAATCTGTTTTGAAGTAGACCTAGAAAAGGGTCTTCCACAAGCCATCAACCTATCAATGGACAGTTGGACGCATCTCTAGACTGTAGACTATGAGAAAATACCATTCAAGTGCAAATTTTTCCACGAATATGGTCATTTTGCAAGACAATGCCCCCCAAAAAAAGCAAGAGCAAGAAGAAGGACAAGGAGAAGAATGGAATGAAGTTCTGAGAAAGAAAGGTAACAAAACAAACCCTAATCCAATGCAATCCCCAAATAAGAAGAAGGCAAGAAAAAACATGTATCATGTTCTCAGTTCAGAGGAGCGGGAAGAAGAACAAGAGCAATCAGGGGGAAAAAACCAGGATGACCTCAAAGAAATTGAAAATCCAGAAGAAGTGCAGATAGCCAAGGAGAAGATATCAGGAATGTCTGATGTAGATATGGAAGGAAACCATAGGCAACATCGTGAGGTCATTAGAACTGATACTTCCCAAATCTCAAGGGGACCAATGACGATATCTAAATTTAGGGAAAACATGGAAGAAACCTCGGAAAGCAGAGAGGAAGAGGAGGAACCCAAAGCAAAAAAAGGAAGGAAGCCTAACAAGTTACTAAGAGAGCAGGGGGAAGCAAGAGAAAAAGTGGCGGGTAAGAAAACCAGCTTGTACCAACATATAAGAATATCAGTAGGGAAGCAGATTCAAGGAATAATAGAAGAAAAGAAGGATAAAATCCCCCCTCAAATCAGGAAATAATGAAACTAGTCTCCTGGAATTGTTGAGGATTAGGAGGTAAACAAAAGATGGAAGCAGTAAAAAGGATTAAGAGAACAGAGAATGCCACAATCCTCTTGATTAAGGAGACCAAAATGCAAGAAGAATAATGTTTACAAGCATTCGGGAGAATAAGTGTGAACGAAGAAGGTATAGAAATCAGTGCGGAAGGAGCTTTAGGAGGGCTTATCACTAGGTGGGATAAGGCTCGTTTCAGGTTCATTTCCTCTATCACCAACAAATCCTGGATATTGGATAAGATGGACAATCTAATGAATAATGAAATGATATGGATAGGAAATGTTTATGGACCTACTATTGCTGGGAAAAAAGAAGAATTATGGAACTCTCTAATCTCTCAGAGAGAAGGGTTAATACCTTATCAGTGCATCATTGCAGGAGATTTCAATGCAACAGTTTCGACAGAGGAAAGAAACGGAGGCACCAAAGTCAAAGACCCCTTTGGAGAAAGGTTGGAAGACCTTTAAAACTACTAGAGACTCACAGACATAAAACCAAAAAAAGGGATGTACACACGGAATAACAAGAGATCGGGGCCCAGACACATAACAACAGGGCTCGACAGATTTCTGGTAAGTACAACCTTTCTCTCAATACCTTCTATTCCATAGGTTAAAACATTATCGGTTGTTATCTCCAACCATATGCCAATTGCTTTATTTTTCAATGCTCTGGGAAACCTAGGACCGCTGCCATTCAAATTCAATCCGATGTGCTTGAAAAACAAGGGATGTATGGAGATAATAAAAGAGGCCCGGGGTTAGTTTGTAAATGGCTCACTAAGCTTCATATGGGAGACGAAGCTAAAAAATGTAAAATGGGCTCTAAAAAGATGGGTTGCAGAAAAGTATAAATATCTAGGAAAGGAAAAGAAAGAATCCCAAGAAGCTTTAGAGCTATTAAAAAAGAGCATGGAAGAAAATCTAGTTACTGAAGAAATCTTAATTAAAGAAAAAGAGTTGGATAGGAAGATCCAAGATCTAGCCGATAAAGAGGAAGAGGAATGGCGCTTGCGATCTAGAAGCTTATGGTTAAAGGGAGGAGACATGAACACTACCTTCTTTCATAACCAATGCAAATAAAGGAAAAGGAAAAACACCATAACAGAGCTTGACAAGGACAATGGAGAAAAAGTAATAGATTAGGTAGAGATTAAAGAAGAGGTCAAAAGCCTTTTTGAAAGGCTTTACAATGAAGAAGAAGAAGTGACGAAGGAATAAATGGAGCTTATGAGTGAGGATGTTCCTTCTATTATCACGGAGGAATTAATGATATCATATGTGCTCCGATATCATAAGATCAAGCAAGGAAAGCAGTTTGGTATGTACACCCAGACAATGCCCCTTGGCCCGAGGGCTTCACAATTCACTTCTATCAAAAAAACTAGAGTTTTATTTAAAAAGACCTAATTAGGATGTTAAATTGGTCAAGAAACAGAGAATTCATTGGAGGATCCACCAACTCCTCTTTCATTTCTCTTATCCCCAAAGAAAAAAAACCCAACACCTTAGAAATATTTTGACCCATATCCCTGTGCAATGCCTCTTACAAAATTCTCACAAAAATCATATCCGGCAGGCTCAAGAAGCACCTTCCAAAGGTCATCTATGCTAATCAAGGAGGTTTTGTCTCTGGACGACAAATTTATGATAACATTTTGCTTATCCAAGAATCCATACACTCTAGTCAGAAAAGGAAAGAGGCAGGCATGGTGATTAAACTCGATTTTGCTAATGCCTTTGATTGGGTCAGACATGACTTTCTTTTCATGGTTCTTGAAAATTTTGGGTTCTCTACAAACTTTATCATATGGATAAAATCCTGCATTGGATCACCTTGGATAGCCCCACTCGTCAATGGAAGGCCCACCTCTTTCTTCAAAATATTTAGAGGGCTACGACAAGGCTTCCCTCTATCCCCTTTCCTCTATATTCTTGTGGCAGACACCCTAAGCAGATGACTTAGCAGGCTTATGATTGAAGAAAGCATTCTGGGTATTATCATTGCAAGGAGAGTCTAGCCTATAAATCATGCACAATTTTTTGATGACATTATTTCTCTCGGGTATGCCTCAATTCAAATTGCTAGAAGGATAAAAAAAATCCTAGATCAAAATCTGAGAGCAATGGGAGGGAAAACCAATGAAAAAAAGAGCAATCTCTATGGCTGGAATTGCAATCCCAATCTTCTAAGGGATCTTGCAGTGGTTTTGGGGTTCAAGGTTAACATTGACTGGGCCTCCTTTAGATATCCCGGAGTTCCCATCAGCAGGAATAGTGTGAACAGTGCTCCTTGGAAAACTATCATCCAAAAAATAAAAAAACAAGATACAATCCTGGGAAATGCGATGGCTAAACCTGGCAGGTAAAGTCACTTTCATTAATTCATTTCTCTCTTCCTACCCTGTATTTATTAGTGCTATGATTATAGCTCCAAATTTTTTTATGAACAACATCAGCATTGAAATCAGAAAATTCCTCTAGCAAGGAGGGAGAACACAAGGGAAAAAATTCCATTTGGTTAATTGGAATATAGTAAAGGAGGCCAAGAGGGAAGGAGGCCTGGGAATAAGGGAACCTAGTCAGATGAATAAATCTATGGGATCCAAACTAATATGGAGAATAATCTCAAGCAAGAAGGAGTGGTGGAAAGAAGTGATAAGGAAAAAGTACATTAGAAAAGCCATACTTCGAAGCATAGATTCCCCACTAAGTGGGAAAGGAACCAATATTTGGAACCTATGCAAAACCTCTACTGGTCTAATTAGAGACAAACTCTACTGGATCCCAGGGAATTGGAAGAGGATAAAAATCTGGTCTGATTCTATTCTTGGTTCCCCCCTCTTGGTACCATACAGAACTTAGCTGGAATTCGAGATTGGATGCAAAGCACTGGGACCACCACTCTTCAGGACATCTCTGCCTAGAATGATACTGGAAATTGGAAAGGATTGCTCCCCATGGATCTTCCTGAAAACCTAAAACGGGATTATTCTCTCCTCCTCACTCAGCTCCATGGGAAAGCTCCAGTCCATTTAAGACATAAAGATAGTCACTACATAGTCAAGACTCAAGGAAGGATATAGCATTTTAGCAAATCTCAAGAAAGATCCGGTATCCAAATTATGGGTAAAGGTTTGGAACTCGGACTATATCCCTAAGGTAAATTTTTTCTACTGGATCCTTGCACACAACAAGCTCCTAACAATGGATAACCTGCTTAAAAGAGGCATAGAAGGGCCCTCACGATGTGAGCTATGCAAAGCAGATGTAGAAAACGCCCAACATCTCTTTCTGGATTGCGAATTTGCTAAACATGTTTGGGAAACAGTTGTAAAACCTCTGTGTGATAACTTTTCTCCCCCAAAAAATCTTGAAGATTTGATCAAAAAATGGAAAAGATGGCTTCTGGGAAATTGCACTAAAAACCTACTATCGGAAGGATCTGGAATATGGTTCCAATGAATGTTACTTGAAAAATATGGTTAGCAAGAAACAAAAGCATATTTGAAGGGAAAAAGGTCATCTAGAGCAGATATGTTCACAAAGCCATTAATCTTATTTCCGAAAGCCTCAATGCAAAAGGTATTCTCTTCTAAAGTTCTGAAAATTTAAACATAAAAGAAGAATTGTGGTAAAAAAACTTCATTCATAAGAATAATATCGAAACTCCCAAGAATAATAAGATTTGTGAATGGGAGATAAGAATGAGCAAAGAAGACTTCAATCATTGGTGGAAGTCCCAGAATAGACACTCCTTATTCTTTGATGGGGCAGCCAAAGGAAATCTAGGGGAGGTAGGTGCGGGGGGGTCATTTATGACCCCAGAGGAAAAATAGTTAAATCTTATGCATGAGGAATAGGAGAGGAATCTAATAATGCTGCCGAATGGCTTGCCTTACTTCATGGCATGGAAATGGTCACCAAATCAAATATCAGTAAGCTTCTAGTATTTGGAGATTCAAGACAGGTCATATATAAAATGAGGAATGGTTACAGCAAAGGATCCCCATGGTGCAGAAGGATATATCGATGAATATCCTTACTCAGTGGTACTCTTGAGGTAAATTATCTCCACATCCTTCATGAAAACAACAGAAAATCAGATCACTTGGCTAACAAAGGGGTAAGCAAATAATGGGGGTTGTTGTGTATGATGATGGTCTTCACAAATGCACCCCAATCCCATAGGACACAAGGTCCTAACCACCAACTCTCATCGTACTTGACTTCAAGGTGCATTGAAACCGCATGGCATAGGAAAGCGTGGACGCATGGAGGCTGTCAGTAGAGCACATGGGCTCCCGCGGATGCAAGGCAAGTGTATTTATGGGGAGTCTTGTCTAAATACTTACCCCTCTTCTCACGCGCGAATAGAATGTCGAGCACCGGAGCAACTGTTAAAGGGGACGAGTTGGTGTTGGGCGATCATCAGTTGCAGCAGATTGAAATCGAATGAAGGGTTTGTCATTGCTTTCATTGAGCCACGAGGAAGCGTTCTGGAGAGAGCAGGGTGAAGGGAGCCATCAACACTCTGATATCATGTGAGGAATAGGAGAGGCCATGTCTTACATGAAAGCGAGCATAGAATACTTCAAGCTGAACCAATGAAACATTTTTGAGGTCTCTCTTGCTGGTATCAAGGAAATCAAGGGGAATGCAGAGGACACAAGGTATATCTTCTAACAGTTAGCTTGCCAAGACTCCCGAATTGACGAACTGGAGCGGAACTTGTTCGATCTAATGGGCACAGTGGACATTATCAAGGAAGAGGTCCTGAAAATGGCTAAAATGACACAGTGCAATCACTACTAGGAGATCCCAAGAGAAGGAGCATTGCCTATGGATGAAGCTTCAGTACACCAATAGGTTCAGGTCACGCAAGGATTCCAGGAATGACTCTATGTCTCTGTTTGTTAAACATTTTTTTTTATATTTTTGAACAACCAGTTTGTAATGGTATACCCCTCCTAGGATTTTGAAAACTCTAGGAAGGAAAATAAGGGGATTGGTAGGTATGAAGTAGAACTAATTCTTTTTGCACATCTTCTTCTATTTTCAGAGATCGGGATGAATCTCACCTTTTGTAATGAATGGTTGTGCACAGATTTTTTATAAATATACTCTCTATGGTTTCTGTTAAAAAAAAAACGTTGCATAATGGAAACCTACTTATTCATACGTACATAATTGAAATTTCATAAATGAACCCATCTAATCAAACATATTTACATAATCAAAATAACAAATAAATTTATCAACTTAATCACAGTCACATAATTAAAGTGGCATAAAGAAATGGACTAGCAAATGACATATTACAAACATAGATTCTTTCAGCTTCATGTTGCTTGAGTGGGCCCTTGCTCTTGTAACCTTTTTGAATGATCTCTAGAACTAACTCAAAAAAGAAGACAAGGAATCACCACAATAACAAAATTGTTACTTTTTTTGACAAAAATAAGATGAGTATCATACATGGAAAGCAATGAGGAGTCTTTCAGGAGCAAGAAAGCCAAAGAGGAATATTGGTGCTATTTGCAAGAAAGCTGAAGGGAATGCATGCGATCGGAGGCAAAATGTTGGCGGATCGCATAGAAAATGCACTTGATGACAGCTCTACGGTGCTTGCCAGGTTTCTAATGGAAATACCGACTGTATTGAGGAGGCAAACACATAACCGACTATTTTTCTGAACGAGAAGGTGAAGGATTCCTACTATACGGAGAATACAAATTCTGAACCAGAGGAAAATTTAAGGGAGAAGGCAAAGATTTTTAGCACATATGAGCAGAATAAGAGGAAAATTATAAGATAGAAGAAGGATATCAAAGGATGTGGGTAAAATCATGGACAAGGTTTGACATGGAAATTGAATGAAGTGGAGGCTGCAAGAAGAGCGGTTATGAATTCAAGAATCGACAATCATCATGGTTCTGTTTGAATGCAGGAGGTGTGCAGCATTGAATGAGCCAACATTACCAACTCTGTATTGAATGAAGTTTCAGTTGATGAAGCTCTGTTTAGGCAATGGATTTGAGGTTGATCTTCTTGGTCGACTGTCAATGGAATCAAGATGATGACGGCTGAATTTGAAGGAGGCTACAAGAAGTGCGAATATGAATTCAAGATAATACCGATTCTGTATTGATTGAGCCAACTTGATAGATATATATTTGTGATTTGCATTACTCGATACAGTTGGTCGGTCCTTGAACCAGGTTGATGGAACGAGGTTACTGAGCTTTGGTTGAGGGCTTCCGGGATCTAGTTTTTTTTTGGCAGGTCCTGTTGACTTTGGTCTGCTTCTTGTTGCTGATCACTGGGAATTGTGGATTGGAGGCCGGTCCATTTCTGGGTTTTTAATTATTCTGGTATTTCCATCCTGTCAACGGAGTTGTTGATCGCTTTGTGCAGGGGATTGGCATGGCAGAGGACGTGGTTTACACCGGTGACGGGGTAGGTGACAGTGGGAATATTGCTGATGGAGATGTCTATGCTGGGATGAATCGGTCGGGGGTGTTGTCTGGGCCCTCCATGATTGGCGGGGGGCCTGAGGTATTTTCTGGGCCCACCATGACAGGCAGGCTTAGTCCTCGGACAGGGAATTTTGCTAAGGCTAACTTTCTTAAAAAACCCGCTAAGATGGTAAAAGAACGGAAGCGACAGGACCAATTGGTGCTAGGGGTGGATGTTACGATGGAAGAGGCGGAGAATCTCTCTCTCACTACTGTGGTAGGTCATGTTCATGGCAGAAGATATGGTCGGGGTTTCCTTCAGCGTTGGGCGGCTGAGCAGTGGAAGTATATTGTGTCATCAGCCCCTGAAGTCCGGGTATTGACGAAGGGATGGTTTTCCTTCATCTTCATGAACAAAGGGGAGGTCGACGCAGTTTTAAGTCGACATTGGTCGATGTTGGGAGTTCCTCTAGTCCTGCGAAGCTGGTCCCCATTCTTCGACTCAAAAAAGGAGAAGGTTGATAAAGAACCGCTGTGGGTGAAGCTTCCTGGGTTTCCAATGCATTTGTGGAATGAATCTCGTTTTGCTGCGATTGGGAATTTTCTTGGTGAATATGTGTGTTCAGATTCCTCCCATCTTGAGACTGGCAAGTACACGGTGGCAAAGATATTGGTAAATATCGATCTTCGACTGGGACTCTCTGCTGAGATCAATGTACAATCCAAGGATGGGGACTTTGTTCAAATCCTGGATTATGTGGGTGTGCCGTTTAGGTGCCACCGCTGCCACTCACTTGGACATATGGTTGCCAGATGTCCTTTACCGTTTCGGAATTGTAAGCCACTGACTGATGAGGTAGCTGATGTAGGTGCAGATCCAGTGTCGAAGGATTACTCTCAGGCAGTGGAGGATGATGGGTGTGGGCCTGCTTTTAACAGGGGGGTCATCTACGATTCTGTGGTACCAGCTGATATCTGTGGGAGGCATGGATCAGCGGATTTGCTGCCATCTTTGGTGAACAATGGAAAGGTGCTCATTGGGAGTGCGGAACCTGATGATGAGGGTGCTCCCTTGGGATCAGCGACTCCTACTACATTGACTACCTCCAGTTTGCATCAGCAGTTATCCATAACTCGATGGGGTTCAGCTGAGAATCCCTCGGGTATGTCACATTTATTTTCACCTGTTGTTTCATTATTTGATGTATCTGATGCTTTGGGGGACGGTAGGCTTGGGTCTCCTCCTGTTGCCCATACTGTCATTCCATGTCCGGTAGCTCCTTGTGTGCTGACTGATGTGGATAGTGGTTTCTCGACGCCCATTGTATCCACCAAACACTCTACCTGCTCTGAGGGTCGTAGTATCCGATATGCTCTTTGAAGTAGGGAGATCCCTGTAGCTGGTATGGGGGGGAAGGGACTCCCTGAATTGGCCAATAGTGTTGGGGGGAAAGGTCGGGGCCGTAAATCCCTTTTGTCTAAAGCACAAGACCGGGCAAAAGTGGATTTAGTGATGGGTACTCAATCTTCTATTGAGTGGGCACTTAGAGCAGTGAAAGCCCAGGAAGGGGGTTTGATATGAAAATTATGTCCTTCAACTGTCGTGGGTTGGCGAGTCCCATTAAAAAATCATCGATTAGGAGGCTGGTATACTTTAATCAACCGGATGTTTTACTGCTGCAAGAAACTCTGGGTGGCAGTGAGGATGTAGTACGGGCATTAGAAACTTTTCTTCCTGGTTGGAAGTTTGTTGGAGTGGATGCTCGGGGGCGCTTTGGAGGGCTGGCCTAGGGGTGGAAGGTTAAGAGTTGCAGATGTGATTGTTCTTGGGGAATATCTTCTGGTATCGATTTGGAAGTATGGGATGCTGAGATTGGGAGGATGATCACGGTTCTCAATATCTACGGGACCTATTTAAATAGGGTTGGATTCTGGGACGCCTTGTTATGTATGGATCTTTTTGATGGAAGGGATGTGATTTTGGGTGGGGATTTCAATCTTACTCTGGGGACTTCTGAAGTGTGGGGACCTCGGGCTGCGCCGGATACATTAGAAAATTATTTCATTCATGCCTTTGCTAGGAAGGATCTTCTCGACATTTTACCATCTAAGTTAACTCCTACTTGGAGGAATAAGAGAGCAGGGGATCATCGGGTGGCTAAAAGACTGGATAGGTTTCTGGTGGCCGATGTGTTGGCAATGGGTGTTGATGTTGTCAGGCAGTGGGTAGGGTCAGGTGGGATATCTGACCACTGCCCCATCTTCCTGGAGTTACGAGGTGGTAGGAAAAAACCTCCCAGCCCTTTCAAATTCAATCCTAGTTGGCTGAAGGAGGAAGATTATCTTAAGATGGTTCAGGATCTGTGGGTTCATCGACCTCTTGATTCTCTGATACATGCAGGTGCACACTTCCAACACAACCTTAAGAGAATCAAAGAGGCCACTATTTCCTGGGCACATGATAGAAGGGCGATTGATGAACAAACTTTGCAGGCTGCTGAGCAGAATATTGATCGGATTCTTAACAGTCGGGGAATGGGATATCTGGATGAACAGCAGAAAGGTGAGCTGATGGAGTGGGAACGACGCAGGAATGTGATTCTGTGTGAGAGAGAAGAGATGTGGAGGATGAAAAGCAGGGCGATATGGCTTCAGTGTGGTGATGAGAATACAAAGTTTTTTCAAGCATACACTAAGGGTAGGAAATTCACCAACTCTATTTGGGAACTATCTGACGAAGGGGAACCGGTCTCCAGCTTTGATGGATTAGCGGAGTTGGGTGTTAGACATTTTGGTGATTTATTCACTGCTCAACCTGGAGCCTCCATTGATGAGGTTATTCGGGTGACTCAGCTTTTCCCTCACTTTGTGGGGGAGGAAGATAACAGACTGTTGATGGAGGAGGTGTTGCCGATTGAGCTCTCGCTAGTCATGCAATCCTTTCATAAAGATAAAATCCCAGGGCCAGATGGCTGGCCTATAGAATTATTCTTAGGATTCTATGACTTCTTCGAGGAGGAATTATTGAATGTGGTGGAAGAATCGCGAAAGGCTGGGTTTGTCCATGGCCCCTTCAACTCCACCTTTATAGCTCTCATTCCGAAGACGGACAAGCCTGACAGCTTTGATGAATTCAGACCTATCTCTCTCTGCAATTGTATCTATAAGATCATATCTAAGGTTATGGCGAGGAGACTCAAGAATATTTTGTCGCAGCATATTTCTTGTGAGCAATTTGGCTTCTTGGAAGGTCGCCAAATACATGAGGCCATTGGAGTTGCCCAGGAAGGTTTACACACACTGAAAGTGCAGAAGCAGAAGGGTGTTGTGATTAAGATTGATCTCTCTAAAGCATTTGATAGGGTTAGCTGGCTATATATCCGGATGCTTCTTACTCACCTGGGGTTCTGCTATGAATTTATTAGATGGATTATGGCCTGCATCACTACGGTAAGCTTTGCTGTACTGATCAATGGTTCTGCTAGTCCATTCTTCCATGCGGGAAGGGGTCTACGACAGGGATGTCCCCTCTCTCCGCTGTTGTTTCTCCTTGTTGCTGAAGGACTCAGCCGATTTATACTGATTGCAAAAGCTGATGGTTCCTTTCGGGGAATATCCATTTCTCAGGTTTTGTATATTACACATCTCCTTTTTGTTGATGACATTCTGATATTATGTGATGGCTCGTGACAGGATATTGATAAGGTGGTTGAAGGTCTCCATTTAGTGCAAGTTGCAGCGGGTATGTTAGTGAATATTGACAAATCTACTATCACATGCTCGAATTTAACAGAGCAGGAGTTTCAAAGACTGGCTAACAAACTACCTTATCAGGCTTTGGATATTGATGATGGATTAAAGTACCTTGGCTTTCACTTGAAACCGAATGCTTATCTGAAGGCTGATCGGCACTGGTTATTAGCAAAATTAGATCAGCGACTACATGGATGGAGTCATAAATAGCTCTCTCGGGCTGGGAGGCTGGTCCTGGTCAAATCTTTTTTGGAAGCAATTCCGGTGTATTGGATGTCTCTTGCTTGGATCCCCAAAGGTGTCCTGGAGCAGATCCGAAGATTGTGTTTTGCTTTTCTTTGGAAGGGTAAGAGTGAGCATCGAGCATTGGTGTGGGTTAGATGGGAAAAAATTGCTGTTCCAAAAGCACTGGGAGGATGGGGGTTAAAGAATATTTTTCTGTTTGCAAAAGCATTAGGGGCCAAAGTGTCGTGGCGACTTATCCATACACAAAGTCTCTGGACTAGAGTGGTATATCATAAATATATTGCTCCTCTTACTCTTCTCGAATGGATCAGGCTGGGCAATAAGTCGAGGGAAAATTGCTCTGTGGTCTGGAAGGTGGTGGTGCAGCATTTCTCATTGGTCGGATCTGGATTAGTGTGGAGGATCGGAAATGGACGTCTCATTCGTATTGGGCTGGACCCCTGGGTTGGCTGTAGGGGTGAACATGTCCTCCCTGCGGTCTTGAGGACTTATTTGCCTGCTAGAGGCTATCATTTTCTGGCTGATATAGCGGATCCGGGATCATATACTCTTTGGCATCAGGGGTGGATCTCTGCACAGCGACTAGAGATCAATGCAGATCTGCAGGGGGCTTGGGAGGATTTTCTGCGACTCTTAAGAATTATGAATATTCGACTGACCAATAGGGCTGATGAACTGATCTGGGATCACCATCCCTCGGGTATTTACACACCAAAAAATGGATATATCCAGCAGAATGTGGAAGTTCATAACAGGGAATTGGTGTGGTGGTGGAAATATCTGTGGAAGTTAAGGTGTCCGAGTAAAGCAAAATTACTCTTCTGGGCTATACTGGAAAATAAGGCACCTACCTGGGACATTCTGCAAAAACGATTCCTCCAGGGTCCGAGGATCTGCCCTCTTTGTCGGGATGTGGAAGAGACTATTGCACATTTATTTGTTCATTGTCGGTTTACACAGGCAGTTTGGGATGATATTAGCAATTATTTGCATATTCAGATGAGGTGGAGGGGCGCGAGCGTCCTTGCAGCTTTCCAGGGGTGGTGGTCATTACACAAAACTTCATCCATCCGGGAAATCCCGTGTATTTTCTCCTGGGGGATCTGGATTACCAGAAATCAACACATATTTCATGATCGCAGGGTACCGATGGAGACTGTAGGGGCTCACGTTGTGGCGGTGATACAACAATACATGGCACCTTCCCAGGCGATTAGAACACGTCCTGTGCGTGAGGAACTGATTGATAAATCAATGCCGTGGGCATTTTTTGATGGAGCTTCATTGGACCACCGATCGGTGTGTGGAGGGGGGGGAATTCTTTACAAAGCTGAGGCCCATTATTTTCATCTGGTGGCTGGTTTGGGGAGAGGATCAAATAACTATGCTGAACTCATGTCACTTAAACTACTGATGTTATTTGCACTTGAACAAGGCTGCCTATCACTTCAGATTTTTGGAGACTCCATGGTAGTTATTGACTGGGCTAAGGAGATCACACATTGCCATGTGATGGTACTATCACCTATCCTGGAGGAGGTGATACGGTTAAAGCAGTCCTTCAATCACATTTCATTTACACATATTTACCGAGAGAGGAATGGGATGGTTGATCAGCTCTCTAAGGACGCAACGCAGCAGGAATTAGCTCTTGGCATTTGGAGGATTACTATTCATTCACCTGGGGGCACTTTCAGCTATTATCATAGACCTTTTCATGAGGTTATTGAGGCACAGAATTGAGCAATAGCTCAGTTTTTTATGTCAAATGATGGTTTTGTTTTATGTTATAGTAATAGTTCTTATGTATTCGGATATATGAGGGAACTATGGTCAGCAGTGATTTGTTGTATGGGACATTAGATATGATGTCAATATGGGACAGTAAATATGTGACAATGTAGGGATCTCAGTGATTCTACTACATGTGCAAAGTGTAATTTTGTTCATCTATTTGAAATAAAATTACGATTTTTTCCGAGGAAAAAAAAAAACAAAATTGTTACTTTTCTATTTCAACATTAAGTGAACTCAAAAGGTTCCCTAGTCTCTATTTGTATACAAGTATTCAAATGTTCATGGTTCTCACCCTTTTTTTGGAAAATCAACCAATGAACTAACAAGATTGTTCCCTTTTCTTGAAAAACTTATCTGCACAAAATGAGGGAATGATAGACATATTTGCTCCTAAAATAGTGGTAATGTCCCAACAACACTTTTGTGAAAGTTCCATAATTCCTAAAATCATTGTTGGGATTTAGGAGCGGTTATGACTCTGAGTCGATACTTTTTCTACTGCAAACTCCTTCAACAACATTGAACTCGTGATCACAACTAAAACTTTGCAGCAAATATCCATATGATGCTTAGTAACTCAACATCCCATTGTAAAATGGTCGATTTAGTTCCAAGTACATGCTTCAAAAGTGACCAATGCTTCAACCTGTGCCTACAACCAAAACTACTACCAATCCTCCTTATATGAATTCATGCAACTTGTTCTCAATTTGATTAAATCTTTATCTATAATTCATGAAAACCAAGTATGAAATCATGCTTTCCCAAAAGATAAAAATAATGCATGAAAATGTGACGAAATATTGTTCGTTCACTGAGTAAATATCCAAAATAGATATGCAAGTATAAAAGAACCCGTACAGATAAATATAAATAATATGAGAAAGGTAAGAGATGATATGAGATACAATGATAGTGTTGTATATATACAAATCCTAAAGGGACTTAAAGTAATTGTTCATGAAGAGATGTGTCCCTCAGTTAACTATAATTTATTATTATTGTGTGTGTGTGTGTGTTACATTGCCTTCCCCTTTTCAATGCTTTGTCCTCAAAGCATAATTATTGAAAAGATTCCATTTAACTCTCTTTATGGTTTGCAATGTCTTCCCAATATCTTTTGTGCTTGTAACCGCAAAACTTGACGAAACAAGATGATATGATTTATGAATTCCCAAGTAAAATAGTTGCAACGAACATGAATCGATCCACCCCAAGTTGATCTTTACTATAACTTTTTGTTGATCGACTATTTGGATGGAACTTCTGATTTCAGCTTCCACACAAGTTGTCAATTTTGCCTCTCTTTTTTTTACATTTGTAGTTCATCTATATGAAAGAAAAATATTGTTTATATATCTTTTGATCTTCTCATTGTCCATATTGATTCTTGTGATTTGGATGATGATAATGCATCCTAATATTTTGTGATTGTTCCTTGGAACCATATTTTCTTGATGTGTGTAGTGATTTGTCCATATAAGCATTCTCCTGAATTTGAGCACCGACTGACTCTGTATTGGTTCCCTTTTCTGATGTCTAAATTTGAGCATCTGATAACTTCTATATTAGGTCAGTCATATTTCCTTTGTCAACTAATGATCTTTTGCGATCTAACTCTTCTTGTAAATATTTCTTATCACGCTTTAGATTTTTAATTTGTGTAAGTAAGTCCTAATTATGTTGTCTTAAATGTAAGAGTTCTTCCTTTTTATCTGACTTGACGTCTTTATTTGTTTATTCTAGATTCTTCATTTTGTTGTCCTTTAATCTTTTAATTTGATCAAGCAATATTTGATTAAGTTTCCTTAGGCGGGATTTGTCTTCATCTTTTTCAGATAATTTATTCTTTGGGATCTTGATTTCCTTGTTGTAAATTTTTATCATCTTGTTTTTTGTCTTTTCACTTCCTTATTTTTTCTAGTGAATTTTGACAATGATTTTTTAAGCGTGATGTTTTTTCATCCTTCCCTGGTAATTTCTTCTCAAGGTCTTGATTAGTTTGTTCTAACTTTTGATTTTGATTTTTTAGGCGATGATTCTCTTTCTTTGTTAACTCATTAAAATAATTCCCCTTTTTAATCTCAAATTGTAATTGTCTATTGTCTGCTTTATAATGTCTTATCTCACCCATTAATAATTGTAATTGTGTCTATATTTGTAAATCTGTAATTGTCATATTTTGCGACTTATGATTATGTGATGTACTTCTCAGACAATAAGTAAATGTAGTGAATGCAAAAAATCCAATATATTTTACCTTAATTACTTCTTTTTTTCAATATACCTAAAATACTTTTTTTTAATTAATTCTTCAATATATATCTCCTTTCTATATATACTTAAAAAATCCTTTTAAAACATCCTCTTTTACACCTTGATATTACTGTAACCCTTTTATATATTTATCTATAATATTCCATGTTTAAGTACCTTAAAATATGTTTCTCTCCACTTAAACTTTATCACCTATATGAAATATTTCTTGTATGTCTCCTCGAGTTACTAATTGATATGCACTACTTTATTGCGTTGAAGAGGCGCATTCTACATCCCAGTAGAGGGATGTGTAACTCCTTACGTGCTCATACTGGAGTTGACACGTGTCCTTTTTAAAAAATAATAAAATATTGTAAAAAATAACAAGTCCCCTCAAATTAGATTTAAACATTTACACTTACAATGGCATATATATAAAACTACACAAATTAGATAAATTAAAACCCTTCCTCGACATTTGCACTTAAAAAAAAAATGGTTTGAGCCTTGAGAGATTTGATTCTTCCCGACGCTTGGTATATCTCCTTTTAAGATGGATCTATACTAGTTATTT
The DNA here is from genome assembly GCA_027924585.1 of Larix kaempferi. Taxonomy (NCBI): domain Eukaryota; kingdom Viridiplantae; phylum Streptophyta; class Pinopsida; order Pinales; family Pinaceae; genus Larix; species Larix kaempferi. The sequence continues at coordinate 5,760,525 of BSBM01001229.1, read as the reverse complement.
TTCAACGATTCAATTTTATTTTATTTCCTTTCTGTAATTCAGATGTGAATTAAACTTTTTACAAAAGGACTATTCTATTTTCAATTGTTCCTTTCGTCCACTAAGTAGCCTTTGAATAATTAATATTTAACCTTAATGAACACCACTTCTTTAGGTGTCACGAGTCACAACTTGGTCATATATTCTTGCAGTGAACCTTTTATAAGATGTCGTTACTTATAATGTTTTATTTCTTTTCTATTAAATCATCTTTTTTTCCATGGAAAAAAAATCGTGTTTCCTTTGTATTAAAGTAAGCACTTTTTACATGACCAAAAGCGGCCTCAATACAATATTATAGTCTCGGGATAGAGCCATTTATATTCATCAATATGAAAAATATCATCATGTTCTATTCCTTTTAGTGGAATCTAAAAAAATACTTTGATATGATTGTTCATTTACATCATCCATATAGGTATGATGAGCTACAGTCCTTATAATAGATATTGATCCTAATTGTATCCCAATGATCAAAATGAGAGAGGTCATGGATCATCTTCAGTGATGGTATCATTGTCACTTTCCCATTTCTACCATATTCCATTACCAAATTGGAGCCCAAGTTTTGATAATCGATCTGCCGCATGATTCCTTTCTCTGTACACATGCTGTAAAGTGATATTTTGGAAATGCTTCGCGAATTTGTCAACCTCCTTGAAAATGGCTGCTAAAAGGATATTCTAGGTTTTCATTCATGTTTCAACCATATTATAACTATGGAGGAGTCACCAAAAACCTGAATGTTGCGAATGTCCATAGAGATGGCAAGTTGTAAAGTGAATTTAACAACCATAAGCTTAGCTCGGTTGTTGGACCTTGGTCCTGTTGAGGCTGCAAATTTAGTCAATATACAATCATTGAAGAAAATAACTCCTCCCGCTCCAACTCTAGCAGGGGCCCCTTGTGTTACGCCATTGAAATAACACCAAGGAAAATATTTGTCCACCTCTTCATCAAAGATAATCCATGGCATTCTAGCAGTAGAATTCGGATTCATGGTCTCCACGATACTCAAGCTCTTATATGCATAGACCTCTGGAGGGATGTACTTGTCCTAAAAAATGGAGTGGTTACGGGTGATCCATGTGTTCTGGACAATAATATGTGGCAGAGCCAAAAATTTATTTGCATGGGGAGCTTCGGTCCATGATCTAAATGCTTCGGATAGGTTGTTTCCATTCCATACATGTTGGAGACCTTTGATGCAGATTATTGAATGTCATATTCTCATAATATAAGAACAGCTAATTAGCAGATGCTTAGTGGTCTCTTCATGAACTTTGTATAGCGCACAGTGACCAAGACCTTCATACATATTGCTTTGAAGATGAGATCAAACTGGTATTTTATCCATCAATGTTGACCAATAGTAAAGTGTCATCTTCAAAGAACATGCAATATTCCATATCACTACGAATCACCATCTCAGGTCTAGTATAATCCTCTCATTACAAAGGACCTCATATCCAATCTTGGGCGAATAATATCCTCCTTTCTTGTTCGAGGCCCATACTATGTCATCTAGCTTATCCACCAGTCTGATAAATTGTGATCATAAACCATTGATATAAATATCCCATAACAATTTATCCTCTTTTCTTAACCTAAAAAAATATGTGTCTAGCCATCCTTGATGATGAATGTTGGATTGAGCAGGATCCTTGATCTGTGACAAAAAGTGAAGCCCCCTATCCTGGAGATGCACTATCACGTGATCAGGAAGCCTAAAAACTTCATCGTTTCCAATCCATGGTTCGATGCCCAGTATTACCTTGACACCATCACCTATATTCCACTGTATCCCATCCGCAAATAGATAAAATGCGTCCAAATCTGCTTTCCACATCATGGAGGTATTCTTATGTCGATTAATTCTAATCCTAAACCAGTCTTCAATAGAGAGAGGAGTAATGTACTTGACATAAATGACCTGGGTCCAAATGTTGTTGCATTTGAGTAAACTCCAAATGCTTTTGGCTGCTAGAGCTTTCTAAAGATAGTCGATTGTTTAATACCCATCCTCCCCAAAACTTCGGGAAGGTGATCCTATCTGATGCTATCCAATGAAAACACAATGTAGAATTTTTCCCTTTCCATAGGAAGTTGTTGTAAATCTTTTGAATTGTGTTTAGAAATCCAAACGGAATATGAGCCATGGTCATCCAATAAACAGGAAGCACCTCAAGAACATATTTGATGAGAATAATTCTTCCACCTTTAGAGAGACAAATATTGCACCAAAGATGAATCTTTTTTTTTATTCTCCCTACCAACAAAGTCTAGTCCTTAATGCCATAATCATTAGGCTTAAGAGTATATCCCAGATACAATATACCCTGCTCAACAATAACCACCTTGTATGGAATTTGTTGAATAATCCATTCCTTAATATCATCATCCGTATTCATAACATAAATAGAAGACTTATGAATATTAATGGTCATGCATGTGGCCTCCGCAAATCTGTCAAGGATCCTTGATATATTAGCAATATCCCTTCTAGATCCCTCGGCAAAAATCATAACATCATCAACAAAAAGGAGGTGAGTAACACTGAAGTTTGGCGCAATCTTGATACCAAAGAAAGATCTTGTTGCCTTGGCTTGTATAATGGTTCGACTCAACCCCTCCATAATGAGAAGGAATAACAAAGGGGATAAGGGGAAGCCTTGACAAAGTCCCCTCTCTAGTCTGAAAAAAGTCGAGGTTGAGGCAATGACAAGGACTACAAAAGAGACAATCTGAATCAAAGACATTATCTAGTTAACCATCAGAAGTGGGAACCCAATTTGAAGAACGACCAATTGCAGATAGGTCCATTTAACCTGATCATATGCTCACCGGAGATAAATCTTGAGGATAGCTGTGGGAAATATTTTTTTCTTTGAGAAATGAAGGACTTCCTGAGCCATGCCTATAGCATCATGAATGAGTCTACCCTTGAGAAAGTCATGATGTTCCAAGGGATCCCCTTGGAAAGGATACCCTTGATTATGTTCGTTGTTAGTCCTAGAAACGTTCTAAGGCTATATTTAGAACTGTGCCTGGGCATCAATAAGATCTTCTAAATTCTTTACTTCATCAAAATCACTTTTACCAGAAAATGATGTAGATATCCAATCTTGAAATATATGGGCAGTATTTCAATGTGCCAGAAACCAAACTTTGAGTATCATTAATGGAAAATGAAATGGAATAAAGTAAAGGTATTGTAGAGAGTAAATCTTTATTCTATGTTGAAGAATGACGTGTTGAGCCTAGGAGGGGAATTCAACAGTCTTAAAAAAATGATCACAACACCACCACTGAATAATACGAGGATATCACCTCCAGACAAATTAACATGAAAACTTCATGTGCTAACCATCTTAGAAGAAATCATTCAAGCAACTGCACTCATATTAAATCCAGAAATAGATTTATGAATCATACAAAATATGAAAGAGATGAATAACAGGAGAAAATACTAACTGTACACATTAAAGTTTTGAATCCATAAAAGCTTCAAGATTAGGAAAATGATAATCTTCTTTCTGTATTGATCGAACTTTCAAATATTAGAAGTGATACTTCTTACAAAAGAGAGTCGACCTTTTTGCTATTGTCGATTCTACTATATATAGCCTTTCGGGCATTTACAAAAATGAATTTTCACCAAGAGTTTGTTACAGACCAACAACTTATGAAATTATGTTTGTGATTTACAACAAAAATCTGTTACAAAAGGAACAACCTTAAGGACTAAGGTTGACTAGCATGTTGTTGGGATTGGGACCCGCTCGCTTGCTGAGGAAGGATACCATGTTGACTGGAAGAGGCTTTCGTTGTGGGCTACGTGGTCGAAGCCTCGACTATCGCTTGATTTCTCATGAACTGCTCTGACTGCTTGACTGTGAAAAACATGGTAATAGCCTTCCAATTCCTACCCATAGGGTAGCCATAGAACTTGAGCTCTCTAAGGGCTGAATCCAACTTGGTACAGTGTTCAAAAGAGGCCTTAGGTAGGCCTTTAAAGATAACCAGGAGGCAGTTAAGTATTTTAAAATTGGAATTTAGCTTGTCCACATCATCCTTCCCACTGAGCTCTTGTAGGGTGTCCGTTAAACGGATCTCGGTGTTTCTTGCTTCTGCCATTAGGGAGACGTACTCCTTCTTTGGGTAAAGATCCCCATTTCTATCCCAGAAGGATGGGAGACCAAGGGAGAAAACTTTCTTGAATAGTTCTGCAACATTGCACCGCCATATCTGAAACGTTTTGAGCCAGTGCTCCGTTAGTAATCACCTTATTTGCTTCCATCACTATATTAGTACGATCCTGGATGGAATAATTTTTAAGCTCCTCGAATGTTTTCTCATTCAAGAAGTCAATCACCTCTCGGGCGATCTCGTCTTTTTTACCTATACTACTTTCCACGGTCCGTGCCTCTTGTGCGACAATTATAGCAATCTCGAATTCCTCTTGTGCTATGCTGAAATGAATCCATCGCAAGCTTATCAAAGCTGCCACCTGTTCCCATATCGCGAACTTGGCACCTTTAATCAAAGGCTTGACAATTAGCTTCCTAGATAGCTCTTGAATCTCAACACGTAGTTCATCACTAGCTTGCTGTATTTCTGAGATGAATTGATCTCTCTTGACCAGATTTCCAATTATATAAAAAATCTCATCACACTTAGCAGTAGGTCTTGAACCTGGTTCATCTTGGCATCCTTGATGCTCATCTCATCTATCGCTTGAACCAACCTATTAGCACAATCTGAAACTGAGGAGGCTTGGAGGGAAGGTGCTTTATGCTGAAGAATCTCCTGGTTCTTCCTTCTTGCGACCTCCAAATCACCTTCTAATGAGACGATCCTTTCCTTGAGTGCTTGGTCGTCAGGTACTGACTTTTCCAGCTCTGACTGTATCGCAACCACTTCCGCAGTCTGCGAGTGCTCAATAGTAGGAATACTGAGCTTCTTTCTCAGGGTTGCGATTTCTTTATTTGTTTCTTTTAGCATGGCCTCTAATAGAGCCCCATCACTGGGATTTTATACTGCTTTAACAACTTACTGCTCCAATTCAGCTATTTTCAGTTGCGTGGATTTATTTGAAGACTTCTCATTCTTCAGTTATTTCTCTAGTTTATGCACTATGGCCTGTATCCTGTGAGTGCTCATGGTGAACTTACACAAATCTATGTATACTGCCTCTCATGTTTGTCGATGCAACTCCATGGTGTCTTTAGACGGGATCTCATCCAACTTTATGGTTATCTGGGTGGATTTGAAATTGGAGGGTATTTTCTTCACCCTGGCGCAATCTGCTCTAAGATAGCCATCTTCAGGTCTCCCTCCTTAAGATCCAGTGCAGATAGCATTCTGGATTGCTTTCCTGTATCAAGCTCCTGCTTCGGGAATAGAGACTTTTCCAAGTCCGTGTTATCTTCTTTAATCTATGCATAGAGTCCAAAAAGACCTGCTTTGACAGGTGAAGTAGTGACTAAGGCTCCTTCCATAGACTGAGCATCCTGACTCTGCGGCCACGTAGCAGATGGGAAACTTTCCAGGATGACAGGTGTCACCGGAGTAGATGCTGACATACTCTTTGCGGTCGCACTGGACGTACCTTCTAGCTTCAACCTCTTTGTCCTCGGTCCTATACTGCCTGATTCTTCTTTCCTGGTTGAGGAAGTAGGTTCCGATGTCTCTCTCTTCCCTAATGTATCCATCTTAAGGGGTGTCAGAATAATTGTTGTTTCTGTGACCTTACCAGGACTCAGCGCAGCTTGACATTCTTCCCAACTATTTAAGTTGGTCATCTTGTCCAATAAAGGATGTGGCACGTGGGGGTAAGCAGCGGAACGAGATGCGTGCCTCTTCTGAGAGATGATCCCTCTGGGATCATAATTTTGTTTCATGCTTTCAGGGAAATTGTATGAAGCCAGCAACTCCTCGACCTCCTTCTGAGCGGCTCGTCTCTTCACTTTGAACGACCTTGCTTCATTAGAGACTTTAAAAGTCCCGGCATTGTTCCCCTTCATAAAGTGTACGTAGTCACAATTAAATCTCTGACGAATGTACTCTAATGCAAATAGTCAAGGAGTCAAGAATTCGGGTAACCTGTATGGAGCCAATTCTGCCCCGTACACTCGAATTTCTGTATGCTTTTCAAAACAAAACCAATCACCCACCGGCGCATTAGGATTTAGCTAGAGTAGTTGCTTGCTTTCCGGAAAGACTCTTGGTGGGGAAGCATCAAAGAGTAAAGTATAAACATTGGCAACCACTGTATCCACAAACAGGGAGAAATCCTTATGTGAGGGAGCCGTCAGTATAGACCTATCAAGATCATCCTTGTTGAAAGAGCTCTTGTTGCTGAAGATAATCATGTACAAGAGGAAAGAGCATAATCGAAACAATTTTCTCAATGAAAAGTTCTTCAGCTGGATATGAATTGACTGAGCTAGAAAGGCCGACCAATCCAACTTGACAGGAGTCTCCTGATGTGAAAGGTTCATCATAAAAAGCAAGCCGAACACAGCATCATCAATCACAATGTCATTGTTGTATCCAAGGAAAACACATATCATTGACAGTATCGGCTTAGCAGGATCTGCAAACATATCTAAGCTACAAAGGGAACTGTTGTCTGACAAGCTATCCCCAGGTGGCAACAACAACTGGATGAAGGCATCCCTACCTTCAGCGGGGAGCTCCCGCATCTTGTTTATTAAGACTTCCTCATCAAAATGAAAACCTAAGGCATCTTCGCGGGTGCCAGTTAATTCCATGATGAGCTCCTTGCTTATAGGGTAGACTACGTTTCCTTGCCGGGAAACAATGGCCTTCCTCTCCGGTACATAGCACTCCGCACACCACTGTATCACTTCGGGGAAAGGTCTGGTTACCGGGAGAATCATTCTAGCCAGTCCAGAAGGTGATGCATTAAAAATATCATCTCCGCTTTTTGCTTGCTCTACAGCATCAAGGGCTATCTGATGTAGGTAGGGGAAGGAGGAGATGGGGTCATGAACGTCAAAGAACTCATCGCTGAGGTGGTCGTCTAGACTGTTGGTCAAGGACGTGGAAGCGAACTCAGGGGCAAGCTCAGAGGCCATGTTAACGCAGGGGTGTGTAGAGGATGCAGACTCTGAATTGCTTCGGGATCCTTGGAGCAGACAAGTGCAGAGGATAATGACTGGAGAGAATCAGAGTTGGAGGAAGAGTGTGTAAATGGATCCTATGGGAATGTATTTATAGGGAAAGATTTGAAAAAGGTGGAAATAAATGCAGGAACTACGTGGAGAGTTGGGATTAGTTTGCGGGTTAAGAGGTAGATGGCCTCTTAAATGTTGGGGCACTTAATCGCAAATGCCGGCAGAAATGACCGTTTAAGTACGACTTAGGTTAATGCAAGGGGGGGAGGAATGTGATGCACTAGAATGCGGTGATATGTAAACAAAGGTGGTTTCAGGATCAAGATAGAATGGTTTAAGGAAATATTGTAACTTCAAAGAATATTATATTTGTATATTATTTATTCTGGAGATGTTCCATACCTCCGATGTGATTATACTATAAATCCGGAGATGTTTATTCCTCCGAGTTGGGTGTGGTAACTAGGGTTATTAGACCCACCATGTGGGGGTCGGACCAGTCAGTTATAATGGGGTATTTAACCTAATGGTTAAATACGAGCCTACATGTACTTGTGTAAAATACATATCAGAGTAGTGTATAAATAGAGGAGGTGTGTTCCTCATTTGACTCACTCACACACTTAAGGATAACGCACTTGTGGAGGAGAGGTCTGCTATTGTGGAGGAGGAGATCATGTCTCAGGGTTTCATCTTTGTATATTGCTGGTCATCTATATTGAGGAAGCTTTGCTGGGTTTTCTACCCCATGAGGGTTTCCCAGGATAAATCTCTGTCTCTTGTGTTTATGCTGTGCTTGTTGTTTCTTCAGTGATCCTGTATATGCTATTATTGTGAAATGGAATGTAATGCTGCTATTTTCTATCTTAGCATATTGAATTTTAACATGGTATCAGAGCTAACCTGAAGGAAGACAAGGTATGGCACTAAAGACACTTGCTTTACTTACGACAATTTGAAGGTTAGGGTTTTACATAGCAAAAACAAGTCATCGTAGCCCTTTCGCTATAAATCCGTTTTGGAAAAGTTTTCGGATCTGAAATTGTTACAGGACGAAGATTAAATCTCCAGGTACCTTGTGTCCAAAGGACAACCTCTAATTCGTTGTACTTTGTGATTTATGATCTATACAATATAGGGTTTCTGCCTCTTCCAGATCTGAGTCAAAATCAGGTGACCTTGGGAAAAAGGTCATATCTTGGGCTAGGAAGCTCCAAATGAAATTTCGTAAAAAGTGACAGGTAGTACACAGTCTGTACTATCTCAGAAAACGTTTTCAGAGGCCGAAGTTGAACCAGTGACATGTGGCACTCCGTACAAGTTCGCCCTCCTGTATTATCCCATAAACAGGTCATGTTGCGACACTTGGCATAACTCTCTCTCAGAGAGTCCAATTGAGGTCAGACCTGTCAGGATGGAAATATAACAGGCCGATCTACCTCAAAAAAAAATTTCAGAGGCCGAAGTTCAAACAGTGACACGTGGCACGCCGTACAAGTTCGCTCTTCTGTTTTATCCCAAAACAGGTCACGTTGCGACATTTGACATAACTCTCTCTCAGAGAATCCAATTGAGGTCAGACCTGTCAGGATGGAAAGATAACAGGTCAGGCTATCTCAGAAAACTTTTTCAGACCCTGTGGATTGAAAAGTTGGGAGTTACACCAGAAACAATCAGGTACATATTTCTGTCAAAACATAATTATGTTTGAATACCTTTATTCATGGCTTCCGGAATTTAGGGCTTTGAAGAAAGTTGGAATTTTTGTAAACGGATACCACGGCTGAATGCTACTCATCAAAATAGAAATTTAGAGACCAAGATCAGATTTTTTGGTTGGGCAGAAGGTCGGGCTTGATCAAACCCTAGTTCGGGACTTTGATCAGAAAAGTGGAAAATTAGGGCTTCTGTAAAAATGGGAATTTTTGAAATCTGTGACTATGGCTGGAAGCTCCTCAGAAAAATAGAAGCTTAGAGCTTTGGATCAAACATTTTGATTGGGCAGAAGAGTGGGATTCACCAAACCCCAGTTCAGGGTCACATCTAGTGAATCCGGAAGTTTCAAAGGCAAAATTGAGGAGTGAAACTTTGCAGTTTTCAAATTCTGAATATATCAGTTTGATCAGCTCATCAAGGCGCATATTTCTATCCTTTCGGAAGTTTGAAATTCAAAGTTTGAATTTTTGGGGTTTCTCTGACAAACCCATATCCAGCTCCAGGTCCAGTTCTTGCAAATCAAGTGGATAGGGTTAATCCTAGAAGAAGATGGATTGGTCACCTGCATAAGTGAAGGAGTTACTGTTTCAGAGGGAGATGAGGCTAAGGCTTTACATAAGGAGATTACAAGCGATCTCGACAGGTATGACTCATCGAGGTATGTTTTGAGATTTGTTCATGATTAAGTTTATGGTATGTTTGTCTCCATGTTATTACGGTTAGTACAATCTTGATTTTAGATTTGTTGTATCACCTTAACAAAATTATGAATGCATGATAGAAGATATTCATTGGTTAGGGTGTTGACACTTATGATTGTACTAATGCATTATGATGTTGTGTGAGGTTGATGTTGTCTACTAACAAGATACAGGTACATCACAAAAGACAAATCAGGCTCCATGACCATGAAAACATGAAGACAAAGACTCATCCATAATCTTTGTTCTACTTACGAGGTATGTATGACTTTGTTATATTATGCTTAACCTATGAGACATGCAGGTTCTAACTCAGGATCTCTAAATCATTGAAGAGATTGTTTAGGTATGTTGTACATAACCAAGTAGGTATACTAATCCAGGTATGTTTCCCATGAATCTTACCTTGTGTTAGGATCCCTTATATAAGTATACTTGGAATGATTGGTTATGCTTATTCATAAAGTTAGTAATCAAGGGATTATGCATATTATATCTTTTATCTTGATTGATGATATGCATGAGTAAAAGAAGACTTCCCTGAAATCTTGAATACTAATGTTTATTAACTATAATCATGACTATACATTTTCAAGATTATTTAGTACTATAATGTTTTGATAGCATTTAGAATATACTAATGAGTGTATGTTTGTGTATGAGATCATGAGGATGACTCTTGAGCATGCACAGTGGTACAGAATGAATAGAAGTTCAAAAGACATACAGAAGATCAAGCGGGAGGCAGCCACACAAACATAAAAGATAAGTATTTGAGTTGCTATTTGAAATAGTAATGATATTGCCTGTAATAGGTTGTATGCATATTTGTATTCCTAGAATATATAATGCTGAGTGTAAACATTCATAGAGCATTGAACAGTATACAACTAATGTGCATATGTTTGGTAAGTTGGACAAACATTCCATTGTTGCTTGTCTAGAATGAAACCTCTTTGCTGACATGCTGAGAGTTGTGCACACTCTCGATAGTATGTTCTGGTAGAGATGGAAGGCATCTAGATAGCCACTGTATGCATACAGGATATGGGAAAGTGTTGTGCCAAAGTATTGGTCAAAATAGTTGCATCACTATGTAAATGATATCTGTATGCATAATAGGTTATCATGTCAATATGATTTGATGATTATGAAGTATTACTAATCATGTACTTAATTTTGATTTGTAGGAAAGGTCATGAAGAATGATGGACACCGTACAAGTGGTGGATGTTCAAACAAGAAGATTTACAAATCAAACAAAATATAGAAGGCTCATGGCTAGAAGATTCTCTTAGAAAGGGGAAGAGAATCACGACAAGATGTTTGCTCCAAGTATGGTGTAATTAAAGAAGAAGTGTGAATCAGGTTCTGCACAGGTCCCAGGATCGATAATAAATTGATAAGCTTAATGATCACCATGGGTGATGTGGATCTCAACCTTTGCTACAAGGTTGAATATGATTTCTATACACATATGACATGGATGCAAGAAGGAACTCACCACAGATTTCAAATGATATTGAGGCTCATATCAGTAGACCCATCTAACGAGAGATGGCACAGATAGATATGCAGAAGATCATTCAATGCAGAAATGAAAATGAAAGATCTCAAATTGACGCTTTACTTCCTAGGGCTAGAAGTATGGCAAGGATCAGAAGGAATATTTCTCAACCAGGGAAAGTATGATGAGAAATATGACTTGAGGTGTTGGAATGGCCACTCTTATGGATTCCAACTTGAAGCTGTTAGGGGATAACTCATCAGAGTTAGTGGATATAACTCTGTACAGTCAAATTATTGGGTCATTGATGTATCTAACATATACTAGATTAGATATATGCTTTGTTGTGAATACCTTGAGTCAGTATCTAGTGGAAACTAGATGTTTTCACCTGATAGTTGCAAAGCATGTGATGAGGCACCTAAAGGATACGATAGACTTTGATCTGTGCTATCTTGGAGATCATGACTTCAGATGGCTACTCAAATGATGATTGGGCAGAAAGTGTATCAGACAAGAAGAACACATCAAGAGGATGTTATTGTCTGGGATTAGCCATGATCTCGTGGTTTAGCTGGAAGCAGTCTAGTGTGGCTCTCAGCACAAGCAGAATATATGGTTGTTTGCTCTGCTAGTTGTGAAGAAGTTTGGCTTCAGGATTGTTTGACTTAGAGATAGAACCAACTGTGATCCTATGTGACAAATAGAGTTGTATCAAGATGACATAGAATCCAGTGTTCCATGATAAGTCAAAGATCATAGGGATCTAACAAGATATGACACAGAAAGGAACTATAAAGTTTGAATTCGTAACAGGTTACCGATGTACTAACCAAACCTCTACCTCAAGTGAAGAAGTTACCAACATACTAACCAAGCCTCTGTCTTGAGTGAAATTTGAATACTTTCGAGACAAGCTTGGTGTAGCTCAAAAGGACCCTCCTCGAAAGGGGGAGTAGTATAGTCACTGATGATGAGATTGTCTCATCGAACAACAAGGTCGATGATGAGGTAACCTGTTCTCTACACCTAGATACTTAGAAATATTTAGATTTAGGACTCGTATACTTAGAATACTTAGTTTTACTTATACATGCTTTTGATGTTATATGTATTAGTAAGAATACATGCTTTTGATGATAAGATGTATTGGTAAGAATACATACTTTTGATGATACATGTATTGATTAATGTACTTGTATGGTTGAGGATACTTGTACTTGTATTGATGAGAATACATGTGAGGATTGTATCATCCTTGAACACTTGTTCTAAAGTGAGCCGTAGACAGGTGTCTCCGAGAAAGAAGAGGGATTGTATCATCCCTGGACTTCAGTTCCTCAATTGATCCGTAGACGTATAGTCTCCGAAAATGAAGTCCTTAGTGGACAGATAGGGATTGTATCATCCCTGGAACTTGGTCCCTGAATTGAGCCGTAGACGTGAGGTCTCCGAGAATGAAGTCCTTAGTGGACAGTTGAGGGGATTGAATCATCCCTAGACTTTCAGTCCTAAAGAGAGCCATATACGTGAGGTCTCCGAGAATGAAGTCCTTAGTGGACAGTTGAGGGGATTGGATCATCCCTGGACTTTCAGTCCTAAAGAGAGCCATAGACGTGAGGTCTCCGAGAATGAATTCCTTAGTGGACAGTTGAGGGGATTGGATCATCCCTGGACTTTCAGTCCTAAAGAGAGCCGTAGACGTGAGGTCTCCGAGAATGAAGTCCTTAGCGGACAATTGAGGGGATTGGATCATCCCTGGACTTTCAGTCCTAAAGAGAGCCGTAGACGTGAGGTCTCCGAGAATGAAGTCCTTAGTGGACAGTTGAGGGGATTGGATCATCCCTGGACTTTCAGTCCTAAAGAGAGCCGTAGACGTGAGGTCTCCGAGAATGAAGTCCTTAGTGGACAGTTGAGGGGATTGGATCATCCCTGGACTTTCAGTCCTAAAGAGAGCCGTAGACTTGAGGTCTCCGAGAAGTGGGGATTGTATCATCCCCGGACTGCGGTCCCTGAATTGATCCGTAGACGTGAGGTCTCCGAGAAGTGGGGATTGTATCATCCCCGGACTTAGGTCCCTGAATTGATCCGTAGACGTATGGTCTCCGAGAAGTGGGGATTGTATCATCCCCGGACTTAGGTCCCTGAATTGATCCGTAGACGTGAGGTCTCCGAGAAGTGGGGATTGTATCATCCCCGGACTGCGGTCCCTGAATTGATCCGTAGACGTGAGGTCTCCGAGAAGTGGGGATTGTATCATCCCCGGACTGCGGTCCCTGAATTTATCCGTAGACGTGAGGTCTCTGAGAAGTGGGGATTGTATCATCCCTGGACTTAGGTCCCTGAATTGATCCGTAGACGTGAGGTCTCCGAGAAGTGGGGATTGTATCATCCCCGGACTGCGGTCCCTGAATTGATCCGTAGACGTATGGTCTCCGAGAAGTGGGGATTGTATCATCCCTGGACTTCAGTCCCTGAATTGATCCGTAGATGTATGGTCTCTGAGAAAGTGATTTTTTGATGTGGTTACTTGTATCGGTAGGATACTTGTATTGATGATGTGGTTACTTGTATCGGTAGGATACTTGTATTGATGATGTGGTTACTTGTATCGGTAGGATACTTGTATTGATGATGTGGTTACTTGTATCGGTAGGATACTTGTATTGATGATGTGGTTACTTGTATCGGTAGGATACTTGTATTGATGATGTGGTTACTTGTATCGGTAGGATACTTGTATTGATGATATGGTTACTTGTATCAGTGTGGATACTTGTATTGATGATATGTACACTTGTATTGGCATGAATACGTGTATTAATGATGTGGATACTTGTATTGTTATGGATACCTGTATCGATGACGATGCTGATGATCGTGTGATGACGATGTTGATGATCATGTGATGACGATGCTGATGATCGTGTGATGACGATGCTGATGATCGTGTGATGACGATGCTGATGATCGTGTGATGACGATGCTAATGATCGTGAGATGACGATACTGATGATCGTGAGGATCCAGATGTTGATGTTGTTGTAGCTATTTGAGTGCTGCAGAAGATAAAGACTCAGTACTGAAGATGTTGATGTTCCAGTATTGAAGATGTTCCAGTAACTGCTTGAGTTACTGATGATGTTGAGAAAGATTCCAATGATTTATAGATGTATCATGTATGATGTTGATGACTCCTTGCTCGTGCAGATACTGTTATAATATCCTTCTCGTTAAGGGGGAGTGTTGAAATATTGTAACTTCAAAGAATATTATATTTGTATATTATTTATTCCGGAGATGTTCCATACCTCCGATGTGATTATACTATAAATCCGGAGATGTTTATTCCTCCGAGTTGGGTGTGGTAACTAGGGTTATTAGACCCACCATGTGGGGGTCGGCCCAGTCAGTTATAATGGGGTATTTAACCTAATGGTTAAATACGAGCCTACATGTACTTGTGTAAAATACATATCAGAGTAGTGTATAAATAGAGGAGGTGTGTTCCTCATTTGACTCACTCACACACTTAAGGATAACGCACTTGTGGAGGAGAGGTCTGCTATTGTGGAGGAGGAGATCATGTCTCAGGGTTTCATCTTTGTATATTGCTGGTCATCTATATTGAGGAAGCTTTGCTGGGTTTTCTACCCCATGAGGGTTTCCCAGGATAAATCTCTGTCTCTTGTGTTTATGCTGTGCTTGTTGTTTCTTCAGTGATCCTGTATATGCTATTATTGTGAAATGGAATGTAATGCTGCTATTTTCTATCTTAGCATATTGAATTTTAACAGTCATGAACTTCAAAGAACTCATCGCTGAGGTGGTCGTCTGGACTGTTGGTCAAGGACGTGGAAGTGACCTCAGGGGCAAGCTCAGAGGCCATGTTAACGCAGGGGTGTGTAGAGGATGCAGACTCTGAATTGCTTCGGGATCCTTGGAGCAGACAAGTGCAGAGGATAATGACTGGAGAGAATCAGAGTTGGAGGAAGAGTGCGTAAATGGATCCTATGGGAATGTATTTATAGGGAAAGATTTGAAAAAGGTGGAAATAAATGCAGGAACTACGTGGAGAGTTGGGATTAGCTTGCGGGTTAAGAGGTAGATGGCCTCTTAAATGTTGGGGCACTTAATCGCAAATGCCGGTAGAAATGACCGTTTAAGTACGACTTAGGTTAATGCAAGGGGGGGAGGAATGTGATGCACTAGAATGCGGTGATATGTAAACAAAGGTGGTTTCAGGATCAAGATAGAATGGTTTAAGGAAACCGCTTTCTGGGTCCCGACTCAACGAGAGGCCGCCACGTGTTGCTAGCGGTCTTCGTTCAGGAGTGACTTCAGAGTGCTAAAGTTTGAGTAGTTTGGGCATCCTGAAGCAATGACGGTCGTTGATCTTGTGTTCTAACCTCCTTGGGATGGGATCGCTTTTCGATGCATCCTTTGCATGTGGAGCCCACTTCCACCGTCGGTCAACTGCCCAGCGGCTTGCAGTTAGGGAAACCACTGTAGCCGCTTTCTGTGGTTTCAGGGGACCGAAAATATGGTTTACGAAAACCATTTTTTGCCCCCTGAATGATTGCGGGGCTGACACCTGTCACCGACGATTTTTTCATCAGGGGCGCCTTCAGAGTGTTAAATCCCGGGGTTTTTCCGCATCCTGACTGGATCTTGTCTGTCGATGTTTTCCCTTTGATTTTTTGAGATACCCGCTAGCTCCTGCAGTTCCATGAGGGAGATTCCGTCCGTCATATAGCATTTTTTGCTCAGTGGTGACGATATCTTTTTGCGGTGCATCTAGGCTGCCCGCGACTGGTCCCGTTGATGATAATAGTACTAACATTGGATCCAACGAGGACAACCCTTTTCTCCATAAGGGATTGAGAACTGTAGACGAGTGCCTTCTAAGTCCATTGGGTTGTGGAGTCATGCCCTTTTTTAACCTCTTCCAACAAGTAACTGCAAATGCTGAGAAAGAATGATAGCAAAATAATGCTACTGATGTGGCAGCGAAAGGAAACTTATGTTACATGTATGATACAAAGGTATTATGATCGAGCTGGATGTAGACTTCTAAAAACGTTTATGGAATCTCCCCTCAAGGTCCGCCCATGAATCGTAGAATTTCCTATGGTTGGCTCTCTTTTCCAAAAATTCCTTTTGAAAACAACGTTTGACAAATATTTGATCAGCTACTATTTTAAACTTGTTCTGGTGCCTCTTGATGGAACCCTTGATTCTTTTGCGACCATCAGGTGGCTGCCAACCATTCGTATTTTCCGGGGTAGTGTGAGATTTCCCTTCTGCCTCAAAATTTAGCTTTGTTTTTTTGGGGAAAATGAAACTACTGAGCGGTTTACCATGGTCCACTGTTAACTTAGATTTCCCTGAAACTACCAACTCAACAACCATTGACAAATTAATAACCTGATGGCCCAGGAGGGGAGATTCATACCCGTTGGCATTGTTTATTTCATTTGAGCCCATCTTAACAGGCAGATCAGTTTCACCTTTCGCAAATGAGACTGGTGTTGCCCCATCCCCAGAATTCACTTTAGTTGTAGCTTTTTCAAACCGTGTCTTCCCTGCTTCATCCCAGCCGTCCTTGTCAATGCATTTGAGCTCTGGTGATAGCGTCGTTTCCTCTATACATAGGTTTTCTACAGACAACATGTAGCAACTCAAATCCTCACCGTCTGAACCTACAGGATAATTCATTGGACTGTCGTGCTTGCTAACTACATAAGCCATCATGGCTTCTCAATACAATTTTCTAAATTTTCCTGCGACCATCGGTATCGTAGCGTACTTCATATCCATCCGCAGGGTTCCCCCCAACTCTTTCGTCCAATTTCTTGATAAGAGCATGCCATACTTTGTAGGAACATCTGCCACTACTACATCCATCTTTATACTTCTGGATGGTAGTTGAGCAAGAGTGACTATGTAGCCTGTTATCATACCTATGCATTTCACTTTACTTGAATCAAAACTATAGAGGTCGTGATAAGGCCATAATTACTTTGGGCATCAAATTGTGAGATGCTCCATAGTCCAGCATACAGTTGTGAAGTAACTTCTTGGGCCATTTCCTGTTATCAATGTGAGGGTTATATTGAAAGGTTGGAGGATGATCATTTAGATTTACAGAATCATGTTGATCACTGCTTTTGACCTTGAGAAACAACCTTTCAATATTTTTTTGATACACTGGATTCTTCATCAATTCAGTCAAGGGGATAACTATTTTTAGTTTACTCAATTCATGCTCTAGATCAAAAGAGGTAGATACTTCTTAACAAAATTTATCTTGATCTGAATTCTAAGGCGAGTTCTTGGGAGGAGTCCCATTCTGTCTATATGTCGCTTCGGGTCTTGGTCTCAAGTCGTACCTCCCTTGTCGGTTATCTGGTGGAGCATCATGCAAAAATGTATGACCCGAGAATTGATCCTTTTCTTGGAAATTCAACATATCTGAACCATTTTTCTTATACGAGAGTGAATTCTCGTATTCTTCTATAGTGAGGTGCATAGGGGAGGAATCCTCCTCCATCCAGTTCAAGTGCTCATCGAACTCTTCATATACTACTTCTGCCAAAAATTCGACCAGATTATTTTCATTTTCGCGGATGGGTGGCCTTAATGGTTGTTCCTCGTTCCTCTTTTCTCTGTATTCCATTTGAGGATTGTAAGGCCTTCTCCTTCAGCTTTTCCTTTATCTTTTGGTTCGATCTCATTGGTCATTTTTATCCTACCTCCTGCTCTCATGTTTCCTTCGACGTTTATGGCGTCATCTTGCATTTCACTAAGTGAGAGTGGTTTTCTTTCTCTCGATGTGATGGAAAAATTAGAGGGGAAGGATGCAACATATGTGACTCAAGATGTTGAATCAGTAGGTCGGATATCTTCAAGGATTCTGTAGTATATTTTGTTGAATCTAGCAGTAAAGTCCACCACGTTTTCAGAATTGCTTTTCTTTAGGGTGGAGAATTCCGTTAGGTAATAGACACTATCATGTTTAACTCCCCACTTCTTGACAAAGGTGGTTTCTAGAATCTCCATCATGCTGATGGAGGTGTTGGGTAGTGATCTGAACCACCTTCTGGCTTCTCCTTCTAATGACTGAGCAAAAACTCGCATGAACACATCATTGTGTTCGATCAGGATATTGTCAGTAAAATCTCAGAACCAGTCTACATGATCCTCGGCAAACGTTCCCTTGCTGCCATCATACTTTGGAAACAACTTCAGGTAGTGGGTAGGCATATCATTCAAGGGTGTGGGTAACCGCAGAGGTCCATGCCGGCTGGCCACCCTTATGGGAATTCTAGGTGGTGGTGGAGGTGGTCCTCTGCTTCCTCCTCCTGACATGAGGGGATTGGTAATCAGCTTCTTCGCTTGTAGAGAAATGAAGGAACTCGGCGAATTCGTATGAGTATGTTCGCTTATAGAAAGAATATTTTGAAATCTAGGAAAATCACGAGTGTGAGGATCCTGGGGAAAAGGTTCTCTCTCAGGGGTTTAGACAGTGATTTCAGATTGAGGGAACTGAGGTCCAAACAAAAGGGAGGAGAAACTTCGCTAATATTTTGGTGAAGTAGACTGGTATCTCCCACGTCTATGTCTCCAAGAAACTAAATCTTCTAGGGCCACAAATTCTTTGTGGCTTGGGTTCTGGAGGGTATGTCTTCGTCCAGATGTCAGGTTTGCTATCGTGGACTAGCCAAGTGGATTACAGTCTGCAACCCAATTTCATCCACTATGAAACAAGGAGCGGATAATTTTTTCGTTTTCCCCATGGAAGATTTGTCTTCTTGATTGTGTCTCCCCGGAAACGGCACCAAAAAAGATGTTAGTCCCAGAGACGTTCTAAGGCTGTCTTTAGAACTGTGCCTGGGCATCAATAAGATTTTCTAAATTCTTTACTTCATCAAAATCACTTTTACCAGAAAATGATGTAGATATCCAATCTTGAAATATATGGGCAGTATTTCAATGTGCCAGAAACCAAACTTTGAGTATCAATGGAAAATGAAATAGCATAAAGTAAAGGTATTGCAGAGAGTAAATCTATATTCTATGTTGAAGAATGGCGTGCTAAGCCTAGGAGAGGAATTCAACAATCTTAAAAAAATGATCACAAAACCACCACTGAATAATACGAGGATATCACCTCCAGACAAATTAACATGAAAACTTCATGTGCTAACCATCTTAGAAGAAATAATTCAAGCAACTGCACTCATATTAAATCCAGAAATAGATTTATGAATCATACAAAATATGAAAGAGATGAATAACAGGAGAAAATACTAACTGTACACATTAAAGTTTTGAATCCATAAAAGATTCAAGATCAGGCAAACGATAATCTTCTTTCTATATTGATCGAAATGTCAAATATTAGAAGTGATACTTCTTACAAAAGAGAGCCAACCTTTTGGCTATTGCCGATTCTACTATATATAGCCTTTCGGGCATTTACAAAAATGAATTTTCACCAAGAGTTTGTTACAACACAACAGCTTATTAAATTATGTTTGTGATTTTAAACAAAAATATGTTACAAAAGAAACAACCTTAAGGACTAAGGTTGACTAGCATGTTGCTGGGATTGGGACCCGCTCACTTGCTGAGGAAGGATACCATGCTAACTGGAAGAGGATTCCATTGTGGGATACGTGATCGAAGCCACGACTATCGCTTGATTGCTCGTGAACTGCTCTCATTGCTTGACTATGAGAAACCTGGTAATAACCTTCCAATTCCTACTCATAGGGTAGCCATAGAACTTGAGCTCTCTAAGGGCTAAATCCAACTCAGTACAGCATTCAAAAGATGCCTTAGGTAGGCCTTTAAAGATAACCTGGAGGCAGTTAAGTATTTTAAAATTGGAACGTAGCTTGTCCACAACCTCCTTCCCACTGAGCTCTTGTAGGGTATCTGTTAAACGGATCTTAGTGTTTCTTGCTTCTGCCATTAGGGAGACGTGCTCCTTCTCTGGGGAAAGATCCCCATTTCCATCCCAAAAAGATGGGAGACCAAGGGAGAAAACTTTCTTGAATAGTTCCTTGAAAGCATGCACATCCTACTTTAGTTGTGCCACCATATCTGCAACGTTCTGAGCCAGTGCTCCTTTAGTAATCACCTTATTTGCTTCCATCACTATATTAGTACGATCCTGGATGGAATAATTTTGAATCTCCTCGAATGTTTTCTCATTCAAGAAGTCAATCACCTCTCGGGAGATCTCGTCTTTTTTACCTATACTCCTTTCCACGGTCTGTGCCTCTTGTGCGGCAGTTCTAGCAATCTCAAATTCCTCCGGTGCTATGCTGAAATGAATCCACTGCGAGCTTATCAAAACTGCCACATGTTCCCATATCGCGAACTTGGCACCTTTAATCAAAGGCTTGCCAGTGAGCTTCCTAGACAGTTACTGAATCTCAGCACGTAGTTCATCACTAGCTTTTTGTTTTTTTGAGATGAATTGATCTCTCTTGACCAGCTTTTCATTCATATTAAAAAGCTCATCACACTTAGATTTTAGTTGGTCTTGAACCTGGTTCAGCTTGGCATCCTTGATGCTCATCTCGGCTATCGCTTGAACCAACCTATCAGCAGGATCTGAAACTAAGGACGCTTGGAGGGATGGTGCTTTATGCTGAAGAATCGCCTGGTACTGCCTTCTTGTGACCTCCAAATCACCTTCTAATGAGATGATCCTTTCCATGAGTGCTTTGCCGTCATTTACTGACTTTTCTAGCTTTAACTGTATCGCAACCACTTCCATGGTCTGCGAGTGCTCAGTAGTAGGAATACTGAGCTTCTTTCTCAGGGTTGAGATTTATTTATCTTTTTCTTTTAGCATGTCCTATCACTGGGATTTTGTACCACTTTAACGACTTGCTGCTCCAATTCAGTTGTTTGGCTTTATTTGAAGACTTCTCGTTCTTCAGTTGTTTCACTAGTTTATGCATTGTGGCTTGTAGCTTGTGAGTTGTCATGGTGAACTTATGCAAATCTCTATATACTGCCTCTCCTGTCTGTCGATGCAACTCTATGGTGTCTTTAGACGGGATCTCATCTTGCTTTATGGTTATCTGGGTGGCTTTGAAATTGGAGGGTATTTTCTTCCCCCCTGGCACAATCTGCTCTAAGATAGCATCTTCAGGGATCCCTCCTTAAGATCCAGTGCAAATAGCATTCTGGATTGCTTTCCTGTATCAAGCTCCTGCTTCGGGAATAAAGGCTTTTCCAAATCCGTGTTATCTTCTTTAATATGTGCATAGAGTCCAAACATGCCTGCTTTGACGGGTGAAGTAGTGACTAAGGATCCTTCCATAGACTGAGCATCCTGAATTTGTGGCCACGTAGCAGATGGGAAACTTTCTAGGATGACAGGTGTCACCGGAGTAGATGCTGACATACTCTTTGAGGTCGCACTGGACGTACCTTCTAGCTTCAACCTATTTGTCCTCGATCCCATACTGCCTGATTCTTCTTTCGTGGTTGAGGACGTAGGTTCTGACGTCTCTCTCTTCCCTAATGTATCCATCTTAAGGGGTGTCAGAATAATTGTTGTTTCTGTGACCTTACCAGGATTCAACGCAGCTTAACATTCTTCCCAACTATTTAAGTTGTCCATCTTGTCCAATAAAGCATGTGGCGCATGGGGGAAAGCAGGGGAACGGGTTGCCTGCCTCTTTTGAGAAATGATCCCTCTGGGATCATAATTTTGCTTCATTCTTTCAGGGAAATTGTACGAAGCCAGCACCTCCTCGACCTCCTTCTGAGCGGCTCAACTCTTCACTTTGAATGGCCTTGCTTCATTAGGGACTTTAAAAGTCCTGGCATTGTTCCCCTTCATAAAATGTACGTCGTCACAGTTAAATATCTAACGAATGTACTCTAATGCAAATAGTCGAGGAGTCAAGAATGCAGGTAACCTGTATGGAGCCAATTCTTCCCCGTACACTCGAATTTCTGTATGTTTTTCAAAACAAAACCAATAACCCACAGACTCATTACAATTTAGCTGGAGTAGTTGCTTGCTTTCCGAAAAGACTCTCGGTGGGGAAGCATCAAATAGTAAAGTATAAACACTGGCAACCACTATATCCACAAATAGGGAGAAATCCTTCTGTGGGGGAGCCATCAGTATAGACCTATCAAGATCATCCTTGTTGAAAGAGCTCTTGTTGCTGAAGATAATAATGTACAAGAGGAAAGAGAAGAATCAAAACAATTTTCTCGATGAAAATTTCTTCAGCTGGAGATGAATTGACTAAGCTAGAAAGGCCGACCAATCCATCTTGATAGGAGTCTCCTGCTGTGAAAGGTTCACCATAAAAAGCAAGCTGAACACAACGTCATCAATCCCAATTTCATTGTCGTATCCAATGAAAACACATATCATTGACAGTATCGGCTTAGAAGGATCTGCAAACATCTCTAAGCTACACAGGGAACTGTTTTCTGACAAGCTATCCCCAGGTGGAAACAACAACTGGATGAAGGCATCCCTACCTTTAGCGGGGAGCTCCCACATCTTGTTTATTAAGACTTCTTCATCAAACTAGAAACCTGAGGCATCTTCGCAGGTGCCAGTTAATTCCATGATGATGTCCTTGCTTATAAGGCAGACTACGTTTCCTTGCCGGGAAACAATGGCCTTCCTCTCCAGTACATAGCACTCTGCACACCACCGTATCACTTCGGGGAAAGATCTGGTTACCGGGAGAATCATTCTAGCCAGTCTGGAATCTGATGCATTAAAAGGATCATATACGCTTTTTGCTTGCTCTACGGAATCAAGGGCTATCTAATGTAGGTTGGGGAAGGAGGAGACGGGGTCATGAAGGTCAAATAACTCATCGCCGAGGTGGTCATCTGGATTGTTGGTCAAGGACGTGGAAGCGACCTCAGGGGCGGGCTCAGAGGCCATGTTAACGCAGGCGTATGGAGAGGATGTAGATTCTGAATTGCTTCGGAAGCCTCGGAGTAGACAAGTGCAGAGGATAATGACTGGAGAGCATCAGAGCTGGAGGAAGAGTGCGTAAATGGCCCCTTTGGGAATGTATTTATAGGGAAAGATTTGAAAAAGGCGGAAATAAATGCAGGAACTACGTGGAGAGCTGGGATTAGATTGTAGGTTAAGGGGTAGATGGCCTCTTAAATGCTGGGGTGCTTACTCGCAAATGCCAGCGGTAATGATCATTTAAGTACGACTTAGGTTAATGCGATGGGGGAAGGAATGCGATGCACTAGAATGTGGTGAGCTGTAAACAAAGGTGTTTTCAGGGTACAGATAGAATGGTTTAAGGAAACTGCTTTCTGGGTCCTGACTCAACGAGAGGCCGCCACGTGTTACTAGCGGTCTTCATTCAGGAGTGACTTTAGAGTGCTAAAGTTCGAGCAGCTTGGGAATCCTGAAGCAATGACGGTCGTTGATCCTGTGTGCTGACCTCCTCGGGATGGGCGTGCTTATCAGTGCATCCTTTGCATGTGGAGCCTGCTTCCGCCGTCGGTCAATTGCCCAGCGACTTGCGGTTAGGGAAATCACTGTAGCCGCTTTCTGTGGTTTCAGGGGACCGAAAATATGGTTTAGGAAAACCATTTTTTGCCCCCTGAATGATTGCGGGGATGAAACCTGTCACCTACGGTTTTCCATCAGGGGCGCCTTCAGAGTGTTAAACCTCGGGCTCTTTCCACATCCTGACTGGATCTCGTCCGTCGATGTTTTCCCTTTGATTTTTCAAGATACCCGCCAGCTCGTGCAATTCCATGAGGGGGAGTCCGTCTGTCATATAACATTTTCTGCTCAGTGGCAGTGGTATCTTTTTGCGGTGCAACTGGGATTCTCGCGACTGCTCCCGCTGATGATAATAGTACTAACATTCGCAATGACCTTTGCTGTAATTTTATATATGTTGTTGTAGAGTGAAATGGGTTGATAATTATCAAAGGTCATTCCTTTGACCTTTTTGGGGATCAAGGATATGAATGTTGAGTTGAATGTTGTTAATATTAAACCCTTTTATCTCTACTCCTTGATGACAGCTAAAATTTCCACCTCGGACAGTTCCATGAACGCCTCATAAAATTCAATAGCCCATCCATTAGGACCAGGTATTTTGTTGTGTTGCATAGTGCTCATGGCTTCTTTTAACTCCTCCATAATCATCGGGCTCTGTAGCTCGAGGGAGTCCTCATCAAAGACCATGTTGGGGTAGGAATATGCCAAAATCATCATGTGTAGTAGTGGCACTTCTTATTCTTGGGAATAGACTGCCTTGAAATGCCTAACCCCTAGGTCCGATAACTTTTGATTTCCTGAGTGTTCCATCCCATCATCATCCTGTAATTCCCATATGGAGTTAACATTCTGCCTATGCATAATGTGATTATGGAAAAATTTCGTATTGTCATCGCCCAATTGAAGCTAAATGGAACGACTCTGTAATCGGGTAGAAACCTCTTCATCAAGTAAAATTTCCTTCTTGCGACTTTCCAAATTAAAGATTTCATGTTTTTGTAGGGAAGAAGAATAACCCCCTGGGTTAATGGAATAGAATTCCTCCAGCGCTGCTTCGATAGCTCGTAGCTCCGAAGTGATCTCAATTCTTTTCCTAGCAATCCACGAGATGGACAATTCCTTTAATATTTTGAGATTATTAGTAAACTGGACAGGTACGGAGGAACCACTTTCTATGTTGAAGGGTTTCCATTCTTTGACAATCATTACTTTGAAATCCACTTCCTTCAACCAGCGCACGTCGAATTTGAAAGGGCTCGGTGGTTTCCTTCTATTTTGATTCAACTCAAGTAGTATGGGGTGATGATCAGACCCACCTTTGATCCCAACCCATTATCTCACAGAGGAAATCGAACTGAGTGTGCCCTCGTTAATTAGGAACCGGTCCAATCTTTTGGTGATGTAAGCCTCCACGGACCGCATATTGCGCCATGTTGGTCTCAATTGAATGGGAGGGATATCCAACATGGAATGAGAATTCAACATGTTGCTAAAGTATTCAGATAAGGGGTCTCGCTAAGATTGGTGCCCCATATCTATGCATCTCCCATTGTAAAATTTAGGTCACCTCTGATGGTTAAACAATCCACCATCAATAAACTGACTACAAAAAAATGATCCCAGAAATATTCCCTCTACTATAAGGGACCATAAACGTTGACAAAAGAGTAGGCCAATCCTATTTCCTGAGAGAAAAGGACCGCCCCTAGGAAGGAATGAATGGCCCAACTGTTTTTCAACAAGAAATGAGAAGATAACCAACCTGTAATCAATCCTCCAGACCTCCCTGATGCATCAGAACATATGAAATACCGTCCGGGGAGGATCCTTTTAAGGTCATCTAAGATCACTTCACCAATAGCTAAACTTTAATGTAACATAATAATCTGAGGCCTGTAAACTTCCACCAATCTTCTCAGGGATAATTTTTTGGAGGGTATCCCCAATCCTCGAACATTAAGGGAGAGGACCAGCATCAAGGAAACTTATTCCCGGGTTTTCTTGCTCTAAGTGACCCATATAATCTTCTTTGTCTCCCCGCACTAATGTCGATAACTGCTTGTGCTCTTGTCGAGTCCATGATGCAACGCCTTCCCCCTAGCCTATGCAAAGAGTGTGATAGGCCCCAAATGGATCCTAGACCATGGGCTAAGGGTTTCAACTTTCATGACTTAGACCTCAAGTTGTAGCCATTGGTGGACTTTGGAATGGAAGTAGAAGGTGACGAGAGAATAGGGCTATCCGATGGCGTAGAAATATTAACAAAAGAACAAGAGGCGGGGCAGGCCCCAATGGAAGCTAGAACAGTCTCGTTCAATGATGTAGGTAAATCTAAAAAACTAGAAGAAAAAGATAAATCCTTCTGAGGTAAAGAAGAAGAATCCATCTTTGATGAGGGGCCCTTCCTCGTCGGGAGTGCTAGGTACAATGTCAGAAAAGGATTCCCAGGACGCTGAAACAACCTTTGGGAGGAAAGGGGATGAAGGGGGACTGAGACTGAACATAGGATTCAAAGTCAATGACTACATGAGGGGGTGTTGCAGTAGCCCAGTCATGGATAGAGAGGGAGAAAAAAGACGCCAAGGTTGTAATAGAGAGTCAGGAATAAATTCTGGAGTTAAGAGTGACATAGGCATAATGGACTTACCAGGCAAGGGTCCAGAGCCTTCTGAATCCAAGGAAGGGGGAGTTGTTGTCCTCGTTTTTGTTGAGAAAGCACGCTCATCAGCCACAATCATATCTCGAGCAGGAGGGTCTGACCATTACTTCTCCCTTGGAAGCTCTATTAGCTCTTTCTTTTTCCAAATCTACTTCATGAAACCTTGGTGACATGACTTTGCAAGGTGTCTATATCGGTGACACCCATTACATTTGAAAGGGATACCAAAGTAATCTATGTGTTGGTTCTATATTCTACCCCTCAACGGAATGCCAATTTCTTCAAGTATCCCTTCGCGGAGGTCCGGCTCAACTAAGACTCGTGCAACGGAGAGTATGCCCGTCTCCTAAAATCCCATATCCGCTTTGAGGTAATTTCCTATTGAGTTTCCTAGAAACTGGAAAATCTATGTTGTCCATAACTCTGGGGGAGGCTTGGGAATTTTACCCACACCACTTTTTTATAGTACTTCTCTCTCCTGGAGTCGAAAAAGGGAGTCCAACGTTTGAGTCAGAGGATATTTGAATCCCATTCCCAAATGCCTAAGAGGAGGGTTTTTTAGTCTGAATCCTTTTCAAGAATCTCTCCCAACCATCCTCTAGTGAGGGCATATAGTTGCGGCTCGTAGTCGAGAATCGAATACCAGTTCCGATAAACCCAACTTTTGTAAGTGGAAATACTCATATGCCTGCCTCCAAATCTTCCCACTAAAGTGTGTTTCGCCATGGTTATGGCTTCGTATGGTTCTACATCTTCTCCGAGAGCAAGAAATCGTTTGTTTGACTTCTTAACACAAGGTTTTTTCTTACTTCTAGAGGGTGGTTACTCCTCAGTCGGGATATCAATATATTCATTGGGAACATTGTGACGAACCTCTTTAAACACCCTTTCCTTAAAGGATGTAGAAGTCTTTTCATCCTGACCTCCATTATTAAGATGACCAAATCCCGAAGTATTGTCAGTTAATACTCTCGTAACCTGGAAGCTACGCAGGGGCGACTTCTCCAACCTCTGGACGGGTGGGGCCTTTTCAATCACATGTGAAACTCCCAATACCATTGCGTTCGGATCCTCGAAAAAAGAGGTGCATGTCGGTAATGAGGTAGATAATGGACAGTCCATCTCTACTTAATAGTCATAATGTTCACCTTGCCAGAAATCGAGAGTTGGCCAATTCGCACCTAGATGCAACTAAGGAGGAAGCTAAAAAACTAAAACAAGAATGCCAAACCCTAGGACATTACCAACATGAAAACCTAGGAAGTTCCAAAGCCAAAAACCTCAAGAGGGATTATTCCTAAACTTTACAAATAGTCAAGTGGATTGATTTGGTGTCTTCTGCAGTTTTTCTTGTATCATGGAATTTAGTGTATAATAGCTTGACCATAGGCGGTTCTGTCAACGGACAGTTCAAGGAGGGATGATACCCAATGACTATTGTATATTGAATGCCTTTTGTAACCTTGATCAAAATTCTGCAGTATTCTTCCCAATCTAGCAATCATAACAATCGCTAAAGTGACCACTACAAGTCGAGTGATACCTAGATGGTCAGCAATCAAATTCCCTTTTACATCGGTTTCGCATTCCCTCAATTATAGATTCATTCCATTGGAATTTTATAGCTTGGCACTTGGGGTTCTTCAGAACTAAATTGTATACCTTTTCTATTGTATCTGAATGGATTGATGTATTGATTGTATGCCAATGGAATGATTTTTTTCTTCTTTCTATTTGGCAGTAGAATAATTTCCTTCATGAAATTCAATAGTAGTTAAAACTTTACGTTGCAACAGAAATATTGAATTTAAATGGCCAAGGCCCTAATTTTAGTCAAAGACCTAGAATAATAGAAGCTCTGAAATTTGTGTGTGACCGGCAACTAGGATCGAGACGGAGATCTGATACTAATGTGAAGAACTACAGTTTGTTCACTGAGTAAATATCCAAAATAGATATGCAAGTATAAAAGAATCCATATGGATAAATATATATAATATGATAAAACTAAGAAATGATATGAGATACAATGATAGTGTCGTATATATACAAATTCTAAAGGCACTTATAGCAATTGTTCATGAAGGGATGTGTCCCTTAGTTATATGTGTGTGTGTGTGTGTGTGTGTGTGTGTGTGTGTGCGCTATAAAGGGGAATACAAAAAAGGAGGGACGATGGAATCAATTGAGGAAATTAATGGCAAAAATAGGACAGTTACCTAGCTCATCAAAATTCGATAATTTTCTTTTTTGGAATTATAGTTTCGTTTGATTTGTGAACTTTAACCATGGAATGTTTCTTTTAGGGGATTTGACCAATTATAAAACAACCTAAATCACCATACTTTCAACAACAATAGTCGATCAAAGTGGAACTTTACCTCACCAATTCTTTTTTAAACTCACCTAAAATGTTGACTTTGTCCACTTATTGACTCACTCCCTTTGAAAAATGTCTTTAGCATATTAAGGAAGTACTCCATAAAAAGTTAACTTAATTGGTCAAAAGAGAGAATTAACTTCCATTTTACCATATGCTTACTCCTTTTTCACACACACGCACACACACATCCCTAAGGTTGTCATGTTGCCAATAATAGGTCATAGATTTGAGTCCCACAATGTGACCAACCTGTTGACGGTCAAAATGACCTTGGCCAACAGTAGGGGTTCTCCTCGGTAAAAAATCCCAATTAGACCTCAAACTGTTTGGAATAGGGAACCCATCTGGATACTGGCCCGACAACCTTTAATTATTTTGGGTTTCACTCGGTTATGACACAGTCCACTATTTATGGATTTATAATTAAAAGATTAAATGAAACTAATATAAAATGTGGAGTGCAAGCATTCAAACATGATAGAAGTTACAAGAAATAGACACAGAACCATACATGCACTTGTCAATGCCCATGAAATAGTTCATTGGGGATAAAGACATGAATATGGAGAAAATGATTGCATAATCATTAATGATCTTGTACCCATGGATTCACACAAACATTTTCAGAAAACATAAATAAGAACGCATTGGTTACACATAAGAATAGTCCACCGTGTGAAATACATTCCTAAACAATTCCAATGTATAACAAATGCAACAAAATAGTCCACAACAAATAACACTTAGGATTCAGAGTTTTCTGAAAAGTGACTTGGCCGAAAGTGGATTCTCCTCATTAACAATTCATCAATAGTACATAAAAATTTAGAGAGCCAAAATCTCCTCTTCATTTGATCCCCTTCTATTTAACTTTTCTCCTTCAAAAGTTGAATGATCTCCTCGAGTAACTATAAAATTGTTTTCTCTTCCTGACCCTTGAGTTTCCCTTTTGTCTTTCCCAATTGTTCAACTTCCCTTTTTGATATTTTCAAGAGATATATTAAAGTTAAAATTCACATTGAATAAGTAAAGATCGGCCATTTGGTCATGTGTGCATGTAAATTGTTGCCCCCAAAAAATTATAAAAAAATTTGCATTTTCTTAGTTTTGTGAGGTGGGGAGCTTTAGTAATATTTTATTTGGTTTTCTTTTTTCTTTTTTGATGTGCCACATGGGCATAGTGGTCCCCATTCTAATATATTATAACATGCTTTGCTTTCCAAACCCCCATTTTATAACCTACGACTCATACATACACTTTGTCGCATGTTTAAATTTTAAGAGCTTTGATGTTATTGTCGACGTGCGTTTTAACATTCCGTTGCATATTAATTAATTTAAGAATTCTACCGAAACAAATCCAAATCCAAGTTACCGACAACTAGGTTTGACGAGAATTCATCGAGGACGTTTTGGCACTTTCAAGACTCAAATTTGAATTCTAATAGTTGCGTTGGATTAGTAACGAGGATCTCATCATAAATGGCCAGGTTTGTTGATAAAAATTTCACTTTCATTGGCTCCCAAAATTATGCACAAAGGCATTTTGAATGAAAGTCTAGGCCCTATGTTTGCAACTACTTTGCTCAAGTCTAATTATGTCAACTCTCCTGCTATCTATGTTATATAGGATTTATATACATTAGTCAAAATTGACACCATACATCAGTGTTTTTAAGATATTAATTATTGAACTAGGCCAATTGGTCACTCGGTGCATCTCATGCTCACTCTGGGAAAGATCAATTCATTCTTGAAACCATCTCTAAGTCAATCAATGAACGATAAATGTCAAATAGAGATGATAAAAGTTGTCAAAAGGCCTTAATACAAGGTAAAACCACTTACATCATGAAATATAGGGATAAGACTTATGGCGCATGAGACCTGCCAGGCACAACCTAATTGAAGTTGCAGGGTGAATTGATTTGATCGTGCAAGCCTTCAATGGTCAATATAACAACATTTCCAAGGATATGATAAATAGAACAGGCCAATCGTCAGAACACAACATAGACCAAGGAGTAGCGGCTTAACCTGGAATGATAGTTTCCATGCAGTTCTCAAACCTAGTGAGTCAAGATAAAAAATCACAATTGGAAGACTATGATTGGGAACCACGCAAAAGAGACTCGAGAGTAACATAAAGGACCTCAAAATTGACACTTAGAATACTCAAACAACTATCAAAGCTCTAACTCCAGTCATGTCAAAGTAAGTTGTTAGTGAAGGGGAAAAAACTAAGTCAAACATTTCAAATAACTCATTCAAGGACATTAGTAGCATCATCGAACATCATAATGGGCATTCAAGCACTCGGACTTCATTCCAAACATTCATTATTTAGAAGTCAATCTAGGTCATACTCACCAAAAATTTAGTATGGGGGGTCTTGCTTTCCTCTTCCTAGGCTGAGAAAATTAGGGGGGTTGTTGCAGCCACAAGATAGCTGCGAGGCTAGTGGTTTATGCGCCTTCCATCGAAAATTCTTACGAATAATGGGGATTTCTTCATGAGGTAACAATTATCAACCTTCAAACCGAGCAAAGTTGAAGATTTTGATTTAAATTGGGTACCATTCTTAGAATGAAGGGAAGTGCTCGGTCGGATTTCTCAAGAAATGCATTACATGATATATATGTGGGGGGGGGGGGTATCAACATAAATTACCCCCCGCATCCATTAAACACCCCAAGAGAGTCTTCAAAAATATAAATCTTAAAAGCACCTTTTTTTCTACTGGAAGCATAAGCTTTCATTTCAAAGCCAAGAGTTCAATAGAGTTGTTTGTCCCCCTTTCCATACCTGCTTTGAACTTTAGAACATGATTTTCCTTTATATATGTGACCCCATTATCCCCATGGTTAGTGGATATCCTTAACAAATGTCATCAAAGTATCTCTATGCTCATGTTCTATCAATCACTTCCACTAAAATTTGACTTGGAGGCTTTTCATCTTTTTGTCTATTCAAAGCAATGGAGTATGCTCATATTCTAAGAATCACACTAGGTGGAATATACTATATTCAAATATAATAGCATTACTCATGAGCCATATGCCCCAAGTGGCAAAGATTTAAATCTCTTAACAACTATATTATTGCACCAATTCTTTAAACTTTCCTCAATATTATAAGTTCCCCTCCAAACATCATCTAGAACCAATATGTTTTCTACTTATTTCCACACTTGTATAGAGTAGATAGAGGCCATAATCAAGTTGTGTATGTTCTCTTTATATTCTTTGCATAAGGACATCTACTAAGGCCATGTAGACATCTCTTTTGCAAGGTATCCCAGGTCAATACCTTATTCTTGAGATCCAACCACATAAAGATGCGAGATATTAATCATTTAATTTTCCACATCATTTTCCACCACCAAATGGCTTCACCCATACTATCCTATTTACACGAAGCATTATATCCCAACTTTGGAGTATATAATCCTCTAGCAATAATCTTTGACCATATTAACTCATCTTCTACATCCTTCAGCCTTACATGGCTTAACCTCATATTTGTAATGTATGTTTCCCACACCACCACATCATCACCTCTAAGTCCAATCTTTCAACAAATTTCCACTTGTCTCAAAATAGTGGAAAGATCTTGATTGGCCACCTAACC
This sequence comes from Larix kaempferi, assembly GCA_027924585.1. Taxonomy (NCBI): domain Eukaryota; kingdom Viridiplantae; phylum Streptophyta; class Pinopsida; order Pinales; family Pinaceae; genus Larix; species Larix kaempferi. The sequence continues at coordinate 5,728,210 of BSBM01001229.1, read as the reverse complement.
AAAGGAAAAGAATCCCTTTATATATATATATATATATAATTCATTTTTCCATTATGGCTGGAGATAATCTTTAATTATGGTTTGTGGGTCAAAGTCATGAAATCTAAGTACTTGAAGGGTTTCCATGGAAGATTGTGTTGGGCTAAATTATATGAAGTATTTGACAATAAATTATCGATTGGGAGTTCGTTAACTTAGAGATGCAAGGATGGGAAATGTAGGATTAAAGTATAATCTAGCCTAATCTAACAACTAATTATTAATGCTGACAAAACTATCTCAAACTCACACTGCAAAACAATGAAAATAAACACTATGGATTCATCCATTGGGACACAAGAAGGACTAAGTGCTATAAAGGTTCAAGATCACAATCTTTCATGTATGCATGTTCTTGTGTTAATCGTGAGTAGCTAATTCTTAGTTTCATGTCCTTAAATGGATTCCAGTAGTGTTACAAACTCTGGGAAAAAAAACCAAAGCAAATGCAAAAGAAAAGCAATTTGAAAGGCAATCCAAATCATATCTGCAGGTAAACTTAATCCAGATTCAAGGGTTCTTTGAATGGGCTCAGCAAATAACAATAAAAAAATGACATGATAGAATGGATATGCATAAAGCGTTAAAGACATATGTAGAGTGATGGAAATTTGAATTTCATATATATATATATATATGAACAATCATACAGTGAACATTAAGAAGAAAGAAAGAGATGATGCTATCCTTTGTGCTCAATGACTGTGTATGTGATAAGTAGTTGTAAAATTAATCAATCAATAAGACTTGACTCTCTATGGTTTAAGTATTTAGTTTTCTAGTAAGAGCCTTCACAAAGAATTGATGATCAAATTGGAATGAAATAAAGCGCACTACCTTCTAAACTCAACCTTTGTAAAATTGATCTGGACCCGAACTTAGTGCTATTGATTTTGACAAGAGATATGTGTTTATTGGTGAATGGTTGTCAGTAAATATGGGGTATCAACATAAATTACCCCCCGCATCCATTAAACACCCCAAGAGAGTCTTCAAAAATATAAATCTTAAAAGCACTTTTTTTTCTACTGGAAGCATAAGCTTTCATTTCAAAGCCAAGAGTTCAATAGAGTTGTTTGTCCCCCTTTCCATACCTGCTTTGAACTTTAGAACATGATTTTCCTTTATATATGTGACCCCATTATCCCCATGGTTAGTGGATATCCTTAACAAATGTCATCAAAGTATCTCTATGCTCATGTTCTATCAATCACTTCCACTAAAATTTGACTTGGAGGCTTTTCATCTTTTTGTCTATTCAAAGCCATGGAGTATGCTCATATTCTAAGAATCACACTAGGTGGAATATATCTATATTCAGATATAATAGCATTACTCATGAGCCATATGCCCCAAGTGGCAAAGATTTAAATCTCTTAACAATTATATTATTGCACCAATTCTTTTAACTTTCCTCAATATTATAAGTTCCCCTCCAAACATCATCTAGAACCAATATGTTTTCTACTTATTTCCACACTTGTATAGAGTAGATAGAGGCCATAATCAAGTTGTGTATGTTCTCTTTATATTCTTTGCATAAGGACATCTACTAAGGCCATGTAGACATCTCTTTTGCAAGGTATCCCAGGTCAATACCTTATTCTTGAGATCCAACCACATAAAGATGCGAGATATTAATCATTTAATTTTTCACATCATTTTCCACCACCAAATGGCTTCACCCATACTATCCTATTTACACGAAGCATTATATCCCAACTTTGGAGTATATAATCCTCTAGAAATAATCTTTGACCATATTAACTCATCTTCTACATCCTTCAGCCTTACATGGCTTAACCTCATATTTGTAATGTATGTTTCCCACACCACCACATCATCACCTCTAAGTCCAATCTTTCAACAAATTTCCACTTGTCTCAAAATAGTGGAAAGATCTTGATTGGCCACCTAACCAAAGGAAAAGAATCCCTTTATATATATATATATATAATTCATTTTTCCATTATGGCTGGAGATAATCTATAATTATGGTTTGTGGGTCAAAGTCATGAAATCTAAGTACTTGAAGTGGGTTTCCATGGAAGATTGTGTTGGGCTAAATTATATGAAGTATTCGACAATAAATTATCGATTGGGAGTTTGTTAACTTAGAGATGCAAGGATGGGAAATATAGGATTAAAGTATAATCTAGCCTAATCTAACAACTAATTATTAATGCTGACGAAACTATCTCAAACTCACACTGCAAAACAATGAAAATAAACACTATGGATTCATCCATTGGGACACAAGAAGGACTAAGTGCTATAAAAGTTCAAGATCGCAATCTTTCATGTATGCATGTTCTTGTGTTAATCGTGAGTAGCTAATTCTTAGTTTCATGTCCTTAAATGGATTCCAGTCGTGTTACAAACTCTGGGAAATAAAACCAAAGCAAATACAAAAGAAAAGCAATTTGAAAGGCAATCCAAATCATATCTGCAGGTAAACTTAATCCAGATTCAAGGGTTCTTTGAATGGGCTCAGCAAATAACAATAAAAAAATGACATGATAGAATGGATATGCATAAAGCGTTAAAGACATATGTAGAGTGATGAAAATTTGAATTTCATATATATATATATATATATGAACAATCATACAGTGAACATTAAGAAGAAAGAAAGAGATGATGCTATCCTTTGTGCTCAATGACTGTGTATGTGATAAGTAGTTGTAAAATTAATCAATCAATAAGACTTGACTCTCTATGGTTTAAGTATTTAGTTTTCTAGTAAGAGCCTTCACAAAGAATTGATGATCGAATTGGAATGAAGAAAGCGCACTACCTTCTAAACTCAACCTTTGTAAAATTGATCTGGACCCGAACTTAGTGCTATTGATTTTGACAAGAGATATGTGTTTATTGGTGAAATGGTTGTCAGTAAATATGGGATTGATTAGTGAATGTGAGTTGAAGGATATCGATCCCAAATTGATGAATGGAATGAGGTGTATATGGTTTGAGGGCGATCAATGTATGAGAGAAACAATGTATATTGATGTAGCCAATAAACTTTGATTCATTCACAAGATCTAAAAGCCATGGAAACACACGAGAATGGAAAAATAACTATCTTGTATTCCTTCTCCATCACTAACTATCACGATGAAAGTTCAACCCCTTATAACTACTATATGAGATTTTTGAAAATTGCTAATTTTAGAAAATTCTTGCATAAATCTAAAACTGACCAATAACTAAAAGCTAACTAGAGAAACATTAGTTTTCAACTCGCTTTTCTGATTATGTGCATAAACTAAGAGATAATTGATAATTACAGATTTTAAAAATCCCAAAAAACACTAAAACGCTAATTTGAGGCATTATATGAAGAATTTGGCCCTGAAAAAAGTGTCAAAATGAGGTCTGATCAGAAGGCTTTGACTAGTCATTGTAGTGAGCTCTTCGAGATGCAACTTCCTGTTAAATTTTATCCCAAAAAAGTAACCGAGTCAAAAGTTATGGCCCTCGGATAATCCATGCATCATTCTCTTCTGGTTGAAAGAACGCAACTCCTGCAGTTCACTGTCTTCAAATTACTGCACTTACAGGCTCTAGGATCATCAAATCCCCCTCTATAATCAATGTACTCTATGTTGGTGCTAAGCCTTCCCACTAGACCAAATCTTGGTTGTGTTGGCCTTGTCGAGTATGAAGGGTCTTCTTATCTAAAATATGCACAATATTTTCATTTTTCTTACTCGAAATGGCTTTTTGCCAATCCATCTCTGCCTCATTGTCATTATCGAGATTGTCCCCATAGAATATATATATAAATCAGAAACATTAAACACAGGGTAAATATCGAGATTAACTGGTAAATCGACCTTACCAGCATTGTCGTTAATTTTCTTGAGAATCTTTCAAGGACCAATTTTCTTATACTTCAATTTGTGGTAGGTTACTCCAAGAAACTGCTCTTTCCATAAATAAACCATCAACAAATCACCTTCATTGAATACCTAATGTTATCAACGATCATCTTTTATAATTTTGTTATGCTCGTTACTAGCCTGCAACTTTGTTTGCACTTATTGTTGCAACTGTTGAATGTGTTCTGCAAATGCTTCCCCATCATCATTAATTGTTTTCCCAAGCAGTAGCTGCACCAAATCTAGGACACCCATAGGATTTCTACATGAACAACCTGAAATGGATATTTACCTGTATATCTATCCACTGAAATATTGTAGGCATTTCTGCTTGAGGTAAATCCAAATCCCATTGCTTCGGCTTCTCTGCAACAATGCTCCATAATAGGTTTCCCAAACTATGATTTACTACCTTAATATTCCCATCTATTTGGGGGTGATAGGAACTGTTGAATTGTAATTTAGTCCCCATTTTCTTCCATAAAGTACTCCAAAAATTACCCAAGAACCGAGTAACTCTATCAGAGGTAATAGTTTTTGGAATAACATGCAATCTAACAATTTCTAGAAAAAACAATTATGCCACCCTTGATGCATCACTAGTTTTCTTGCAAGAAATGAAATGAGCCATTTTAGAAAACCTATCAACAACCACAAAAATAGAATCATTACGTTACTATGTGTTCGGGAGCCCTATCTATTTGTGGGTGATAAGCATTGTTGAATTGTAATTTAGTCCCCATTTTCTTCCATAAAGTACTCCAAAAATTACCCAAGAACCAAGTATCTCTATCTGAGGTAATAGTTTTTGGAACACCATGCAATCTAACAATTTCTGGAAAAAACAATTATCCCACCCTTGATGCATCACTAGTTTTCTTGCAAGAAATGAAATGAGCCATTTTAGAAAACCTATCAACAACCACAAAAATAGAATCATTACCTCACTGTGTGTTTCAAAGCCCTAACACAAAGTCCATGTTCAGATATGTCCATGGGTCTGTGGGCACTGGTAATGGCATGCACAACCCTATATTCTATGAGTGTCCTTTATCCATTTGACAAATCCTATATTTGGTTATATCCTTTTTCATGTTCGACCTATAATACTTATCTTCGATTAAGGCTAGTGTCTTATCCTTTCCAAAATGTCCTTCCAAGCCACTACTGTGAAGTTCTCTGATAATATTTTCTCTCATAGAACCAATTGGAATGCATAGTTATTTTCCTTTTAAGAGGTAGCCATCTTGCATAAAATATTCACTCTGAATAAGATCCATTTTCCTTGCGACTAAATTCATCAATTGTTCCACAATGTCCCAAAAATCGTTATCATGTGCATAGAGCTCCTTCAATGTAGCAAACCTAATTTCTTGATTTTCCATGGTTGTCAAAATAATAGTGAGTTGACTCAAAGCATATGGTTTGCCTTCCTGATTTGTGCTTCAGAATAAAGGTGTAGCCTTGTAAGAAAGAGACCCATTTTGCATGTCTAGTGTTCAATTTTTTTTGGGTGTTTACATATTTTAATGCAATGTGATTGGTAAATAACACAAACTCCTTTGGTACTAAATAATGCCTCCAATGTCACGATGCTTGTACAATTGCATAAATTTCTACATCATATGAGGCGTAGTTTTTTTTTACCTCATTCAACTTTTCACTAAAAAATGCAATTGGTCTACCTGCTTGGATAAGTATAGCTCTAATGCCTACATGTGAAGCATCACAGTCTACCTCAAACACTTTATCAAAATCTGGTAAGGCTAATATAGGTGCCTCAGTTACCTTCTTCTTTAGAAACTTAAAATTTTCCTTAGCTTCATTGGTCCACTTGAATGGGGTGCCTTCGGTGCAATCTATTATGGGTACTACAATACTGCTAAAATTTTGAATAAATTTCGGTAAAAGGTGGCCATCCCAAGAAAACTTCTTACCTTTGTTATGCTCCTAGGACTAGGCCACTCCAAAATTGCTCAGACCTTCTCTGAATCCATCTTAACTCCTTCTGCTAAGATGAAAAAACCCAGGAATACTGAACTTTCTTGCAGGAACCTACATTTCTTCAGGTTTGCATAAAGCTGATGTTTTCTCAACGTATCCAATATAATCGTTAAATGCTACAAGTGATCTTCTTTGTTGTTACTGAAAACTAGGCTGTCATCAAAATAAACGACGACAAACTTACCAATATAAGGTCAAAGCACAGTATTCATCAACGACATGAAGGTACTAGGTGCATTGGACATCCCGATTGGCATCACCATCCATTCATATAGTCCATCCATGTCCTTGAAGGCAGTTTTCCATTCTTCCCCTTCTCAAATCCGAATCTACTGGTATTCACTTCCCAAATCAATTTTGCTAAAATATTTAGCTCTGGCTAGCACATCCATCATGTCATCCAAGCATGGAATAGGCAACTGATATTTGATGGTAATTTATTGATTTCTCTGCTATCTATGCACATCCTCCACGTATTATTTTTTTTGGAGTCAACGATGCTGGTACAGCACAGGGACACGTGCTTTTTCTTACCACACCTTTCTTTATAAGCTCTATTACTTGTCGATTGAACTCTGCATGTTGTGTAGGACTCATCCTATAGGCTGCCTGATTAGGTAAAGATGATGATGGGATTAGATCAATGTGATGTTGAATATCCCTCTTTGGTGGAAGACCATCCGATAGTTCATTAGGGATAACATCAACAAATTCTTCTAGTACCTTGACCACTTCAGTAGATATTATATGTTTTCCCCTGCTCCTTTTTGCACTATTAATGCCTAGTAGAATCCGGTTTCCTTCATTTCCTTAACAGGATCTCTTTCCAACAATAGATTCTCAAGTTTCCCTTCATCCTTAAGGGGCAATAAGACGACTTTCGATCCATCCTTCCAAAAGGTGTAGGTATTATTTTCTCCATCATGCATGACTTTTCTATCATATTTCCAAGGTCTCACCAATAACAGATGGCATGCATCCATCAAAATGACATCACACCATACTTCATCTTTATAAGTATTACCAATGGAAAACTTGATCAAACATATTTTATTAATGGTGACTTCATTCCCTTTTTTGAACCATGCAATTCTGTAAGGATGGGGATGTGTTTCACAGCGTAATTTCAACTTATCTACTATCTCTTCAAAAACCATATTCTCACAACTGCCACTATCAACAATAACTTGACATTTTCCCCCCAGAAGTGCACCTGATTCGAAAAATATTTGTCTGAATCCACAAATCTTCATTGTCACTACTTTGTCATTGATCTTTTTCGAAAATCACTATTGACCTCCGTATCATGAGATTCTCCCCCATATCAGGCAATACTTCATATTCATCTCCTTCTTCTTCATCTACATATTGGACCATGTTTAAACTAGGTTATTGTCCTTTCTTTGGCTCTTGCATGTTATAATTTTAGCATTCAAATGCTCGATGACCCTCTACATCACACCTAAAACACACATAAGGTCTTCCTTTGCCACCACCATAACCTCCACCCCTCTGAAAACCTCTTCCTCATAGTTGATTCAGGTTATCTTGTCAAGTATCTTTTGCTTTCTCATGTCCTTGGGATGATTCGCATTTTCCATAGTTAAAACCACTCTGTGAGGAAGACGATGTGCCCCTCATTGCTCCTCTATTCCTTTGAGCAAATTGTCAGTTTTGTTTCTCCTCGGCCTTTAAGGCTAATTGGTATGCCTCTTCCACACTGTGAACCCTATGCATGCTCAATTCATATTGAATATAAAATTTTAAAAAATTCACATACCTTGTAGGTAGTTTCTTACCAATGTCCTAGTGATCGACACAAATGGACAACTGATAAAACTCATGTGTGAGTTCCTTCGCAATGGACAAGTTTTGCTTCAAGTTCTGAAATCTATGAAAAAGGGTTTGTGCATAGTCCAATGGCAAAAACAATTCTTGCAATTTTTTCTACATCGTATTCCAAGTCATAATTTTGTCTTTTCCTTTTTTTTGTTTTGTCCTTCTGCACATGATCCCACCAGATTATGGCGTGACCCTTCAACTTGGTGCATGCAAATTTCACCTTCTTTTCCTATGTCATAGGATTCCATTCAAAGAAAAATTCCATGGCATTCAGCCAATCTATTAACTCCTTTGGTTTAAGACTCCTCGCATTCTTTGAACTTCCATTTTGATCCCATCATTTATCCCTTTTAGAGCCCTGAGCATCATTTTTTCAAAATTCATGCGCCCTAATTGTTCTTCCTCATGTTCTATATGTTGATCTACATCTCCTTGGGTTGTCTCCTCATCGGACGCTTGTCTTCATATTATTCTCTGACTAGTCAACACATTTTTAAGATTTGCTACTTGCCTTTGGAGGTTTTTCATATTTCTACACATCTGAGCAAGACCTGCTCTTCCTCTCCCAGCCATCTTCCTACTCTGATACCAGATGATGTAACCAATAAACTTTGATTCATTCACAAGATATAAAAACCATGCAAACACACGAGAATGTGAAAATAACTATATTTTATTCCTTCTCTGTCACTAACTATTACATTGAAAGGTCAACCCCTTATAACTACTATCTGATATTTTTTTAAATTGTTAATTTTAGAAAATTCTCACATGACTCTAAAACCGACCAATAACTAAAAGTTAACTACAGCGACACTAGTTGTCAACTCGATTTTCTGATTAGGTGCTTAAACTAAGTGATAACTGATAATTACAAATTTTAAAAATCCCGAAAAACACACTAAAACCCCAATTTGAGGCATTATATGAAGGAATTTGGCCCTGGAAAAGTGTTGAAACGAGGTCCCATCAAAAGGATCTTATGACTCACTACAGTGAACCCTTCAAGACACAACTTCCTGTTAATTTTCAACCCAAACATATAACCGAATCAAAAGTTATGACCCTCAGAAAATCCTTGCATCATATATGTATGAAAAAGGGGAACCGTTCAACAATACTAAAACATATATGACTGTCTATTCAACTATGTAAACCAATGTATAAACAAGAGCGAATCGGCATGTATGGCAGCGATTTAACAATAGCAAAATGTGAACAATAGAAATAATTCAAAGCACAATATATATGTGAATATGACAGCGTGAGATTGGAACCAGTCTACAAATTGAATTGAATGGTGTTGAAGACAAATTAAAAATCGGATCTATCTGAAGGTGAATTATAATAGTGCGTAATTATAAAACAGAGACAGGGTACATATTATGTGTATATGTAGTGGAATGTTTGTGCACATAATTGCAGGTGCGATATGGGGAATTAGAGGGCAATTGCAATGTGGATAGATGTGGCAGTGAATTACACAAAGGAACTGACATGTAAAACATATGATGGCTATGGATCGACACAGTGAACAGAGAATTAATTACACATAACAAAATATCATAAATAGTGAATGCAAATGGATATTTAAAACATATGATTGCATAATTGAGATGTTGAAACGTATGACTGCAACCACTGATGCATACATTCGAAGGGTAGAATACCTCTGAGTTTTAATTGTCAAACCAAATGTAACAAACATGATTGAAACGCAATTGGATTGGAAATGAAACAATCAATCTACTAGAACTGAATTGCAATGAAATAAGTGACAAGACATTGATAATCTCTAAAACAAATAAAACAACAGGGGTGTCACCAGAGTCAAGGGGCCCTTCCCAATTTGGGAAATGCTCATGGCAAGCGAATTCAAGCTAAATAGATGCGTAGATTCAACAAGAAAAAGTTCTCATTCAATATGAAGCTTTAATTATAAATTGATATCGATTAGCTCTCTCGGGATACAATAATGACTGAATATGGATTATTAACTAGATCTCCCTTTTACATATCAGAGATCAAGTAATTTATAGAGAATGAGTAATCGGATGGGTAAAACCAACATCCTCTCTTGCCAATAACTGTTTACAAATTTAGGAAATTCAATTCACCCGCTTGTAATTCTTGATCATTGGTTCTTCAATTCACCCGCTTGTAATTCTTGATCATTGGAATGAACGATGCAGCGAACAAAACTAGACATTCGTCATTGGTAAGATTTGTATTTAAAATCCTTTAAATTTATTAAAAACAGAGGAATAGACACAAATAAACAACTATACCTCATTATGCTTGTCTAAAAGGAGTTATGGCTTCAAATGTATAGAAATGTAAGTATAAGGATAGCATAAGGGTAGTAAAAAGGCCAATGGAATGTATGAAAAAGGGTCAAAATTGGGGCCCAACACTCCCCTAGGCCAAGATTTTTGCATATCCTCATGCAAAGAGGATTCTTCTTCAAAATTTAAATAAAAACTGATGTTACCCAAGCCTTTTAACACAACCCTACAGCATTGACCAAAATATTTAAATTTCCCCTTGTTTTGTCCTTCAATTTGGGAAGCCTACACTTGAGAGATTTATTCCCTGTAGTGAGAATTTGAGCTTCCTTATACCACTTCCTAGCTTGTCGATACAAATTTTTGTTATGGAAACTTAATTCACCAACCTGGGAATGCAATTCATCATCCCGTAAATACAATTCAGCAACTTCGTCATGCAATTTTGAATTCTGTTCTTTTAGTTTCCCATTTTCTTCGTTGATGAACCTATCTAGCACGGTGTATCCATGCAACTCTTCCTTAATTATGCATTTTCCTTCTGTAATTTCAGGAATTATTTATGGGTTACAGAACCAGAGGAAGTCGCCCCCTCTTGTGTTTCAGAACCATATGCACACGAGAAATAGCTTGGACGGTTTGAATTATTAGCCTTCTTCATTTTCTTTAAGGTTTTCACAGTGTCTGAGGGTTCTTCCCTAGTCTCCTCTTCAAATTCTGTATGGAATGCCAATTGTTGAAAATCATGTTGAGGAGGAGGATCTAGATTTTGTACATGCCTCTTCTGTGTCATACTTCTGGTGATGTGTTTCTCAACAGGTTCTAGTGATGGAGTCCTTGCTGCTTAAATTCATTTTCCTTTTTTCGTCCCCACTGAGGTCGAAATATAAACCCTTGAGTGCTTGGACTATCATTATCAATGGGTTCAACATTTTCATTATCCTATGCCACCACTTGACATTGTTGATTGAACGAATTTCGATCTATAAAATTGTCCCAGGAGTTTAGGGGTTTAAGTCATTCATCCTTAGGCCATTTCTGCGGGACTCCCTTTGACTAATTTGCATTGTGAAATTCATCCTTCGGGAAATTGTTACGATCTTCAAGTGCCACTGGGTTGTTGTTAAACTGTTTCTCCCCTGTTCTAGGTAAACCTGTGGCCTAAGCAATTGTTTTCCCAGTAACCTACATAACCATGTCACCAAAGCATGTTATCCTCCTATCAAATCCTTGGGAAAACTGAAGAGAAACCAGATCATTGAAACCCTGGAATTTGGTAAAGAATGTATGCCCGCCATTTGCTCTAAACATAGCATGACATGCATTGTATTATGGCATGGTTTCAAGGGCGTGAATGGAGACTGGTTCATGGTGAACAACAACCATTTTTGCAATAGCACAATAATGGACATAGAGCACTGGGTCTTTTGGAAATGACAATGGAAGTTTGGAAGAGGCGATGTAAACGGATTATGGAGAAATGGTTTAACTGGACTCCTTATTTTGGATCCTTGCAATTATTTGAAATAATATGTGATGGTATGAACAAATAGGGTGATGATGACATAGATCTGCAAGTGAATAATAATGGAATGTGGTTTAGGAATGAACAGTTTGGGGAAATAATCATGAGTCGTTGCATTAGGATATGTCAATGAAAACATCTACATCGATGTACAAGATAGATATCATTAGAATGGTAGGCTAATTACAAGAAGAATGTGCATAATCAAAAACAAGATGGAGGAAAAGCATGGGCATAATTAGGATAATTAGCAAGCACGAGAGAAGCTACATATTCATAACTATTCCTTCATTCTTAATAATTTAAGAATTTAAATGCTCTTACCTCAGAATTTCCAAGTTACCCATACTTACTGTGTTGATCGTTGAATGTTGAAGAAGTACAGGAATCATGTTACCTCAGAATTTCCAAGTTACCCATACTTACTGTGTTGATCGTTGAATGTTGAAGAAGTACAGGAATCATGGAAGTTATGAAGGCCATCCCACTCAAGACTTGAAAATTGACCATAGGTACATTCATTGCAGACTCTGGATGATTTTAAAAACTAATAATCAAATATTACCTTCACCCAAACTGGTTCTAATAATCAGATTTAGCATAAACGCACCTACAAGCGTTCTGGTACCAGTGAAACAAAAACCACACCTACATGAAATCCAGTACCAGTAGAGCAAAGGTCCAGAAAACTATAGTAAACTGGCTTGAAATTTGCTGACAGATATTCTGATGCTGCCAAAAATATGTAGACGATTGTTGAATGTAAAATACACCATACTGAACCTAGTACTTTGCTTGGAAGATTTGAATTTTTTTGGAAAATACCATAGAACATGATGTCAAACTGTAGGGACATAATGTAGTTGTCTCCTTTTTTTTATCACGGATAGAGAAATGTAAATTTGCTAAAAATCTACAGGCAATAATTCAATGAGTGCCAAGAGACTGCTAATCATTGTGGGATCTGAACACATACAAAGAAGACCATTAAAATAGTACTCATATTCAAAACTATAGCAATTTGTTTTTCACTTCAAATATGAACAAAGATTGATCCAAAGATATGTAGTGCATTTAATACTATATCAACCATCCTAAAAATTTAAAGATTAAAAATTGATGTTCATCCTGATCATTTTAATGGAAAAATTAGCAAAAATACACCATTTGATTTTTCTGTACCAATTGGTACAGGATTTTATAGATTGTCCTAATTTTGGAGAAGTTTTAAAAACCAAGTTATAAAATATTCTTTGTATATATTTGACCTTAATTGTTTCAAGTATAGCTTACAAAAGGTATATTTAAAGCATATCTGCATTTTTTTGTACGACAATAGAGATCCTATTTACTTATTTATATGAGATTCATCAATTGTAACAGTTTTATGTTCAAGGAAGCATTTAGGTTAAGATAGGGGATTTCTATCTCTTCTCCTTAAACAAGGAAAGCATGAGTGTATAAGTAGTGTCAACAAATGATAAACCTGTAGAAAACTAGTCATCCCTTTCAGTCTCCTAAACTTTTACAACCATTCAAGTAATATAATTAAGACTCGTAGTTAAGATTATTAAATGTATGTGGTCATGGGTCCCACTTCTAAGATATTTGCATCTTAGATATGATATGAAATAAATGATGAGGTCTAAAGTTCACCTTAGAGCCATTCTCTAGCTCCAATTAATGGGGTTCATTTAGTACCTTAGCTCTATCCACACATGCTTCCTCTTGACATAACATCATGAGTAATAATTGTTTATAAGGACAAATGCTTTAGGTTTGGTCACTACTAGTGCCACATGTTAATACCCGTTGTCGGTAGGTGTCCATAGCCTCGACAAGTTAACTTATTGTACCCATTTTGTACTGGAATCTCTAGTCCCATATTCTTCCCCTTTTAAGATTTGTAAAATAGATATTAGGAAATGGGGGAATGGTTTCTGAGAAATCCTCTTAATGGCATGGGATGACACCTTTTAGTAATGACATTTGATTACCCTCTCTAGGTATAATGCCCCATTGCCCACAAGCGTTCATAGCCCTAATGGTTATGCCTAGTAGTACCACAAGTCGATACCTGCTACCAACATGCATCCATAGCCTCAGTGGGTTAACCTCTTAAACCCATTTTACACCAGATGCTATGTTTCCGTTTCTCCCATCCCCTTTTAATATTTGTAGTATGGATATTGTTTTCACAATGGATGTATGGGAGAGCAGATCTGGAAAGCCTCTTAAAGGCACGGGATGATACCTATTTGAGAATAATTTTAAGTACGTGTATATTGTCCCTATGTAAAGTATACTCATGAGTTAGCCAACCAGAAGACACAATATGGATCAGCCAACTTAATGTGATGTGGATGAGGCCACTAGAAAATAACTAAAAGATGCCCAGAGTCCATACATCATTGTCTTCATGTATAATTATAGTAGCATTCCACCATGAGAGAAAACTTCATTAACTCTTTCGTTGGTCTTAATAAAGATGTTTGGATAACAAGCTTTGGTGTTTAGACTAGGATGTACAAGTTTCCTATTGATGTCACTATAGACCTTTAAATTTTATTTTTAAAATCCCCATAATACTTTTTAATGATTAGGTTGTGAGCAACTATTGTTATTGATAATCATAAATCTTGTTTGAATAAGAAAAAAGGAAATCTCAAAAACTTAAAAGAATGCTCAATTCAACTATGAACAAAGTATTTTGGAATTAATATCAATTTAACTTTTTTCATATTCTATTTTTTTTAAAGGTTATCTAAGTTGTCATTTTTTATCAAAGAAAAATAGTCTTAGAGTAAACAGATATTGATAAAGAAATAATAAATGAAAAACAACTTTAAGGGAGCAATATGATTAAAAGAGTTTTGAAAAAAATGTCATCATATACTTCCCTAAGAGTGCCATCCATTGATGAAAATGTCTTTTCAGCTTCACTGAGAAGAGTACCTATACAAAAGTCCAAACAACTTATCATAGCTTACTTTATTCAGAAACCTAGAAACAAATCTAACAATCAGTTGAAAACATAAAGATTTATTGGACAACAAAATCCCTTGAAATTGGTTTCTAGTAAATCTTCACCTACTGACCAATAGCAAGGAGCGGGGTAGGATTGATTGTTCTCATATTGTTTGTTCTCAGCTTACTTATTAAAAAAAAGAAACATGAAAAAGATGTTGCACTGTACTAAAGCTAAACTAGATGCATCTTTTATTTATTACTATCCTACTCTACTTGAAAAGGGAAATCTTATGTCAAGTATAAGAATATTTCCAATGAATCCGTATGTGTAACAAGATTAAAAATTTACTCATTTCCAAGTATGAAAAATATACTTTGATAAATACCCAAACATGACGAACCAGTTATTTTGTTTGATACGATGATGTCAAGAATTGTTGAAGAATATAGTGGTGCTCTAATCTGATGAATGTATGGAACCAAAGTTCAATGTAGTCATGTTGCAGTTGGTTTACTTGTTCATTAGCACCAATTTGCATGTTCTCCTTTGTCATGTCATGCATATCTTCTAAATCTTGTTGATTGGTCTCTTGAATGCAAAAAGGATCTAATGATAGGCATGATAGAAATTCCTCGATCGCAGGTTTTAATGTCTACTCCCCATAGACTGTTGTCCATGGATTTTTGGTCTCTTTTAAGTCTCCTTCTTGATGTGGCTCATGGAATTCTTCCTCTTTTACCACTTATCGAAATGAAAGGATGTTCTTGATTGCTATCAAGATTTGCTCCTCTTGAGATGTAGAGATGTCCCCAATTGATGTTAGGAGTTGGGAAATTTCTTGGAGTAACATTCTCCTTTACTCAATAGGTTCTTGAACATTCTTGCAGTCTTCTTTGATGGTTGGTAATCCCTATCTTGCACATGGACTAATATGGGGGCTCTTACAACACCCAAAACTTATGAATGAAATGAAACTAAATGCAAAAAGAAAACACCACACTCAAAACATATTCAATCAATTGAAAAACAATCATGTACTCGAAGCATCACTGTGCTACTAGGATTCTGTTGTCACCAAGTTATCTATTTACAAAAGTTAGGCTTCTCTTCTTTTCATGAAATAATGTGTTACTGTAACTTAAATAAAGGAAACACACTTACAAGAAAGGAACATTCAAGGATTTGGAAAAACCCACTAAAGTGGAAGCGTCAGGATATTACACTACAAAAATTATGTAGTGAAGTCGTCTTTGCATCTTATCGTTTATCCTCCCCCAAGTTGTGTAGTTTAAAGGAAACCTACCTATCTACCTAGGCTCTAATCCCTTTAGCACCTCCCCATAAAAGCAACGCCAAAAATGTCAGGTTAAATTATATACTAAGTATTTGACATTAAATTATCAACCGGGAGTTCGTAAAATTAGAGATGCAAGCACATAAAATGTAGGATTACAGTCTAATCTAGCCTAATCTAACAACTAATGACTAATGCCGACAAAACAATCTCAAACTCACATTACAAAAGAAATGAAAATAAACACTAAGAATTCATGCATGGGGACACAAGAAGAACTAAGTGTTATAAAATTTCAAGGTCGCAATCTTTCATGTATGCATGTTCTTGTGATTAATTGTGAGTAGCTAATTTTTAGTTTCCAGTCCTTCAATGGATTCCAGTAGTGTTACAAACTATGAGAAACAAAACGAAAGCAAACACAAAATCAAAGCAATTTGAAAGGAAATCCAAATCAAATCTGCAAGTAAACTCAATCTAGACACAAAGGTTCTTCGAATGGGCTCAACAAATAACAATGAAACAATGACAAAATAGAATGGATATGCATAAAGATTTAAACACATATACAGAGTGATGGAAATCTGAACTCTGTGTGTGTGAATAACAATTACTATGAACAATCATATAGTGAACATTAAGAAGAAAGAAAAAGATGATGCTATCCTCTGTTCTCAATGACTGTGTATGTGATAATTACTTGTAAAACTAATCAATCAATAAGGATTGACTCTCTGTGGTTTAAGTATTTAGTTTTCTAGAAAGGGCCTTCACAAAGAATTGATGATCGAATTGGAATGAGATAAAGCGCACTACCTTCTATATTCAACCTTTGTATAGTTGATTTCGATCTCGACTGAGCGCTATTTATTTTGGTAGAAGATATGTGTTTATTGTTGAAATGGTTGTTAGTAAATACGGGATTGATTAGTGAATGTGAGTTGAAGGATATCGATCCCAAAACAATGAATGGAATGAGGTGTATATTGTTTGAGGGAAATCAATGTACGAGAGAAACAATCTATATATATATGAAGGAGGGGAACCATTCAACAATAATAAAACATATATGGCTCTCTATTCAACTGTGTAAACCATTGTATAAACAAGAGCGAATTGGTGTGTATGGAAACGGTTTAACAATAGCAAACTGTGAACAATAGAATCAATTCAAGGCATAATATAAATGTGAATATGACAGCATGGGATTGGAATCAGTTTGAAGTTTAATTGAATGGTGTCGAAGACAAATTAAGAATTGTATCTATGTGAAGGTGAATTAGAACAGGGCATATTAATAAAACAAAGACAAAGTACATATTGTGTGTATCTGTAGTATAATGTTTGTGGGCATAATTGCTGGTGCGAGATGAGGAATTAGACGGCAATTGAAATGTGGATAAACATGGGAGTGAATTACACAAAGAAATTGACATGTAAAACATATGTAGGCAATGGATTGACACAATGAACATAGAATTAATTACACAAAACAAAATATCATAAGCAGTGAAAGCAAATGGATATTTAAAACATATGACTGCATAATTGAGATGTTGAAACGTATGCCTACAACCACTGATGCATACATTCGAAGGGTAGAATACCTCAAAGTTTTAATTTCCAAATCAAATGTAACAAACAAGATTGAAACGCAATTGGATTGGAAATGAAACAATCAATCAACTAGAACTGAATTGCAACCAGCCTAGATCCAAATCCTAGGCTCTATCAAGCACCGAGAGGGATTAAATCTCCTAAGGTGCAAACCTCTCCTCGAATAGCTCCTTGAGTGCAATACCTGAGAAGAGGTTTTCACCTCGGGATATTTGATCCCTCTTGGTGCTTGATAGAGCCTAGGATTTGGATCTAGGCTAGTTCCAGTCGTGGGCAGTGACACAAAACTGGAGTTTGATCAGCATTATGTAATTATATATATTTGACGATTATCATATTGTAAGGAACAGGTTAAGTTGAAAACACATATACAATTATGAGGATTATCATAATGTAAGTAATAATTATTAAGGATTGAGGAAATTGTTAAACTGGAAAATAGAGACAATAATTTTGTAAGGATTAAATAAATGAAAATATGGTTCACATCGTGATCATTCTCAATCTATCTTCTTCATCTTTTCTTATCTTCACACCTGGTAGTTTTCACATCTTCTCATATCAATCATATGAGAATGGAGGTTGAAATCGTAGACCTGCTAAATCTTTAACTCGAGATATTGTTGTAAATTTCATACCCTACCTCTCTTGCTTTCCAATATTAATAGTAGCTTTCTCCAATGTCAATCCTTGGGACTTATGGATTGTTAAACCCCAAGCGAGTTTCAATGGAATTTGTTTTTTATTACCTCTTTCGATAGATGTAATAGGAACAACTTTAGGAAACGATTCAACCCATGGTACCCCCACATAATTATCAAATTTTATTAAAACATACATGGGTGGTTCTGGGGGCGAACTTCCAGGGTTATATATAATTTGTTGTATAACTGCAAGAGCACCATTGACGAGTCCTGCATCAGTCCATAGGTTTGATGTGAGCATTACCCTTGACCATATGGCTATAAGTAATTCAAGTTCCAACCCTTCTTCATCTCCTTCCATAGAATAGTTGCTTCTTACAGATGTAGCAATATTGGTCGCCATGGGACAATTTAGGCTTCTTATTAAACTCTTGTTATGACAGTTTACACCGTCATTTGTCGCAAACAAATGTATCGCCTTATCAAAGGACTTTTTCTTTGTTCTTCTCGTTCTTTTGTTGTCAATTCGTCTAACTTTCTTTTTCGATATTCTTTTTGTCGATATGCATTCCGTTTTCGTCATTCTTCTCGTTCTTCTGTTGTCATTTCGTCCAACTGTCTTTTTCAATATTCTTTTTATTGATATGTTTTTCGTTTCATGTCTACTTCTCGTTCTTATGTTGTCATTTATGCATCTATGAAATCTATACTAAAATTTATGCATCCATGAAATCTATGCGTCCATGCATTAACAACTACACTGAAATTTATGCAAGATTAAAACACCATACACTGAAATCTATGCAAGGATAAAACTCACTGTACATGATAATGCTCTTTGTCGGTCAATTTTTCGTTTTCTTTGTTCTTCTCGTTCTTTCACTGTCAATTCGTCTAACTTTCTTTTTCGATAATCTTTTTGTTGACCTGCGTTTCATTTTCGTCGTTCTTCTCGTTCTTTTGTTGTCATTTCGTCCAACTTTATTTTTCAATATTCTTTTTGTTGATCTGCTTTTCGTTTCATGTCTTCTTCTCGTTCTTTTGTTGTCATTTCGTTAGATTTTTCTCCTTGATATGCTTTCTGACGTTCGATGTTTTGTATTTTGTGTTCTTCTCTTGTTTGTCTCATAGCATCTTCTGCATGCACATCTTCCATTTTTAGTTCAAACTCTATATCAAAAATGATGCATTAACATATACACTGAAATTTATGCATCTATGAAATCTACCCTAAAATTTATGTATCCATGAAATCTACACTGAAATCTATGTGTCCATGCTTTAAAAGCTACATTGAAATTTATGCAAGGATAAAACACCATACACTGAAATCAATGCAAGGATAGAACTCACTATACATGATAATGAAATTCAATATAATTTCAAATATGACACTTTTCAGATTCACTATATTTGTAATTATATAAAAAATTACCTAATTTAAAATATATTTTAAAATACCTAATTTAAATTATTAAAACATTTTAATTATTAAAACATTAAACTTTTTAAAATATTATCATATTAAAATATTCCATAAATTTACTATATTTTCAATTATATTTTAAAAACCTTATTTAAAATATAAAAAAATTGATTATTTTGAAAAATATTTATCAAATTTTATTAAAAAAAGTAAATGGCACAAGAATATAATAGTTTATAAAAAAAAATAGTTTAGTCCATTGGATGTAGCTTGTGTGGTTGGGAGGAATAAATGTTGCCCTTCCCACCCATTCCAGCCATACATTAAAAAAAATAAAAATATTTATAATATTATAATAAAAAATGCTAAGAAAATAAAGTTTTATTTGAATGATAAGAATGTAATAATTATGCTTTTATTTTTTCCTTGATTAGTATCTTTTATGTTTCCTTGATTGATACTTTGATATATGAAATATTTTTCTTATATTAATAATGTTATTAAATTGATTATTATATTTTATGGGTTTCTTTGATTGATACTTTTGTCTATTATATATATTTGTTGTTCATCATTGATCATTGGTATATAATAATGTTATTAAATTAAATATAATATTTTTGTTTATATTTTTTTCTTATCATTATAATATTATAATGATAATATTAATAAATAATGTTATTATATTGAATATAGTATTTTGTTTATTTATGATATATGTTTTTTTTATCATTAATATATCAATAATGTTATTAAATTGAATATTATATGTATTTTAATGTGTATATATTTTTATATATGTACTCCATAATTGAGTAAAATAAATTTCAATTTAATAAAATGATGTTGTATTAATAATGTTATTAAATTGAATATGATATTTGTGTTTATTATATATTTTTTCTTATCAATGATAATATTAATAAATAATGTTATTATATTGAATATCGTATTTTTGTTTATTTTTGATATATTTTTTCTTTATCATTAATATATCAATAATGCTATTAAATTGAATATTAAGTTTTATGTTTTTTTAAATGTGTATATATTTCTATATATGTAATTTATAGTTGAGTAAAATAAATTTCAATTTTAATTCTATATTCGTGAATGAATATTTTTACATAATATTAACATAAAGTTATATTTTGGGATTATTTTATATTTATTATAATTTTTTAAAAATGATAATAAGTATTGTTATGATATAATAGTAATCATAAATCTTAATTTTAATGGTGAGTTAAATTGATAAAAAAAAAATTCTTCATGATAAGGAAGTTATCTTGATTCTTTTTCAAAATTAAATACTATAATTTGGAAACAAATTATTGTTTAATTTCAAAATTAAGAAAAAGAAATATTTTTATGGTTTTATTTTTTATATAGTAATTATATCTAATGATTTTTTATTATTAAATTTAAAAAATTAAGAATAAAAAAATTAAATGTAAAAATTTTTAATCTATGTAATTTAATATTCTGTAACTATTTTTAATGAGTAAAATTACATTTATTTAAAATAATAAAATAAATTTAAGTAAAGAAAAAAATAAAATTATAGTTCAAATTATAAAGTGTGCTGGCGGATGTGTTGGGGAGTGTGCAGGTGGATGTGCTAGGGAGGGTGCAGGCGGCGGTGGGAGGGTGTAGGCGGTGGCGGGGTGGATACAGGGAGCATGCGGAGGGACGGGAGGAGGGGAGGTCGCGAATGAGGGGGCGATGGAGGAGGGGAATTGCAGGGCTGCAGAGGGTGCAGGCGGCGACAGGGTGGATACGGGGAGAAGCAGGGTTGTAGAAAGAGGGGAGGAGGGTAAGTCGCAGAGGAGGGAGGCGGCATGGGAGGGTACATGAGGGAGGCATCGTGGCAGAGGAGGGGAGGTCGCAGAGGAGGGAGAAGACGTGGGAGGGTGCAGGAGGCGGCGGGGTGGATACGGGGAGCTGTAGGGATGCGTAGGAAGGGGAGGAAGGGAGGTCGCGGAGGAGGGGAGGCAACGTGGGATGGTGCAGGAAAGAGGAGACGTGGCGGAGGATGGGAGGTCGTAGAGGAGGGAGACGACATGGAGGGTGCAGGCGGCAGCAGGGTGTATATGGGGAGCTGCAGGGCTGCGCAAGCAGGAAGGGGAGGTCGCGTGGAAGGAAGGCGCAAGAGGGGAGGTCAGGCAGGAGGGAAGGCGCAATAGTGATTTGGATCTAGCATGGAGCTGTAGAATGGCGAGGAGCTATATTTAAAATTACTTTTTCGCATAAACGTTTACTTGCTCAGATTCCCTCTTCATTGGTTCCCTTCTCTTTGCCGTAGATTCTTAACCCAAATTATTTTTTTTATTGCGCCAAGAGGCGCTCTACAGCCCAGTATGAGGGAGATCTTGTAACGTTTGTCGATATTATGTCAACCATAAATAATATTTCTGAGTATGAGGGAGATGTTGTAACGTTTGTCTTTAACATAATAATATTGTTGAATGAGGAAGATGTAACAATAAAATAATACTAAATTAATATTAAATATAATTAATATTAATGGTCATGCTCTTTGGGTGAAAAGGTGCAAGACAGGCTTATTTAAGCCCACTTCAATTGTATTATTTATCATCCTACATTACATTTTTATATAATTTCCTACATTACGTTTCGCCTTCAACAACTTTGCTATTCCATTGGTATCAAAGCCACCGGCCCTGCACCTCCACCACCTCCGCTGCACACACTCCCCCCTCCATCGTTTCCCTGCTCCATCGTTGTCTTCCACTGTGCCTCCGTCATCTATCGCACCATATTCCTTCCACTCATCCTTGCGCCTCCCTTCTCCTACTCTCCCCATCACTGCTCCACTCCATCGTTGCTCCACCCCATTTCTCCACTCCATCGCACACCCCCTCTCCCATGCTTCCTGCCACTCCACCAGTGCCCACCATTCTCCCATCTCCTCCCTCTCCACCTACTTCCCTCTCCTCCTGCTCCATTCTCCCACGTCCACCTACTAACGCCTTCCACCTTCTACCCATCATTCCACACCGCTGCCATACCACGTCGCCGCTCCACCCTTGCGCCCATGCTCGCCTCCCCACCTTTTCGCTTCCCTCCATTCCACCATCAGCCGCCACTTCCACCACCGCCTGCAGCCCAATCCACACTCGCTTCCATCCATCCGCGGTTCTACCCTTTTGCCTCCCCAACGCCGCCTCCATCATTCCCTCTGCACCTCTCTCCACTTCCCGCACAACCCTTCCCTCGTCCACTCCACAACCTGCACCTCCACTCCCTATCACCCCTACCACCGTCGCCCAGCCTCCTCCCACCACCTCGCCCCCCCTGCCGCCACCTCGTGCTCGCTCCACGTGAGCCCTACACAAAAAATTTAATAACAATAAAAAACAATATTATATTATTATTATAATAATATTAATATTATTGTTTTTATTATTATTAAATTTTAAAATAAAAAACTATATTATAATAATAATAATAATTATTATTATTAGTTAAAAAAATAAATAAAAAATCATGGCGGGCTGGCTTCGTATAGCAAATAAAAATAAATCCACGTTTAGCACCGAGAATATTCCACCAATCACCAGATCAATGAGTTAATTAAACGCCCGATTCAATTCAATCAATGAGAAGATTAAGAAGAACTATGAGGAACTCCAGGCAAAGATAATTCAAACCAGTGACAATTTGGAAGTGACTTGGACACAAATCACGTCACGAATAGAGAATTCCGTTCTCACTCTACAAGACAACCAAAAGAAAAATGAGGCAGTTTTAAAAGCCATCTTGGAAAGATTACCATTACCAAAAGATCTGCAACCCAGCTCTCCCAGAACACCGGAGCAGCCGGATCCTTTCAACATATCGTCATCATTCTCATACACACAAGGATGCCAAATTCGGGGGAAAGTCGAGCTACCCAAATACGATGGGGACGAACGACAGTGCATAGCGTGGGTTAACAAAGCCGAGGAATACTTAGACCTCCACAATATCCATTATGAAGAGGAGAAAATTAAATATGCCTCCATGCATCTAGAAGGAAACGCTTACAACTGGTACTTATGGTGGAAGAAAACTGCAACAATGTGTTCTCACAACTGGGTTAGTTTCAAGAACGACCTCATCAAAAGATTCCAAGGCATTATAGAAAAAGACTTCTTTGCCAAAATCACAAGGTTACAACAGAAAAGCAGTGTCGATGAGTACACATGTGAGTGGGAAGCACTCTCAACTCGAGTTCCAAAGTTAACCGATGACCAACGACTACATACCTACATACACGGTCTAAAACAATACATCTATGATGAACTAGAGTTACATAACATCTCTACCATGGAGGAAGCACGACGTAAAGCCAAGATTATTGAAAGCAAATCCGTTCATACAAATTTCGACCAAGACAACTCCGAAAAGAACCCCCTCCAATCAACATTCATAGGAAATACAAGATATACACCGCCTCAACTTAGGGAAGGAACGAAGCCCAGTTTAGAGGCCCAGAGAATAAAGGAAGGAAAATGTAAGTTTTGTGGAGACAAATGGGATCCTAAGCACAGATGCTTACAAAAGAAATTGTATGCCTGTGAAGCAGAGTTGGAAGTCAATAACGATGCTAAGAGTCAGCAAGACTACCCCACGGAAATCGAGGACGACACCCCACAAATCTCATTACCCGTTATTACCGGAATCTCCCAACCGCAAACATTGAAGCTTAGTGGACATATAAAAAAGAAAGATGTCACAATTCTCATCGACTCTGGCAACACACATAACTTCATTAATGTCAACCTTGTTAAGATATTTAACCTATTTGTTTTTCCAGTACCTAACATGAAAGTTATGATAGCAGATGGCAAGAAGATTGACAACGTAGGAAAATGTCACCAAGTCAAGTTACAAATACAAGAGTACAACTTAGAATCAGATTTCTTTACGGTACTGCTAGGAGGAGCCGACGTTGTATTAGGAATACAGTGGTTACAAACCTTGGGTACATACTCCGCAAATCACCAAGAACATTTTATTGAATTCCATACGTTCGGGAAAACACACAAATTATACGGGTTCCAACCACCTCCGACACAACTGGTTACATCACATCAGATGGAAAAGTTACTTCGGAAGGACGCAACAACGTACATACTTCAATGTCAAGAAATGAAGCTTCTAACAAGTAAAGAAGATAGGGACAAACAACCAGAGATACAAAAGCCGATTCAAAAACATTGCAAGGTGTTTCAAGAGCTACCTATGGAGCTCCCATCAAACAGAAAGATCGAACACATAATCAAAATGGAGCCGGGGACAAAACCCGCCAGTAGCAAACCATACTGGTGTCCACATTAGAGACGATGCGGCAGTTCACATAATCATTGTCGTCAAATAAGCTTTGAGGACAAAGCTTCCCTTAAGGGGAAGGCAATCTAACAATAAAATAATAATAAATTAATATTAAATATAATTGATATTAATGGTCATGCTCTTTGGGTGAAAAGGTGCAAGACATGCTTATTTAATCCCACTTCAATTGTATTATTTATCATCCTACATCACATTTTTATACAATTTCCTACATTACGTTTCGCCTTCAGCAACTTTGCTATTCCAGAAAATGTTGTAACGTTTGTTACTGACAAAAGAATAATAATAAATAATAAATATTATGTTGTCCATTAATAAAAAGACGTGTATTTTCATTTTAATAAAAACATTAATTTGGGTCAAGAATCTGCAGAAAAGAGAAGGGAACCAACTAAGAGGGAATCTGAGCAAGTAAACATTTTTGCGAACAAGTAATTTTAAATATTGCTTCTTTCCATTCTCCAGCTCTAGCTCCTCGCCATTCTCTAGCTCCATCCTAGATCCAAATCACTATTGCGCCTTCCCGCCTGCGCGACCTCCCCTCATGTCTTCCCTCCACGCAACCTCCCCTCTAGGTGACCTCCCCTTCCTGCATGTGCATCCCTGCATATCCCCGTATACACCTCATCGTCTCCTGTACCCTCCCACGTCGTCTCCCTCCTCCGCGACCTCCCCTCTTCCACCACTTCGCCTCCCTCCTGCACCCTCCCACGTGGCCTCCCGTCCTTCGTGACCTCCCCTCCCTACGTATCCCTGTAGCTTCCCATATCCACCCCGTCGCCTCCTGCACCCTCCCACGTCGTCTCCCTCCTCTGCCACGTCGCCTCCCTCCTTCACCCTCCCACGCGACCTCCCCTCCTCTGCGACCTCCTCCCCTCCCCTCCCTCCATAGCCCTGTTGCTCCCTGTATCCACCCTGTCGTCGCCTGCTCCCTCCGCATCCCTGCAGCTCCCCTCCTCCATCGCCCCCTCCTCTGTGACCTCCCCTCCCTCTGCAGCCCTATTGCTCCCCGTATCCACCCCGTCACCGCCTGCACCCTCCCCAGCACATCTACCTACACACTCCCCAGCACATCCGCCTGCACACTTTATAATTTGAACTATACTTTTATTTTTTTCTTTACTTAAATTTATTTTATTATTATAAATAAATATATTTTTACTCATTAAAAATAGTTACAAAATATTCAATTACATAGATTAAAAAAATTTACATTTAATTTTTTTATTCTTAATTTTTTTAATTTAATAATAAAAAATCATTATATATAATTACTATATAAAAAATAAAACCATAAAAAATATTTTTTTCTTAATTTTGGAATTTAACCATAATTTATTTCCAAATTATAATATTTAATTTTGAAAAAGAATCAAGATAACTTCCTTATTATGAATATTTTTTTTTTTATCAATTTAACTCACCATTAAGATTAAGATTTATGATTACTATTATATCATAATAATACTTATTATAATTTTTTTTTAAATTATAATAAATATATAATAATCCCAAAATATAACTTTATGTTAATATTATGTAAAAATATTCATTCACAAATAACATCATTTTATAAATTTGAAATTTATTTTACTCATGATTACTATTATATCATAATAATACTTATTATAATTTTTTTTTAAATTATAATAAATATATAATAATCCCAAAATATAACTTTATGTTAATATTATGTAAAAATATTCATTCACAAATAACATCATTTTATAAATTTGAAATTTATTTTACTCAACTATGGAGTACATATGTTCTTGGGTTGTAGATAACAATTTATCATACCATTGTCCTATTGTTCTGAAACTGGATGATTATGGGGATAAAGTTTCATTTCCTTTTAAGTTCAATAGTTCATGGTTAACTAATGAACACTTTTGTAATATGGTTAGAGATTTCTGGTAGAATTGTGGTGTTCTTGAGTCAAATCCGGTGATGCGATTCTACCTTAAGTTGAAGGGTTTAAAAGAAGCGATTACAGTTTGGATAAAAAAGAAGCAAAAGGTGTATTAGATGGATTTAGATCATTTGGAAAAGCAAATTCATTTTTCTCTTGAAGCGAATTTTTCCAATTCTTTAGATTATGAATCCTTTGAAGCTTTGAAATGTTATGAACAGAAAAAAGAGGAATTGCTATTGCAGGAAGAAAAAGCTTGGCGTCTTAAAAGTAGAGCAACTTCGATTGCCCATGGAGATAAAAACTCTAAATTTTTTCATGCATTCGCCTCAGCTCGAAGAAATATGAATAACATTTGGGAAATACAGGATGGGCATGGGCATCTTATTTCTGGGTTAGATCAGTTAAAATCTGAAGCTGCTAATTTTTTTGGGAATATCTATAAAGACTCTGCTGATTATAACATTTCTGACCAAATCAAAGTGGCAAGCCTTTATCATAGATTCTTCAATGATTAAGATGCAAAATACCTACAAAAGGAAGTCACATTGGAGGAAATTGAGGTTACTCTAAATATTTTTGCTAAAGAAAAAAGTCTCGGGCCAGATGGATGGCCGGTGGAACTGTATATCCAATTCTTTGATGTTATGGGTGAGGAGCTCAAAAATATGGTAAATTTCTCCAGAGTCAATGGCTTCATTCCAGGTGCCCTGAATTCTACCTTTGTCACATTAATACCTAAAAGTAATAAGCCTCTCTCCTTTGAGGACTACCGTCTAATTGCCTTATGTAATCTGATATATAAGTTGATTTCTAAGATTCTTGCACAAAGGTTGAAGACAGCTCTCTCTGATCACATTTCTGCAAAGCAATTTGGATTTTTAGCTGGGAAACAAATACATGATGCAATTGGGATATCACACGAATTATTGCATAACATTAAGATCAAAAAGAAGAAGGCTCTTTTGCTTAAAATGTATTTAGAGAAAGCTTATGATAGAGTCAATTGGTCCTTTCTGAGATTGATCCTGATAAAAATTGAAGTGCCTCCTTTAGTGATTAAGTGGATTATGGCATGTATCACTACAATGAATATTGTTGTGTTGGTTAATGGTTCTCCGACCTCATTCTTCAGTTGTACACTTGGGATCTTTCGGGGTTGTCCCCTTTCTCCTCTGCTCTTCATTTTAGTTATGGATGGTTTTGGCAGATTAGTTAATCAAGCTATGGATAAAGGACTGATCAAAGGCATTAGATTGTCATCAGATTGTGTGATCACGCACATATTGTTTGTAGACGATGTTTTGGTGGCGAGTTTGGATATAGTTGCTGAGTGGAAACAATATGAAGACATTATACAGATTTTCTGTAATGCCTCAGGTATGAAGGTTAGCACTGCTAAATCAAATTTCTACCATCTTAATTTGAAGGTCCGACAATTGAGAGATATTACCAATTTTCTCCCCTACAAGTGTTGTCCTTTGGAGGAAGGATTCAAATATTTGGGGTTTCATTTGAAACCAAATAACTACCTCATCAAGGACTAGTTCTGGCTATTGCGGAAAATAGAAAATCGCATATCACATTGGTCTTACAGACTTTTATCTATCGGAGGGAAGCTTATATTAGTTAAGGTGGTACTATCTAGCATTCCAGTCTACTGGTTTTCATTACTGGAAGTACCTTCTTTCATTATCAAAGCTATTAGAAAATGTTTCTTTAATTTTCTATGGTCAGGGAATTCTGAGAAAGACAAAATCCCTATGGTTGCTTCGGAGATCATATCAAGACTTGAAAGATTTGGCAGTTGGGGTATCAAAGACTTGGAGGTATTTAGTGCTGCTCTCAGATTAAAAAGTATATGGAGATGTATCTTTGGGACTACACTTTGGTCCAGACTCATACAAAGTAAATATCTCAACTCTGATGTGTATCTATGGCTTTGAAATCCGAAGCATGTTGGCTGGAACTTTTCACCAATATGGAGAGGTTTCATGAAAGTCTTCACTTGGATCAAAAAGGATCTCTTTTGGAAGGTCGGTTCGGGTGTGAAGATTAGAGTTGGTTTGGATCCTATCCTTGGGATGGAAGATACGTATCTTCTCCCCAGTCTCTTATCACAATATTTGCAGGTTCTTGGGCTGTCTACTCTTGACAAAATACTTATCCGCCGAGCAGGTAAGTCTGGTGTTGTTGAATGGATGAATTCAAGAGATCTTGGACTCTCTGGCGCTTATGCTCAACATTGGGAGAGTTATATCAAAACCTGAACTCGGGTGGGATTAAAATCAATTTGGAAAATAATCAGCTAATATGGAGTGGCAATCCTAGCACTGGAATTGTGACGGCAAAATCAGCATATTTAAGAATTATACAAGAAAAATATATTTTCCCACAAGATTGGTGGTACAAAAGATTATGGAAGTGGTCCATTCCATTAAAATTAAAATGTTTTTTATGGCTAGCACTTCATGATAAGCTCAAGACATGGGAGAACTTGATGAAATGTGGGTGGATTGGCCCAAACATCTGCAGTCTTTGCCTAAATGCAGCTGAATCAACACAACATTTATTTGTCAACTGTAGCTTCACAAACAAAATCTGGGATTTTGTTACTGCAAATCTGAAAATTACATGTCATTGGGATGTTGGTGAGTTCAAGTTCTATCTATTAAATTGGTACATAAACTGTAAGCAATTCTTTAACATTGCTATTTGTATCACATGAGCAGTTTGGTACACTAGAAATTGTGTTATTTTTCAGA
The DNA here is from genome assembly GCA_027924585.1 of Larix kaempferi. NCBI lineage: Eukaryota > Viridiplantae > Streptophyta > Pinopsida > Pinales > Pinaceae > Larix > Larix kaempferi. The sequence goes on along the minus strand of BSBM01001229.1, from coordinate 5,698,641 downwards.
ATATTATGCCTAATGAAATGAAATGTAGTATGACTACATTGAAGATGTTTCTTTCATATAGGAGTGATGAACATAGGCTGCCAATTGTCAAAATTAGCCATTTTACCCTCAAGGTGGCTCAACCAGTTTTATTCTTTGATGGGGCTGCACAAAATGGGCTATGTGCAATAGGGGGTTTCCTTTTTCTGAATGAGGACCACTACTATAAAGTACGACTCAATTGTGGTATTGGCAGCAATATGAAAGCTGAACTATTGGCACTATGGTGTGTTTTAAAGTTGGCTAACATTTTTGGTTTGGTAAATACCAAAGTGTATGGGGATTCTCGTGTTACAATCAAATGGGCCACAGGGGATTTCAAGCTCAATGTCACCAACCTTCGTCATCGGTGCCTACGAACGAAAAAAGAAATCTCTATGCAGCAGAATATTACCTTTGAACATATTTATAGAGAACATAATGCTCTGGCAAACAAGCTATCTAAACAGGCACTTGTTGGTTCTGAAGGTCATCTTATATGGGAGGAATGGATGGAAAATGCCATTCTAGACAGTGGTATCACCTACTTTTTTTATTAAAGTTAGGTCTTCATATATTTTAATAGTAGATGGTTGCTATATTATTTTCGTTGCTCTCACTAGAAGAATCTTTTGACACTTTTGGAAGGTATGTTTCATTGAGAGATTAAGATCAGACTTTTTGTAATTCTGATCCTATTTTGAACTCTTATGTTGATTATGTTTTTTATTCACGTCAATCATTGTACTATTTGATTCACCTTGAATATCAATAGTAGTTTTTTTTCGCTGAAAAAAAATATAGAAATATATACACATTAAAAAACATAAAACTTAATATTCAATTTAATAGCATTATTATTCCCTGCAAAAGTAGGGATATACTTTCCATTGGAAAGTCAAACTCCTTTGACCTGCATTAGTTTGTCTTTTCAAACATAAATTTTTATAAAGTTTCATAATGTTTTACATTATTTAAATATTAAACTTAATATTTTAAAAAATCAAAATAAATTAAACAATTTTTAAAATACAATTTTGATTTTCTAATTGGTCTAGTACAGCATGGATGGATGGGACATAATTTCTTGGTGGAGTGCTTTTTATTTTCAAAATTTAATAATAATTAAAAATGATTTAAAAAACAAAATTTAATAGAAATGCCACCTGTTATCTAAAAACGTAAGCACGAAGGTTGGCAGTGGTGAGATAAACGTAAGTACGGACGTTGGCATTGCTTGTTTTGCTTTGGATATTTTGCATTCGATCTGAGGCGGGCAAAATCTTTGGAATTTTCGAAAAAATTACGGGTGTTGTTCTTGGACGGCCTGTGGTGATGCCTGAGACTAAACATGCTGAAGAACCTGCAACTAAATATCATGTAGATGATCTCGAACGGGTAGTTGAAACGGTTGAAAGGTAATCAACGTTTGGAATTTTTCCATGGTGTGCAGGCCTTTGATAGAAATGTGCAGGCCTTTGATAGAAACAATTGATACAACCACATAAATTGATCCATGATATTTTTCTCTTGTTCCCTGTTCAAATGTGAATTTAAATTTCAATCTGTCTATGTTGCTCGCATTGCATTAGAAATTCATTTCCAGGAATCAAAATTTGTTGTAAAAGTAGAAAAAAGTACAATCTAATTATATATCAGATTCATTCTTTTGAAACTGAGTGGATATTGATCCCTTTCTATTCAGTATCTTTGAAATTCCCTCCCTGTTCAATATCTTTGAAAAACAATACACGGATTCAATATCATACACAAATAAATTTGAATTAATATTGAAAATTGCATCTCAAATTACATAACCAACTTAGCTTAGATCGGCTCGTATATGACAAAACGGCATCTCCACTACAAATCTTGTACCCTGTACGTTTTTGTTTTTTGTTTTTTGAAATGAATCCACCCCATTTTTTAGCTTTGGGGATTCTAAGGCAAAGCCTATACAGGAATGAACTGAGAAGCTTCCTAGTTGATCATCTAAATGGCATTGTCGAGAATTTCACGGTGAAGTAGAGTTTTGCAGATAACAACGGCCTAGTCGAATGTCAAGAACAACCATTTCTTCCCTAGAAATTCTGTAAATTTTGAATTGTTCAGCTTCTTTATCGTATGCCTCCTGGGATTCACCATTACAAGTTGCGGAGCCGCAAATAAGATTTAATACAGCGCAATGATCGATCAATATAACATTGAATAATTTGAACTTCAAGCTACCCCTTACCTGAAGTCTTCGTAGATCCAACTTCTTTTTCATCTCCTCAAGGGTGCTAATTCCGCTTGTATCGATGCTAGTCACAGCTGGGAGGAATTATTAATGGCACAACGTTAGGAAATGGCCGATAGTATTTTGATGAGGCAACCATAATCAAAATCAAGGTCGATAAAGAAAATACTCACAAGCCATGTCCAGGACTACGTAGCGTAGAGTTTGATCATGCTTTTTTTTTCATCTTCGATCCATCTAATTATCCTTTCATCCTCAAAAACTAGATAGAATTAAACTATTTTGTATTACGAAACTCTTGAAGGAAATGAATCGTTTCCCTTCTAATATCCAAAGTTAACAGATCATAATGCCTTCTTGTAACCGTTCAAAAATTGAATCCCACCTCTTGTTTCGCAAATCAAAAATGAAAAACCAGCATACATTCATCTTTAAATTCGAAGCCCAAAAGATTCCAGAAAACAAATTCGAACTTAAGCCTTCAGAAATTTTGAGAAATGGCTAGATTCGATAGAAAGCAAACCTTTCTTGCAGATAGCTGGAGTTGGCGAAAAAAATTGGAGAATCTATACACAGTATGAGAATACCCTGAACTCTGCCTGCATCAGGATATTGTTATGTACTTCTGTACACAGTCGTTCCAGGAATGTTGCCCAGAACTGCAATATGAGGCCTCATGACGTGCAACAACAATCTTATCAACGATATGGATACCTGCAACATAGTAATACAAATTGATTAGATTTTTTTCAACAAAACCACCAAACTTTTAGCTAAGCTGATCAAAACTCTTAATACAGATTTGATTGGATTTTTCTTAACAAACCAACCAATTTTAGTTAAACTGATCCAAACTCCTATGCTTATGGATTTGTTGGTTATGGGCTAAGCATCAAATAATTACATGATTTTGGTTTCAAATTTGTGGAAAGTTGCGGTTCCAAGAATTTAAAACGACAATCTGGGTTGGCAGGTGCGGGAGGGGTCATCTTTGACCCTAGGGGAAACATAATGAATGATTACGCTTGGGGGATTGGGAACAAGACCAACAATGATGCCGAATGGTTAGCATTGCTTAAAGGTCTATAAATTGCCATCAGTGTTGGGATAAAAGACTTCATAGCCGTTGGGGATTCTCTTCTGATAGTTCGAGAAGCTCGCAATCTCATCAGAAAATGCTCCACTCCTTCAAGTATGTCGCGTACCCACCCATCTATCCAAGGCAAGGAAGGGAACATGATGGAAATCTCTGAGGCTTTGACATAAAACTCAGCCCGTTCATTAGATTCATACAATTAAAAACCAATGTGTGCAGATGCAAATCAAGCAAGTATGCACGACGGAATTAAAAACATCATCCACACACAATTCACGCCCATCCAGCATATCAAAACAGTCATCAATTTAAACATTGCAGAATTAAACACATAGACAGAAAAACACTTATCTTCATTGTGTAATTGTCCCATACAACTAGCTATGTCGCTGCAACGTTCCACCCAACCATAGGCCAGTTGTGTTCATCAATCTCTCAACACAACTGCCACCCCCCGAGCTGGGCATGATTCTTACAAGGAAAAGGGGACATTAAAGCTCATGCACGGTCCAATTAATCATCTCATCTTAGCCAAGCCAGTCCACAGCTGGGTTTATCAGGCTACATTTGAACCCTAGATGCTTGCACTCAAGCCCAAGCCAAAGCAATGGAGACCCATAACCCATACCCCAACATACTCTTTTCTCACACAACCAACACAATCATTGGGCAGGGATACACATTTAACAATGGAATTTACAACAGGATGGTCATGGGTTTTCCCCAATTCATTTCCAGTCAAAAACGGATTATGGGATGGGGAAAAACAATCACAGGGAGGAAAACGATTTCTTCCCCAACTAACTGAGCATTCAGCGGCCAAACGATCTCTATGGAACCCCAGTTCGATTCCCCTTCTTCCCCACTGGTATACAACACAAGAACGCCCTTCTCCCTGCTGAGAATGAAGGAAAACACAGGAAAACATGGTTGGAAAACGCCCAGGTAGCTCCCAACTTGTGAGGGAGAGCAACTGGTTGATGGATAATGGCTTGGGGAGCAATTCATGGCTCTTTTCTTGCCCAAGAAGCAAAACACGATTTCCCATGTAGGGTGGCTTGCCCATACCTGAATTTGGACAGCCATACCTCTCATCCCCCAAGGCATTAACTACCTCAACCAACTCTTGGGAGAAATAAATGATTGGGTACAAAAATCAACATGGGTAGTTGAGGGTTTGATGGGTTATCTCATTGACATTTGGCTTGACCTGATTGGCTCCAAGGGTTTGAATATTTCCCTCCCAATTCCTTGTAAAATCATGCCCACATCTCTTGTTGCATTTCATAGCTAGTTGTGGGTATTTTATTAAAATGCATATTTACATGATGTTGAAATTCCAATGTGCCTAGCTAGCACGCAAACTGTATGCACCAATAAATCAATGGCGAGGCCTTGGCCTTGAGCTCTTCACCATGATTTTATAACAATATTACATCATTTACATTTTAATGCTATAGGGTCAAGATGGGGACGTGACAAAGTAAGTATCAACACATTCTCAAATTCACTAGCATAGATTTCAACTCCTTTAAAATCCTCCATGTTCTCCGCTCAAACAATCAACATGTCGATGAAATGGCCAATAAAGGCGTGCTGCTAAACTACGGCTACTTGGTCCAAAATGACGAGCTCCCTCTTCCTTGTTGGGTTCCCTAACCCTTTCCTCCCTAGGGGTGTCCTCTCCCCCTTTCCACGCTCTTCTTACCCCATCTCCCTTGCCACCTTTGGTTTCGTTGATCCCCATTACTGCATGTTTACACCTGTCGCTGGTTTCTAGGGGCGATGGAGGCATTTAATTCCTTCACATGGCCTCACCTCACCTTCCTCCACTCATTTGCACGCTCCGGCTTCTCCTTTCTCCAGATGCTTCTCTTCTCTTTTGTGATCTCCCGTTCAGATTATAGAAGCTCGTTGCTCTGCGTCCATTGCTCCCACCCTGGGCGCTAGCTCCTTGCTGTTTCTGCAACCCTCCTCCTGCTCGCTCTGTAAAAATCCTCTGCACTCTCCCTCAGCTATTATTCTCCCCGAATCAAGACTTTTGGAACCATTACGCCTTCTGCTTGATGACCTCTCATCCCTCAGTCTACGTGAAGAAGAGGCTCCAGCCCTTGAAACTCCACCCTCTCTAGTTTTACAAGGCTCCTTGGTAGATGCTATGGAAGAACAGGTGTGCAAAATCATAATAGAGGTTTATAATATCAATAAGAATATGACTAGAATGTACACACTTCTGCATTCTCTCAGTACTGAAATAAGAAATAATAACGACCTCATGAATGGACGAATCTCTTCCATGTCTGAGGCAGTGGATTACACTGTAAATAGCATTTCAAATGTGGATTCAAAGTTGGATGACAATTACAGGAACATTTCTGACTTGGAAGGCAAGGTGGACATACTCCGTGAAGACTTAGCTCGCTGCATTCCATGGTTTCATGACTCAACAGGCTCCAACTCCAATCCGGACAATTCCATGGAGAGCCCAGAACCTCCTCATCAACATCATAAATAATGCAGCAAGATGGCTCCACAATTTTTGCGGGTTATATATTTTCTTTCTACAATAGCTTAGAAGTAACTTTGGATTTTAACAGTTTAGATATGGGTTTTTATCAGCTCTTAATGGATTTCAAATCCAAATTTTGTAATGTACTGCTTCTGCAAGTTTATTTTGGGACAATTTGTAAAGGTCTACAGTTATCATAGCCTTAGACTGTTTAGAGTTAAGAGAAGAAGTAGTGAAACATGCAAGAAAAACTTGAATTCTGGCCCCTCTCAGAGGAAAACCAAAGACTATATCTCTGTATTTTTGAAGACTCCTTTTTAATATGAGTCCTATAATCGTTCTTGTTAAAAAAAAAAAAATTAAAACGGAAACCTGATAACTTTATTTAATGGTTTTCATGATGTCCAAAACCAATAGATCAAATTCACAACTTTTTTAGCATAACAATGAATGTGTAACCTTACCGCTGTGATCAAGCCAATTTCAACGCTAGCAAAAACAATGCCCAATGAACCTCCCAAGAACACGAAGAAGTCAATCTTGTCCACCTTCCATAGATGAATGGCGGCATGGATATCGATCAGGCCCAGCATTGCCGAGGCGATAATGGCTGGTAGCACCGCATTGGGGGTGTAATAGAAGAGAGGAGTTAGAAACAGAAGAGTGAGCATCATGGCAATAGCCATTACTACATTTGATGCTGTTGGTTGGCATCCCACATTGAAATTCACCGCTGACCTGGAGAAGGCACCTGAAACCATCACCCAGACATTCATTATCCACATTTATGGCATTCGTACCGAACCAAATAACACTATCACTTACTACAAGGAGAAAAAATGAATAGATTGGTAACGATTTCAACCCAAAGCATTTTTTGCTGCAACGGATAAGGTTGAAGGAAAGAGAAAAAGACCTATTTAAACATAGCAGGAAGTGCACGAACCCACAACATTCATCATTCCAATCGCAATCATCTCCTTGTTGCCATTAATTTGATAGTTCTTGGAGAGAGCAAATGTTCATCCAACAGCTAATCCTTCCTGTGACGATCCCACAATAATTTAATTAAGTTTACTAAAACTAATTTATATTTTCTTAGGCGTTGTATTTCTATCCTTGAGGATTCAACCAACTTAAACCAATTTAACTTCTCCAATGGCTTGAAATTTTGTACCTCACCCTTATACCACAGTCCGCGCGATTATCGATACTTGGAAATTTTCTAAAACATTGGAAATATGAAAGGATAATTCTCTTACTGCTAGGGAAATGAGACCGGCTATCAGTCTCGCCTTCAAACCGCCCCCCAAATACTCGTCATGAAAGATTAAGTTGCCAACAGACAACGGGTTTATACCCTTCTTCAAGGTACCCACTTGTTGCATTAAAAGAACAGTAAAATAAATTCAGAGAAAATTTGACATGCTCCATAATAGTCACCAAAAGGATTCAGTTTTTAGAACATATATACAATTTGCACTCCATGCTTATATGCACGCGTGTCGAAGACCAGCAAGCTACCCAAAACAACAGATGTCAGCGGAGCAACAGCAGAGATCCAAAATAATTGTTTCCTTCTCTTGCTATGTCATGGTACAAACCTACAACTATGAGCATTATGTTTGTCTGGACACAACAAGACCTAATATTGTTGGACTTTACCTTAGAGTTTCAATCTAGTTGGAACCAAAAAGTCGGGTGATTTCTGGAGGAAAAAAACTAAAAAATAAAAACAAGACCATTCCAGAGCTCTAGCTAGCAATACTCACGATACATTTGCAGGAAATTAGGTGCATTGCAGCTTTCCCTCTTATTGATATATTAATGATAAAGAAAAAATATATCATAAATAAACAAAAATACCATATTCAATATAATAACATTATTTATTAATATTATCATTATAATATGATCAATGATAAGAAAATATATATAATAAACACAAATATCATATTCAATTTAATAACATTATTAATACAACATCATTTTATTAAATTGAAATTTATTTTACTCAACTATGAAGTACATATATAGAAATATATACACATTAAAAAAACATAAAACTTAATATTCAATTTAATAACATTATTGATATATTAATAATAATAAACAAAAATACAATATTCAATATAATAACATTATTTATTAATATTATCATTATAATATTATCAATGATAAGAAAATATATATAATAAACACAAATATCATATTCAATTTAATAACATTATTAATACAACATCATTTTATTAAATTGAAATTTATTTTACTCAACTATGAAGTACATATATAGAAATATATACACATTAAAAAAACATAAAACTTAATATTCAATTTAATAGCATTATTAATATATTAATAATAATAAACAAAAATACAATATTCAATATAATAACGTTATTTATTAATATTATCAATGATAAAAAAAAAATATAATAAACAAAAATATTAATTCAATTTAATAACATTATTAATATATAATAAAAATATATATAATAAACAAAAATATTATATTCAATTTAATAACATTATTAATATATGAATGATTAATGATCAAGCAACAAATATATATAATAAACAAAAGTATCAATCAAAGAAATCCATAAAATATAATAGTCAATTTAATAACATGAGTAATATAAGAAAAAATATAGTATATATGAAAGTATCAATGAATGAAAAATAAAGGATACCAATCAAGGAAAAAATAAAAACATGATTATTACATTTTCATCATTCAAATAAAACTTTATTTTCTCAACATTTTTTATTATAATATTTTAAATATTTTTATTTTTTAATCTATGGTCGGAATAGGTGGGAAGGGCAACACTCATTCCTCCCAACCACCTAAGCTACAACAAATGGACTAAACTATTTTTTTTAAACTATTATATTCTCATGTCATTTAATTTTTTAATAAAATTTGATAAATATTTTTCAAAATAATCAATTTTTTTATATTTTAAATAAGGTTTTTAAAATATAATTGAAAATATAGTAAATTTATGGAATATTATAATATGATAATATTTTAAAAAGTTTAATGTTTTAATAATTTAAATTAGATATTTTTAAATATATTTTAAATTAGGCATTTTTAAATATAATTACAAATATAGTGAAACCGAAAAGTGTCATATTTGACAATATATTGAATTTCACTATCATGTACAATGAGTTTTATCCTTGCATAGATTTCAGTGTATGGTGTTTTATCCTTGCATAAATTTCAGTGTAGCTATTAATGCATGGACGCATAGATTTTAGTGTAGATTTCATGGATGCATAAATTTTAGTGTAGATTTCATAGATGCATAAATTTCAGTGTATATGTTAATGCAACATTTTTTATATAGATTCCGAACTAAAAATGGAAGATGGGCATGCAGAAGATGCTATGAGACAAACAGGAGAAGAATAAAAAATACAAAACACTGAACGTCAGAAAGCATATCAAGGAGGAAAATCTAACGAAATGACAGCAAAAGAACGAGAAGAAGACATGAAACGAAAAACAGATCAACAAAAAGAATATCGAAAAAGAAAGTTGGATGAAATGACAACAAAAGAACGAGAAGAACGATGAAAATGAAACGCAGATCAATAAAAAGAATATCGAAAAAGAAAGTTAGACGAATTGGCAGCGGAAGAATGAGAAGAACAAAGAAAACGAAACATTGACCGACAAAGAGCATTATCATGTACAGTGAGTTTTATCCTTTCATAGATTTCAGTGTATGGTGTTTTAATCTTGCATAAATTTCAGTGTAGTTGTTAATGCATGGACGCATAGATTTCGGTGTAGATTTCATGTATGCATAAATTTTAGTGTAGATTTCATAGATGCATAAATGACAACAAAAGAACAAGAAGAAGACAGGAAATGAAAAGAAGATCAACAAAAAGAATATTGAAAAAGAAAGTTGGATGAAATGACAACAGAAGAACGAGAAGAACGATGAAAATGAAACGCAGATCGACAAAAAGAATATTGAAAAAGAGAGTTAGATGAATTGACAACAAAAGAACGAGAAGAACAAAGAAAAATTCATTCGATAAGGCGATACAGATACTTCCTTACATGCTTCAATGAAAAATTCATTCGATAAGGTGATACATTTGTTTGCGACAAATGATGGTGTAAACTGTCATAGCAAGTGTTTAATAAGAAGCCTAAATTGTCTCATTGAAACCATGATTGCTACAAAGCAACTATTCTATGGAAGGAGATGAAGAAGGGTTGGAACTTGAATTACTTATAGTCATAGGAGCAAGGGTAATGCGTGGGTAATGCTCACATCAAACTAATGGACTGATGCAGGACTCGTCAATGGTGCTCTTGGTATACAACAAATTGTATATAACCCTGGAAGTACGCCTCCAAAACCACCCACGTATGTTTTAATAAAATTTGATAATTATGTGGGGGTACCATGGGATGAATCGTTTCCTAAATTTGTTCCTATTACATCTATCCAAAGAGGTAAAAAACAACTTCCATTGAAACTCGCTCGGGGTTTAACAATCCATAATTCACAAGGATTGACATTGGAGAAAACTACTATTAATATTGGAAAGCATGAGAGGCAGGGTATGACATTTACAGTAATATCTCGAGTTAAAGATTTGGCAGGTCTACAATTTCAACCTCCATTCTCATATGATCGATATGAGAAGATGTCAAAACTACCAAGTGTGAAGATAAGAAAAGATGGAGAAGATAGATTGAGAATGATCACGATGTGAACCATATTTTCATTTATTTAATCCTTACAAAATTATTGTCTTTATTTTCCGGTTTAACAATTTACTCAATCCTTAATAATTATTACTTACACTATGATAATCCTCATAATTGTATCTGTGTTTTCAACTTAACATGTTCCTTACAATTTGATAATTGTAAAATATATATAATTACATAATGCTGATCAAACTCCAATTTTGTGTCACCGCCCATGACTGGAACCAGCCTAGATCCAAATCCTAGGCTCTATCAAGCGCCAAGAGGGATCAAATCTCCTGAGGTGAAAACCTCTTCTCAGTTATTGCACTCAGGGAGATATTCAAGGAGAGGTTTGCACCTCAGGAGATTTGATCCCTCTCGACGCTTGATAGAGCCTAGGATTTGGATCTAGGCTAGTTAAAACGAAAATACACGTCTTTCTATTAATGGCTGACATAATATTTATTATTTTTTATTATTCTTTTGTTAGGAACAAACATTACAATATCTTCCTCATTCGGAAATATTATTTTTTAAAACACAAACGTTACAACATCTCCCTCATACTCGGCAATATTATTTATGGCCGACATAATATCGACAGATGTTACAATATATCCATCATACTGAGATGTAGAACACCTCTTGGCACAATGAAATAAATGACAAGAAATTGATCATCTCTAAAGAAACTAAAACAACAGGGCATCACCAGAGTCAAGGGGCCCTTCCCAACTTGGGAAACACTCCTCATAAGCGGACTCAAGCTAAATCGATGCATAGATTCAACAAGTAATAGTTCTCATTCAATATGATGCTTGAATTATAAATTAATATCGATCAACTATCTCATAATACAATAATTACTGAGTATGGATTATTAACTAGATCTCCCTTTTTCATATCAGAGATTAAGTACTTAAAGATAATGAGCAATTTGATGGGTAAAACCAACATTCTTTGTTTCCCATAACTATTTACGAATTTAGGAAATTCAATTCACCCGCTCGCAATTCTTGAGCATTGGTTCTTCAATGCACAACTAGAATAAAGGATCTTAATCTATGCCTTATCATCATGATACAAATGTGAATGAGGATAAGGATCATTGCTGGAAGAGAAAATCATATTCAACACTTCGCCAAACAATGCACTAAGCAAGGCAATTGACCAAACTTTGACCAACAAGCTACAAACTCCTATAGTGATCGGGGTGTGATTCATGAGAACCACACCATGTTGATGTCGTCCTCTACTAGATCCATGTGTCCATTCAGAAACTAAAGAGGTGGGCATATGTCAATATTGGTTCATGGTACCGAAACAAGTACATGAAATGTTGCAGGAAGCAAAACTAGACATTCCTCATTAATAAGATTTTGTATTTAAAATCCTTTAAATTTATTAAAAATAGAGGAACAGACATAAATAAACAACTATACCTCATTATGCTTGTATAAAAGGAGTTCCGGCTTAAAATGTATAGAAATGTAGGTATAAGGATAGCATAAGGGTAGTAAAAAGGCCAATGGAGTTGTTGAAAAAGGTTCAAAATTAGGGCCCAACATATTGGTTTTGAAAAGAGAAAAAATCACATTATATAGTATGGAAAGCTTTGATAAGGGCATTTTATTTAATTGGAAATTGGGTAGCATGGAAGATTCATAGAGGAAACAAAGTAAGGATCTTCACTTAATGAGAGTTTTCTCGCTAGAGGATGTATCCGACAATGTGTTGAAAGAAATACTTGGCCTTAAGGATGGAGAAGAGAATAAGCATCAAATTTGTAAGGGGGGAAGGTAGCAAAATGGAATCTATATGTGAATATTAACTAGGAGTGCCATTAAGCTATCAATTCAAGAAGACTTGTTAAAATATTCAAAAACCTAGGGGTTTGGAGAATATACTACAAAGTTGGGATACAAAGAAAATATGGAAGAAGATCAAGAGGAGGAAATATTATGGTGGTGCCAAATAGTTTGGAAGCTAAATTGTCCTTTAAAAGCGAAGATATTTCTATGGTTATCCCTTGGCAAAAAAATTCTATCCTAGGATAATTGTAAATAGATAAACATGCAAGCACCTAGGAGATGCATCTTCAGTCAAATCAATGAAAAACTTGTGGACCATTTTTTTGAATGTCCTTTCTTTAGAGAGTATGGAATGAAATCCTTCAAATTTCATCTAGTAGAAGTAAATGAAATCAAATAACTCTAGTGGAATGGTTCTACTCTTCAGTAGTAGACAAGACTGTTAAAATTTTCAAGATTTTCCTTACTTTGTGCTTTTGGGTATTAGGTTATCTCGTAATAAAATGATTTTTCATGATGTCAAGTTCAGTCGAACTCAAGTTTATCATAAATTAGATGTGGTTGTGATGGCAATTGGAAATTGACAAAGGTTAAACCACTAAGAGTCCTAAAGGAACTTGGAATTGATTATGGAAAAGGTTGGGGCTTCTTTGATGGGGCATGCTAAGGTGATCCAAGGATATGTGGGGCTAGTACTATACCATTCCTTGATCATGCACACCATTTTGTTTTAAAGTTGGTTGTAGGATAGGGCACTAATAAGAGAGTAGGGATGATTGCAATGCATCTTCTCCTCATATAATTGTCGAGAAGGTATGAAGAATCTTCAGATCTTTGGAGACTCTAAAATGATGGTGGATTGGGGAAATAACAAGAGTAGATTGGATAACTTGGTACTTGAAAATCTGATCAATCAAGTGCTAGACTTAAAGGGAATATTTCAAGAACTCTCTTTCTCAAATGTCTATATAGATTTTAATAACCTTGCTAATTGTTTATCCAAAGAATCTTTGTTGATATAGGAAGGGTTCCTATTTCACTATGAATTTAGTGGAGGGACCCATATTATTGTCATGGAAAGATCTTTGCTCCAAAATTGGTTCTAGTAAAATTATTCTCTTTGGATTTTTCTTTTGATCTTTCTATTGTTGTTGTTAAAAATCATGGTTGTAGTAGATGTAAGTGACTTTGTTGAATGCTACTTATAAGGAACCTATATCATGTATGTGATATGTAGTTAAAGGAAAATATGGAGACAACTTGTTGGGTCAATCATAAGATCGACTAATTTTCAAGCCTCCAAAAATAAGTTGGATGCATATTTTGATTTCAACTCAACATATCACATATAAAGTTTTTTTTCAAAGAGAGAGAGAGAGAGAGAGAGAGAGAGAGATCCAACTCATGATATCCATTGTGAAACCAATAACTTGACTAAACCAAAATCAATATGTGAGGATATAATTTATAAAATTTGTAATACAAAGGAGGTTGAGGATGACCAAAGTTTCCTTTTAAACAACCATGCTCGTAATAATATAAGGAATTACTTTATTGATTGTCATAAATTCATAACTCTTTAGACCTCCTCGCTTACAAAAAACACAATGACCTTGATACTTTCATTTCCACCGTGTCCAGTTATAAAAATGAAATTATGAAGAACATTTAATTTAACCCCCTTTTATTTTCCCAATAAACCATGTTAATTTTAGAATATAGTAAGGGGTGGTACATATGGGTGGGGATCATCCTTGATCCCAATGGATATGAAGAATTGTATTATGAATGGGGACTAGGAAAGACCACTAATAACCAGGAGGAAGCTGCAACTCTTTGTCAGGGCCTTATTCAAACTCGTTTGCTCAACGTAGACCATCTCATCATGATTAGAGACTCTTAAGGTTATGATTAAGCTGGTGCTAAGCATCTTCCCTCCCAAGGATATCTCTATTGCTAGATGGATAATCAGGATTAAAAATAGATGAAGAAATTCAATAACATTTGATTCTTCTGTGTTCTTTGTCATCAAAATCAAAAGGTGGATGCAAGTGCAAACAATGCTACGAGGAGTATAAAATGGACTCTACAAAAAAATGGGGTCACTTCTTTGAGCCACATCCCCTAAGGTTTTCATCCATGAAATGTCAAAGTGCCATTATTTAATTCTCATCAATCCTCCTTGTACTATCTAGACTACATGTAGGGATCTCAAACCTGCTCACACAAGCGAGAGCTTGGAAAAAACTAAACTTCGATTTGATGGATATAGTGTTCCTACAAAACATTCGTAGAGCATATGGGACTCAAACCACTCTCTCTGGGGAAGATTCGACCACATATTTCCAGGTATGCTCTATCAGCGCAGACCTTGTTCACAGGTATAATTTGCAAGTTTCGTGGGTTTGTGTTTCTTATAGATCCCACTAGGTTATAATCTTTAGGGTTTTTGGTTCCAATTTAAGGTCGGTCTACATATTTGTGAAGAACCAGCAACAATTAATTAATGAAAATACATGAGATAGCAGAAATAACAGAACTCAGAATCGGTGTATTGATCGCAGGCCACTTCGAGGGGGCAACCTCCTTTGAGCAAGCTCAATACAAATAAATTCACCGTGCCTTCATTGGCCTCAACACACACTTATATACTAAGTCTATGCCCAATACTATGGGTCAATACCATGGGACATATAATACTACGGGATGACTTACAAAGCATATGCGTCCAATACTATGGGTCAATACCATGGGCTAATACAAACTATGGATCAACAAATACTACGGGATGACTTACAAATCATATGCGTCCAACAACAATATACTAACAAAGTAAAGAGAAGGGTTGACACGAGTTGCTAACATCCACTCTCCCTTAGAGAAAGCTTTGTCCTCAAAGCTTTACATGTGGAAATTGATGCGGAATCTGAAGGAGTGGTTCCCCTGGAGCATCCTTGAGTTGCATTTCGTGCCACTAAATGAATACCTATGTGATAGATTGAGAGAGAATTTGGCGCCTTCTGAGTTTCATGGAGGATTGCGTGTAAGGCTATAGATGAAGAAGAACCATATCAGCTGCATGAAAAGTGCGCTCAGAACGGTGTTGATCGGCTTGTTGTTTCAGTAGAATTTGTGCCATGTGAAGATTGTCTTGCAGAATGAAAAGAATCTGATCGCGGTTTCAAAGAACTGAGTCAATTTCTTGAACTAGGGAACTATTGAGGATGTATGGAAGAATAATTGGTGGTGCCTGTCCATAGACTGCTTCATATGGTGTCCTTTTAAATCAATTTAGATGTGGTATTGTACCACTGAAGCGCTTCAAGTAAATCCATAGAAATAGTTGTCCAAATTTGTGTAGGGGTAGGCAAGGGTTAGAGTAGTCCCGAAAGGAGTGTCATTTCACCTTTGTTGACCTAGAAAGTATGACAGTCAGCCACCATCTGTTGAATTGTCATTTTCAGTCCTTTCCAAAAGAAGTTACATTGTTCCCGGTCATACGTTTTGAGGAACCCAGAGTGCCCTGTCGATGGAGAAGCATGGAGTTCATAGAAGAGATAGCCATGTTGAACAGATTGCAACCAATTTGGAACAAGCAGAGAAATAGCTGTAAGAGAAACTGGGTCATCCAATGTGTGAGAAGGAGCATCTGCCACCAGATTTTCCTTACCCTTCTTGTAAGTCATCGCATAGGCATAACCCAGGAGTTAGATAACCCATTTCAGGTGTGCTGCGGAGGAGACCAATTGTTCCAGGAAATTTTCCAGACTCTGGAGATCAGTCTTGA
The DNA here is from genome assembly GCA_027924585.1 of Larix kaempferi. Taxonomy (NCBI): domain Eukaryota; kingdom Viridiplantae; phylum Streptophyta; class Pinopsida; order Pinales; family Pinaceae; genus Larix; species Larix kaempferi. The sequence continues at coordinate 5,682,452 of BSBM01001229.1, read as the reverse complement.
TGCAAAAATAATTCCCTAATAGGTATGGCTACCACTTCTGTACTGCATGCAAAATATCCATCATTTCCTTTTGAGATGTAGATGCGGCTAAATTCTTACCGGAAAGGTCTCTTGAAGGCAACAAGCCCACTGGTTCAGCAAAGACACTTGCATATCTATCCAAGGAAGTAGTGGAGACCGTTGATGGGTGCATCTGAATGGAGTGGAGCTGAGCGATGAATCCATGTGAATTCTTTGTAAGTATATTTTCCAGGCGATGTGAACTGATGATGTGAATTAGAGACCCTGGTTGTAAGCCCGTAAATTTGTGTTGTTTCCCATTGACTAAAAACTGCATCCAAAGTTCAGCAAAATCCCATAAGATGGGGCCAAGAGTGTGTAACCATTGAACGCCCAAAACCACATCACATCCGCACATCCGCCTAAGGACAAGGCAAACATGTCAGAGCATGGGTTATAATCTTCCAAAGAGATACGTACATTGTGACACTTCCGCTTGCAAGGTAAGGTGCCCCCATTGGCAACCATGACTTCAAAGTTGGAGCAAGGATGGACAAACCAATCAACCTGTTTGGCGATCCTAGGGTCAATGAAGTTATGAGTGCTACCAAAATCAATGAGTATTGTAAGAGGAAGCTTCTTGAAGTAACCCCTATTCCGCATTGTTTGGGGGGTGGTGATTCTGGCTAAAACATGGAGAGATATCTCTGGGTGGTCTTCCTGAGATGGAGGGTGAATAGGCGGCCCCTGAATGTCAACCTGACCATCCATTGTATCTAGAGATTCTTCACCAATTTCAAAGGCAGGCGGTGAATCCACATCCAAGAGATAAAGCTTTTTCTGAACACATCTATGTCCCCGAGTGAATTTCTCATCACAATTATAACAAAGCCCTTTTTATCGGTGTGTCTACATCTCTGTTTCAGACAAATGCTTGATAGGAGTTGTTCGAGGAGTTGGCGGGATGGGAGGTTGTTGAGAACCCATATTTCGGAAGGGAACAAAAGTGGGTTTGGAGCGTTGTTGGGCTGTAATATTGTCTTCTGCCAACTTAGCCAACCCCATGGCTTCCATCATTGTGTTGGGACAGAACATTTTAACCTCTGAGCGGATTTCATCCTTAAGACCACTGATAAAACAACTCCTGTAGAATTCATCAGACAATACTTCTGTGTGATTGGCTGGTTTCTCAAATTTTGTCTGATACTCTCTCACGGTGCCAATTTGGCGAATTTTAGTGAGGGCTCCTGTGAATTCGTCAAAAGCACTAGGACCAAATCGTTGCAAAAGGAGCTGGCAAAAATATGGCCATTTTGGCTCTTCATGATCCTTGAGGTACCAACGGTACCATTGAAGAGCTTCTTGTTCCAAATGAAAGGATGCAAGTGGTACTTTGTTAACATCAAAAGTATTATGCAGACTGAAATATTATTATGCACGATAGATCCAGCCAGTTGGATCAATACCATTGAAGCGAGGAAAATCAAGCTTCGGACCACGGAAATTGCTAGAACAAGAGAACCCATTGTTTGATGAAGAATCGGACTGTCGTTTGTTGTTCATGGATGAATGCTCAAGATGGAGGCCGAGAAACTTTTCATCCAGATCCTGGAGTTTGGTTTGGATGGCTGCAAGTGCTTCCTCCATGGTTTTTGCTCCTGCACGGGTGACAACCATAACCAAGAGTTTTTTTTTTTTAATGGGTAGAAAAACACAAACAAAAGCTTATTTAGTAAAGGGAAATTTGGATTTGGGAAAAGCTCTTATGGGTAATTAGGGTTTGACTAGGTTTTGGACACTTTCAAATGGATAGGGAAGCAGAAAATGAGGATTTCAGAAGTAGGGTGAAAGAATGGGAAAATTCTTCAGACAGAGACAAAGAAGAAGAAATAGGGAATGAATATGGTGGCAAAATTTGAAGGTGATTGGGTGAAAATTAATGAAGTTATGGAAAACCCTAAAAATAGACAAATGGGGGATTTCTAGCTTTGGGAAGTGGAATTTGGGATAGGGTCCTCAGGAATGAGAGATGCAGAATGGGATTACAGGGGTGTTAGGGAAGTTTCAAGGGAAACGGAGTGAAAACAAGGGAGATATGGCGAAAAAGCAGAATTTTATACTCTTTTTTTTTTCCAGAATGGAACTGCTATGGCGCAGAAGGGATCGGAAACAGATTGGATCTGCAACGGCGTGGAGGGATCGGCAATAGATGGATCTGAAACGACGCGGAAGGGGTCGACATAGATAGATCTAAAATGGCGCGGAAGTGATCGGCAACAGTTCTGGACAGAGGAAATCTGTGATTTATCAGCTGAAAATAGATATGGAACCCGTATGCTCGACTTCCTAACGGTTCAGGGGATTCACTCGGCCACCAATGTTATCTGACGTCTTGCGTATTGGGCCAATACCCCTCACTCCACGGCTCAGGTAAAACTGATAACCGCTTTGCCACAAACGATAGCTCTTGGTTTACCTCATGAGTGGGAACTAGTCAATCAGGTAAGGGTCGGTGCCCTTTTCATTGGCAGGTCCTCTCAATGGGCCAGCTACTTTGGGGTTCCTGTGGTACTCCTCACAATGAATTTTAGGGCTTATTCCCAAGTACTTCCCATAGTTAAGTGGATAGGGATTATTCCCAGATCCGAACCTGCAACAGATGCGAAAAAAAAATTGATAGAAATTTCACCCAACGAGCCCAAGAAAGTGCAATGATTCCAGATGTGAAGAACCTGCAACAATTAATTAATGAAAATACGTGAGTTAGCAAAAATAACAAAACTCAGAATCGCTTTATTGATCACACAGGCCACTTCGAGGGGGAAACCTCCTTTGAGCAAGCTCAATACAAATAAATTCACCATGCCTTCATTGGCCTCAACACACACTTATATACTAAGTCTATGCCCAATATTATGGGTCAATACCATGGGACATATAATACTATGGGACGACTTACAAAGCATATGCGTCCAATACTGTGGGTCAATACCATGGGCTAATACAAACTATGGATCAACAAATACTACAAGACGACTTACAACCCATATGTGTCCAACAATAATACACTAACAAAGTAAACAGAAGGGTTGACACAGGTTCCTAACAATATTGAAGTATTCTCAAGAATCGAGGATGATTCAGAGGCAATCATATGTATTCAAACTCGTTTGTGGAGATTGCAAGCTCAACCTTGTTCTCAACGGAGTGTCTTAGTCTGTTGTAATGTGAAAAGGAGATCTTGGCCTCTCTAACACCTAGTTTCTCTGCAATGTTGGGACGTGCAAGGAAAAAGACAAGGAAGAATTTAAAAACATTTGATCAACTGTCAAATAAGTAGTAATAGTCCAATTGTTTTGACAAATTCTCACATCTGGAGTAGGATTCTTCGGTTAGCAAATGTGTTTAAGTTATTTTTTGGAGAAGGCACATTTAGCCACATTTTCCTTGAATTTACACAGTCAACTGCAATTTGCATTGGGCCTCTTGGCCTCTCTAACGCCAAGGTCCTGTACAGTGTCAAGAGGTGCAAGGCTGGGGAAAGGAATTTGAAAATCATTTTGGAAAGTAATAGTTGGGCCTTGAAAATGGAATGCCTAAACTGCATCAATAATATGCATGAAATCATGGGGCTAAATAAGTCTCTCATACGCCATGAATACTAGTTAAAAAGCAATAATTCAATCATCCAATCACTCTCATTATAGGTACAAAATTTGGGAATGCAAGGTGCCTCAAATGCTGAAGTTTTGGAGGCTCATCGTTAGCACATAATTGTTTTGGGAGAAGAGATGGATACTCTTCGTAATGCTATCAACAATGGGAGTCATCACTCCACAACTCCTCTCTCGGATCATAGAAGTGCAATGGAAGGATTTCATGGCCTACCTAGGGAGGAGGAAATAGTACAATAGTCTCAAGAAAATGTGGAAATAATTAGAATCTCTCAGTCTTCTGGAGCTAGCCAACACTCAAATTAACAAGTAAATTCTTATGCTTTGCAAATGCATTTTGATCCTAGGAATTTTTTATACGTCATACACCAATAGAACTTATTGTTTCTGCATAATTATGGAGGACTGTAATATTTTTTTTGGATCCGTTTCGATTTTTTGCTCAGATTGAAATATACTCTCAAAATGTAAAAACATTTAGACTCTGCCTTACAACAAATTTGTTAATACAAAATTATTCGTTTGTGTAAAAAGAAATTAAAGGATAGTAGAAAATATCATCATCATCACTATATCACTAACTAACTAGTACCAACAACAATGTTTGTGTAATGTTGTAGTTATTAAACTTAGTTAAACAGTTTCAAGTGAATATGAGACATATCATAATGCTACTCAAATCATGTGTAAAGGTAGAATATAATGGTCTATAATGTGATAACCCTTATGAATTTTACTTCTAACTAGTGATAGTTATGCATCAATGCCATCATGTTAAGGTATCACATAGCGGAATGTGAAGGGAGGTATTTACTTAAATAAGTTCATTGCGAACTTTATTGAAAACTCCAAGAATTCCTTATAATTTGAAGATATATTTTAATTTTATTTTCTTTGGAGTTAGCTTGGAACTTCGAACTCCAAGGCCAAGACGTCCCCATACTTTGTGGACATTTTTCATTGAAGAATTCTAAATGCGCAACCATTTCAACTTTCCAACAATTTTTTGGTAAGAATCTAACAACCTTCTTTTTAAGAAATCCAGATTTTTTGCGGTTCAAATCGTGATTCTAAATTCATAGATGGATTCAGCGTCTTCAAAAACCCCAGTGCACCCATATTCTGGGAATTTACACACTGTTTGAAGGAATTTTAAGAGTTCTCTAACGGATTTCGTCGAAATCTCACTGGAAAAAACCTTCGGGAAATATCACCAGAAATTATTTTTAGAAGATATATAGTAGAAAATAGCATCATCATCAATATATCACTAACTAGTACCTATTTCCGCCTAATACACACCTCGAGAGGACGTGGCGGGAAATCTTCAAGCCGCTCGGTGTGTCCTTGGGGGCAAGTGAGAGTCAAGTGTTGTCACCTGATTACTCAACTCCTCCATCTAGGCTTAATCTTGGCGAAGCCAAGGGGGGTGGTCCTTATAAAAATAAAACTAAGGCTTTTAATCTATTAACAGAAATAAAAGTCTAATCTAGGAATTAAATCACTTAACAATAAACCATAAGTCACTGCAATATGAAATGAAAACCCACAGCTTTTGAGATACAACACCATTCACAACATTTGTAAATATTAACTTAAACAAAAGGAAAAAATAAAGATCAGTGCAGATGAAAATGGAGTGCTTGAGAGGGTTGCTTCTGTGGTCTCGGTGAAAGTTTTTCGGTGTCTCAGTTGGTAAATTTTAAAATTATTAGATGAGTGGATTAAGGAGTGGGTTAATTCTTGGTTTGGCCCAAAAGATCCCTAACCCTTCAAACTGAGTGCTTTAGCAGCTTTACCAAGTGTCCAACCAGGCGAGGATAAACCTGCTTAAAGTAGCCTGTTGACTCTATAGTTTCCACCCATGCAACCTCCCGAGTTCTTAGAATTTGGTTCTGATGGATTTTCCTATTAAAACTAAGTACCTTGCACATGTTTCTGGTTAACCCTACTGTTTAGACTGAGCTGCAGAGGTTAAGAGAATACTTTGGGTTTGGGGTGTTGGTCCATTTTATTATGATTAAAAATGGATGATTAATTTACGCTAAACCCCAAGAGTATCTTTTCTTCCACCAAAGGTGGAGTACTTCGCTAGAGCAAGGGGGGTTAATTTTACTTGGTAATTTTTAGAACAAAATTGTAGTTTATTTTGTAGCACTTAGGTGAGAGATTGAACAATGATTGTAGGTCCCCCTCAGACGCTTTGTGTGCTTTGCGAATGTTTTCTAATTACTAATAACAAAATTAAACTAATCTAAGACAAAGAAAAGTAGAAAAAAAAAATGAAAAAGTGTGAACCCCCCCTGGGGGGATTGGGATCAGGCACTGGAATTGTCTGCTTGCTCTTTTTATTTTTATTTTTTGATTACAAAATGAAAGTACAAATAACCATTGCTTGCCCTTTATGCTTAGGGAACAAGCCATTTTACAAATTTATTGGGAAAATGGATCAACACTTGAACTGTTGTTTCTTGAAGATGTTCAGGAAGCTTCGATATGGTAAATTTCTTGGTTCTTTGGGTTCAACCTGCTAAATGAAAATATCAGACCAGCAAACAAAAGTTAATCAAAATGACAAATCAAAACACTTTAAGATTGTTCTGGCAACACTACAAATTTTCAAATTGAACTAGAATGCAACTAGTATGTAAAACAAAGTTTTTGGGGCACTTTTTTGGACTTGAATCTAACTTTTAATTGATTTTAAATTTTAGGACTGATATTTAATTGCAAAAAACCAGCGAACAATAAAATGCTTGAAATATACCGAAACACTGTTTAACAGTATGTTTGGTTTATGTGCAAAAAGTGAAAAAAAATCTACTTTAATAACTAGGCAAAATGGAGTAAAAAATAACTAAGGAAAGTGAGCTAGAAAGCTACTTTCCTTAGGATCTTTGGCTTGCTGTGAGAAAAGATAAGCCCAAATAATAAAAGGCACTTTGCTTTCCAAATATGAAACTAAGAAGTAGGAAGCTTAAGACTTAAAAAGTACAAAAATTTTAAGATTTTTTAACAAAAATGATAACTTGCACTAAAAGTCTAAAGCTTGTGGATCTAGAAATTTAAAATTTAACTTTGAATACTTGATCTAGATCTTGAATGATTTAAAATTTCACAAAATCTTAAGATAGATAACTTTGATAAAGAAAGTAAAAATTTTAAACCAAGGTAACCGTAACCAAAGATAGCTTAGAAAGAAGAGATGGGGAAGAGGAAAGAACTCTTTCAATATGAGAGTTTGAGGCTTGGAGGCGACCTTCTGGATTGCTGATGGACTAGATCTGAAATAAGAAGTTTGAAAAGAAAAAGAGGTACAAGCAAGTCCTCTTCTCCTTCAACCAAAAGAATACCTGCAGCTTACATCAACTCATACACAAAACCTTAGATATGGAAGGCATATAGATAAGAAAGCACAACCAAAATATTCATAAACAAATGAAATAGTTTAAAGTTTGATTTCTTAGCATATAAAAAACATAATTAGAGAAGTAAACAAACTTAACTAATTAATATTAAAAAACAGATAGTTGTCCTTACAGTAAACCAAGATATGGGTAGGAAGTGGATAAGCAGCTTGCTACAGTTTATCCACTTCCTACAGTTCTCCTTCGTTTAACACATCGACCATGCATCCACACATCAAAGAGCAAGACCAAATTTTGACCTCCAAAGTCTCTTTATTCTCAGATAGTTCTCAAAAAATATTACAAGAACAGAGCTTTGCCTCTCAACACTAACTAGTGAAAGGGAGGGCATAAGCTTGCTTATATAGCAAAATACATGCAAAGGATGAGCTAAAACCCTAGGAAAGGCACCCTCCTTGAAGAGGGAGATAAACTGGAGTTGTTTGGTGTTGATTGAACCTTGATTGAATTCCAAGCCAATAAGAGGTGCGCCACCTCTCTGATAGGTAGGTGACCAAACATTGAGATCTCCTCCATCTAATCTCAACCATCCATTCCACAAAGTCACCCATGCAAGAGAGAGGGCAAATTCTCTGATGGAGAGATGACTGAAACTTGTTGGTTGTGATTGGAATTAACTGGTTCAAAGTTCAGTTAACTTAATATTGACCGTCCAGTCACTTTAGATAAACTCCGATTCAACTCCAGACATCTCCTTGGTTTTAGGAATTTGTCTTTTTATTAATAAATGTGTCTTTTTTCATATTTAATTTGTCTTTTTGGAGTTTTTTGAGTAAATATTAATTTTCTTGATAAATACTTACTCAAAACTTAGGAAAAGTGGGTTTATGGGTTAAATGGGTGCTCTGGCTTGTAAAATGAGCCTCCATTTATCAAAATCCACCCACAAACCACTTAATTATTACAATTTGAATTTTTCCAATTAAACCATAGTAAAAAGGGTTTAATTAATTGGAAAAATTAATTATTTAATAAAAAATAAAACATAAATATTTTTGTGCACGCCCGCTAAAAAAAATTTATGAAAATGTTTTAGACCCCCTATGGACCTAGGAAATGACCACAAAACACAAAAATAGTGTCTAGCATGTTTATAATTTACAATTGGACTCTAATAACCCCCTAAGGCCTAATCGCCAAATTCAGGCATTCCAGCTTTGGAGGTGTAGGAGAAAAACTCATCGATTATACTCGGCTATAGGCCAAGCATAATTGACAAGGGAAAAAACTCCTTGGAATACCTTGTTTGGTTGTCAAGTCCTAGGGAACTGAGTCACTCAACGACCACCATGCTAGCACACTTTATTACAAACCCCGTGGGGTGTGGTCATTTCAAACAAAAATGAAAAAGATGGCCTATAATAGGCCAAGACTGGAACATCTTAACTCTGATAAGCACAAATAATTGTGCAATACTGGTGGCTCACTGAAGTCCAGTTGATGTGCAATTCAGTTAGTAACAGTACCAACAACAACATTGGTGCAATGTAGTAGTTATTAAACTTAGTTAAACAATTGCAATTGAATATGATACATATCATAACGTTACTCAAATCATGTGTAAAGGTAGAATATAATGATATATTATGTGATAACCCATATGAAGTTTACTTCTAACAAGAGCCACGAGGTGGCAATGTCCCCGACAGTTGGGAATAGATTTTTTTATAAGATATGAACTATAGAAACTAGAACATAAGAACATAGATAATTAAGGCCTTGTCTATTGGTTAATGTGACTAGGTAAACTCAAATCAAATAGAGTGAAGTTGCACATTACTAAGTTGACATTACTAAGTTGGCATTGAATATGTTTGACTCAATTGAACTACAAATTGTTAAGGTTAAAACATTTTCTCTCACACAACTAAAACCTCTACAAAGTTGAATGGATTTGCTCTAATGGTTGAGTGATTTTAATATTATGATGTGTTTAAGATTCCCCTACAAATTGAATTATTCTACCATGCTTTTTATGTATTTATTTTCATACAATTTGTTCCGTTTGGAATGTTACAAGTATCTATCAATACATTTTTTTCAATTGTGTTTTTCCCAAGTAGAAAAAAGCTAAGTTGGATTTCATTTTTATTCCATTGTGTTTTTCCCAAGTAGAAAAGAGCTAAGCTAGATTTCTTCCTTACTTTTCTTCGAGATTATAGGTTTAAGATTTAATGAATTGTAAAGCAATTAAGTTGAAATAATTTGATAGCGGTTTTTAAAAAGTAATAAAAAATAAATTTTCACTTCGATGAAATTAAAGTTTATATTTGTATTAAAATACCTTTTAATAGAATCAAAATTATTTTTTTTTAAATGTGTTTTAAATATATAATAATTCTTGAAGAAAAATCAGGGAAGGGAGGAGCGGCGTTGCCTGTACATCTATATATATAGTATACATACAATATCAATTTACTGACGTGGTCAAGGCTTAGACTCCTAGGTCGGAAAGGGAGGTACAAGGTAATCATATGGGCAACCAATAACCATGTTGTTGTATAGCATTAACAACAGTTGGATGTAGATAGATTTCAAGGGAACATGAAGAATGTGTAGTGTACGATGAGATGATATTGGCATTGTGTATTCATGGCAATTTTATGTGGACGAAAACCTTTGTTTTTTTTTGTTAATATGTATTCAGTTTTGGAGTACAATGTTATAATATAAAATGTGCATATATAATTAATTAGTTTTTTTTAAGTTATGGAAATAAACTTTACCAAGTCACCTTCTGAAGTATGGGGATCAAGAGCTAGACTGGATACAATGGCAGATTTCTTTTCAACATTATTGGTGAATAACGATCCGGTTGATGTTTTACCAGTTAAGATACTCCCCTCCTGGTCAAATGGCAGAAGTGGTAATGATGGAGTTCATAAAAGACTAGATAGATTTCTGGTAAAGGTTAATTTGTTGAGTCATGTTCGGAAATACAGATCGTGGGTGCATGAAGTAAAATTTTCTCATCATTGGCCAATTGTCTTTCAAATGGAAGATTATGGGTCGAAGCTTCATGTTCCTTTTAAGTTCAATAGTTCTTAGTTGTTACAGGAGGAGTTTTGTAAAATGGTTAAAGATTTCTGGAAGTCTGTGAATAATGAGGGTGATAACCTTTTGGATATGTTTTGCAACAAAATGAGAATGCTTAAGAGAGTGGTCGTAGGTTGGACAAAGGACCGAAAAGCAGCTGATAAAGAAGAATTGACTCATTTGGAATCGGAAATTCAGAATAATCATTTGGAAAGCTTTTATGGGGGGCTGAATGAGGAAGGCTTCGAGGCAATGAAGAAGTTTGAGAAGAAAAAGGAGGAGGTCCTTCTACAGGAGGAAATGGAATGGAGATTGAAGAGCAGGGCTTTGTGGATACAGCATGGTGAGCGAAATTCAAAATTTTTCCATTCCTTTGCTTCTGCTCGCAGGAATATGAATACTATTTGGGAACTGGAAGATGTTGCGGGGAATAAAATCTCTGGTGGTGACACATTGAAGAGTGAAGCAGTCAATTTCTTTGGCAAAGTTTATAAGGAAGAGGGTAACAGCGAGCTTATGGACCAAATTAGAGTGGTAGGACTCTTCCCTAGATTCTTTGATGATCAAGAGGCCGCAGATTTGGGGAAAGAAGTTACACTTGTGGAGGTTGAGAATACTTTGAAATTATTTGCAAGGGAAAAAATTCCTGGTCCGGACAGTTGGCCAGTGGAGATATATACCCATTTTTTCGATATCATGGGATTGGATATTCTGAGTATGGTAGAATATACTAGGCTATATGGGTTTACTTCTGGAGCTCTGAATTCAACCTTTGTAACATTGATTCCCAAAAGTAATAAACCTGCAACTTTTGGAGATTTTAGACCTATTGCACTTTGCAACTTAGCTTACAAGTTAATCTCAAATATTATTGCTCAAAGGATCAAGTCTGCTCTGCCTTTTCATATTACTGAAGAACAATTCGGCTTCTTGCATAATCGACAAATTCATGACGCCATTGGGGCATCTCAGGAACTTTTACACACCATCAAAGCTCGGAAACATAAAGCTATGTTGCTTAAAATGGATCTAGAAAAGGCCTATGATCGGGTCAACTGGACATTTTTAAGACTCATTTTGATACAGATTGGGATTCCTCCACTGGTTCTCAATTGGATCATGGCCTACGTCTCAACGTCGAGTATTGTTGTTTTGGTTAATGGATCTCCCTCAGCTTTTTTCCAGTGTACTAAAGGACTCCGCCAAGGATGTCCCTTGTCTCCATTGTTGTTTATTCTAATTATTGATGGTCTCAGCAGGATGGTGAAATTTTCCAAGAATGAAGGATTGATCAAAGGAATTGAGTTGGGTTCCGAATGTGTTTTATCACATTTAATTTTTGTTGATGATGTGATGTTGGCGGGCTTAGCTTCAGTTGCAGAATGGACGGTATTTAGAAACATTATTAAATCTTTTTGCAATGTCTCAGGAATGAAGGTAAGTACTTCAAAATCTACTTTCCATTATTTTAATGTGGACCTAGACAGAAGGAGCGAAATTATAAATATATTTCCTTATAATTGTTGTCCTTTAGATGATGGTCTTAAATATCTGGGGTGTTTTTTAAAGCCAAATAACTACCAGATTAAAGATTGGTGGTGGCTCATTCGGAAGGTTGAGGCCCGAATTTCTCATTGGGCTTATAGGCTCCTATCTATTGGAGGGAAACTTATTCTGGTAAAGGTTGTATTAATGGGGATTCCGGTCTATTGGATGTCCTTGCTTGAGGTTCCAGCTTTCATTATCAATGTATTAAGAAGGTTATTCTTCAATTTTTTGTGGACTGGCAGTGTTGGACGTGCCAACCTGGTAATGACAGGGTGGGAGGCACTTTCAAGGCCTAAGAAATATGGGGGATGGGGGATAAAAGATCTTAGCACTTTCAGTTTAGCACTAAGAACTAAAAGTTTGTGGCGTGGATTGTTTAGTAGGTCTCTCTGGTCCCAGGTTCTATATGTTAAGTATCTAAAGATGGATGTGAAATCCTGGTTAAGGAAACCGGTGAATTATGGTGGGGGTGTTTCCCCTATGTGGTGAGGTTTATTAAAAGCCTTTGGATGGATAGTAGGTGACCTAAAGTGGCAGGTGGGTATAGGAGAAGACATCAGGATTAAAAAGGACATAATTCTGGGTATGGAGGAAACCTTTCAACTTCCCGAGAGATTGTTGGATTATTTAAGAATTTATGGGATGACTACTCTCAATAGTATCAGAAATCATGGAGCCGAAAATTACTGGCTTAGCTCAAGATATTTGGGATTACTTGGGACTGATGCTTTTGAGTGGGATAGATATGTGAAATCTCTATCCTCTGTAGGTTGTCTATTGTCTACGGAAGTTGATAAATTGGTTTGGAGTGGAAATGAAAAAATTGGGATAGTTACTGCAAAGACAGCATATGCAAGAATTCTTCAAGAAAGATACATTTTCCCGCAACACTGGTGGTACAAGAGGATTTGTAAATGGGAGTTTCCATTAAAAATTTAAAAAATTTTATGGCATGCACTCCAAGGCACTCTGAAAACATGGGATAATCTATTGAAGCGTTGTTGGTGCGGTCCAAACTGGTGCATATTGTGTAAGGGAAGTTCAGAATCTATTAGTCATATGTTTGTAAATTGTTCCTTTGGAAAAAATGCTTGGAATTTATGTTGTGTTGAATTGAATGTCTACAATGTGTGGTAGGTGATTTTGGACAGTTCCTACTCAACTAGTATAGAAGTTCAAAGAGTTCTTTTCTGTTGCCCATATTTGTCTCATGGGCACTTTGGTATGTTAGAAACTGTGCTATTTTCCAAGGGAAAGATCCGGAGACCAAGGTATGTGGGATTATTGCTTTAAAATTAGCTCAGCAGTATAAATTTGAGATTGAAAAGCATGGAGCTGGTAGGAACAGCCAGTTCACTTTAAAAGTTGAGCAACCTGTTCTCTTTTTTGATGGGGCTGCTCAAAATGGCATCTGTGCGGCAGGTGGTGTGATTTATTTGAATGAGAAACATTATTTCACTCTCTGCCTTAACTTTGGTTTGGGAACCAACATGAAAGCAGAGCTGTTAGCTTTGTGGTGTGTATTGAAGACTGCTAACATCTTTGGTTTAGTGAATTTGAAGGTTTTCGGTGACTCCCGCGTAACTATTAAATGGGCAACCGGAGAGTACAAGCTCAATGTATTGGCTCTTACTCACTGGTGCATGAGTACAAGGTTTGAGATTGATATGCATGAGTTTATCTCTTTTGAACACCTTACAGGGAGCTAAATGATATGGCAGATAAACTTTCAAAGCAAGCGCTCCAAGGTACTGAAGGACACCTGATCTGGGAAGAGTGGATGGACTCCACTATTCTGGATTTGGGAGATGTTTATTTCTATAATTAATTTTGTATCAGACTTTCTTCTTTCTAGCGATCAAATAGTTTTTTGGGGGAAAGATGGACTTTTAAGTATAGAGTCTAATGGTTTTTTGCCTTGATTATGGTGATAAAGACATCACTTTGGGGGTTTGGACTATCTGGATTCTGGCTAAAAATATGGTGATTAAAACCTGGATCCATAGGTTTGAACTATCTTTGTACTATTTAATTCAATGAATGGCAATAGTACGTTTTTTTTCAGCTGAAAAAAATAAATAAAATAAAAATAAAAATAAAAATAAATAAAAATAAAAATAATAATAAAATAAAAAAATAATAATAATAATAATAAATTGCATTCTTTATAAATTGAAACCAGTCAAAATATCAATTTTTAAATAATAACTAAAATTGTCTAATATTTTATATATTACATTTTTTTAAATAATGTTAATTTTTTCAATATTTATTTTAAAAATTGTTGAATAAGCGTTTTAACCTAATTAAATGATTATTTTAATATAAATGAAACTAGTTTTTTCAAAAAAAAAATATTAAATAAAATTATAAATATTAGAATGAATATCTTAATTTCATTAAATGATTATTCTAATTTGAATAAATACTTTTTTCAAAATTAATTAATTTTTCAAAGTAGGCATGCTTTGGTTGAACGCATGAATTTCACTAATCACTAATTCTTTTAGTTATTAAGATAGAATTCAATAATATATGAAGTTGAAAAGAGAAAAATGAGAAACAAAGGAGGTATTCGATAATGTATGAAGCTGGGAAAAGACAATGAGAAACGAATGAGGTTTGAAAATCCATTAATTGCTCCATATAAGGAAACCTCCAACCATGCCTGGAATTTCAAAATTTAGCTGGATGTCAAATCAAAATTTAATGACGATTACACAATTTCATTTCCTGTCATTTTACGTTTTACAGTGTCAATATTAACATTAATATTTTTTCTCAATATTAACATTTTAGTATTCATGCTTTACATATTTGTATTATCTTGTCCAATGACAAAGGACAAGGTGAAAAACAAAAGATCAAAAGATTGGACAATTGCATGTTAACATTGTCACGATAGTCACTGTGGTTTTTATTCACAAGGTTGCAAATTAATTTCTAAGCTAATTACACTTTGAGTAAATCCAATTTAAATAATAAAAAAAGATATATTTTATTTCTGCTACGGTGATATTTAATCCTTTTGTCCATCAATTAATAGAATTCACATGGATTTGAGATCAATATTACATAGAGAGGAAAAATTTGAATCCACTATAACTTGTAGATTGGTTCAAGAACCCAAAGATTGCAACTTGGTGCCATCTTTCCTTGGGCACAGCAAGATCTTCCAATTCGGGTTCCTGACTGCCATGACCAAATTCAGTCATGAAAAAATTAGTATCTCTAAAGTTGACTCAATCTCCAGGATACAGTGATAAGCTCATCAAATCTACTTATGAACTCCATATGGTCTGATTTCTATCCCTATACCGCTAGTAATATAAAATTGATCACCCAATATGGCCTCAGCAAAGGTCAATAATCGCCAGCTATTTGAGGGCTAGCTAGTCGAATTTAGTGTGCTCCTCCAAGTACCGTCAGCTCGAGTGTCCCCTGCAGGGAGCCAAATCATATAATAAGCAACCAACCCATGCCTAAAAAATATATATGTCTAATAAGAAACTTGTTACCACCTGAGTTGCACTTAGTTGGACTTCTAGAGAGCCGCCAAAGTTTGCATAAATACTTGTGCAGTTCAGTGTTCAGAAGTCCATCATGCCTTTTTTCAAGGCCCTTTTTAAACTTTTTTTGGCATGTCCATACCCCCATGGGGAATTGTAATAAGTTGGTCTAAGCATGGTCTTTTTGTAACAGGTTTGGCTTGCCTTAGGTTTATATGTCAAGGGGATACTCTAGATTTTTTTTTCCTTAGGAATTATGTGTTGCGCTTCAATGACATATAATTCCTGAGTTTTTCACTCACACCTCCAAAGCTGGAGTATTTACCTTGGTGGTCAAACCTTGGGAGGTTATTAAATCCTAAGTGTATGTGTGTTTTTACATGCTAGCCATCAATAATGAGTCGTATTGACATGTGCTAGGTCCCCTAGGAGTTTGAGTCAATTATGAGAAAAATAATTTTTTCCGCAAACTTTTTAATGGTTTAATTGGAAATTTTCAAATTGTGAAAAAAGTGTGATATGGAGGTGGAATTTGGCGCCAGGATGATCGTTTTCAAGCTTAGGGCATCCTCTTTACCCTGTAGCCAACGTTTCCTATGTTCCGAGTGATTAAATCATCACTTAGAGCATTTTTTCTTATTGGGGCAAAAAAATGGCAGAGAAATGCTAACGATTCGACAAAATGACCCAAAATATATTTAAACATATAATCAAAAAATCAATTAGCATGTGCCAAATGAGTTGGCATTATGTCTCTTATGGTGGGTGAATACATTCCTAAGGTTAAAGTGTCACATTTGAGTTTGATTGGAAATTCAACGTGTGAGTATCAAATCATAGATGCGCCCATCTCTCAAGATAAGTGACTTCTCCACATAGCGTTTTGTAATTTGTAGTGATGAAAACAAGGTAGGGGTGCGCCTACCTCTCTTGAGGTGGCACAACCCCATTCATATGGCTCCCAATCAATCCATCCATTAAGCGTGCAAACTCATGGTTAAATCTCTCTTCTATGATGCACCCTCCCTTGATGGAATTGCCCTCTCATGCATGTAATATGTTATATAAGCAAGTGCTTGCTCTCTTATTTCACTAGTGGGTGTTGAGAGGCAAAGCTCTGCTCTTTTTTGTAGTTCATTGGTATTAATTGAGAATAAAGAGACTTTGGAGGCTGAATCCTTGTGTTGCTTTGGTGTGTGGATGCATGATCAATGTGTTGAACGAAGGTGACTTGTAGTGAGCTGCTCATCTACTTCCTACTTCGATCTTGGTTTACTGTAAGGACGATTGTTGGTTTTGTAAGCTAGATTAGTCAAGTTTGTTTACTTTTCTAATCTTGTTGTTTTATATGCTAAGAGATCTAGTTCTAAAATATTTCATTTGTTTATGAGTATTTTGGCATTGATTTCTTAAATATTTGGCTTCCATATATAATGCTTTGCGTATGAGTTGATGTAAGCTGCAGGAACCCTTTTGGTTGAAGGAGAAGAGAACTTGTTTGTATCTCTCTTTTTTATCTAACTTCTTTCTTTTCAAATCTAGTCCCACGACAATCCAGGAATTCATCTCTAAGTCTCGGTGTCTCGCTTGAAAGAGCTTCCTTTCCCCTTCTCCTCATTTTAAAGCTATTTCGGTTCTGGTTAAATTTTCGGTTTGAAGCACTTCTAGATCGACATTCTAAAGTATCTATCATAAGTAGTTTTGTTGGCTTTAAATCATATTAAGAATCTAGATCAAACTTTCAAGTTCATATTTTGAAGTTCTAGATCTAAGTAGTGTAGTCTTTTCAATACAAGTTAATAGTTTTGCATATTAAAAGATGTGTGTTGTTTAGTCTTACTCTTTGAACTCATTTAATATTTGGCAATTAAGTGCCTTGGTTGGCTTGAATTTTCCAAAAATCAAGTGAAGATCCTAAGGAAAGTAGTTTTCTAGCTCACTTTCCTTAGTCATTTTACCCTCATTTTTGCATTTTTTAACTTAAATTTTTTTTGTGAAAGTTTTTGGCCTTTTTCCAAACACTCTTAAAGTGTTTTGGGACACATTTCATCATTGTTTGATGGTTGTTTTGTAGACTTTAGCGATCAGGTAGAGAGGCATGTTGTAATATCCGTATCTGGATATTCTCATGTTGTGATCGTGTCCGACTCACAATAAGACTATTCAAGTGAATAGTCAACCAATAGAAAATAACTCCATTTGGAAAGAATAAATAATATTGAATATATATTGATGAGAGATGATTACATTACAATTTGATGGACCATTTAAATATGGGGTTATGTGCCTTTTCAATGGAAAGGTATGTCTTTATCTATTTGATTAATTACATATCAATTTTAATTAATATTCTTTTAATTACTTTTCTTTTATTTAATTTTTTTTATTGATATGTTTATATATTATTTTATTTGTTACACATGCTGCCCATTTTTCGAAGATTTGGAGCATCCAAAGTCCCCTAGAAGCTTCCCTCAAATTGCTATAAATTTTTCAAACATTTGTAAGTTGTCTAGATCCTCAATCTATAAAGGACCGGCAGCATTCCCTGAATCCAAGTCACTTTTGTAACAAGAAATAAAGAGAAGCGAGCAAGCTTTCGAGCGCCTGCACCCCATCCCCCCAGGGGGGGTCTAAATTTTGCGGTTTGGTGTCTTTTTTGTTTTTTTTTTGCTATTTTTTTTATTTTAGATTAGTTTTCTTATGCAATCATTTAATAAAGACACTCACATGCACACAATCCATCCCTAGAGTGTTGTATAGATTAGATTTACTTTTGTTTGCTTTTGTCAAGTTTTCACAATTTTACATTTCTAAATAAAATTTATGCCCTTGCTTTCCCAAAGTATTGCACCATTTGGTGTATGGAAAATATATTCTTGGGCTTTAGATTAGTTAAGCAATTCACCATTCAAATTTAATAAAATTTATCAAGACTCAAAATCCTAAGTATGATCTTGACCGCTGCAGCATAATCTGAACAGTTGGTCAATCATAAAAGGACATAGAGTGACTAGTGTAATAGGGAAATCTTTCCAAAATTCAATCCTAAGAACTCAGGAGGTCGAGTGAGGCTAACTATAGAGTCAGCAGGCTATCGTAAGCAGGTTTATCCTCGCCTGGTTGGACCCTTGGTATAGCTGTCACAACGCCCAGTTCGAAGGAGCGAGTTGGCGTTGGTCCAAACAAAGAATTTACCCAATCCCTTAATCACTCATTATTAATAATTTAAAATTGACAGCAAAGATATCAGTAGCAACCCCGACACAACAACAATCTACATATTACAGCATTGGTCAGTCATACATATTTTCATGATGTAAATCAATTTTATAATCATGTCGTGAATGCAATCTATAATTCAAATGTTGCTCATTTAAAGTTATATGCAAGTGTTCTTTTGTTTTAGTATTTGTCATATCCATCATAAACTCCTAGATTTTCTTTTATCTTTCGTAGTGTAAAAGCTTTAGATTTATTTTTATAGGGACCACCCCCCTTGGCTTCGCTAGGAGTAGCCTAGATGAAGGAGTCAAATAATCAGGTGATAGCACTTGGCTCTAACTTGCCCCTAAGGACACACCGAAAGGATTGAAGGCTTCCTACCGCGTTCCCCCCAGGTGTGTATTAGGTGGCAACACAACCCAAGGATAGAAGTGCCCAAGAAAAGCAACCACTCAAATCAAACACCGTCGCCAAGAAGACAAGAACGGAATAACCAGTGAAGGTTCTGACAAAGACCAAAATGACAAATAGGCCTTCTACTCAGGAGCCTATCCCTGATGAATTCGATTGTCTCCTTTGTCCTAGGACAGGTGTGTATTAGGTGGCAACACAACCCAAGGATAGAAGTGCCCAAGAAAAGCAACCACTCAAATCAGACACTGTCGCCAAGAAGCCAAGAACGGAATAACCAGTGAAGGTTCCGACAAAGACCATAATGACAAATAGGCCTTCTACTCAAGAGCCTATCCCTGATGAATTCGATCATCTCCTTTGTCCTAGGAAGACACAAAATGTTCCAAGACACAGGAAAACAACAAACCACATTTTCCATTTGGCTTGAAGAAGCTTACCTCTAGAATTGTTAGTAGCCACCCACGCGCAGAAGAAACGCCGATGAAATTCTCCACTTGTTAACTAAAAGTGTGAGGTCACGACTAACACACCCAGAAAATAGAGCGAACCTTAAACACAAATTGCAAATCCATGTCATTATATCACTTTCTTTAGCATAGAGTTTCCTCATTCTCCCCTTATTTTCATGTAGGTTGGACCCCACTACTTGTTGGCATGGTTTTAATGGATTGATCCACATCTTATAGTTGGCATTATGTTTATACAATTAATGATGAGGTCAGGGTTGAAACAAAGCTCTACTTGCATTATACACAAGAAAATGCCACATAGGAACAATAATGCCAAATCCTATAATCCTTTCTAGAATATAAAACTCGTATTTAAATACGGACAGTTTTAAAAGCAAAAGTTATATTATTATTATATATAAGAATCAATTTCTTTTAAAAGTTATATTATTATATATAAGAATCAATTTCATATGAGAGGATGAATACAAATCTAGTAAACTAGCATTTGCCCCTGGAGGGGAAAAGTGAACGCCGGTAGGAAAAGAGGGAAGGTAGAAGAAAAAAAGACAGGGGTAAATCTATGCTCAAGTATCATGCCAGTCAAAGATACGACATCTGACATGTGCAACAATAGAATCAAGCTCATCAAAGAACAAGATACATGGTGCGGATTGTCGAGATTTGTCAAAAATCTCTTGTACATTAACCTAAGTTTCTCCAAACCACATTGTTAAGAATTTTAGGCCTTTTACAATGATGAAATCAGCTTGACATTCATTAGCAATGGCTTTTGCAAGCGGAGACTCCCTACAATGAGGTGATCCATAAAACAACAACCTACAAAACAACATTGAATCATTGGTGATTTACCGTTTGAAGGTTCATCTTGACATTTTCCAAACATTGGGCACCTCAACAAACTAGCGAACAATTCTTAACATGTTGTTATTTATACACTATTTACTATAAATAAACAAATAAAGATACAAAGACAACATTGGACCATAGTGTTTATATACACAACTTAAACCTTCCAAACCTTCTAAGGCATGGGTCAATACTATTTGGCGGTTTGTTGCTTCAATCACAAAAAAATAGACTCGAGTTTTTAGCTCATCCAAAGTAATGATCTCATGTGCAACTTGTTGGTTCGCTAGATGAGCTATGAATTTTGTTGCTGCCAATAACAGAGGATGCATAATAGCTAAACATAAAATAAGCATATCATGCAAAAGATAGTTTCAGAATAAAACAGGAATTGACAAGGCCAAAAATTAGTTAATAAGATAAAGGAAAACCAACCTTGTCATTGCGTTTGAATGACCTTTTAAGCTGGAAAATAATTATTCTCAAAAGCAGATTACCAACTTCTTGAAACTTTGTATTCACCACAGCAACCAAGGCAGTGAAAAACAACAATAAATCTACGTGATGCCATTTGGGATTTCATACATGACCTGCAACTCTCTTTTTTCGAGTTAAACAAGGGGGGGATTCGCTTTTGACAATTCTATAGTAGTGTTTCATTCTCTTTCCCCTATTGTTCCATTTCTAGGAGTTTCATCATCCCTCCTCTGTTCATGGTTACGACTATCAACCCTCGCATCTGGCTCCTTGTGTGAAAGGCCCGACCTTGATCTCTTGTAATTGTCCGCGATCGGTGTGATTCGCTCATTTGCATTGAAACGGTTGGCGACCTGTGTTGTTTTTATACCGACATTGGCATCAATTTAATTTTGCTGAACACTTTCGTCGTTAGCCGGTTGGTGTGTCTCGTTCAAATGAAGCAAAAATTTCGGCACAACACGCACAACCGATGCGAAACTCTCAATGGAGATTCGTTAAAACGATGTGAAAATTCACAAAACAACTGCGACATGTTTCATCGTAAAAGCATGAGTTGTACTTAGCTGAAAACTCACCCTTTTTTCGAAAATATTAGGGCAAAATCAAGATTACAAGACATTTGAAGGAACCACAGAAGTTCTTAATCGTGTTACCTCGACCTAAGGGAATTTTCAAATTCAGATTGTCCCAATTTTTTTCTGCATAAGGTGTCTCACCAACAACCACAATAGCCATGATAGACAATATTAGCATCAAGGTCATTGATCATGGTACACCCTCGCTTCAATTCATTTCATCTGCAAAGTTCCTTGATGAGTTCTTGCTCTGACAATCCATTTGCTAACAATCACTCTTAGATATGTGATCTTCTGAATATGAGAGTGTAGGAAAATATCCATATGGACATTAAAAGGAAAAGATATGTAATCAAATCTTCCTTGATGTTTTGAATTGCATACCTAACCCTTGAATATATTGAAATACATTATATCCTTATGCTCATGTATGAGTGAAACCATGCATTCCAACAACAGAATAGTCATTGGGAACAAATGAAACTACACATCCAGAAACGAGGCTTTGACAATGGGAATTTGGATAACATCCTTGCATGGAGTATGGATAACATCTTTACCAATAATGGAAATTACATCGGTTAAGGTACAACAAATAGCAAAGCAATCTATAATCATGTTCTTGCTATTACTACTATGAATGCAAGCTACCCTAATGTCATGTATACATGTATCATCATAATAGAAGCTTTCATGTTATACAATATCAACATAATAGAAGCTTTCATGTCATAGAATACATGTTAAACTCATAACAAGGAATGTTATAATAGTCCATAACATTATGCACATTAAAGAGTGCTCACTCATACATTAACGGAAGTAAACTAAGGTGAGTATGTGCCAAAGAATGCTCCAAATTCATACATGGTGTGACACTTAGGTGAGAAGAAATGTTTTGGAAAACGAGTGTTACCAATCTAGAAGATTTAAAAATACACTTTGTAAACAAATTGGGAGACCAGTGTCCTCAACACTCATATGTCCAAGCTAGATTGTTTATGACCCTAAATCATTCATATCTGCTCATACAAAAGCAAATATGAGGGCATAACCAAGATAATATTGATCAAATAAATATTTGTGGAGTACATCGATTGAAAGCCATAACAACTTAACAGCAACAAATAAACAAATAGGAGTAACTGAGCTACATATTATGAAAGATATGGGCTCATACACATTGAAGAGGACAAGTGCATATCTACAACCCTTACGCCAAAAGAAAATGGAATGACCAATGGAATTCCACAACGATGCTTCTTACAATGCAGTACAAATTACCTTTCAACATAACTGTTGGTACTAAAATCTTCCCTATCAAATTTTTTAGTTTCCAGCAACATGTTGACTGGAAATTTCAAAAGAAGACACTGTCAAGAGTTCAAACATACAATGATGTTTTTGCTAAAACTTTGAGTTAGTGTAGAGAACAAGGTTGCCATGACAGTTGTGTAAATGCTAGAATGTTGAAGTGACCAGTTGCCTCTTTTATGATGACATATAATTGAGTCGTTCATATGCATCGTTCCTTGGGGAAGTAGACTGCGTATACTATCCTCTCAAAGACGCCCGGTATTGGACCCCTTTCATTCCTCAGTTTTCAAGTGGAACTCCCCTTTTCTGTCACTACCTTTGTGTGAATCGATAGGACAAATATAACATTATTTTACTTTGGATATGAAACTTTTTAAGTAAAACAAATATAACATTAAAATCTTATAAATACTTGAAAATTTAAAGATAAAAGACAATTCTAGCAAAGATCAATGTGTGAAAGCCCAAACGACCCGTGTGAATGCTAATAATATATTGAATTAGAGTGTTGAAGTGGAGACGCGGCAGAAGGAAGTACATCCATGGAGAAATCATACCGAGAGAGCAATGTCGCAGAAAATGGAAATAATTAAGATGAAGCCACATGAATCACAGAGGTCCATCCTCACCCCAAAAAAGGTATCCTTTCCACATTAATGATTTGGATGAGAAATTGGTAGTTCGATTGCTCTACGACTCCTCTAAATCTATGCACTACCTTGCCAATAATTTTGCACCAGCTGAACATGAAACCTACCACACTGAGACTTGCCCGTCCTTGGAAATCTCTCTGTAAGCCTTCTTCATTTTCTTTCATACATTTCCATTCCATGATTTATTTAAATTATAAGTTTATGAACCTTAATTATCAATCTCAAAAATGCTTGGATGGAGAATTTGTGCGAGTCGCGGTTCCAATCCCAAAGTAACAATAGCAAAAATGAACGTCGGTAGGAAAATAGTAAAACTAGAAGGAACAAAAATTTCTGCAAGAAGAATACCAAGAGACTCAAATGCCTTATAAGACAACACTAAATTTCTCGTCAAACTACACCATGGAATCTAATCCGCAATCAAGCCTAGACTTCATCTACGTTGTAGTGTCAGAAATGACTATGAACACCATAGCACACCATAATGAACACCATGGCACTCATAACAATATGAAATTGAAACAAATCACTAAGCACGTTATGCTTTTGAAAGGAATGTAAATGTTTTTTTAGGAACAAATAAACAAAAAGTATAGGAAAAAATTTGTATAATGAACACCATGCTAGTTGTAACGATAGGAAATTGAAACAAATCACTAAGCACGGTATGGTTTTGAAAGGAATGGATATGTTTCTCTAGGAATTTGAATTTTAAAAAAGTGTGAATTAAATTATGAATTGTGAATTGGAAAATGCTTGGTCGCTCCCGTTGGTCAGAGAGAATCTTGGAAAATGCTTGGTGGCTCCTGCTGGTCAGAGAGAAGATCATAAAACACATGAAACAGTCGGTGATATAGTTGAAAGAGAAGCGACCAAAAAAAAAATTGGTCGATCCCGCGTGTTGGAGAAAATATCATAAAACACGCGAAACAGGTGGCGAAAAAAGAAGCGACCGCGAAAGGAAATAAATGCTCTGGGCAAAAAAAATACGATGTGCTGCAATCGCTGGCGGCATAAAAACTTGGTCACCAAAAAAACATAAGATCTGCAAAACGGTCGCCTGGAAAATCATAAGTTCTATGAAAAAAAATCAAATTTTGCTTTCGGCATTCCTTTTGAAAACATAAAAAAATCCAAATATCAGAATAGTTAATATCATTTTTTTTATATTAAGTCATCATTTTTAATATGAGAAGAGATGTATCCAAAAATAAATTTAAATTCATTATATTAATAGTTTTATTGGACCTTAACCAATATCATCAAATAAATAATATTTTAAATAAAATTAATTTTTTTTTAAATAATATATACACCGAGCTGGCAATCTATACACAGCTCATCGGGTTTATCCATCTCTTCTAGTGTCCTTTAGTGTGAGCGTAGAAAGTTACCACTTCCCATACAGTTCTCTTGAGCACCCTTTCTTCACTTTGCCTCTTAACGTGCAACACCAAATTGCATTTGTGTAAGCTGGTAGCACAAGAAGGATAAGCAAGATCATCAGTATTGCTGCTCTAAAATTGTAATCATATTTCATAACATTCACTATCAAGTATTGAAACACCAGGAATGCGTCCATTCCCTTAGGGTGTAGTCAATATTGACAACCCTAACATAACCCATTACCCGAAAGGTATGCATCCATTTCCGATGTGAGCCATGTAGGCCTTAATCACACTCAAGCAGTCTGGAATAAGAATGAAACAATGAAACATGCTCTGCGTATCCAATCTAATAACTAGACATTTATATTCTTAGTTAGGGTTATAGAATACTCAGAGATGTATCTTTTCTTCATTTGTGAAGAATCGGGGCTCCCTTCTTTGAGTGAACAATCCTTCGGTTTGCCACCCCAATCTTTTTACGTTCCATAACCCACACATGCCTTCTTGGCATAATTTTACTGTCTCACTCACATGCTTTACCAACATGCAGTTCAATTGAGACATTATCAACATTTACAATGGCGTTTCACCCGAAACCCATTTCCGCATGGGATCCTTCCCATCTAGTTTAGCTTCTGCAGGCCATCACACATGGTCTTCCTGCAATGTGTCATCCTGGCACACTTATCAAATAGCCAAACAGTCAATAATATTTAGCAATAAGGTTCAAATATGATTGTTCCATAATCAATCGATAGCATTAATAATTAATTCAACATGAATTGACAATTCTGCCTCCTATAGAAATTGATTTGTTTAACCATGAGGCCACCCTCATATCGTTTGAATCTTGTAAGTGGTATCACTCTATCCATTATGGTTTTACCTTTGCTACCATACATGAACATCCACCTACAACATGTCCTCAAACGGTGATTAGCAATTATAAGCAAATTCTCAAATCTGAAATCTACAAATCTGTTTTCCTACAGAAATTATATTTGCAACCATGAGATTATTCTCATAAAATTAAATCAGACAATTTTCATATTTGTTTCATGCATAAGTTACAACCATGAGAACATTCTCATAACCTTTAGCTTCTGCACATGGTAGATTCCGCTCTTTACTATGGACTTATCCTCATTGCCATACGCAAGACCTTTCTACCTGAAATCTGAACTTTAATCAGCCAAACACGTTATGAGTATCTATGCATATAATCTTTTCATTGCTACAACAGTCACTGAAGTGATCTCAGAATGATAACACTCAATAATTCAAACACTTTTAGCTGTTAACATTTTAAATGCAATGAAATATATACATTTCTATATATTCATCATTATCACAATAAAATTGCAAGACACGGTCACACTATCCATGCAATAAACTGTAAATACTCATTACTTCACATTCCATGCAGCTCTGTCCTTCCAACAGAGTGCTCTGGTAGCCCATCACATGTCTACCTTCTTCATGCAGTCCTTCTCCTGCATTCATAACAGCTCATGAAATGGTCTCAGGATTAGTAATATTCCACCATTTCATCTATTATCTAACTGCATGGAAACATATATATGTCACACCCATGCATTCACACAATGCATCTCAACATGTGCACCCACACATATGCATGCACATTCACAACATTTACATAATCTTTTAATGTGCATTCACTCGATGCATAACCCCTCAATACAACCTTGCATTAATCTATGAATACTACGCATTCCAACATATTATGGCCTAACCATGCCTATCTCATATGGCATGCATTACAACAGGGCCATAAGTTCTCACTTGCTTTGGTTGTTAAACCCACAACCAACATACACAAATGGTATGATATAATTTCATATGAATGCATTGAGGTTTCTAAGAAACTATAGGGTGTAAGGCTCCCTGCTTTCACTTACCTGCACCTCACCATACTTGGTGGGTTGACATTCACATTCATGCACTCAATACTACATGCAAACCAAATCAACATAGTTGAAGAGACTTTACCAAATCCTCTTTCAACATTCATGTGATTTAAGCACAAATAACCATCTCCTGCATGGTTGTCATTAACATCGCTTGATGTTACCTTTTCAGTTGGCCTCTTGCCAAGGCTTCACAGTCCTTTTTCCAACCTCATGATCACAGATTTGTTGCACCATCCTTTCCTCATAAGGTTGTTGGTCATATGCAACAACATCATCCACATCCTTAGCCATGCTTCGGTTGTCTTTGGTCCTACAACCAATGCGAACACAACTAATTATTAGCAACCACAATAATTATCTTAAGTGGTTCATTGCATATGTAAAACCTCACTATTTTACCAATATGCAATATCATATACATGCACAAACATTTTTACATGCACCGTGCAATGTTCATTTATATGCCATCTAGTGCATATTCATCTCATCTATCTAATCTCTTGCGTTTTCAATCATGCTTCTATGGTTTGATTCCCACAACAATTATCTACAACATTAATAGTCATCAATCATAGGGGATACCATTAATGGGTTATTGCATGTGTAACCTCGCTACCTTTATCAGTATGCAACATCATGCTCATGCATAAGCAATTCACATGCATTATGCAATAACTCTTCTAATCATGCCCACTAATCCATATGCATTATTCTCTTGCATTTCCAGCATCCCTATGCCATAATTTCCAGTATATAAAACTCAGGAAATAAAAGCACAATAGAAAGATAGGAGTTAAGGAATTCTCCCTTTCCAATTCGTCATCATGACATGGAGTTCCTCCTCCACATCATAGCTTCCTTTTCTTTGCTTCCCTACCAAGCATACAAGCAATCATTATCTATGATCTTCCCATGAATTAGCAATTCAGTATATTCACAAGTGTATGACATTCATTCTTGCTATTTTCCAAACATGCAATTCTTATGCTATAAACATAAATAGTTTAAGGTGAGGAATTTCCCTCTTATCAACATTGCCTTGTTGCTCCCATTGGTCTTTTGTAATGCACATTACAGCCAATTATTCTTAATAAGGCTTCCACAACCTTCTATGCAATTCCTGCTTCTCCTCCTTCGATTTCGCGTAATCTGGCGCATAAGTTCCATGGCATTTTTCAACTTTCGGCACCTGAAAAATCTCCCTGGAAAATGACTGAAATTCCCTGTTTCGGCGAACTTCTCCATTCTCTTCCAACCCGTTGCGGACCAACTCTCCGAGATTCGCCGCTCAGCGGACTCATCTGTCTTTTCTGCCGTTGCGAGCCAACTCACCGAGTTCTTCCGCCAAAAGACACTTAGAAAAAAATTTCGGTCCAACTTGCCGAGTCCTTCAACCATTGCGGATCAACTTGTCGTGTTCTGCCGCAATTTCGGACCAACTCGCCGATTTCTTCCGTCGTTGCGGACCAACTCGTCGAGTTCTTCCGCTAAAAGATACTTAGAAAAATTTTGAAATTTTTCTTCCTTTTCCCTGGGCATTTCCGCAACTCGGCCAAATTCGCCGAACATGTCGGCTCCACTCAGCGAGTTCTGCCATTGTTTCGGCCCAGGACAACTCACCGAGTACTTCCACTGTTGCAGATCAACTTACCGTTCTCTGCCACAATTTCGGACCAACTCGCTGAGTACTTCCGCCGTCGCAAACCAACTCGCCAAATTTTGAAATTTTTCTTCCTTTTCCCCGAGCATTTTCGCAACTCTGCCGGTGCAACTTGGCCAAATTCGCCGAATGTGTCGACTCCACTCAGCGAGTTCTGCCGCTGTTTTGGCCCAACTCGCCGAGTTCTGCCACCATTGCGACCCAACTCCAAGAGACTAAATGTTTCTCGTCCAGCCACCGCTGCTGCTCCCTCCGGCATGAGCCTCCCATCAATGTCTTAACCCTTGGAGCTTGAGGTTTTAATTCTGGAACTGAAGGTGAAATAAGCATTCTAGATACAGTTTTGGCTCGACCAATTTATTGGTTTAATTAGCTCAGAAGGGATATTGTCGATACTTGAACCGAAGGTGAAACAAACAAGCTAAAATCAGATGTAGCGAGCTCCGGCAATCGAATGGGCAAGCAGGAATGAGCAATCCCTCGCTGGTCATTATCAGGGCTGATGTTGCAACTACCCCAATGGAGCAACCTGATGTAGCGAGCTCCGGCAATCGAATGGGCAAGAAGGAATGAGCAATCCCTCGCTGGTCATTGTCAGGGCTGATATTGCAACTACCCCAATGGAGCAACCTGCCGCGGAATAAAGAGAATGATATCAATGTGATATTTTTCCAACTCCCATGCGAATAACATTAGTGCAGGCAGTCGCGGAGAAGCATAACCATCCACGTGTCAGGATTCCATTCGCTCCATGAGCGAGGAATCTAACTGATGTGGAGGTTATGGACCTCCGTGGTGAAATGCCTACGGCGTAAATATGGATAAATTTAAAGAAAATTAAAATAATATAATATATAAAAGTTAATTGTCAGTTGGGTAGAGGTTGAGTGGTTATGCAAAAGTTGTTAATCTTCTTCTTCGGTTTCAAATTCTATTTTTGGTGGATACATTACTTAAAAATCAAACTTTATTTTTGGTGAATACATTATTTTAAAAACATATATATATATATAAAGAGTTAATTTTATTTTTACGTTTATATATGAAAACAACAAATGGAGTCAAGTGTTTGTTTTGTAAATAATATAAGTTCAAATTCTCATGGATGTAGAGCCTATGTGAGTGTGGAAAGGAAGGTGTTTCATCTCTCAAACTTGGTTTCCCTTTATCATAAAAAAAAATAATACATATTTGACAAGTGAACTTGGTTTAAGTGGATGTTAATAAGATAATTTATCATTTATACATGCAAACATTATATTCCACAATATCCAATGCAGTGATTAAGTTAACATGGACATTCATTGTTAGTTGTTTCTATTGTTATCATTGGTGGTCTTTTGTTGGATGATTTTTTTCAATGTGATTCAAACAAATCATGCTTAATTATACATGTTACACGTGGCACTTAATCAACATATTTCTTATTTGTTTGAGTTTTTTTCCCAAGGGTGGCTCTTTTGGCATGTTCAACTTTTTATCTTGCAGCTTCATTTTTTTTGTAACTAGCAGATTCTACTCCACCTAAGCCTAAGAATCCCCAACTCATGTTATCACCACAACCTATGTTGGTGAATCCTCAAGTAGTTATACTCCTATCTTTTTATAGAACCTTTTGGATATTGATCAAATTTCATATGAGATTGTTACATCTTGAACTAGCATGTATGATTAAAGCCCTCAAGAACAAATCTAGCCCAACTATAACTTAGAAGGTTCACCCATTGTCACCTTAATGACTCCCTTTCTACACTTTAGGTTGGCTCTTCTCCAACTCAAGGGGGGATTCCCTAGGGATAAGATTGTTAAAACTTAGCAATTAGACACAAGGTGATATGAAGAGATGGCATTAACAAAACATTAGAGCTTTTTGTAGTATAGCTAGATAAAAAGAGTGATGAGAGGACCATGAAACCTAGTGCCAATCCTCGGGGCAAATGGAATCAAGGGAAGCTAGTCCAACAAAGGGGTTAATTCATGAAAGGTTAAGGAAATTAGGATTACAATCACATGCCACAAAAAAAACCTGACATGTTGAAAAATGAATGTAGAAACCAACTAGGATGTCCCAAGAGTCATGCCACATCAAAACAATGTCAACTAGGGTGTTCTCATCCAATAAAGTATTACAAGCTCTTACTCTAGAAAGATGGTCGGAACAATGTAATATAATCATGCATAAAACATCAAAGGGAGGTAGAGGAATATAATTCACACTTAAAATTCTACAAGAAATATTTTCCTTTATATGGCCCTAATTAACAAGTTCTGGGTTATTCTACAATCGATTAGCAACATTAGAAATAGGAACAAGGATGCCACACTTTGAATGGAGAATAAACCCTTACACTTCAAGTTACACCGTGAAAAATATGTCTATTAAGCTAAAAAAGAGAGAGAGCTCTCACAATCCAACCATGAGTAGAAATGAGGAAGATTTTCTCTTATATATGAGAGGAGCTCAACTTCCTTTACAATAAAATAATAATAGATCTACCAAAACGTAATCTATCCTATGGGAGAGTAAACAAATAAAAATACTCATCTAAAAGCTAACCAACTCTAATAAACATCCATAATACAATGTGGTCAATATCATGTACAAGAATTGACCCTTAAGCTTCTCCATACAAGGAGGTAATAACTCCAAAGAATTGGGATTCCTCCCATTGTGATAGGGGAATAAACGAAGTGTTGGAAATAGCTCCAAAAAGGTGAAAAATAGCCTGAAAGATGACCCAAACACTCTCAAACCCCTAAGAATCTCATTTAGCGTTCTACAACTCTGGAAATCTCTTGGAACTATATTTCCAACAATATATGGCACTTCCCAAACAAGGCTAGGATGAATGAGATCCACCCTCTTGAAGATAGCGTACCAAATTGCTAAAAAACGACCCAAAAACCAATAAATATGGTATGAAAGATGACTCCAACGCTTCCAAATTACTGGGAATATGGATGAGAATTCTATACCTTTGGAAGGTCTTGTAAATATATTTCCAACCATATCTGGCACTTCCCAAATAGAGCTAGGATGAGTGAGATCCACCCTCTTGAAGATAGGGTACCAAACTATTGAAAAAACATCCCTAAACAAGCAAAAATAGTCTAAAAGATGTCTCCATTGCTCTAAGCCCCAAAGAACGAGGAT
Organism: Larix kaempferi; assembly: GCA_027924585.1. Lineage (NCBI taxonomy): Eukaryota > Viridiplantae > Streptophyta > Pinopsida > Pinales > Pinaceae > Larix > Larix kaempferi. The sequence goes on along the minus strand of BSBM01001229.1, from coordinate 5,651,141 downwards.
GAGAATTCTATACCATTAGAGGGGGATAAGAAATAGTTTCCAAACCATATATCATATGCCCTCATTTGAGCAAGTGCGTTGGAAAACCAAGGGTTTGAAAATAGGGTCATGTTTTGTTCAATTCGCCCTAAGATACCCATGAAAATCAGTTGCAAAATGTTAGCAAATGCTAAGAGCTCAACACCACCAAGAACATTATCAATATAGAATCCAAACCATCAATCTCATACACACTTTACCTTTGACTTTAAAACCATTAAACTATGCTCATACTTATAATTCAATGATTAAGCAAAATGTATACCAATCTATCATCTCTAAAGCATCGACAATTTATCCTTAACAACCTAATTGTCAAAAGTAATGTTATCTCAAGCCTCCTCCACAATCTTAGGCTCATATTCTAGTTGTGTTTGTGTAGATCTTGTTAATATTATATGCTACTAAAGACTAAATTCTAATTTCATGAGCATTTAATACATTTTCACAATAGAAGCATAAAGAAGATCTCTGAAAGATACACAATCACAAGGTACACAACAATTTATCCTGGGAAACCCTCAAGGGGAAGAAAACCTAGTAAAAAATTCCTCAATATAGATTGCCAAATTACAATGCCCAAAGAACAAGTCTCATAAGAAAGAGAGACTAAACCCAAATACAAGATCCAAGAGCAATCCTCCTTCTCCTTCGCAACCCTTCATCTTCCTCTCTTGCGCAATGCTTGAGTGAGTGAATGAATAGAATGAGGGAGGCACCTCACATATTTATACTCAACTTTTCACTTGATCTTTTAACCTAACTAGGCCGACCTGTCAAACTGACAGGGCCGACTTACCTAGGAAGACTCAAAATAATATTTATATTAAACTCTTTTGGGTACTATTGACCTAACTTACAATGGAGTATTTACCTCATGACTTTTACATGACCTTTTACATTAATGACATCTCCCGATGGAGGAATAATAATAATAATGTAAAGTACAAGTAGAATATTCTTCGAAGTTACATTATTTTAGTTCTCCCCCTTAACAAGAAGGGTATTCTACTAACAACAACAATCAAAAACAAGTGTGGCTCTACACCACATCATCGAAAGGAGGGAGGGGGAGGCATCATCAATAACATCATTTGGAACATTGGCTGGTACATCTATAAATCATTGGAATTTTTTCAACAACATCAATATCAACAACTCGAACAGCATCATCATCATCTACAGCACGGAGCTGGAACATCATCATCATCATCTGCAGCTCAGAGATGGAACATCATTGTCATCTTCAATACAGAGCTGAAGTATCATCATCATCGTCAACAGCTCAAGGCTGGAGCAACATCATCTATGGAAACAGAATGAGGCAGGTGCATCAACAACCAGCATGATCCTTCCTTTCGTAATTATGGGATCGAGTTCAACACGGGTGATCCTTCCTTTCATAAATATGGGATCATGGACAATCCTTCCTTTCGGAATTACAGGATTCAGTCCAACAGTGGTGATCCTTCCTTTTGGAATTACGGGATCATCGACAATCCTTCCTTTCAAAATTACAGGATTCGATCCAACAACATCTGTGGTGCTCAGAAAATCCTTCCTGTCAGAATTACGAGATCAAGTCCAACACGGACGATCCTTCCTGTTGGAATTACAGGACCCGGTCTTTATGGAGCTACCACTACTGATCACAACGCACAGGTACTCGGACGATCCTTCCTTTCGGAATTACGGGATCATTTTCCACCAACCACATCTTAAATAATCCTTCCTTTCAGAATTACGGGTTCTAGTCTAAGGATCAACATTTAAGACAATCCTCCTTTCAGAATTACGGGATCTAGTCTAAGGATGGTCAATCAAACCTGAGCTACCCGTTGTGATCACGATACCATAGTATCATCAGTACTACTCCCCCTTTCGAGGGAAGTCCTTACGGAATACACCAAGCTTATCACGAAAGTGTTCAAACTTCACACGAGACAGAGGCTTAATCAACACATCTGCAACCTGCTCATTTGTACTCACATATTGGAGCTTTACAGCTCCCTTCTGCACCATATCACGAATGTATAAATATTGTATTTCTATGTGCTTTGACTTATCATGGAACACGAGGTTCTCTGTCATCTACATGTAGCTTTGGTTATCACATAGAATCACTGTGGTATCCAACTCCAGATCGAATAGACCTAATAACAAATTCCGAAGCCATATGGCTTCACAATTGGTGGAACAAGCTGCAATATATTCCGCCTTTGTTGTGTTGAGAGCAAAATTGGACTGCTTCCTGCTTAACCATGAGATCATGGCTAACCCCAGACTGAAACATCCACCTGAAGTGCTCTTTCTGTCTGAGACACTTCCTGCACAATTTGAATTTGTATAACCATACAGTCTGAAGTCATGATCTCCAGTATAACTGAGACCATAGTCTATCGTATCTCTTAGGTACCTCATCACATGCTTTTCATATATAAGGTGAACACGTCTGGGCTCAACCAAATATTGACTCAAGGTATTCACAACAAAGCATATATCTAGCTTGTTATTTTTCAAATACATCAATGAACCAATAATCTACATGTATAATGTCGCATCCACTAACTCTGACGAAGCATCAGACAACAACTTCAAATTTGTATCCATGGTTGTGGCCATGGCTTTACATTCCAACATATCTAACCTATTCAAGATTTCTACTGCATACTTCCCTTGGTTAAGGAAGATTTCTTCTGATCTCTACCATACTTCAAGACCTAGAAAATAATGCATCAAGCCAAGGTCTTTCATCTCAAATTCTACAGCGAGCTTCTTCTTGCACTCTGAGATTTGCTTCTCGTTACTTGTCAGGAATAAGTCATCCGCATATAACAATAATATGATAGGTTCATCATCCATAACCTTGAACTAAAGGTTAGGATCAAATTTACTTTTGGTAAATCCCAATCTCGTCAAAAAAATATCGATTCCTCCATACCAAGCTCTTGGAGCTTGCTTCAACCCATACAGAGCCTTTTTCAGCTTGCAAACATGTGTCTTTCTGTCTTCAACTTAAAATCCTTGTGGTTGTTCTATGTACACTTCTTCTTCAATGACACCATTCAGGAAAGTTGTTTTCACATCCATCTGGTGTAACTTCAAAATTCATCGTGGCTGCAAGTGCCATGATGGTTCTAATGGAAGTGTACCTTGCTACAGGAGAAAATGTCTCTTCATAATTGATTCCTTCTTTTTGAGAGAATCCACGAGCCACAAATCTAGCTTTGTATTTTACAATACTTCCATCAGCTACATGTTTTATCTTGTATATCCATTTGGAAGATACCAAGCTTTTACCTTCTGGTTTGGGAACTACATCCCATACATCATTCTTCAGTATGGACTCGTATTCTTCGGTCATAGCTTCTACCCATTCTTTCTTTTGAACGATGTCTTCAAAACAAGTAGGCTCTTTGTCTACAAGGTCACACATCAAAGCCACATAACTAGAAAATGGATTTGGCTTCTTGCTTTGTCTCGAGGAGCCTTGTGGATCACCATACTTCTCTGCATATTGAATAATTTCACAAGCTCAAGCTGGCTTTCTCTTGTGAGATATAGTCATGTGGGGAGGTTCTTGGGGCTCCAACAAATCATGGTATTTCGGAATCTCATCATCAAGAGAAGGTGCAACTTCTTTCATTCATTTTGCGACTCTGGGAGCTACATGTATTCTTCATATACTTCTTTTGGATGGCACATGTGGTTTTCTGTAGTATGCTTGATTTCATAAATCTTCTTGAATTTTATAGTTGAACCATCGTCACTTGTTATTTGGAACAAGTCTCATCATTATTGTCTTGTAGGTGATTGTACACGATCTTTCCTAAAATTCAAATTTAGTTGCATGATTAGAAACATTTCATAATTTTCAAAACCAATTCTTATGCATAAAGATATAGGTCTCACAGTCATGCAACTATCTTAGCCAATGCTTCAACACAACATTCATCCATATCCCACATTCATGCGGTAACTTTATAGATGCCTTCCATCTCTACCAGAACATCATTAAGAGAGTGCACTACTCCCAATATGTCAGCATGGAGGTTTCATTCTAGATAAGTAGCAATGGAATGTTGTACAACATCATAGGCCACTTACCCATCACATGCATATTAGTAGTATATTGTTCATTAATGCAACTGCTTTAACATGCATAATACTTTTCCTAAATATAGGAATATAAATATGTACATAATTGAACAGTATCATTTAAACAAATAACAATTCAAATACTTATCTTTGTTTGTTTGGTAGGATCTCTCTTGATCCTAGTCTCCTTGCGAGGATTACTGGAATATATGATAGTGAGCTCTACTCCATCAGATGATTCTAAGGACCTATTCCTTTCTTGCTTATGATCTACAATGTTGATCAAGTCTTCTACACCATAGATCACATAGACTTGTAGTATCATGAATCAATTTTGCGTCTAATTTTATATGAGCCACCTTCTTCTGCATCTTCTATATATTTTCCTCTAGGCCACATAAAAACTTCACCATCTATAAAAGCAACCTTGAACCCTTTCTTATCTAAAGTTGAGATACAAAGTAGGTTCTTCTTAAAGCCTGGTACATATAGTACATCATTCATCTTCATCGGGGTTCCTAAATCGAGCTTGTATGTGGCTTATCCTATTCCCTTAATGGGGTATTGATAATCATCTCCTAGTGAAACTTTCTGAGGGGAGTCCTTTTCTAGAGAGAGTATTCTTCTGACCAGTCATGTGCTTTGAAGCACTGCCATTATAAGACATATTCTTCAATTTCTTCCTTTGTTATCTTCATGGGAGGTTCTTCTTCTTCTTCTTCTTCGGCTAAATGAGCATGATGTCTTTTGTTATTCTTCTTCTTGTATTCTTCTTTTCTCATTGGACAATCTTTGGCAATATGTCCCATCTTATCACAATGATAACATTGATAAGAGGAGAAGTATTTATGCTTGTAATTTCCATTTTTGTGTTTCTGAAAATTCTTAGGAGGATGAAACTCCTTATGAGTGTCCTTCTTGAAATGATGTTTTCCTTTTCCTCTTCTGGTAAGGGTAGCTTGATCCAGGTGGATATCGGTGGCGGCCCACCTCTTCCAACTGGCTCAAAACAGTCTTCTGGCAATTTTGGTAAATTACTATTTTTAGCAGTTTTTCGGGTCCTGAACTTCCGGAGCCATTTTGAGGCCCTAAACGACACTTTTTGGCAATTTGGGGGACCAAATGGCTGCCTCCGGCACACATTTGGGCCCAGTCGAAAGTTGTAAATCTCGGATAGACCTTTCCAACGGGCCACCGAGCGCCCCAAACGGAGATCGTATGCAAAAGTTATGACCCCAGGAAGTTGACTGTTCAACTAACCACCTTGGGGCCGCAAACTCTATGACGGTTCATCTTCTAGGGTTAGGTTTTTGGATGTTTGGGATTCTTTCCCTCATGCTTATGATAAATAGGCCCTTTCGGCCTCTCTTTGTATTCATCTTGGCACGAATGAGCATAGCGGCCACATCTCTTCTCAGAGATAGCTACCACCATTCCAGCTATTGTATTTTACAGTCTGTTCTATTTCCGCTATTTAATAGAATATGTGTTTACTGTATCACTGTGTTATTTGCCACATATCTCTGTGTATGATTCTGTATATGCTATCTTTTGTTTCGTTCCCACATAAATCCGGATCAGTGGTATCAGAGCGGTCTGCTCTTTGATTGTTTCTCGGTGCATGTCCCCGACGAGGTCAGGATACAGAGAGTTGGGTCTCGAACTAGTTTCACTTGGGGAAGACCACTCTCGCCGCCCCAAACGGCCTCCCATGGCGGAAGAAAAGAGAGACGACGGAGCAGTAGATCCTATCAAGTTGTTGCTCGAGGAAGCCCTCGCGCGACAGAGGAACGAGATGATGGATAATTTCGCCCAAATCCTTCAACGCATGCCAACAGCGGCAAATGCACCCTCAACGAGCAGCCATTTCGGAGATACGACTCCCTTCAAGGTACAAGTTAATTTTGATATCCCTTTATTTGAAGGCCAAATCGATGCCGATGCTCTAGATAAATGGTTGAATCTACTAGAAGGGTATTTCTCTGTCCACAAATTTTTCGACAGGGAAAAGATCATCTTTGCGCTCCTTAAGGCCGTCCCCCATGTCAAAAATTGGTGGGAAACTTATTGTGAGCAAAACTCGTCAGACGAGTCTGGATTGTTTGAATATTCCAATCCCACTTGGGCCTCTTTTATAGATGCCGTCAAGGAACAATATTACCCTGTTGGAAACTATGATGACCAGTACACAAAATGGACCATTCTGCATCAAGAGAGGGACCAAACGGTGTCAGAGTACACCAACAAATTCCATACCTTGCGCACAAAGCTAGGTATCAAGGACTCCGAGCGGCACCTAGTACTGAAATATCGCAGTGGCCTACACCGGTACATCCGAACAGAGATGGATTTCCTGGAAATCTCTTCACTCGGATCCGCCTATCGATATGCTGTCAAAATTGAGCAGAAATTTCAGCAAAAGAACAAGCGTGACTTCGGACCTGCACAGAAGCAGGGCAAGGGAAACTCTGGCTCGGAGAGCACGGGGCAGGAAAAGGACAACCAGTCTCAACCACAGGCGAAGAAGGGTAAAGAAAAGACAAAGAAGGACACCGGGAAGTGGTGCGAGTTCCACAAAAGCCCTTGGCACAACACTGATGATTGTCGCTCAAAACAGTCATTGGTGGCTGAGATCAAAGCTTCAGAATCAGATCCCAGTTTCGATTCTGACTCGGAACCTAATTTCACAGCCGCGCGAAAAGGGAAGCAGATCATTGATGCAGAACCCAGTGCCGTTGTTGCCACCACACAGATTCAACCAGAGGAACCTAAAGAGTCGGAGGCAGAGGAGCGCCTTTTCCACTCACAGATGTGGGTGAAGGGAATTCCCCTACACTTTGTTGTGGACAGCGGCAGCCAGAAGAACCTGATCTCAGAAGAAGTCATCAAGATATTGGAGCTACCAATAACACCACATCCACAACCATACACCATTGGATGGCTAAGCCAAGGACGAAGGATCCGCGTCAGTCACCAATGTCGCCTACCATATGGCATCAAGCCCTTCAAAGATGAGGTATTATGTGATGTGGCCCCACTCGAAGTATGTGATGTTCTCTTAGGACAGCCATATATGTGGAAGCGTCATGCTGTATATGAATCCCGACCTCGCAGTGTCATTGTCACTTTGGGAGGACAACTCTATCGGATACCAGAGACAGTTTCACCTACCCCAACCAAGCAGGGAAGGAAGATAATCTCCCACACTGGGAAATTTTCCTTATTCGCAATTGCCACTAAAGGTGTACATCATATCGCAGAGACATCCACAACCTCTGCAGATTATCCTTCTACTCAGCAGAAACAAGAAGAACACAAATTCAGTGCCGCATCGCCTATTCGGGTACCTCTACAGTGCAAGGCCACGCATTCAAGGCACCCCTCCAAAAAGAAACCATCCACACCGGTGCATACCAAGGATACCACAACAACCAAAACTGTTGAACAGCTCCAGCGCATCCATCAACAACAATTACAGCCCTCTGAAGATGTCAAAGTAAGGCAACCTTTCCACTTCAGCAAATGTCGCACCAAGAGCTCAATTCGACACACAGCTCGACATATGATAAGGGATTTAACGCAATGGAGACCATTGCTTCCTAAGGAGGGAGGATTGATCCAGGTGGATATCGGTGGCGGCCCACCTCTTCCAACTGGCTCAAAACAGTCTTCTGGCAATTTTGGTAAATTACTATTTTTAGCAGTTTTTCGGGTCCTGAACTTCCGGAGCCATTTTGAGGCCCTAAACGACACTTTTTGGCGATTTGGGGGACCAAATGGTTACCCCCGGCACGCATTTGGGCCCAGTCGAAAGTTGTAAATCTCGGATAGACCTTTCCAACGGGCCACCGAGCGCCCCAAACGGAGATCGTATGCAAAAGTTATGACCCCAGGAAGTTGACTGTTCAACTAACCACCTTGGGGCCGCAAACTCTATGACGGTTCATCTTCTAGGGTTAGGTTTTTGGATGTTTGGGATTCTTTCCCTCGTGCTTATGATAAATAGGCCCTTTCGGCCTCTCTTTGTATTCATCTTGGCACGAATGAGCATAGCGGCCACATCTCTTCTCAGAGATAGCTACCACCATTCCAGCTATTGTATTTTACAGTCTGTTCTATTTCCGCTATTTAATAGAATATGTGTTTACTGTATCACTGTGTTATTTGCCACATATCTCTGTGTATGATTCTGTATATGCTATCTTTTGTTTCGTTCCCACATAAATCCGGATCAGTGGTATCAGAGCGGTCTGCTCTCTGATTGTTTCTCGGTGCATGTCCCCGACGAGGTCAGGATACAGAGAGTTGGGTCTCGAACTAGTTTCACTTGGGGAAGACCACTCTCGCCGCCCCAAACGGCCTCCCATGGCGGAAGAAAAGAGAGACGACGGAGCAGTAGATCCTATCAAGTTGTTGCTCGAGGAAGCCCTCGCGCGACAGAGGAACGAGATGATGGATAATTTCGCCCAAATCCTTCAACGCATGCCAACAGCGGCAAATGCACCCTCAACGAGCAGCCATTTCGGAGATACGACTCCCTTCAAGGTACAAGTTAATTTTGATATCCCTTTATTTGAAGGCCAAATCGATGCCGATGCTCTAGATAAATGGTCGAATCTACTAGAAGGGTATTTCTCTGTCCACAAATTTTCCGACAGGGAAAAGATCATCTTTGCGCTCCTTAAGGCCGTCCCCCATGTCAAAAATTGGTGGGAAACTTATTGTGAGCAAAACTCGTCAGACGAGTCTGGATTGTTTGAATATTCCAATCCCACTTGGGCCTCTTTTATAGATGCCGTCAAGGAACAATATTACCCTGTTGGAAACTATGATGACCAGTACACAAAATGGACCATTCTGCATCAAGAGAGGGACCAAACGGTGTCAGAGTACACCAACAAATTCCATACCTTGCGCACAAAGCTAGGTATCAAGGACTCCGAGCGGCACCTAGTACTGAAATATCGCAGTGGCCTACACCGGTACATCCGAACAGAGATGGATTTCCTGGAAATCTCTTCACTCGGATCCGCCTATCGATATGCTGTCAAAATTGAGCAGAAATTTCAGCAAAAGAACAAGCGTGACTTCGGACCTGCACAGAAGCAGGGCAAGGGAAACTCTGGCTCGGAGAGCACGGGGCAGGAAAAGGACAACCAGTCTCAACCACAGGCGAAGAAGGGTAAAGAAAAGACAAAGAAGGACACCGGGAAGTGGTGCGAGTTCCACAAAAGCCCTTGGCACAACACTGATGATTGTCGCTCAAAACAGTCATTGGTGGCTGAGATCAAAGCTTCAGAATCAGATCCCAGTTTCGATTCTGACTCGGAACCTAATTTCACAGCCGCGCGAAAAGGGAAGCAGATCATTGATGCAGAACCCAGTGCCGTTGTTGCCACCACACAGATTCAACCAGAGGAACCTAAAGAGTCGGAGGCAGAGGAGCGCCTTTTCCACTCACAGATGTGGGTGAAGGGAATTCCCCTACACTTTGTTGTGGACAGCGGCAGCCAGAAGAACCTGATCTCAGAAGAAGTCATCAAGATATTGGAGCTACCAATAACACCACATCCACAACCATACACCATTGGATGGCTAAGCCAAGGACGAAGGATCCGCGTCAGTCACCAATGTCGCCTACCATATGGCATCAAGCCCTTCAAAGATGAGGTATTATGTGATGTGGCCCCACTCGAAGTATGTGATGTTCTCTTAGGACAGCCATATATGTGGAAGCGTCATGCTGTATATGAATCCCGACCTCGCAGTGTCATTGTCACTTTGGGAGGACAACTCTATCGGATACCAGAGACAGTTTCACCTACCCCAACCAAGCAGGGAAGGAAGATAATCTCCCACACTGGGAAATTTTCCTTATTCGCAATTGCCACTAAAGGTGTACATCATATCGCAGAGACATCCACAACCTCTGCAGATTATCCTTCTACTCAGCAGAAACAAGAAGAACACAAATTCAGTGCCGCATCGCCTATTCGGGTACCTCTACAGTGCAAGGCCACGCATTCAAGGCACCCCTCCAAAAAGAAACCATCCACACCGGTGCATACCAAGGATACCACAACAACCAAAACTGTTGAACAGCTCCAGCGCATCCATCAACAACAATTACAGCCCTCTGAAGATGTCAAAGTAAGGCAACCTTTCCACTTCAGCAAATGTCGCACCAAGAGCTCAATTCGACACACAGCTCGACATATGATAAGGGATTTAACGCAATGGAGACCATTGCTTCCTAAGGAGGGAGGATTGATCCAGGTGGATATCGGTGGCGGCCCACCTCTTCCAACTGGCTCAAAACAGTCTTCTGGCAATTTTGGTAAATTACTATTTTTAGCAGTTTTTCGGGTCCTGAACTTCCGGAGCCATTTTGAGGCCCTAAACGACACTTTTTGGCGATTTGGGGGACCAAATGGTTGCCCCCGGCACGCATTTGGGCCCAGTCGAAAGTTGTAAATCTCGGATAGACCTTTCCAACGGGCCACCGAGCACCCCAAACGGAGATCGTATGCAAAAGTTATGACCCCAGGAAGTTGACTGTTCAACTAACCACCTTGGGGCCGCAAACTCTATGACGGTTCATCTTCTAGGGTTAGGTTTTTGGATGTTTGGGATTCTTTCCCTCGTGCTTATGATAAATAGGCCCTTTCGGCCTCTCTTTGTATTCATCTTGGCACGAATGAGCATAGCGGCCACATCTCTTCTCAGAGATAGCTACCACCATTCCAGCTATTGTATTTTACAGTCTGTTCTATTTCCGCTATTTAATAGAATATGTGTTTACTGTATCACTGTGTTATTTGCCACATATCTCTGTGTATGATTCTGTATATGCTATCTTTTGTTTCGTTCCCACATAAATCCGGATCAGTGGTATCAGAGCGGTCTGCTCTCTGATTGTTTCTCGGTGCATGTCCCCGACGAGGTCAGGATACAGAGAGTTGGGTCTCGAACTAGTTTCACTTGGGGAAGACCACTCTCGCCGCCCCAAACGGCCTCCCATGGCGGAAGAAAAGAGACACGACGGAGCAGTAGATCCTATCAAGTTGTTGCTCGAGGAAGCCCTCGCGCGACAGAGGAACGAGATGATGGATAATTTCGCCCAAATCCTTCAACGCATGCCAACAGCGGCAAATGCACCCTCAACGAGCAGCCATTTCGGAGATACGACTCCCTTCAAGGTACAAGTTAATTTTGATATCCCTTTATTTGAAGGCCAAATCGATGCCGATGCTCTAGATAAATGGTTGAATCTACTAGAAGGGTATTTCTCTGTCCACAAATTTTCCGACAGGGAAAAGATCATCTTTGCGCTCCTTAAGGCCGTCCCCCATGTCAAAAATTGGTGGGAAACTTATTGTGAGCAAAACTCGTCAGACGAGTCTGGATTGTTTGAATATTCCAATCCCACTTGGGCCTCTTTTATAGATGCCGTCAAGGAACAATATTACCCTGTTGGAAACTATGATGACCAGTACACAAAATGGACCATTCTGCATCAAGAGAGGGACCAAACGGTGTCAGAGTACAGCAACAAATTCCATACCTTGCGCACAAAGCTAGGTATCAAGGACTCCGAGCGGCACCTAGTACTGAAATATCGCAGTGGCCTACACCGGTACATCCGAACAGAGATGGATTTCCTGGAAATCTCTTCACTCGGATCCGCCTATCGATATGCTGTCAAAATTGAGCAGAAATTTCAGCAAAAGAACAAGCGTGACTTCGGACCTGCACAGAAGCAGGGCAAGGGAAACTCTGGCTCGGAGAGCACGGGGCAGGAAAAGGACAACCAGTCTCAACCACAGGCGAAGAAGGGTAAAGAAAAGACAAAGAAGGACACCGGGAAGTGGTGCGAGTTCCACAAAAGCCCTTGGCACAACACTGATGATTGTCGCTCAAAACAGTCATTGGTGGCTGAGATCAAAGCTTCAGAATCAGATCCCAGTTTCGATTCTGACTCGGAACCTAATTTCACAGCCGCGCGAAAAGGGAAGCAGATCATTGATGCAGAACCCAGTGCCGTTGTTGCCACCACACAGATTCAACCAGAGGAACCTAAAGAGTCGGAGGCAGAGGAGCGCCTTTTCCACTCACAGATGTGGGTGAAGGGAATTCCCCTACACTTTGTTGTGGACAGCGGCAGCCAGAAGAACCTGATCTCAGAAGAAGTCATCAAGATATTGGAGCTACCAATAACACCACATCCACAACCATACACCATTGGATGGCTAAGCCAAGGACGAAGGATCCGCGTCAGTCACCAATGTCGCCTACCATATGGCATCAAGCCCTTCAAAGATGAGGTATTATGTGATGTGGCCCCACTCGAAGTATGTGATGTTCTCTTAGGACAGCCATATATGTGGAAGCGTCATGCTGTATATGAATCCCGACCTCGCAGTGTCATTGTCACTTTGGGAGGACAACTCTATCGGATACCAGAGACAGTTTCACCTACCCCAACCAAGCAGGGAAGGAAGATAATCTCCCACACTGGGAAATTTTCCTTATTCGCAATTGCCACTAAAGGTGTACATCATATCGCAGAGACATCCACAACCTCTGCAGATTATCCTTCTACTCAGCAGAAACAAGAAGAACACAAATTCAGTGCCGCATCGCCTATTCGGGTACCTCTACAGTGCAAGGCCACGCATTCAAGGCACCCCTCCAAAAAGAAACCATCCACACCGGTGCATACCAAGGATACCACAACAACCAAAACTGTTGAACAGCTCCAGCGCATCCATCAACAACAATTACAGCCCTCTGAAGATGTCAAAGTAAGGCAACCTTTCCACTTCAGCAAATGTCGCACCAAGAGCTCAATTCGACACACAGCTCGACATATGATAAGGGATTTAACGCAATGGAGACCATTGCTTCCTAAGGAGGGAGGATTGATCCAGGTGGATATCGGTGGCGGCCCACCTCTTCCAACTGGCTCAAAACAGTCTTCTGGCAATTTTGGTAAATTACTATTTTTAGCAGTTTTTCGGGTCCTGAACTTCCGGAGCCATTTTGAGGCCCTAAACGACACTTTTTGGCGATTTGGGGGACCAAATGGTTGCCCCCGGCACGCATTTGGGCCCAGTCGAAAGTTGTAAATCTCGGATAGACCTTTCCAACGGGCCACCGAGCGCCCCAAACGGAGATCGTATGCAAAAGTTATGACCCCAGGAAGTTGACTGTTCAACTAACCACCTTGGGGCCGCAAACTCTATGACGGTTCATCTTCTAGGGTTAGGTTTTTGGATGTTTGGGATTCTTTCCCTCGTGCTTATGATAAATAGGCCCTTTCGGCCTCTCTTTGTATTCATCTTGGCACGAATGAGCATAGCGGCCACATCTCTTCTCAGAGATAGCTACCACCATTCCAGCTATTGTATTTTACAGTCTGTTCTATTTCCGCTATTTAATAGAATATGTGTTTACTGTATCACTGTGTTATTTGCCACATATCTCTGTGTATGATTTTGTATATGCTATCTTTTGTTTCGTTCCCACATAAATCCGGATCAGTGGTATCAGAGCGGTCTGCTCTCTGATTGTTTCTCGGTGCATGTCCCCGACGAGGTCAGGATACAGAGAGTTGGGTCTCGAACTAGTTTCACTTGGGGAAGACCACTCTCGCCGCCCCAAACGGCCTCCCATGGCGGAAGAAAAGAGAGACGACGGAGCAGTAGATCCTATCAAGTTGTTGCTCGAGGAAGCCCTCGCGCGACAGAGGAACGAGATGATGGATAATTTCGCCCAAATCCTTCAACGCATGCCAACAGCGGCAAATGCACCCTCAACGAGCAGCCATTTCGGAGATACGACTCCCTTCAAGGTACAAGTTAATTTTGATATCCCTTTATTTGAAGGCCAAATCGATGCCGATGCTCTAGATAAATGGTTGAATCTACTACAAGGGTATTTCTCTGTCCACAAATTTTCCGACAGGGAAAAGATCATCTTTGCGCTCCTTAAGGCCGTCCCCCATGTCAAAAATTGGTGGGAAACTTATTGTGAGCAAAACTCGTCAGACGAGTCTGGATTGTTTGAATATTCCAATCCCACTTGGGCCTCTTTTATAGATGCCGTCAAGGAACAATATTACCCTGTTGGAAACTATGATGACCAGTACACAAAATGGACCATTCTGCATCAAGAGAGGGACCAAACGGTGTCAGAGTACACCAACAAATTCCATACCTTGCGCACAAAGCTAGGTATCAAGGACTCCGGGCGGCACCTAGTACTGAAATATCGCAGTGGCCTACACCGGTACATCCGAACAGAGATGGATTTCCTGGAAATCTCTTCACTCGGATCCGCCTATCGATATGCTGTCAAAATTGAGCAGAAATTTCAGCAAAAGAACAAGCGTGACTTCGGACCTGCACAGAAGCAGGGCAAGGGAAACTCTGGCTCGGAGAGCACGGGGCAGGAAAAGGACAACCAGTCTCAACCACAGGCGAAGAAGGGTAAAGAAAAGACAAATAAGGACACCGGGAAGTGGTGCGAGTTCCACAAAAGCCCTTGGCACAACACTGATGATTGTCGCTCAAAACAGTCATTGGTGGCTGAGATCAAAGCTTCAGAATCAGATCCCAGTTTCGATTCTGACTCGGAACCTAATTTCACAGCCGCGCGAAAAGGGAAGCAGATCATTGATGCAGAACCCAGTGCCGTTGTTGCCACCACACAGATTCAACCAGAGGAACCTAAAGAGTCGGAGGCAGAGGAGCGCCTTTTCCACTCACAGATGTGGGTGAAGGGAATTCCCCTACACTTTGTTGTGGACAGCGGCAGCCAGAAGAACCTGATCTCAGAAGAAGTCATCAAGATATTGGAGCTACCAATAACACCACATCCACAACCATACACCATTGGATGGCTAAGCCAAGGACGAAGGATCCGCGTCAGTCACCAATGTCGCCTGCCATATGGCATCAAGCCCTTCAAAGATGAGGTATTATGTGATGTGGCCCCACTCGAAGTATGTGATGTTCTCTTAGGACAGCCATATATGTGGAAGCGTCATGCTGTATATGAATCCCGACCTCGCAGTGTCATTGTCACTTTGGGAGGACAACTCTATCGGATACCAGAGACAGTTTCACCTACCCCAACCAAGCAGGGAAGGAAGATAATCTCCCACACTGGGAAATTTTCCTTATTCGCAATTGCCACTAAAGGTGTACATCATATCGCAGAGACATCCACAACCTCTGCAGATTATCCTTCTACTCAGCAGAAACAAGAAGAACACAAATTCAGTGCCGCATCGCCTATTCGGGTACCTCTACAGTGCAAGGCCACGCATTCAAGGCACCCCTCCAAAAAGAAACCATCCACACCGGTGCATACCAAGGATACCACAACAACCAAAACTGTTGAACAGATCCAGCGCATCCATCAACAACAATTACAGCCCTCTGAAGATGTCAAAGTAAGGCAACCTTTCCACTTCAGCAAATGTCGCACCAAGAGCTCAATTCGACACACAGCTCGACATATGATAAGGGATTTAACGCAATGGAGACCATTGCTTCCTAAGGAGGGAGGATTGATCCAGGTGGATATCGGTGGCGGCCCACCTCTTCCAACTGGCTCAAACAGTCTTCTGGCAAATTTGGTAAATTACTATTTTTAGCAGTTTTTCGGGTCCTGAACTTCCGGAGCCATTTTGAGGCCCTAAACGACACTTTTTGGCGATTTGGGGGACCAAATGGTTGCCACCGGCACGCATTTGGGCCCAGTCGAAAGTTGTAAATCTCGGATAGACCTTTCCAACGGGCCACCGAGCGCCCCAAACGGAGATCGTATGCAAAAGTTATGACCCCAGGAAGTTGACTGTTCAACTAACCACCTTGGGGCCGCAAACTCTATGACGGTTCATCTTCTAGGGTTAGGTTTTTGGATGTTTGGGATTCTTTCCCTCGTGCTTATGATAAATAGGCCCTTTCGGCCTCTCTTTGTATTCATCTTGGCACGAATGAGCATAGCGGCCACATCTCTTCTCAGAGATAGCTACCACCATTCCAGCTATTGTATTTTACAGTCTGTTCTATTTCCGCTATTTAATAGAATATGTGTTTACTGTATCACTGTGTTATTTGCCACATATCTCTGTGTATGATTCTGTATATGCTATCTTTTGTTTCGTTCCCACATAAATCCGGATCAGTGGTATCAGAGCGGTCTGCTCTCTGATTGTTTCTCGGTGCATGTCCCCGACGAGGTCAGGATACAGAGAGTTGGGTCTCGAACTAGTTTCACTTGGGGAAGACCACTCTCGCCGCCCCAAACGGCCTCCCATGGCGGAAGAAAAGAGAGACGACGGAGCAGTAGATCCTATCAAGTTGTTGCTCGAGGAAGCCCTCGCGCGACAGAGGAACGAGATGATGGATAATTTCGCCCAAATCCTTCAACGCATGCCAACAGCGGCAAATGCACCCTCAACGAGCAGCCATTTCGGAGATACGACTCCCTTCAAGGTACAAGTTAATTTTGATATCCCTTTATTTGAAGGCCAAATCGATGCCGATGCTCTAGATAAATGGTTGAATCTACTAGAAGGGTATTTCTCTGTCCACAAATTTTCCGACAGGGAAAAGATCATCTTTGCGCTCCTTAAGGCCGTCCCCCATGTCAAAAATTGGTGGGAAACTTATTGTGAGCAAAACTCGTCAGACGAGTCTGGATTGTTTGAATATTCCAATCCCACTTGGGCCTCTTTTATAGATGCCGTCAAGGAACAATATTACCCTGTTGGAAACTATGATGACCAGTACACAAAATGGACCATTCTGCATCAAGAGAGGGACCAAACGGTGTCAGAGTACACCAACAAATTCCATACCTTGCGCACAAAGCTAGGTATCAAGGACTCCGAGCGGCACCTAGTACTGAAATATCGCAGTGGCCTACACCGGTACATCCGAACAGAGATGGATTTCCTGGAAATCTCTTCACTCGGATCCGCCTATCGATATGCTGTCAAAATTGAGCAGAAATTTCAGCAAAAGAACAAGCGTGACTTCGGACCTGCACAGAAGCAGGGCAAGGGAAACTCTGGCTCGGAGAGCACGGGGCAGGAAAAGGACAACCAGTCTCAACCACAGGCGAAGAAGGGTAAAGAAAAGACAAAGAAGGACACCGGGAAGTGGTGCGAGTTCCACAAAAGCCCTTGGCACAACACTGATGATTGTCGCTCAAAACAGTCATTGGTGGCTGAGATCAAAGCTTCAGAATCAGATCCCAGTTTCGATTCTGACTCGGAACCTAATTTCACAGCCGCGCGAAAAGGGAAGCAGATCATTGATGCAGAACCCAGTGCCGTTGTTGCCACCACACAGATTCAACCAGAGGAACCTAAAGAGTCGGAGGCAGAGGAGCGCCTTTTCCACTCACAGATGTGGGTGAAGGGAATTCCCCTACACTTTGTTGTGGACAGCGGCAGCCAGAAGAACCTGATCTCAGAAGAAGTCATCAAGATATTGGAGCTACCAATAACACCACATCCACAACCATAGACCATTGGATGGCTAAGCCAAGGACGAAGGATCCGCGTCAGTCACCAATGTCGCCTGCCATATGGCATCAAGCCCTTCAAAGATGAGGTATTATGTGATGTGGCCCCACTCGAAGTATGTGATGTTCTCTTAGGACAGCCATATATGTGGAAGCGTCATGCTGTATATGAATCCCGACCTCGCAGTGTCATTGTCACTTTGGGAGGACAACTCTATCGGATACCAGAGACAGTTTCACCTACCCCAACCAAGCAGGGAAGGAAGATAATCTCCCACACTGGGAAATTTTCCTTATTCGCAATTGCCACTAAAGGTGTACATCATATCGCAGAGACATCCACAACCTCTGCAGATTATCCTTCTACTCAGCAGAAACAAGAAGAACACAAATTCAGTGCCGCATCGCCTATTCGGGTACCTCTACAGTGCAAGGCCACGCATTCAAGGCACCCCTCCAAAAAGAAACCATCCACACCGGTGCATACCAAGGATACCACAACAACCAAAACTGTTGAACAGCTCCAGCGCATCCATCAACAACAATTACAGCCCTCTGAAGATGTCAAAGTAAGGCAACCTTTCCACTTCAGCAAATGTCGCACCAAGAGCTCAATTCGACACACAGCTCGACATATGATAAGGGATTTAACGCAATGGAGACCATTGCTTCCTAAGGAGGGAGGATTGATCCAGGTGGATATCGGTGGCGGCCCACCTCTTCCAACTGGCTCAAAACAGTCTTCTGGCAATTTTGGTAAATTACTATTTTTAGCAGTTTTTCGGGTCCTGAACTTCCGGAGCCATTTTGAGGCCCTAAACGACACTTTTTGGCGATTTGGGGGACCAAATGGTTGCCACCGACACACATTTGGGCCCAGCCGAAAGTTGTAAATCTCGGATAGACCTTTCCAACGGGCCACCGAGCGCCCCAAACGGAGATCGTATGCAAAAGTTATGACCCCAGGAAGTTGACTGTTCAACTAACCACCTTGGGGCCGCAAACTCTATGACGGTTCATCTTCTAGGGTTAGGTTTTTGGATGTTTGGGATTCTTTCCCTCATGCTTATGATAAATAGGCCCTTTCGGCCTCTCTTTGTATTCATCTTGGCACGAATGAGCATAGCGGCCACATCTCTTCTCAGAGATAGCTACCACCATTCCAGCTATTGTATTTTACAGTCTGTTCTATTTCCGCTATTTAATAGAATATGTGTTTACTGTATCACTGTGTTATTTGCCACATATCTCTGTGTATGATTCTGTATATGCTATCTTTTGTTTCGTTCCCACATAAATCCGGATCAGTGGTATCAGAGCGGTCTGCTCTCTGATTGTTTCTCGGTGCATGTCCCCGACGAGGTCAGGATACAGAGAGTTGGGTCTCGAACTAGTTTCACTTGGGGAAGACCACTCTCGCCGCCCCAAACGGCCTCCCATGGCGGAAGAAAAGAGAGACGACGGAGCAGTAGATCCTATCAAGTTGTTGCTCGAGGAAGCCCTCGCGCGACAGAGGAACGAGATGATGGATAATTTCGCCCAAATCCTTCAACGCATGCCAACAGCGGCAAATGCACCCTCAACGAGCAGCCATTTCGGAGATACGACTCCCTTCAAGGTACAAGTTAATTTTGATATCCCTTTATTTGAAGGCCAAATCGATGACGATGCTCTAGATAAATGGTTGAATCTACTAGAAGGGTATTTCTCTGTCCACAAATTTTCCGACAGGGAAAAGATCATCTTTGCGCTCCTTAAGGCCGTCCCCCATGTCAAAAATTGGTGGGAAACTTATTGTGAGCAAAACTCGTCAGACGAGTCTGGATTGTTTGAATATTCCAATCCCACTTGGGCCTCTTTTATAGATGCCGTCAAGGAACAATATTACCCTGTTGGAAACTATGATGACCAGTACACAAAATGGACCATTCTGCATCAAGAGAGGGACCAAACGGTGTCAGAGTACACCAACAAATTCCATACCTTGCGCACAAAGCTAGGTATCAAGGACTCCGAGCGGCACCTAGTACTGAAATATCGCAGTGGCCTACACCGGTACATCCGAACAGAGATGGATTTCCTGGAAATCTCTTCACTCGGATCCGCCTATCGATATGCTGTCAAAATTGAGCAGAAATTTCAGCAAAAGAACAAGCGTGAGTTCCACCAATGCTTGAGTGTCATGGAGAATGCTGAGGGACTCTTGGATCTTCTTTTCATTCATCTTTAAGGACCCTTCAAGAAAATGAGGCTCTTGCAAATGAACCTCCTCATCTTCTTCATTTTTTCTTGGACCAACTTCATGAAGCTCAAGTGGTGATGGAGAAGTTGATCTTGGTTCTTCTTCAACTGCTGCAAGGTCTTCATTATCATGCTTAATGGAACTTGGGCTTGCAGCAACACTTTCAAAAGTGATCTCTATGTCACCAACATAGAGGTGTGAGCACCCATCAGTAGGTACTCCTTCATAGTTTAAGCATCCATCAGTGGATGCTCTTTGGTTCATGTCTAAGCTAGAAGGTGTCTCGAAATGATCTTCCATATTTTCAATAGAATCTTCTTCATGATCTTGTGATGTCTCTTCCTTTTGCTCCTTCAAGCAAGCTGATGCATTTTTCCCCTTGGTTTCCTCAAAATCAATAATTTTTTCCACAAGTTCGATAGAAAACAATTCGAATCCTTCCTTAATTTTCTTGGTCATATCTTCAAACATTGTTTTCATAATTTTTATATGCTCCTCACCATCATATGAGGCTCCCTTTTCATCCCTAGTCATAGTTTCCTCAAAAAATTTGCTCTTCTTCTCCTACTTTTTTTTTTTCTTCAACAAAGGCACTTTTGGTTTCAATATCTAATGGTGGTACCTGAATTATTGTTCTCATGAATATTATACCACATCAGGTGCCAAGATCATGCTCTGATACCACTGTAATGTCCCTTGTTGGGAATTTTATTAAAATGACAATTTTCCACTTTTTTCCCTAGTTCGACCTTTGACTAGTTTTGATCTCTAGGTCCCAAATTTGCTCCAAATGATCCCAAATCTTCTGAGAAGTTATATTAATGATATTAGAACATAAATATGTGTTTCAAGGATGCCTTTGGACCTTTAAAATACTTCTGCAAATCCTCTTTCAATTCTGATCAATGTAGGTAACTTTACTAGTGATTTCCCTTTGACTAGTATTGGTCTCTAGGTCTCAAATTGACTCCAAATGCCTTCAAATATTCAAGGAAGGTGTATGAATGATATTATAACTTGAATATGATGTTTATGGATGAAATATGGCCACCAAAAGACCTCTGCAAACTCTCTTAAGATTCTGGACCAATTATGCAATTTTACTAGTAATTTGGGGTTCAAATCCCCATGGGGTAAGTACTGAAAATGGCTTCCCAAATGCCTCCAAACCCACTCAAATTTATGAAAAGAGGTATGTAAGGTGTTAAGTATGTTATTAAAGTCTCATATGCACCATTAATGGATTATTGAAACTGTTCTCACCCTTTCCCATTCAACTGCAAAAATCCCCAATTCGACCCTTGGGGAAATGGCACTATTTCACCTCCCAATACAACTAAACTGAGTAAAAATGCTTCAAATGCTCAAGTACAGTATATGAAACTTGTAGAAGACATCCATGGCAGTATATTTATCACAAATATATCAGAGAATCATCCATTCATTCGAAATCATCATCAATACATTGGCTCACAACAAGGTAGTGGGGAAATGGCATTGTTCTTCCATTAAAAATGAGATTTATACATTTCTACTTGGAATTTCGACCTGAAACTTTTTGGAGATGAAGAACAGAGTATTTAATTCATATTACAAAAGAAATGGGGCATTAAAAGCTTCCCCAAAGATCACAATAGCTCACCAAAAACGCCCTCCCTCAAGAATCACGAATATGCCATCAAAACTGGAAATGGTTGAAGGAGTGAGCTGCAATAGAAGAAACCATGAGCTGCCCTGTAGCTTACACCTGCAAATAAAGACTCCATTAAAGCTCCAAATGAAAGGTCTGAATGGCCTTTCCAATTGCCAACTTGGATGGGAATCTTTCACCCTCGAAATTGGCTAAGGCAAGAAACTAGTCATCCACTAGCTCTCCCTCCTCACAAATGCAATTGCAAATTCTCCAAATGATCAAAAGCTGCTTTCCTTCTTTGTTATTGACATTTATAAACTTCTAATGTCCTCCATGGGTCGAATTCCTTCCAAGAGACTCATGCCAACTCATGTTGGGAAGAGATTCCAAAGAACGCCACTTGTACAACAATTCCTAGTCTCCCACTTCCACCAAATCACATGTGGAAGCATCTTAGCTGCCCTAACACCCTTGAGCGCCCTCTTGGAGTCTATTTTTAGCCCTGACATGTCATATATGTCATATGTCAGCCTTCAGGTCTGATTTGTGTCATAGGTGTCATAGCATCTTCATCATTGTTGTCATAGAGCTAGGGAATCTAGCCCAAGTGTCTCACTAGCTCCAAATTGCCTCTTCCTCTTCCATGGGAGTTACTCTTCCTCTATATTTCGACCTTGGATGAGTCATGCCATGAATAATACCTTTTGGACTCCCCCAAGTATGTTACCATTCACCTTGAATTCGAATTGGTGAGAGAATGTGCCAAGTGTAGTGGGGAAATCTAGCCATATGTGGGCCCCACTTTCTCCATGTGTCTTCATGATCAAATGCTACTTTGATTTTCACTTGTATATATTTATTTATATCCTTTATTAAATATTTATGCCACTCTAATGTTCAAACATCATTTATTATCCACATTATTCCAAATCCCAAAGCTTCCACCCCAAACCTAGGAAACTAGTAATTTTCCTCCTTGGCAATTATTTGACCTTTAACATCAATTTTACAAACTCTAATGAATATGGCCAATGTGATTAGGCCATTGTGACCCAATTCCAAATTTGGGACATGACAAATCCTCCCTTCCCAATATTGCTTGTCCTCAAGCAATTTCAAACATGGGTGTTGAAGAACCTGCTTCCTGTATAATTCTTTGAAGTTGCCATTGAATTGCCCAACCTTGAGTCTTTGAGTTTCCATGAAGATTTTAGAGAAGAACCACCATGCTTGCTGCTGCACTACTCTGATAAAAATCACTTTATTAAGTGGGGAATCCATCTCCCATACTGCTTGCTTCCCCCCCCAAAAAAATGAAACCAATGAGACAAAAATTATTCCAGGGTCCCATTGCTTGTATTGCACCCCAACAATTAAGAGTGCTCTCCAACCTACACCATTAGATAAGAGGATTCCTGGATCCCATTTTCTTGTATGAATTCTTCCAAACATCATGAGTACCAAATATATATCATCAAAGTACATAACAACATAATGAGAATGTACATCAAGGATATGCTTCATTAAAGAGTCATGGAAGTGCTTATACCTCCGAGCAAGTAGACCACCATTTTCCAAGTGCATACAAGCTTCAAGTGACCAATCAAATCTGCTCCAATGACATAGGTGAGCATCCCATGTCCTATAATGCTGCTCCAAAAGGATGTGATATGCATCAAAATATTCAATCATGTATTCTTTCATCCAAGAAGTGAATGAAGAATCTCCACTAAAATCTGAACCAAATAATGAGTAGAAAAAACAAGGAGACTTCAAATGACTCAAAGAAGTCTCACCCATACATCCCTGAATGTGGGAGTCATAAAAATATAACAAAGTATGTGGCTGCCAACAAAAATGTTCTCCAATCATAAATCTATTCTCCCAAGTGTTGGATGAAGTTCCTCCAACATCAAATGAATCAAATGTTGAGCAAGAAAAACCATGAGTCTTCAAGTGACTCAAATGCATATCATAGGTGCATCCATGTAGATTTGCATCATCATAAAGTGACAAATAATGTTGCTGCAAATGTGAATAAGAATGTGCTCCAACCATATCATCATAAAAAGTAAATCTAGGAGTTCCATACTCCTCATGTGGCACCATAAAAAAGAACCCTTTCACCCATACTTCATTGAGACTAATGTTGCAAAACATGGAATTGTAGGATGTAGGAGAATGAACCAAATCACCCAAATGATCAAAAAGTACAGAAGTTTCATCATGGGGAGGATCCATATGGGTAGTATCATGCAGCTCCTTCAAAAGTGTGAACTCTTTGTCATAGTTTGGTTCCAATGTAGAGGAATCATGCTCTTCTTTAAAAATTGCATAACCTTCATCAAGAGGCAATTCAAATTCCTCTTCCACAACATCAAGTGTTTGGATCTCTTCAATTTCATCTTCAAACACATCAAGAACATTCAAATTTTCACATTTCTCATGATCCACCATTTCATGAGAATCCTCCAAACAATCTACCATTTGACAATCTGAAACATAGGAGGAAAAACAAGTATCTTGCAACTTTTCAAGAAGTTGCTCATTTTGAATTGTGAGCTTATGAATATCCTCATTATTCTTCAAGTATGCATCATGTAACAATTCATTAAGCTCAAACAAATGGTTTCTATCAAAAAGCAAAGACATGAAATTACCTTTGATGTGGCACATTGCTCTTTGAATCTTCTCCATGTCTTCAAGGAAGGATGTTTCCTCCAATGAAGTAACCCTCCAACAAGAATTTGACACCAATGCTTGAGTGTCATGGAGAATGCTGAGGGACTCTTGGATCTTCTTTTCATTCATCTTTAAGGACCCTTCAAGAAAATGAGGCTCTTGCAAATGAACCTCCTCATCTTCTTCATTTTTTCTTGGACCAACTTCATGAAGCTCAAGTGGTGATGGAGAAGTTGATCTTGGTTCTTCTTCAACTGCTGCAAGGTCTTCATTATCATGCTTAATGGAACTTGGGCTTGCAGCAACACTTTCAAAAGTGATCTCTATGTCACCAACATAGAGGTGTGAGCACCCATCAGTAGGTACTCCTTCATAGTTTAAGCATCCATCAGTGGATGCTCTTTGGTTCATGTCTAAGCTAGAAGGTGTCTCGAAATGATCTTCCATATTTTCAATAGAATCTTCTTCATGATCTTGTGATGTCTCTTCCTTTTGCTCCTTCAAGCAAGCTGATGCATTTTTCCCCTTGGTTTCCTCAAAATCAATAATTTTTTCCACAAGTTCGATAGAAAACAATTCGAATCCTTCCTTAATTTTCTTGGTCATATCTTCAAACATTGTTTTCATAATTTTTATATGCTCCTCACCATCATATGAGGCTCCCTTTTCATCCCTAGTCATAGTTTCCTCAAAAAATTTGCTCTTCTTCTCCTACTTTTTTTTTTTCTTCAACAAAGGCACTTTTGGTTTCAATATCTAATGGTGGTACCTGAATTATTGTTCTCATGAATATTATACCACATCAGGTGCCAAGATCATGCTCTGATACCACTGTAATGTCCCTTGTTGGGAATTTTATTAAAATGACAATTTTCCACTTTTTTCCCTAGTTCGACCTTTGACTAGTTTTGATCTCTAGGTCCCAAATTTGCTCCAAATGATCCCAAATCTTCTGAGAAGTTATATTAATGATATTAGAACATAAATATGTGTTTCAAGGATGCCTTTGGACCTTTAAAATACTTCTGCAAATCCTCTTTCAATTCTGATCAATGTAGGTAACTTTACTAGTGATTTCCCTTTGACTAGTATTGGTCTCTAGGTCTCAAATTGACTCCAAATGCCTTCAAATATTCAAGGAAGGTGTATGAATGATATTATAACTTGAATATGATGTTTATGGATGAAATATGGCCACCAAAAGACCTCTGCAAACTCTCTTAAGATTCTGGACCAATTATGCAATTTTACTAGTAATTTGGGGTTCAAATCCCCATGGGGTAAGTACTGAAAATGGCTTCCCAAATGCCTCCAAACCCACTCAAATTTATGAAAAGAGGTATGTAAGGTGTTAAGTATGTTATTAAAGTCTCATATGCACCATTAATGGATTATTGAAACTGTTCTCACCCTTTCCCATTCAACTGCAAAAATCCCCAATTCGACCCTTGGGGAAATGGCACTATTTCACCTCCCAATACAACTAAACTGAGTAAAAATGCTTCAAATGCTCAAGTACAGTATATGAAACTTGTAGAAGACATCCATGGCAGTATATTTATCACAAATATATCAGAGAATCATCCATTCATTCGAAATCATCATCAATACATTGGCTCACAACAAGGTAGTGGGGAAATGGCATTGTTCTTCCATTAAAAATGAGATTTATACATTTCTACTTGGAATTTCGACCTGAAACTTTTTGGAGATGAAGAACAGAGTATTTAATTCATATTACAAAAGAAATGGGGCATTAAAAGCTTCCCCAAAGATCACAATAGCTCACCAAAAACGCCCTCCCTCAAGAATCACGAATATGCCATCAAAACTGGAAATGGTTGAAGGAGTGAGCTGCAATAGAAGAAACCATGAGCTGCCCTGTAGCTTACACCTGCAAATAAAGACTCCATTAAAGCTCCAAATGAAAGGTCTGAATGGCCTTTCCAATTGCCAACTTGGATGGGAATCTTTCACCCTCGAAATTGGCTAAGGCAAGAAACTAGTCATCCACTAGCTCTCCCTCCTCACAAATGCAATTGCAAATTCTCCAAATGATCAAAAGCTGCTTTCCTTCTTTGTTATTGACATTTATAAACTTCTAATGTCCTCCATGGGTCGAATTCCTTCCAAGAGACTCATGCCAACTCATGTTGGGAAGAGATTCCAAAGAACGCCACTTGTACAACAATTCCTAGTCTCCCACTTCCACCAAATCACATGTGGAAGCATCTTAGCTGCCCTGACACCCTTGAGCGCCCTCTTGGAGTCTATTTTTAGCCCTGACATGTCATATATGTCATATGTCAGCCTTCAGGTCTGATTTGTGTCATAGGTGTCATAGCATCTTCATCATTGTTGTCATAGAGCTAGGGAATCTAGCCCAAGTGTCTCACTAGCTCCAAATTGCCTCTTCCTCTTCCATGGGAGTTACTCTTCCTCTATATTTCGACCTTGGATGAGTCATGCCATGAATAATACCTTTTGGACTCCCCCAAGTATGTTACCATTCACCTTGAATTCGAATTGGTGAGAGAATGTGCCAAGTGTAGTGGGGAAATCTAGCCATATGTGGGCCCCACTTTCTCCATGTGTCTTCATGATCAAATGCTACTTTGATTTTCACTTGTATATATTTATTTATATCCTTTATTAAATATTTATGCCACTCTAATGTTCAAACATCATTTATTATCCACATTATTCCAAATCCCAAAGCTTCCACCCCAAACCTAGGAAACTAGTAATTTTCCTCCTTGGCAATTATTTGACCTTTAACATCAATTTTACAAACTCTAATGAATATGGCCAATGTGATTAGGCCATTGTGACCCAATTCCAAATTTGGGACATGACATTCAGAATCAGATCCCAGTTTCGATTCTGACTCGGAACCTAATTTCACAGCCGCGCGAAAAGGGAAGCAGATCATTGATGCAGAACCCAGTGCCGTTGTTGCCACCACACAGATTCAACCAGAGGAACCTAAAGAGTCGGAGGCAGAGGAGCGCCTTTTCCACTCACAGATGTGGGTGAAGGGAATTCCCCTACACTTTGTTGTGGACAGCGGCAGCCAGAAGAACCTGATCTCAGAAGAAGTCATCAAGATATTGGAGCTACCAATAACACCACATCCACAACCATAGACCATTGGATGGCTAAGCCAAGGACGAAGGATCCGCGTCAGTCACCAATGTCGCCTGCCATATGGCATCAAGCCCTTCAAAGATGAGGTATTATGTGATGTGGCCCCACTCGAAGTATGTGATGTTCTCTTAGGACAGCCATATATGTGGAAGCGTCATGCTGTATATGAATCCCGACCTCGCAGTGTCATTGTCACTTTGGGAGGACAACTCTATCGGATACCAGAGACAGTTTCACCTACCCCAACCAAGCAGGGAAGGAAGATAATCTCCCACACTGGGAAATTTTCCTTATTCGCAATTGCCACTAAAGGTGTACATCATATCGCAGACACATCCACAACCTCTGCAGATTATCCTTCTACTCAGCAGAAACAAGAAGAACACAAATTCAGTGCCGCATCGCCTATTCGGGTACCTCTACAGTGCAAGGCCACGCATTCAAGGCACCCCTCCAAAAAGAAACCATCCACACCGGTGCATACCAAGGATACCACAACAACCAAAACTGTTGAACAGCTCCAGCGCATCCATCAACAACAATTACAGCCCTCTGAAGATGTCAAAGTAAGGCAACCTTTCCACTTCAGCAAATGTCGCACCAAGAGCTCAATTCGACACACAGCTCGACATATGATAAGGGATTTAACGCAATGGAGACCATTGCCTCCTAAGGAGGGAGGATTGATCCAGGTGGATATCGGTGGCGGCCCACCTCTTCCAACTGGCTCAAAACAGTCTTCTGGCAATTTTGGTAAATTACTATTTTTAGCAGTTTTTCGGGTCCTGAACTTCCGGAGCCATTTTGAGGCCCTAAACGACACTTTTTGGCGATTTGGGGGACCAAATGGTTGCCCCCGGCACACATTCGGTCCCAATCGAAAGTTGTAAATCTCGGATAGACCTTTCCAACGGGCCACCGAGCGCCCCAAACGGAGATCGTATGCAAAAGTTATGACCCCAGGAAGTTGACTGTTCAACTAACCACCTTGGGGCCGCAAACTCTATGACGGTTCATCTTCTAGGGTTAGGTTTTTGGATGTTTGGGATTCTTTCCCTCATGCTTATGATAAATAGGCCCTTTCGGCCTCTCTTTGTATTCATCTTGGCACGAATGAGCATAGCGGCCACATCTCTTCTCAGAGATAGCTACCACCATTCCAGCTATTGTATTTTACAGTCTGTTCTATTTCCGCTATTTAATAGAATATGTGTTTACTGTATCACTGTGTTATTTGCCACATATCTCTGTGTATGATTCTGTATATGCTATCTTTTGTTTCGTTCCCACATAAATCCGGATCAGTGGTATCAGAGCGGTCTGCTCTCTGATTGTTTCTCGGTGCATGTCCCCGACGAGGTCAGGATACAGAGAGTTGGGTCTCGAACTAGTTTCACTTGGGGAAGACCACTCTCGCCGCCCCAAACGGCCTCCCATGGCGGAAGAAAAGAGAGACGACGGAGCAGTAGATCCTATCAAGTTGTTGCTCGAGGAAGCCCTCGCGCGACAGAGGAACGAGATGATGGATAATTTCGCCCAAATCCTTCAACGCATGCCAACAGCGGCAAATGCACCCTCAACGAGCAGCCATTTCGGAGATACGACTCCCTTCAAGGTACAAGTTAATTTTGATATCCCTTTATTTGAAGGCCAAATCGATGCCGATGCTCTAGATAAATGGTTGAATCTACTAGAAGGGTATTTCTCTGTCCACAAATTTTCCGACAGGGAAAAGATCATCTTTGCGCTCCTTAAGGCCGTCCCCCATGTCAAAAATTGGTGGGAAACTTATTGTGAGCAAAACTCGTCAGACGAGTCTGGATTGTTTGAATATTCCAATCCCACTTGGGCCTCTTTTATAGATGCCGTCAAGGAACAATATTACCCTGTTGGAAACTATGATGACCAGTACACAAAATGGACCATTCTGCATCAAGAGAGGGACCAAACGGTGTCAGAGTACACCAACAAATTCCATACCTTGCGCACAAAGCTAGGTATCAAGGACTCCGAGCGGCACCTAGTACTGAAATATCGCAGTGGCCTACACCGGTACATCCGAACAGAGATGGATTTCCTGGAAATCTCTTCACTCGGATCCGCCTATCGATATGCTGTCAAAATTGAGCAGAAATTTCAGCAAAAGAACAAGCGTGACTTCGGACCTGCACAGAAGCAGGGCAAGGGAAACTCTGGGTCGGAGAGCACGGGGCAGGAAAAGGACAACCAGTCTCAACCACAGGCGAAGAAGGGTAAAGAAAAGACAAAGAAGGACACCGGGAAGTGGTGCGAGTTCCACAAAAGCCCTTGGCACAACACTGATGATTGTCGCTCAAAACAGTCATTGGTGGCTGAGATCAAAGCTTCAGAATCAGATCCCAGTTTCGATTCTGACTCGGAACCTAATTTCACAGCCGCGCGAAAAGGGAAGCAGATCATTGATGCAGAACCCAGTGCCGTTGTTGCCACCACACAGATTCAACCAGAGGAACCTAAAGAGTCGGAGGCAGAGGAGCGCCTTTTCCACTCACAGATGTGGGTGAAGGGAATTCCCCTACACTTTGTTGTGGACAGCGGCAGCCAGAAGAACCTGATCTCAGAAGAAGTCATCAAGATATTGGAGCTACCAATAACACCACATCCACAACCATAGACCATTGGATGGCTAAGCCAAGGACGAAGGATCCGCGTCAGTCACCAATGTCGCCTGCCATATGGCATCAAGCCCTTCAAAGATGAGGTATTATGTGATGTGGCCCCACTCGAAGTATGTGATGTTCTCTTAGGACAGCCATATATGTGGAAGCGTCATGCTGTATATGAATCCCGACCTCGCAGTGTCATTGTCACTTTGGGAGGACAACTCTATCGGATACCAGAGACAGTTTCACCTACCCCAACCAAGCAGGGAAGGAAGATAATCTCCCACACTGGGAAATTTTCCTTATTCGCAATTGCCACTAAAGGTGTACATCATATCGCAGAGACATCCACAACCTCTGCAGATTATCCTTCTACTCAGCAGAAACAAGAAGAACACAAATTCAGTGCCGCATCGCCTATTCGGGTACCTCTACAGTGCAAGGCCACGCATTCAAGGCACCCCTCCAAAAAGAAACCATCCACACCGGTGCATACCAAGGATACCACAACAACCAAAACTGTTGAACAGCTCCAGCGCATCCATCAACAACAATTACAGCCCTCTGAAGATGTCAAAGTAAGGCAACCTTTCCACTTCAGCAAATGTCGCACCAAGAGCTCAATTCGACACACAGCTCGACATATGATAAGGGATTTAACGCAATGGAGACCATTGCTTCCTAAGGAGGGAGGATTGATCCAGGTGGATATCGGTGGCGGCCCACCTCTTCCAACTGGCTCAAAACAGTCTTCTGGCAATTTTGGTAAATTACTATTTTTAGCAGTTTTTCGGGTCCTGAACTTCCGGAGCCATTTTGAGGCCCTAAACGACACTTTTTGGCGATTTGGGGGACCTAATTGTTGCCACCGGCAAACATTTTGGCCCAGCCGAAAGTTGTAAATCTCGGATAGACCTTTCCAACGGGCCACCGAGCGCCCCAAACGGAGATCGTATGCAAAAGTTATGACCCCAGGAAGTTGACTGTTCAACTAACCACCTTGGGGCCGCAAACTCTATGACGGTTCATCTTCTAGGGTTAGGTTTTTGGATGTTTGGGATTCTTTCCCTCATGCTTATGATAAATAGGCCCTTTCGGCCTCTCTTTGTATTCATCTTGGCACGAATGAGCATAGCGGCCACATCTCTTCTCAGAGATAGCTACCACCATTCCAGCTATTGTATTTTACAGTCTGTTCTATTTCCGCTATTTAATAGAATATGTGTTTACTGTATCACTGTGTTATTTGCCACATATCTCTGTGTATGATTCTGTATATGCTATCTTTTGTTTCGTTCCCACATAAATCCGGATCAGTGGTATCAGAGCGGTCTGCTCTCTGATTGTTTCTCGGTGCATGTCCCCGACGAGGTCAGGATACAGAGAGTTGGGTCTCGAACTAGTTTCACTTGGGGAAGACCACTCTCGCCGCCCCAAACGGCCTCCCATGGCGGAAGAAAAGAGAGACGACGGAGCAGTAGATCCTATCAAGTTGTTGCTCGAGGAAGCCCTCGCGCGACAGAGGAACGAGATGATGGATAATTTCGCCCAAATCCTTCAACGCATGCCAACAGCGGCAAATGCACCCTCAACGAGCAGCCATTTCGGAGATACGACTCCCTTCAAGGTACAAGTTAATTTTGATATCCCTTTATTTGAAGGCCAAATCGATGACGATGCTCTAGATAAATGGTTGAATCTACTAGAAGGGTATTTCTCTGTCCACAAATTTTCCGACAGGGAAAAGATCATCTTTGCGCTCCTTAAGGCCGTCCCCCATGTCAAAAATTGGTGGGAAACTTATTGTGAGCAAAACTCGTCAGACGAGTCTGGATTGTTTGAATATTCCAATCCCACTTGGGCCTCTTTTATAGATGCCGTCAAGGAACAATCTTACCCTGTTGGAAACTATGATGACCAGTACACAAAATGGACCATTCTGCATCAAGAGAGGGACCAAACGGTGTCAGAGTACACCAACAAATTCCATACCTTGCGCACAAAGCTAGGTATCAAGGACTCCGAGTGGCACCTAGTACTGAAATATCGCAGTGGCCTACACCGGTACATCCGAACAGAGATGGATTTCCTGGAAATCTCTTCACTCGGATCCGCCTATCGATATGCTGTCAAAATTGAGCAGAAATTTCAGCAAAAGAACAAGCGTGACTTCGGACCTGCACAGAAGCAGGGCAAGGGAAACTCTGGCTCGGAGAGCACGGGGCAGGAAAAGGACAACCAGTCTCAACCACAGGCGATGAAGGGTAAAGAAAAGACAAAGAAGGACACCGGGAAGTGGTGCGAGTTCCACAAAATCCCTCGGCACAACACTGATGATTGTCGCTCAAAACAGTCATTGGTGGCTGAGATCAAAGCTTCAGAATCAGATCCCAGTTTCGATTCTGACTCGGAACCTAATTTCACAGCCGCGCGAAAAGGGAAGCAGATCATTGATGCAGAACCCAGTGCCGTTGTTGCCACCACACAGATTCAACCAGAGGAACCTAAAGAGTCGGAGGCAGAGGAGCGCCTTTTCCACTCACAGATGTGGGTGAAGGGAATTCCCCTACACTTTGTTGTGGACAGCGGCAGCCAGAAGAACCTGATCTCAGAAGAAGTCATCAAGATATTGGAGCTACCAATAACACCACATCCACAACCATACACCATTGGATGGCTAAGCCAAGGACGAAGGATCCGCGTCAGTCACCAATGTCGCCTGCCATATGGCATCAAGCCCTTCAAAGATGAGGTATTATGTGATGTGGCCCCACTCGAAGTATGTGATGTTCTCTTAGGACAGCCATATATGTGGAAGCGTCATGCTGTATATGAATCCCGACCTCGCAGTGTCATTGTCACTTTGGGAGGACAACTCTATCGGATACCAGAGACAGTTTCACCTACCCCAACCAAGCAGGGAAGGAAGATAATCTCCCACACTGGGAAATTTTCCTTATTCGCAATTGCCACTAAAGGTGTACATCATATCGCAGAGACATCCACAACCTCTGCAGATTATCCTTCTACTCAGCAGAAACAAGAAGAACACAAATTCAGTGCCGCATCGCCTATTCGGGTACCTCTACAGTGCAAGGCCACGCATTCAAGGCACCCCTCCAAAAAGAAACCATCCACACCGGTGCATACCAAGGATACCACAACAACCAAAACTGTTGAACAGCTCCAGCGCATCCATCAACAACAATTACAGCCCTCTGAAGATGTCAAAGTAAGGCAACCTTTCCACTTCAGCAAATGTCGCACCAAGAGCTCAATTCGACACACAGCTCGACATATGATAAGGGATTTAACGCAATGGAGACCATTGCCTCCTAAGGAGGGAGGATTGATCCAGGTGGATATCGGTGGCGGCCCACCTCTTCCAACTGGCTCAAAACAGTCTTCTGGCAATTTTGGTAAATTACTATTTTTAGCAGTTTTTCGGGTCCTGAACTTCCGGAGCCATTTTGAGGCCCTAAACGACACTTTTTGGCGATTTGGGGGACCAAATGGATGCCTCCGGCACACATTTGGGCCCAATCGAAAGTTGTAAATCTCGGATAGACCTTTCCAACGGGCCACCGAGCGCCCCAAACGGAGATCGTATGCAAAAGTTATGACCCCAGGAAGTTGACTGTTCAACTAACCACCTTGGGGCCGCAAACTCTATGACGGTTCATCTTCTAGGGTTAGGTTTTTGGATGTTTGGGATTCTTTCCCTCATGCTTATGATAAATAGGCCCTTTCGGCCTCTCTTTGTATTCATCTTGGCACGAATGAGCATAGCGGCCACATCTCTTCTCAGAGATAGCTACCACCATTCCAGCTATTGTATTTTACAGTCTGTTCTATTTCCGCTATTTAATAGAATATGTGTTTACTGTATCACTGTGTTATTTGCCACATATCTCTGTGTATGATTCTGTATATGCTATCTTTTGTTTCGTTCCCACATAAATCCGGATCAGTGGTATCAGAGCGGTCTGCTCTCTGATTGTTTCTCGGTGCATGTCCCCGACGAGGTCAGGATACAGAGAGTTGGGTCTCGAACTAGTTTCACTTGGGGAAGACCACTCTCGCCGCCCCAAACGGCCTCCCATGGCGGAAGAAAAGAGAGACGACGGAGCAGTAGATCCTATCAAGTTGTTGCTCGAGGAATCCCTCGCGCGACAGAGGAACGAGATGATGGATAATTTCGCCCAAATCCTTCAACGCATTCCAACAGCGGCAAATGCACCCTCAACGAGCAGCCATTTCGGAGATACGACTCCCTTCAAGGTACAAGTTAATTTTGATATCCCTTTATTTGAAGGCCAAATCGATGCCGATGCTCAAGATAAATGGTTGAATCTACTAGAAGGGTATTTCTCTGTCCACAAATTTTCCGACAGGGAAA
The DNA here is from genome assembly GCA_027924585.1 of Larix kaempferi. Lineage (NCBI taxonomy): Eukaryota > Viridiplantae > Streptophyta > Pinopsida > Pinales > Pinaceae > Larix > Larix kaempferi. The sequence continues at coordinate 5,616,717 of BSBM01001229.1, read as the reverse complement.
AGATCATCTTTGCGCTCCTTAAGGCCGTCCCCCATGTCAAAAATTGGTGGGAAACTTATTGTGAGCAAAACTCGTCAGACGAGTCTGGATTGTTTGAATATTCCAATCCCACTTGGGCCTCTTTTATAGATGCCGTCAAGGAACAATATTACCCTGTTGGAAACTATGATGACCAGTACACAAAATGGACCATTCTGCATCAAGAGAGGGACCAAACGGTGTCAGAGTACAGCAACAAATTCCATACCTTGCGCACAAAGCTAGGTATCAAGGACTCCGAGCGGCACCTAGTACTGAAATATCGCAGTGGCCTACACCAGTACATCCGAACAGAGATGGATTTCCTGGAAATCTCTTCACTCGGATCCGCCTATCGATATGCTGTCAAAATTGAGCAGAAATTTCAGCAAAAGAACAAGCGTGACTTCGGACCTGCACAGAAGCAGGGCAAGGGAAACTCTGGCTCGGAGAGCACGGGGCAGGAAAAGGACAACCAGTCTCAACCACAGGCGAAGAAGGGTAAAGAAAAGACAAAGAAGGACACCGGGAAGTGGTGCGAGTTCCACAAAAGCCCTTGGCACAACACTGATGATTGTCGCTCAAAACAGTCATTGGTGGCTGAGATCAAAGCTTCAGAATCAGATCCCAGTTTCGATTCTGACTCGGAACCTAATTTCACAGCCGCGCGAAAAGGGAAGCAGATCATTGATGCAGAACCCAGTGCCGTTGTTGCCACCACACAGATTCAACCAGAGGAACCTAAAGAGTCGGAGGCAGAGGAGCGCCTTTTCCACTCACAGATGTGGGTGAAGGGAATTCCCCTACACTTTGTTGTGGACAGCGGCAGCCAGAAGAACCTGATCTCAGAAGAAGTCATCAAGATATTGGAGCTACCAATAACACCACATCCACAACCATACACCATTGGATGGCTAAGCCAAGGACGAAGGATCCGCGTCAGTCACCAATGTCGCCTGCCATATGGCATCAAGCCCTTCAAAGATGAGGTATTATGTGATGTGGCCCCACTCGAAGTATGTGATGTTCTCTTAGGACAGCCATATATGTGGAAGCGTCATGCTGTATATGAATCCCGACCTCGCAGTGTCATTGTCACTTTGGGAGGACAACTCTATCGGATACCAGAGACAGTTTCACCTACCCCAACCAAGCAGGGAAGGAAGATAATCTCCCACACTGGGAAATTTTCCTTATTCGCAATTGCCACTAAAGGTGTACATCATATCGCAGAGACATCCACAACCTCTGCAGATTATCCTTCTACTCAGCAGAAACAAGAAGAACACAAATTCAGTGCCGCATCGCCTATTCGGGTACCTCTACAGTGCAAGGCCACGCATTCAAGGCACCCCTCCAAAAAGAAACCATCCACACCGGTGCATACCAAGGATACCACAACAACCAAAACTGTTGAACAGCTCCAGCGCATCCATCAACAACAATTACAGCCCTCTGAAGATGTCAAAGTAAGGCAACCTTTCCACTTCAGCAAATGTCGCACCAAGAGCTCAATTCGACACACAGCTCGACATATGATAAGGGATTTAACGCAATGGAGACCATTGCTTCCTAAGGAGGGAGGATTGATCCAGGTGGATATCGGTGGCGGCCCACCTCTTCCAACTGGCTCAAAACAGTCTTCTGGCAATTTTGGTAAATTACTATTTTTAGCAGTTTTTCGGGTCCTGAACTTCCGGAGCCATTTTGAGGCCCTAAACGACACTTTTTGGCGATTTGGGGGACCAAATGGTTGCCTCAGGCACGCATTTGGGCCCAGCGGAAAGTTGTAAATCTCGGATAGACCTTTCCAACGGGCCACCGAGCGCCCCAAACGGAGATCGTATGCAAAAGTTATGACCCCAGGAAGTTGACTGTTCAACTAACCACCTTGGGGCCGCAAACTCTATGACGGTTCATCTTCTAGGGTTAGGTTTTTGGATGTTTGGGATTCTTTCCCTCATGCTTATGATAAATAGGCCCTTTCGGCCTCTCTTTGTATTCATCTTGGCACGAATGAGCATAGCGGCCACATCTCTTCTCAGAGATAGCTACCACCATTCCAGCTATTGTATTTTACAGTCTGTTCTATTTCCGCTATTTAATAGAATATGTGTTTACTGTATCACTGTGTTATTTGCCACATATCTCTGTGTATGATTCTGTATATGCTATCTTTTGTTTCGTTCCCACATAAATCCGGATCAGTGGTATCAGAGCGGTCTGCTCTCTGATTGTTTCTCGGTGCATGTCCCCGACGAGGTCAGGATACAGAGAGTTGGGTCTCGAACTAGTTTCACTTGGGGAAGACCACTCTCGCCGCCCCAAACGGCCTCCCATGGCGGAAGAAAAGAGAGACGACGGAGCAGTAGATCCTATCAAGTTGTTGCTCGAGGAAGCCCTCGCGCGACAGAGGAACGAGATGATGGATAATTTCGCCCAAATCCTTCAACGCATGCCAACAGCGGCAAATGCACCCTCAACGAGCAGCCATTTCGGAGATACGACTCCCTTCAAGGTACAAGTTAATTTTGATATCCCTTTATTTGAAGGCCAAATCGATGCCGATGCTCTAGATAAATGGTTGAATCTACTAGAAGGGTATTTCTCTGTCCACAAATTTTCCGACAGGGAAAAGATCATCTTTGCGCTCCTTAAGGCCGTCCCCCATGTCAAAAATTGGTGGGAAACTTATTGTGAGCAAAACTCGTCAGACGAGTCTGGATTGTTTGAATATTCCAATCCCACTTGGGCCTCTTTTATAGATGCCGTCAAGGAACAATATTACCCTGTTGGAAACTATGATGACCAGTACACAAAATGGACCATTCTGCATCAAGAGAGGGACCAAACGGTGTCAGAGTACACCAACAAATTCCATACCTTGCGCACAAAGCTAGGTATCAAGGACTCCGAGCGGCACCTAGTACTGAAATATCGCAGTGGCCTACACCGGTACATCCGAACAGAGATGGATTTCCTGGAAATCTCTTCACTCGGATCCGCCTATCGATATGCTGTCAAAATTGAGCAGAAATTTCAGCAAAAGAACAAGCGTGACTTCGGACCTGCACAGAAGCAGGGCAAGGGAAACTCTGGCTCGGAGAGCACGGGGCAGGAAAAGGACAACCAGTCTCAACCACAGGCGAAGAAGGGTAAAGAAAAGACAAAGAAGGACACCGGGAAGTGGTGCGAGTTCCACAAAAGCCCTTGGCACAACACTGATGATTGTCGCTCAAAACAGTCATTGGTGGCTGAGATCAAAGCTTCAGAATCAGATCCCAGTTTCGATTCTGACTCGGAACCTAATTTCACAGCCGCGCGAAAAGGGAAGCAGATCATTGATGCAGAACCCAGTGCCGTTGTTGCCACCACACAGATTCAACCAGAGGAACCTAAAGAGTCGGAGGCAGAGGAGCACCTTTTCCACTCACAGATGTGGGTGAAGGGAATTCCCCTACACTTTGTTGTGGACAGCGGCAGCCAGAAGATCCTGATCTCAGAAGAAGTCATCAAGATATTGGAGCTACCAATAACACCACATCCACAACCATACACCATTGGATGGCTAAGCCAAGGACGAAGGATCCGCGTCAGTCACCAATGTCGCCTGCCATATGGCATCAAGCCCTTCAAAGATGAGGTATTATGTGATGTGGCCCCACTCGAAGTATGTGATGTTCTCTTAGGACAGCCATATATGTGGAAGCGTCATGCTGTATATGAATCCCGACCTCGCAGTGTCATTGTCACTTTGGGAGGACAACTCTATCGGATACCAGAGACAGTTTCACCTACCCCAACCAAGCAGGGAAGGAAGATAATCTCCCACACTGGGAAATTTTCCTTATTCGCAATTGCCACTAAAGGTGTACATCATATCGCAGAGACATCCACAACCTCTGCAGATTATCCTTCTACTCAGCAGAAACAAGAAGAACACAAATTCAGTGCCGCATCGCCTATTCGGGTACCTCTACAGTGCAAGGCCACGCATTCAAGGCACCCCTCCAAAAAGAAACCATCCACACCGGTGCATACCAAGGATACCACAACAACCAAAACTGTTGAACAGCTCCAGCGCATCCATCAACAACAATTACAGCCCTCTGAAGATGTCAAAGTAAGGCAACCTTTCCACTTCAGCAAATGTCGCACCAAGAGCTCAATTCGACACACAGCTCGACATATGATAAGGGATTTAACGCAATGGAGACCATTGCTTCCTGAGGAGGGAGGATTGATCCAGGTGGATATCGGTGGCGGCCCACCTCTTCCAACTGGCTCAAAACAGTCTTCTGGCAATTTTGGTAAATTACTATTTTTAGCAGTTTTTCGGGTCCTGAACTTCCGGAGCCATTTTGAGGCCCTAAACGACACTTTTTGGCGATTTGGGGGACCAAATGGTTGCCGCCGGCACACATTTGGGCCCAGTCGAAAGTTGTAAATCTCGGATAGACCTTTCCAACGGGCCACCGAGCGCCCCAAACAGAGATCGTATGCAAAAGTTATGACCCCAGGAAGTTGACTGTTCAACTAACCACCTTGGGGCCGCAAACTCTATGACGGTTCATCTTCTAGGGTTAGGTTTTTGGATGTTTGGGATTCTTTCCCTCATGCTTATGATAAATAGGCCCTTTCGGCCTCTCTTTGTATTCATCTTGGCACGAATGAGCATAGCGGCCACATCTCTTCTCAGAGATAGCTACCACCATTCCAGCTATTGTATTTTACAGTCTGTTCTATTTCCGCTATTTAATAGAATATGTGTTTACTGTATCACTGTGTTATTTGCCACATATCTCTGTGTATGATTCTGTATATGCTATCTTTTGTTTCGTTCCCACATAAATCCGGATCAGTGGTATCAGAGCGGTCTGCTCTCTGATTGTTTCTCGGTGCATGTCCCCGACGAGGTCAGGATACAGAGAGTTGGGTCTCGAACTAGTTTCACTTGGGGAAGACCACTCTCGCCGCCCCAAACGGCCTCCCATGGCGGAAGAAAAGAGAGACGACGGAGCAGTAGATCCTATCAAGTTGTTGCTCGAGGAAGCCCTCGCGCGACAGAGGAACGAGATGATGGATAATTTCGCCCAAATCCTTCAACGCATGCCAACAGCGGCAAATGCACCCTCAACGAGCAGCCATTTCGGAGATACGACTCCCTTCAAGGTACAAGTTAATTTTGATATCCCTTTATTTGAAGGCCAAATCGATGCCGATGCTCTAGATAAATGGTTGAATCTACTAGAAGGGTATTTCTCTGTCCACAAATTTTCCGACAGGGAAAAGATCATCTTTGCGCTCCTTAAGGCCGTCCCCCATGTCAAAAATTGGTGGGAAACTTATTGTGAGCAAAACTCGTCAGACGAGTCTGGATTGTTTGAATATTCCAATCCCACTTGGGCCTCTTTTATAGATGCCGTCAAGGAACAATATTACCCTGTTGGAAACTATGATGACCAGTACACAAAATGGACCATTCTGCATCAAGAGAGGGACCAAACGGTGTCAGAGTACACCAACAAATTCCATACCTTGCGCACAAAGCTAGGTATCAAGGACTCCGAGCGGCACCTAGTACTGAAATATCGCAGTGGCCTAAACCGGTACATCCGAACAGAGATGGATTTCCTGGAAATCTCTTCACTCGGATCCGCCTATCGATATGCTGTCAAAATTGAGCAGAAATTTCAGCAAAAGAACAAGCGTGACTTCGGACCTGCACAGAAGCAGGGCAAGGGAAACTCTGGCTCGGAGAGCACGGGGCAGGAAAAGGACAACCAGTCTCAACCACAGGCGAAGAAGGGTAAAGAAAAGACAAAGAAGGACACCGGGAAGTGGTGCGAGTTCCACAAAAGCCCTTGGCACAACACTGATGATTGTCGCTCAAAACAGTCATTGGTGGCTGAGATCAAAGCTTCAGAATCAGATCCCAGTTTCGATTCTGACTCGGAACCTAATTTCACAGCCGCGCGAAAAGGGAAGCAGATCATTGATGCAGAACCCAGTGCCGTTGTTGCCACCACACAGATTCAACCAGAGGAACCTAAAGAGTCGGAGGCAGAGGAGCGCCTTTTCCACTCACAGATGTGGGTGAAGGGAATTCCCCTACACTTTGTTGTGGACAGCGGCAGCCAGAAGAACCTGATCTCAGAAGAAGTCATCAAGATATTGGAGCTACCAATAACACCACATCCACAACCATACACCATTGGATGGCTAAGCCAAGGACGAAGGATCCGCGTCAGTCACCAATGTCGCCTGCCATATGGCATCAAGCCCTTCAAAGATGAGGTATTATGTGATGTGGCCCCACTCGAAGTATGTGATGTTCTCTTAGGACAGCCATATATGTGGAAGCGTCATGCTGTATATGAATCCCGACCTCGCAGTGTCATTGTCACTTTGGGAGGACAACTCTATCGGATACCAGAGACAGTTTCACCTACCCCAACCAAGCAGGGAAGGAAGATAATCTCCCACACTGGGAAATTTTCCTTATTCGCAATTGCCACTAAAGGTGTACATCATATCGCAGAGACATCCACAACCTCTGCAGATTATCCTTCTACTCAGCAGAAACAAGAAGAACACAAATTCAGTGCCGCATCGCCTATTCGGGTACCTCTACAGTGCAAGGCCACGCATTCAAGGCACCCCTCCAAAAAGAAACCATCCACACCGGTGCATACCAAGGATACCACAACAACCAAAACTGTTGAACAGCTCCAGCGCATCCATCAACAACAATTACAGCCCTCTGAAGATGTCAAAGTAAGGCAACCTTTCCACTTCAGCAAATGTCGCACCAAGAGCTCAATTCGACACACAGCTCGACATATGATAAGGGATTTAACGCAATGGAGACCATTGCTTCCTGAGGAGGGAGGATTGATCCAGGTGGATATCGGTGGCGGCCCACCTCTTCCAACTGGCTCAAAACAGTCTTCTGGCAATTTTGGTAAATTACTATTTTTAGCAGTTTTTCGGGTCCTGAACTTCCGGAGCCATTTTGAGGCCCTAAACGACACTTTTTGGCGATTTGGGGGACCAAATGGCTGCCTCCGGCACACATTTGGGCCCAGCCGAAAGTTGTAAATCTCGGATAGACCTTTCCAACGGGCCACCGAGCGCCCCAAACGGAGATCGTATGCAAAAGTTATGACCCCAGGAAGTTGACTGTTCAACTAACCACCTTGGGGCCGCAAACTCTATGACGGTTCATCTTCTAGGGTTAGGTTTTTGGATGTTTGGGATTCTTTCCCTCATGCTTATGATAAATAGGCCCTTTCGGCCTCTCTTTGTATTCATCTTGGCACGAATGAGCATAGCGGCCACATCTCTTCTCAGAGATAGCTACCACCATTCCAGCTATTGTATTTTACAGTCTGTTCTATTTCCGCTATTTAATAGAATATGTGTTTACTGTATCACTGTGTTATTTGCCACATATCTCTGTGTATGATTCTGTATATGCTATCTTTTGTTTCGTTCCCACATAAATCCGGATCAGTGGTATCAGAGCGGTCTGCTCTCTGATTGTTTCTCGGTGCATGTCCCCGACGAGGTCAGGATACAGAGAGTTGGGTCTCGAACTAGTTTCACTTGGGGAAGACCACTCTCGCCGCCCCAAACGGCCTCCCATGGCGGAAGAAAAGAGAGACGACGGAGCAGTAGATCCTATCAAGTTGTTGCTCGAGGAAGCCCTCGCGCGACAAAGGAACGAGATGATGGATAATTTCGCCCAAATCCTTCAACGCATGCCAACAGCGGCAAATGCACCCTCAACGAGCAGCCATTTCGGAGATACGACTCCCTTCAAGGTACAAGTTAATTTTGATATCCCTTTATTTGAAGGCCAAATCGATGCCGGTGCTCTAGATAAATGGTTGAATCTACTAGAAGGGTATTTCTCTGTCCACAAATTTTCCGACAGGGAAAAGATCATCTTTGCGCTCCTTAAGGCCGTCCCCCATGTCAAAAATTGGTGGGAAACTTATTGTGAGCAAAACTCGTCAGACGAGTCTGGATTGTTTGAATATTCCAATCCCACTTGGGCCTCTTTTATAGATGCCGTCAAGGAACAATATTACCCTGTTGGAAACTATGATGACCAGTACACAAAATGGACCATTCTGCATCAAGAGAGGGACCAAACGGTGTCAGAGTACAGCAACAAATTCCATACCTTGCGCACAAAGCTAGGTATCAAGGACTCCGAGCGGCACCTAGTACTGAAATATCGCAGTGGCCTACACCGGTACATCCGAACAGAGATGGATTTCCTGGAAATCTCTTCACTCGGATCCGCCTATCGATATGCTGTCAAAATTGAGCAGAAATTTCAGCAAAAGAACAAGCGTGACTTCGGACCTGCACAGAAGCAGGGCAAGGGAAACTCTGGCTCGGAGAGCACGGGGCAGGAAAAGGACAACCAGTCTCAACCACAGGCGAAGAAGGGTAAAGAAAAGACAAAGAAGGACACCGGGAAGTGGTGCGAGTTCCACAAAAGCCCTTGGCACAACACTGATGATTGTCGCTCAAAATAGTCATTGGTGGCTGAGATCAAAGCTTCAAAATCAGATCCCAGTTTCGATTCTGACTCGGAACCTAATTTCACAGCCGCGCGAAAAGGGAAGCAGATCATTGATGCAGAACCCAGTGCCGTTGTTGCCACCACACAGATTCAACCAGAGGAACCTAAAGAGTCGGAGGCAGAGGAGCGCCTTTTCCACTCACAGATGTGGGTGAAGGGAATTCCCCTACACTTTGTTGTGGACAGCGGCAGCCAGAAGAACCTGATCTCAGAAGAAGTCATCAAGATATTGGAGCTACCAATAACACCACATCCACAACCATACACCATTGGATGGCTAAGCCAAGGACGAAGGATCCGCGTCAGTCACCAATGTCGCCTGCCATATGGCATCAAGCCCTTCAAAGATGAGGTATTATGTGATGTGGCCCCACTCGAAGTATGTGATGTTCTCTTAGGACAGCCATATATGTGGAAGCGTCATGCTGTATATGAATCCCGACCTCGCAGTGTCATTGTCACTTTGGGAGGACAACTCTATCGGATACCAGAGACAGTTTCACCTACCCCAACCAAGCAGGGAAGGAAGATAATCTCCCACACTGGGAAATTTTCCTTATTCGCAATTGCCACTAAAGGTGTACATCATATCGCAGAGACATCCACAACCTCTGCAGATTATCCTTCTACTCAGCAGAAACAAGAAGAACACAAATTCAGTGCCGCATCGCCTATTCGGGTACCTCTACAGTGCAAGGCCACGCATTCAAGGCACCCCTCCAAAAAGAAACCATCCACACCGGTGCATACCAAGGATACCACAACAACCAAAACTGTTGAACAGCTCCAGCGCATCCATCAACAACAATTACAGCCCTCTGAAGATGTCAAAGTAAGGCAACCTTTCCACTTCAGCAAATGTCGCACCAAGAGCTCAATTCGACACACAGCTCGACATATGATAAGGGATTTAACGCAATGGAGACCATTGCTTCCTGAGGAGGGAGGATTGATCCAGGTGGATATCGGTGGCGGCCCACCTCTTCCAACTGGCTCAAAACAGTCTTCTGGCAATTTTGGTAAATTACTATTTTTAGCAGTTTTTCGGGTCCTGAACTTCCGGAGCCATTTTGAGGCCCTAAACGACACTTTTTGGCGATTTGGGGGACCAAATGGTTGCCACCGGCACACATTTGGGCCCAGCCGAAAGTTGTAAATCTCGGATAGACCTTTCCAACGGGCCACCGAGCGCCCCAAACGGAGATCGTATGCAAAAGTTATGACCCCAGGAAGTTGACTGTTCAACTAACCACCTTGGGGCCGCAAACTCTATGACGGTTCATCTTCTAGGGTTAGGTTTTTGGATGTTTGGGATTATTTCCCTCATGCTTATGATAAATAGGCCCTTTCGGCCTCTCTTTGTATTCATCTTGGCACGAATGAGCATAGCGGCCACATCTCTTCTCAGAGATAGCTACCACCATTCCAGCTATTGTATTTTACAGTCTGTTCTATTTCCGCTATTTAATAGAATATGTGTTTACTGTATCACTGTGTTATTTGCCACATATCTCTGTGTATGATTCTGTATATGCTATCTTTTGTTTCGTTCCCACATAAATCCGGATCAGTGGTATCAGAGCGGTCTGCTCTCTGATTGTTTCTCGGTGCATGTCCCCGACGAGGTCAGGATACAGAGAGTTGGGTCTCGAACTAGTTTCACTTGGGGAAGACCACTCTCGCCGCCCCAAACGGCCTCCCATGGCGGAAGAAAAGAGAGACGACGGAGCAGTAGATCCTATCAAGTTGTTGCTCGAGGAAGCCCTCGCGCGACAGAGGAACGGGATGATGGATAATTTCGCCCAAATCCTTCAACGCATGCCAACAGCGGCAAATGCACCCTCAACGAGCAGCCATTTCGGAGATACGACTCCCTTCAAGGTACAAGTTAATTTTTATATCCCTTTATTTGAAGGCCAAATCGATGCCGATGCTCTAGATAAATGGTTGAATCTACTAGAAGGGTATTTCTCTGTCCACAAATTTTCCGACAGGGAAAAGATCATCTTTGCGCTCCTTAAGGCCGTCCCCCATGTCAAAAATTGGTGGGAAACTTATTGTGAGCAAAACTCGTCAGACGAGTCTGGATTGTTTGAATATTCCAATCCCACTTGGGCCTCTTTTATAGATGCCGTCAAGGAACAATATTACCCTGTTGGAAACTATGATGACCAGTACACAAAATGGACCATTCTGCATCAAGAGAGGGACCAAACGGTGTCAGAGTACACCAACAAATTCCATACCTTGCGCACAAAGCTAGGTATCAAGGACTCCGAGCGGCACCTAGTACTGAAATATCGCAGTGGCCTACACCGGTACATCCGAACAGAGATGGATTTCCTGGAAATCTCTTCACTCGGATCCGCCTATCGATATGCTGTCAAAATTGAGCAGAAATTTCAGCAAAAGAACAAGCGTGACTTCGGACCTGCACAGAAGCAGGGCAAGGGAAACTCTGGCTCGGAGAGCACGGGGCAGGAAAAGGACAACCAGTCTCAACCACAGGCGAAGAAGGGTAAAGAAAAGACAAAGAAGGACACCGGGAAGTGGTGCGAGTTCCACAAAAGCCCTTGGCACAACACTGATGATTGTCGCTCAAAACAGTCATTCGTGGCTGAGATCAAAGCTTCAGAATCAGATCCCAGTTTCGATTCTGACTCGGAACCTAATTTCACAGCCGCGCGAAAAGGGAAGCAGATCATTGATGCAGAACCCAGTGCCGTTGTTGCCACCACACAGATTCAACCAGAGGAACCTAAAGAGTCGGAGGCAGAGGAGCGCCTTTTCCACTCACAGATGTGGGTGAAGGGAATTCCCCTACACTTTGTTGTGGACAGCGGCAGCCAGAAGAACCTGATCTCAGAAGAAGTCATCAAGATATTGGAGCTACCAATAACACCACATCCACAACCATAGACCATTGGATGGCTAAGCCAAGGACGAAGGATCCGCGTCAGTCACCAATGTCGCCTGCCATATGGCATCAAGCCCTTCAAAGATGAGGTATTATGTGATGTGGCCCCACTCGAAGTATGTGATGTTCTCTTAGGACAGCCATATATGTGGAAGCGTCATGCTGTATATGAATCCCGACCTCGCAGTGTCATTGTCACTTTGGGAGGACAACTCTATCGGATACCAGAGACAGTTTCACCTACCCCAACCAAGCAGGGAAGGAAGATAATCTCCCACACTGGGAAATTTTCCTTATTCGCAATTGCCACTAAAGGTGTACATCATATCGCAGAGACATCCACAACCTCTGCAGATTATCCTTCTACTCAGCAGAAACAAGAAGAACACAAATTCAGTGCCGCATCGCCTATTCGGGTACCTCTACAGTGCAAGGCCACGCATTCAAGGCACCCCTCCAAAAAGAAACCATCCACACCGGTGCATACCAAGGATACCACAACAACCAAAACTGTTGAACAGCTCCAGCGCATCCATCAACAACAATTACAGCCCTCTGAAGATGTCAAAGTAAGGCAACCTTTCCACTTCAGCAAATGTCGCACCAAGAGCTCAATTCGACACACAGCTCGACATATGATAAGGGACTTAACGCAATGGAGACCATTGCTTCCTGAGGAGGGAGGATTGATCCAGGTGGATATCGGTGGCGGCCCACCTCTTCCAACTGGCTCAAAACAGTCTTCTGGCAATTTTGGTAAATTACTATTTTTAGCAGTTTTTTCGGGTCCTGAACTTCCGGAGCCATTTTGAGGCCCTAAACGACACTTTTTGGCGATTTGGGGGACCAAATGGTTGCCCCTGGCACGCATTTGGGCCCATTCGAAAGTTGTAAATCTCGGATAGACCTTTCCAACGGGCCACCGAGCGCCCCAAACGGAGATCGTATGCAAAAGTTATGACCCCAGGAAGTTGACTGTTCAACTAACCACCTTGGGGCCGCAAACTCTATGACGGTTCATCTTCTAGGGTTAGGTTTTTGGATGTTTGGGATTCTTTCCCTCATGCTTATGATAAATAGGCCCTTTCGGCCTCTCTTTGTATTCATCTTGGCACGAATGAGCATAGCGGCCACATCTCTTCTCAGAGATAGCTACCACCATTCCAGCTATTGTATTTTACAGTCTGTTCTATTTCCGCTATTTAATAGAATATGTGTTTACTGTATCACTGTGTTATTTGCCACATATCTCTGTGTATGATTCTGTATATGCTATCTTTTGTTTCGTTCCCACATAAATCCGGATCAGTGGTATCAGAGCGGTCTGCTCTCTGATTGTTTCTCGGTGCATGTCCCCGACGAGGTCAGGATACAGAGAGTTGGGTCTCGAACTAGTTTCACTTGGGGAAGACCACTCTCGCCGCCCCAAACGGCCTCCCATGGCGGAAGAAAAGAGAGACGACGGAGCAGTAGATCCTATCAAGTTGTTGCTCGAGGAAGCCCTCGCGCGACAGAGGAACGAGATGATGGATAATTTCGCCCAAATCCTTCAACGCATGCCAACAGCGGCAAATGCACCCTCAACGAGCAGCCATTTCGGAGATACGACTCCCTTCAAGGTACAAGTTAATTTTGATATCCCTTTATTTGAAGGCCAAATCGATGCCGATGCTCTAGATAAATGGTTGAATCTACTAGAAGGGTATTTCTCTGTCCACAAATTTTCCGACAGGGAAAAGATCATCTTTGCGCTCCTTAAGGCCGTCCCCCATGTCAAAAATTGGTGGGAAACTTATTGTGAGCAAAACTCGTCAGACGAGTCTGGATTGTTTGAATATTCCAATCCCACTTGGGCCTCTTTTATAGATGCCGTCAAGGAACAATATTACCCTGTTGGAAACTATGATGACCAGTACACAAAATGGACCATTCTGCATCAAGAGAGGGACCAAACGGTGTCAGAGTACACCAACAAATTCCATACCTTGCGCACAAAGCTAGGTATCAAGGACTCCGAGCGGCACCTAGTACTGAAATATCGCAGTGGCCTACACCGGTACATCCGAACAGAGATGGATTTCCTGGAAATCTCTTCACTCGGATCCGCCTATCGATATGCTGTCAAAATTGAGCAGAAATTTCAGCAAAAGAACAAGCGTGACTTCGGACCTGCACAGAAGCAGGGCAAGGGAAACTCTGGCTCGGAGAGCACGGGGCAGGAAAAGGACAACCAGTCTCAACCACAGGCGAAGAAGGGTAAAGAAAAGACAAAGAAGGACACCGGGAAGTGGTGCGAGTTCCACAAAAGCCCTTGGCACAACACTGATGATTGTCGCTCAAAACAGTCATTGGTGGCTGAGATCAAAGCTTCAGAATCAGATCCCAGTTTCGATTCTGACTCGGAACCTAATTTCACAGCCGCGCGAAAAGGGAAGCAGATCATTGATGCAGAACCCAGTGCCGTTGTTGCCACCACACAGATTCAACCAGAGGAACCTAAAGAGTCGGAGGCAGAGGAGCGCCTTTTCCACTCACAGATGTGGGTGAAGGGAATTCCCCTACACTTTGTTGTGGACAGCGGCAGCCAGAAGAACCTGATCTCAGAAGAAGTCATCAAGATATTGGAGCTACCAATAACACCACATCCACAACCATACACCATTGGATGGCTAAGCCAAGGACGAAGGATCCGCGTCAGTCACCAATGTCGCCTGCCATATGGCATCAAGCCCTTCAAAGATGAGGTATTATGTGATGTGGCCCCACTCGAAGTATGTGATGTTCTCTTAGGACAGCCATATATGTGGAAGCGTCATGCTGTATATGAATCCCGACCTCGCAGTGTCATTGTCACTTTGGGAGGACAACTCTATCGGATACCAGAGACAGTTTCACCTACCCCAACCAAGCAGGGAAGGAAGATAATCTCCCACACTGGGAAATTTTCCTTATTCGCAATTGCCACTAAAGGTGTACATCATATCGCAGAGACATCCACAACCTCTGCAGATTATCCTTCTACTCAGCAGAAACAAGAAGAACACAAATTCAGTGCCGCATCGCCTATTCGGGTACCTCTACAGTGCAAGTCCACGCATTCAAGGCACCCCTCCAAAAAGAAACCATCCACACCGGTGCATACCAAGGATACCACAACAACCAAAACTGTTGAACAGCTCCAGCGCATCCATCAACAACAATTACAGCCCTCTGAAGATGTCAAAGTAAGGCAACCTTTCCACTTCAGCAAATGTCGCACCAAGAGCTCAATTCGACACACAGCTCGACATATGATAAGGGATTTAACGCAATGGAGACCATTGCTTCCTGAGGAGGGAGGATTGATCCAGGTGGATATCGGTGGCGGCCCACCTCTTCCAACTGGCTCAAAACAGTCTTCTGGCAATTTTGGTAAATTACTATTTTTAGCAGTTTTTCGGGTCCTGAACTTCCGGAGCCATTTTGAGGCCCTAAACGACACTTTTTGGCGATTTGGGGGACCAAATGGCTGCCCCCGGCACGCATTTGGGCCCAGTCGAAAGTTGTAAATCTCGGATAGACCTTGCCAACGGGCCACCGAGCGCCCCAAACGGAGATCGTATGCAAAAGTTATGACCCCAGGAAGTTGACTGTTCAACTAACCACCTTGGGGCCGCAAACTCTATGACGGTTCATCTTCTAGGGTTAGGTTTTTGGATGTTTGGGATTCTTTCCCTCGTGCTTATGATAAATAGGCCCTTTCGGCCTCTCTTTGTATTCATCTTGGCACGAATGAGCATAGCGGCCACATCTCTTCTCAGAGATAGCTACCACCATTCCAGCTATTGTATTTTACAGTCTGTTCTATTTCCGCTATTTAATAGAATATGTGTTTACTGTATCACTGTGTTATTTGCCACATATCTCTGTGTATGATTCTGTATATGCTATCTTTTGTTTCGTTCCCACATAAATCCGGATCAGTGGTATCAGAGCGGTCTGCTCTCTGATTGTTTCTCGGTGCATGTCCCCGACGAGGTCAGGATACAGAGAGTTGGGTCTCGAACTAGTTTCACTTGGGGAAGACCACTCTCGCCGCCCCAAACGGCCTCCCATGGCGGAAGAAAAGAGAGACGACGGAGCAGTAGATCCTATCAAGTTGTTGCTCGAGGAAGCCCTCGCGTGACAGAGGAACGAGATGATGGATAATTTCGCCCAAATCCTTCAACGCATGCCAACAGCGGCAAATGCACCCTCAACGAGCAGCCATTTCGGAGATACGACTCCCTTCAAGGTACAAGTTAATTTTGATATCCCTTTATTTGAAGGCCAAATCGATGCCGATGCTCTAGATAAATGGTTGAATCTACTAGAAGGGTATTTCTCTGTCCACAAATTTTCCGACAGGGAAAAGATCATCTTTGCGCTCCTTAAGGCCGTCCCCCATGTCAAAAATTGGTGGGAAACTTATTGTGAGCAAAACTCGTCAGACGAGTCTGGATTGTTTGAATATTCCAATCCCACTTGGGCCTCTTTTATAGATGCCGTCAAGGAACAATATTACCCTGTTGGAAACTATGATGACCAGTACACAAAATGGACCATTCTGCATCAAGAGAGGGACCAAACGGTGTCAGAGTACAGCAACAAATTCCATACCTTGCGCACAAAGCTAGGTATCAAGGACTCCGAGCGGCACCTAGTACTGAAATATCGCAGTGGCCTACACCGGTACATCCGAACAGAGATGGATTTCCTGGAAATCTCTTCACTCGGATCCGCCTATCGATATGCTGTCAAAATTGAGCAGAAATTTCAGCAAAAGAACAAGCGTGACTTCGGACCTGCACAGAAGCAGGGCAAGGGAAACTCTGGCTCGGAGAGCACGGGGCAGGAAAAGGACAACCAGTCTCAACCACAGGCGAAGAAGGGTAAAGAAAAGACAAAGAAGGACACCGGGAAGTGGTGCGAGTTCCACAAAAGCCCTTGGCACAACACTGATGATTGTCGCTCAAAACAGTCATTGGTGGCTGAGATCAAAGCTTCAGAATCAGATCCCAGTTTCGATTCTGACTCGGAACCTAATTTCACAGCCGCGCGAAAAGGGAAGCAGATCATTGATGCAGAACCCAGTGCCGTTGTTGCCACCACACAGATTCAACCAGAGGAACCTAAAGAGTCGGAGGCAGAGGAGCGCCTTTTCCACTCACAGATGTGGGTGAAGGGAATTCCCCTACACTTTGTTGTGGACAGCGGCAGCCAGAAGAACCTGATCTCAGAAGAAGTCATCAAGATATTGGAGCTACCAATAACACCACATCCACAACCATACACCATTGGATGGCTAAGCCAAGGACGAAGGATCCGCGTCAGTCACCAATGTCGCCTGCCATATGGCATCAAGCCCTTCAAAGATGAGGTATTATGTGATGTGGCCCCACTCGAAGTATGTGATGTTCTCTTAGGACAGCCATATATGTGGAAGCGTCATGCTGTATATG
Source organism: Larix kaempferi (assembly GCA_027924585.1). Classification (NCBI taxonomy): domain Eukaryota; kingdom Viridiplantae; phylum Streptophyta; class Pinopsida; order Pinales; family Pinaceae; genus Larix; species Larix kaempferi. The sequence continues at coordinate 5,599,703 of BSBM01001229.1, read as the reverse complement.
AATCCCGACCTCGCAGTGTCATTGTCACTTTGGGAGGACAACTCTATCGGATACCAGAGACAGTTTCACCTACCCCAACCAAGCAGGGAAGGAAGATAATCTCCCACACTGGGAAATTTTCCTTATTCGCAATTGCCACTAAAGGTGTACATCATATCGCAGAGACATCCACAACCTCTGCAGATTATCCTTCTACTCAGCAGAAACAAGAAGAACACAAATTCAGTGCCGCATCGCCTATTCGGGTACCTCTACAGTGCAAGGCCACGCATTCAAGGCACCCCTCCAAAAAGAAACCATCCACACCGGTGCATACCAAGGATACCACAACAACCAAAACTGTTGAACAGCTCCAGCGCATCCATCAACAACAATTACAGCCCTCTGAAGATGTCAAAGTAAGGCAACCTTTCCACTTCAGCAAATGTCGCACCAAGAGCTCAATTCGACACACAGCTCGACATATGATAAGGGATTTAACGCAATGGAGACCATTGCTTCCTGAGGAGGGAGGATTGATCCAGGTGGATATCGGTGGCGGCCCACCTCTTCCAACTGGCTCAAAACAGTCTTCTGGCAATTTTGGTAAATTACTATTTTTAGCAGTTTTTCGGGTCCTGAACTTCCGGAGCCATTTTGAGGCCCTAAACGACACTTTTTGGCGATTTGGGGGACCAGATGGTTGCCCCCGGCACGCATTTGGGCCCAGTCGAAAGTTGTAAATCTCGGATAGAACTTTCCAATGGGCCACCGAGTGCCCCAAACGGAGATCGTATGCAAAAGTTATGACCCCAGGAAGTTGACTGTTCAACTAACCACCTTGGGGCCGCAAACTCTATGACGGTTCATCTTCTAGGGTTAGGTTTTTGGATGTTTGGGATTCTTTCCCTCGTGCTTATGATAAATAGGCCCTTTCGGCCTCTCTTTGTATTCATCTTGGCACGAATGAGCATAGCGGCCACATCTCTTCTCAGAGATAGCTACCACCATTCCAGCTATTGTATTTTACAGTCTGTTCTATTTCCGCTATTTAATAGAATATGTGTTTACTGTATCACTGTGTTATTTGCCACATATCTCTGTGTATGATTCTGTATATGCTATCTTTTGTTTCGTTCCCACATAAATCCGGATCAGTGGTATCAGAGCGGTCTGCTCTCTGATTGTTTCTCGGTGCATGTCCCCGACGAGGTCAGGATACAGAGAGTTGGGTCTCGAACTAGTTTCACTTGGGGAAGACCACTCTCGCCGCCCCAAACGGCCTCCCATGGCGGAAGAAAAGAGAGACGACGGAGCAGTAGATCCTATCAAGTTGTTGCTCGAGGAAGCCCTCGCGCGACAGAGGAATGAGATGATGGATAATTTCGCCCAAATCCTTCAACGCATGCCAACAGCGGCAAATGCACCCTCAACGAGCAGCCATTTCGGAGATACGACTCCCTTCAAGGTACAAGTTAATTTTGATATCCCTTTATTTGAAGGCCAAATCGATGCCGATGCTCTAGATAAATGGTTGAATCTACTAGAAGGGTATTTCTCTGTCCACAAATTTTCCGACAGGGAAAAGATCATCTTTGCCCTCCTTAAGGCCGTCCCCCATGTCAAAAATTGGTGGGAAACTTATTGTGAGCAAAACTCGTCAGACGAGTCTGGATTGTTTGAATATTCCAATCCCACTTGGGCCTCTTTTATAGATGCCGTCAAGGAACAATATTACCCTGTTGGAAACTATGATGACCAGTACACAAAATGGACCATTCTGCATCAAGACAGGGACCAAACGGTGTCAGAGTACACCAACAAATTCCATACCTTGCGCACAAAGCTAGGTATCAAGGACTCCGAGCGGCACCTAGTACTGAAATATCGCAGTGGCCTACACCGGTACATCCGAACAGAGATGGATTTCCTGGAAATCTCTTCACTCGGATCCGCCTATCGATATGCTGTCAAAATTGAGCAGAAATTTCAGCAAAAGAACAAGCGTGACTTCGGACCTGCACAGAAGCAGGGCAAGGGAAACTCTGGCTCGGAGAGCACGGGGCAGGAAAAGGACAACCAGTCTCAACCACAGGCGAAGAAGGGTAAAGAAAAGACAAAGAAGGACACCGGGAAGTGGTGCGAGTTCCACAAAAGCCCTTGGCACAACACTGATGATTGTCGCTCAAAACAGTCATTGGTGGCTGAGATCAAAGCTTCAGAATCAGATCCCAGTTTCGATTCTGACTCGGAACCTAATTTCACAGCCGCGCGAAAAGGGAAGCAGATCATTGATGCAGAACCCAGTGCCGTTGTTGCCACCACACAGATTCAACCAGAGGAACCTAAAGAGTCGGAGGCAGAGGAGCGCCTTTTCCACTCACAGATGTGGGTGAAGGGAATTCCCCTACACTTTGTTGTGGACAGCGGCAGCCAGAAGAACCTGATCTCAGAAGAAGTCATCAAGATATTGGAGCTACCAATAACACCACATCCACAACCATACACCATTGGATGGCTAAGCCAAGGACGAAGGATCCGCGTCAGTCACCAATGTCGCCTGCCATATGGCATCAAGCCCTTCAAAGATGAGGTATTATGTGATGTGGCCCCACTCGAAGTATGTGATGTTCTCTTAGGACAGCCATATATGTGGAAGCGTCATGCTGTATATGAATCCCGACCTCGCAGTGTCATTGTCACTTTGGGAGGACAACTCTATCGGATACCAGAGACAGTTTCACCTACCCCAACCAAGCAGGGAAGGAAGATAATCTCCCACACTGGGAAATTTTCCTTATTCGCAATTGCCACTAAAGGTGTACATCATATCGCAGAGACATCCACAACCTCTGCAGATTATCCTTCCACTCAGCAGAAACAAGAAGAACACAAATTCAGTGCCGCATCGCCTATTCGGGTACCTCTACAGTGCAAGGCCACGCATTCAAGGCACCCCTCCAAAAAGAAACCATCCACACCGGTGCATACCAAGGATACCACAACAACCAAAACTGTTGAACAGCTCCAGCGCATCCATCAACAACAATTACAGCCCTCTGAAGATGTCAAAGTAAGGCAACCTTTCCACTTCAGCAAATGTCGCACCAAGAGCTCAATTCGACACACAGCTCGACATATGATAAGGGATTTAACGCAATGGAGACCATTGCTTCCTGAGGAGGGAGGATTGATCCAGGTGGATATCGGTGGCGGCCCACCTCTTCCAACTGGCTCAAAACAGTCTTCTGGCAATTTTGGTAAATTACTATTTTTAGCAGTTTTTCGGGTCCTGAACTTCCGGAGCCATTTTGAGGCCCTAAACGACACTTTTTGGCGATTTGGGGGACCAAATGGTTGCCCCCGGCACGCATTTGGGCCCATTTGAAAGTTGTAAATCTCGGATAGACCTTTCCAACGGGCCACCGAGCGCCCCAAACGGAGATCGTATGCAAAAGTTATGACCCCAGGAAGTTGACTGTTCAACTAACCACCTTGGGGCCGCAAACTCTATGACGGTTCATCTTCTAGGGTTAGGTTTTTGGATGTTTGGGATTCTTTCCCTCGTGCTTATGATAAATAGGCCCTTTCGGCCTCTCTTTGTATTCATCTTGGCACGAATGAGCATAGCGGCCACATCTCTTCTCAGAGATAGCTACCACCATTCCAGCTATTGTATTTTACAGTCTGTTCTATTTCCGCTATTTAATAGAATATGTGTTTACTGTATCACTGTGTTATTTGCCACATATCTCTGTGTATGATTCTGTATATGCTATCTTTTGTTTCGTTCCCACATAAATCCGGATCAGTGGTATCAGAGCGGTCTGCTCTCTGATTGTTTCTCGGTGCATGTCCCCGACGAGGTCAGGATACAGAGAGTTGGGTCTCGAACTAGTTTCACTTGGGGAAGACCACTCTCGCCGCCCCAAACGGCCTCCCATGGCGGAAGAAAAGAGAGACGACGGAGCAGTAGATCCTATCAAGTTGTTGCTCGAGGAAGCCCTCGCGCGACAGAGGAACGAGATGATGGATAATTTCGCCCAAATCCTTCAACGCATGCCAACAGCGGCAAATGCACCCTCAACGAGCAGCCATTTCGGAGATACGACTCCCTTCAAGGTACAAGTTAATTTTGATATCCCTTTATTTGAAGGCCAAATCGATGCCGATGCTCTAGATAAATGGTTGAATCTACTAGAAGGGTATTTCTCTGTCCACAAATTTTCCGACAGGGAAAAGATCATCTTTGCGCTCCTTAAGGCCGTCCCCCATGTCAAAAATTGGTGGGAAACTTATTGTGAGCAAAACTCGTCAGACGAGTCTGGATTGTTTGAATATTTCAATCCCACTTGGGCCTCTTTTATAGATGCCGTCAAGGAACAATATTACCCTGTTGGAAACTATGATGACCAGTACACAAAATGGACCGTTCTGCATCAATACAGGGACCAAACGGTGTCAGAGTACACCAACAAATTCCATACCTTGCGCACAAAGCTAGGTATCAAGGACTCCGAGCGGCACCTAGTACTGAAATATCGCAGTGGCCTACACCGGTACATCCGAACAGAGATGGATTTCCTGGAAATCTCTTCACTCGGATCCGCCTATCGATATGCTGTCAAAATTGAGCAGAAATTTCAGCAAAAGAACAAGCGTGACTTCGGACCTGCACAGAAGCAGGGCAAGGGAAACTCTGGCTCGGAGAGCACGGGGCAGGAAAAGGACAACCAGTCTCAACCACAGGCGAAGAAGGGTAAAGAAAAGACAAAGAAGGACACCGGGAAGTGGTGCGAGTTCCACAAAAGCCCTTGGCACAACACTGATGATTGTCGCTCAAAACAGTCATTGGTGGCTGAGATCAAAGCTTCAGAATCAGATCCCAGTTTCGATTCTGACTCGGAACCTAATTTCACAGCCGCGCGAAAAGGGAAGCAGATCATTGATGCAGAACCCAGTGCCGTTGTTGCCACCACACAGATTCAACCAGAGGAACCTAAAGAGTCGGAGGCAGAGGAGCGCCTTTTCCACTCACAGATGTGGGTGAAGGGAATTCCCCTACACTTTGTTGTGGACAGCGGCAGCCAGAAGAACCTGATCTCAGAAGAAGTCATCAAGATATTGGAGCTACCAATAACACCACATCCACAACCATACACCATTGGATGGCTAAGCCAAGGACGAAGGATCCGCGTCAGTCACCAATGTCGCCTGCCATATGGCATCAAGCCCTTCAAAGATGAGGTATTATGTGATGTGGCCCCACTCGAAGTATGTGATGTTCTCTTAGGACAGCCATATATGTGGAAGCGTCATGCTGTATATGAATCCCGACCTCGCAGTGTCATTGTCACTTTGGGAGGACAACTCTATCGGATACCAGAGACAGTTTCACCTACCCCAACCAAGCAGGGAAGGAAGATAATCTCCCACACTGGGAAATTTTCCTTATTCGCAATTGCCACTAAAGGTGTACATCATATCGCAGAGACATCCACAACCTCTGCAGATTATCCTTCCACTCAGCAGAAACAAGAAGAACACAAATTCAGTGCCGCATCGCCTATTCGGGTACCTCTACAGTGCAAGGCCACGCATTCAAGGCACCCCTCCAAAAAGAAACCATCCACACCGGTGCATACCAAGGATACCACAACAACCAAAACTGTTGAACAGCTCCAGCGCATCCATCAACAACAATTACAGCCCTCTGAAGATGTCAAAGTAAGGCAACCTTTCCACTTCAGCAAATGTCGCACCAAGAGCTCAATTCGACACACAGCTCGACATATGATAAGGGATTTAACGCAATGGAGACCATTGCTTCCTGAGGAGGGAGGATTGATCCAGGTGGATATCGGTGGCGGCCCACCTCTTCCAACTGGCTCAAAACAGTCTTCTGGCAATTTTGGTAAATTACTATTTTTAGCAGTTTTTCGGGTCCTGAACTTCCGGAGCCATTTTGAGGCCCTAAACGACACTTTTTGGCGATTTGGGGGAACAAATGGTTGCCCCCGGCACGCATTTGGGCCCAGTCGAAAGTTGTAAATCTCGGATAGACCTTTCCAACGGGCCACCGAGCGCCCCAAACGGAGATCGTATGCAAAAGTTATGACCCCAGGAAGTTGACTGTTCAACTAACCACCTTGGGGCCGCAAACTCTATGACGGTTCATCTTCTAGGGTTAGGTTTTTGGATGTTTGGGATTCTTTCCCTCGTGCTTATGATAAATAGGCCCTTTCGGCCTCTCTTTGTATTCATCTTGGCACGAATGAGCATAGCGGCCACATCTCTTCTCAGAGATAGCTACCACCATTCCAGCTATTGTATTTTACAGTCTGTTCTATTTCCGCTATTTAATAGAATATGTGTTTACTGTATCACTGTGTTATTTGCCACATATCTTTGTGTATGATTCTGTATATGCTATCTTTTGTTTCGTTCCCACATAAATCCGGATCAGTGGTATCAGAGCGGTCTGCTCTCTGATTGTTTCTCGGTGCATGTCCCCGACGAGGTCAGGATACAGAGAGTTGGGTCTCGAACTAGTTTCACTTGGGGAAGACCACTCTCGCCGCCCCAAACGGCCTCCCATGGCGGAAGAAAAGAGAGACGACGGAGCAGTAGATTCTATCAAGTTGTTGCTCGAGGAAGCCCTCGCGCGACAGAGGAACGAGATGATGGATAATTTCGCCCAAATCCTTCAACGCATGCCAACAGCGGCAAATGCACCCTCAACGAGCAGCCATTTCGGAGATACGACTCCCTTCAAGGTACAAGTTAATTTTGATATCCCTTTATTTGAAGGCCAAATCGATGCCGATGCTCTAGATAAATGGTTGAATCTACTAGAAGGGTATTTCTCTGTCCACAAATTTTCCGACAGGGAAAAGATCATCTTTGCGCTCCTTAAGGCCGTCCCCCATGTCAAAAATTCGTGGGAAACTTATTGTGAGCAAAACTCGTCAGACGAGTCTGGATTGTTTGAATATTTCAATCCCACTTGGGCCTCTTTTATAGATGCCGTCAAGGAACAATATTACCCTGTTGGAAACTATGATGACCAGTACACAAAATGGACCGTTCTGCATCAAGAGAGGGACCAAACGGTGTCAGAGTACACCAACAAATTCCATACCTTGCGCACAAAGCTAGGTATCAAGGACTCCGAGCGGCACCTAGTACTGAAATATCGCAGTGGCCTACACCGGTACATCCGAACAGAGATGGATTTCCTGGAAATCTCTTCACTCGGATCCGCCTATCGATATGCTGTCAAAATTGAGCAGAAATTTCAGCAAAAGAACAAGCGTGACTTCGGACCTGCACAGAAGCAGGGCAAGGGAAACTCTGGCTCGGAGAGCACGGGGCAGGAAAAGGACAACCAGTCTCAACCACAGGCGAAGAAGGGTAAAGAAAAGACAAAGAAGGACACCGGGAAGTGGTGCGAGTTCCACAAAAGCCCTTGGCACAACACTGATGATTGTCGCTCAAAACAGTCATTGGTGGCTGAGATCAAAGCTTCAGAATCAGATCCCAGTTTCGATTCTGACTCGGAACCTAATTTCACAGCCGCGCGAAAAGGGAAGCAGATCATTGATGCAGAACCCAGTGCCGTTGTTGCCACCACACAGATTCAACCAGAGGAACCTAAAGAGTCGGAGGCAGAGGAGCTCCTTTTCCACTCACAGATGTGGGTGAAGGGAATTCCCCTACACTTTGTTGTGGACAGCGGCAGCCAGAAGAACCTGATCTCAGAAGAAGTCATCAAGATATTGGAGCTACCAATAACACCACATCCACAACCATACACCATTGGATGGCTAAGCCAAGGACGAAGGATCCGCGTCAGTCACCAATGTCGCCTACCATATGGCATCAAGCCCTTCAAAGATGAGGTATTATGTGATGTGGCCCCACTCGAAGTATGTGATGTTCTCTTAGGACAGCCATATATGTGGAAGCGTCATGCTGTATATGAATCCCGACCTCGCAGTGTCATTGTCACTTTGGGAGGACAACTCTATCGGATACCAAAGACAGTTTCACCTACCCCAACCAAGCAGGGAAGGAAGATAATCTCCCACACTGAGAAATTTTCCTTATTCGCAATTGCCACTAAAGGTGTACATCATATCGCAGAGACATCCACAACCTCTGCAGATTATCCTTCTACTCAGCAGAAACAAGAAGAACACAAATTCAGTGCCGCATCGCCTATTCGGGTACCTCTACAGTGCAAGGCCACGCATTCAAGGCACCCCTCCAAAAAGAAACCATCCACACCGGTGCATACCAAGGATACCACAACAACCAAAACTGTTGAACAGCTCCAGCGCATCCATCAACAACAATTACAGCCCTCTGAAGATGTCAAAGTAAGGCAACCTTTCCACTTCAGCAAATGTCGCACCAAGAGCTCAATTCGACACACAGCTCGACATATGATAAGGGATTTAACGCAATGGAGACCATTGCTTCCTGAGGAGGGAGGATTGATCCAGGTGGATATCGGTGGCGGCCCACCTCTTCCAACTGGCTCAAAACAGTCTTCTGGCAATTTTGGTAAATTACTATTTTTAGCAGTTTTTCGGGTCCTGAACTTCCGGAGCCATTTTGAGGCCCTAAACGACACTTTTTGGCGATTTGGGGGAACAAATGGTTGCCCCCGGCACGCATTTGGGCCCATTCGAAAGTTGTAAATCTCGGATAGACCTTTCCAACGGGCCACCGAGCGCCCCAAACGGAGTTCGTATGCAAAAGTTATGACCCCAGGAAGTTGACTGTTCAACTAACCACCTTGGGGCCGCAAACTCTATGACGGTTCATCTTCTAGGGTTAGGTTTTTGGATGTTTGGGATTCTTTCCCTCGTGCTTATGATAAATAGGCCCTTTCGGCCTCTCTTTGTATTCATCTTGGCACGAATGAGCATAGCGGCCACATCTCTTCTCAGAGATAGCTACCACCATTCCAGCTATTGTATTTTACAGTCTGTTCTATTTCCGCTATTTAATAGAATATGTGTTTACTGTATCACTGTGTTATTTGCCACATATCTCTGTGTATGATTCTGTATATGCTATCTTTTGTTTCATTCCCACATAAATCCGGATCAGTGGTATCAGAGCGGTCTGCTCTTTGATTGTTTCTCGGTGCATGTCCCCGACGAGGTCAGGATACAGAGAGTTGGGTCTCGAACTAGTTTCACTTGGGGAAGACCACTCTCGCCGCCCCAAACGGCCTCCCATGGCGGAAGAAAAGAGAGACGACGGAGCAGTAGATCCTATCAAGTTGTTGCTCGAGGAAGCCCTCGCGCGACAGAGGAACGAGATGATGGATAATTTCGCCCAAATCCTTCAACGCATGCCAACAGCGGCAAATGCACCCTCAACGAGCAGCCATTTCGGAGATACGACTCCCTTCAAGGTACAAGTTAATTTTGATATCCCTTTATTTGAAGGCCAAATCGATGCCGATGCTCTAGATAAATGGTTGAATCTACTAGAAGGGTATTTCTCTGTCCACAAATTTTCCGACAGGGAAAAGATCATCTTTGCGCTCCTTAAGGCCGTCCCCCATGTCAAAAATTGGTGGGAAACTTATTGTGAGCAAAACTCGTCAGACGAGTCTGGATTGTTTGAATATTCCAATCCCACTTGGGCCTCTTTTATAGATGCCGTCAAGGAACAATATTACCCTGTTGGAAACTATGATGACCAGTACACAAAATGGACCATTCTGCATCAAGACAGGGACCAAACGGTGTCAGAGTACACCAACAAATTCCATACCTTGCGCACAAAGCTAGGTATCAAGGACTCCGAGCGGCACCTAGTACTGAAATATCGCAGTGGCCTACACCGGTACATCCGAACAGAGATGGATTTCCTGGAAATCTCTTCACTCGGATCCGCCTATCGATATGCTGTCAAAATTGAGCAGAAATTTCAGCAAAAGAACAAGCGTGACTTCGGACCTGCACAGAAGCAGGGCAAGGGAAACTCTGGCTCGGAGAGCACGGGGCAGGAAAAGGACAACCAGTCTCAACCACAGGCGAAGAAGGGTAAAGAAAAGACAAAGAAGGACACCGGGAAGTGGTGCGAGTTCCACAAAAGCCCTTGGCACAACACTGATGATTGTCGCTCAAAACAGTCATTGGTGGCTGAGATCAAAGCTTCAGAATCAGATCCCAGTTTCGATTCTGACTCGGAACCTAATTTCACAGCCGCGCGAAAAGGGAAGCAGATCATTGATGCAGAACCCAGTGCCGTTGTTGCCACCACACAGATTCAACCAGAGGAACCTAAAGAGTCGGAGGCAGAGGAGCGCCTTTTCCACTCACAGATGTGGGTGAAGGGAATTCCCCTACACTTTGTTGTGGACAGCGGCAGCCAGAAGAACCTGATCTCAGAAGAAGTCATCAAGATATTGGAGCTACCAATAACACCACATCCACAACCATACACCATTGGATGGCTAAGCCAAGGACGAAGGATCCGCGTCAGTCACCAATGTCGCCTACCATATGGCATCAAGCCCTTCAAAGATGAGGTATTATGTGATGTGGCCCCACTCGAAGTATGTGATGTTCTCTTAGGACAGCCATATATGTGGAAGCGTCATGCTGTATATGAATCCCGACCTCGCAGTGTCATTGTCACTTTGGGAGGACAACTCTATCGGATACCAGAGACAGTTTCACCTACCCCAACCAAGCAGGGAAGGAAGATAATCTCCCACACTGGGAAATTTTCCTTATTCGCAATTGCCACTAAAGGTGTACATCATATCGCAGAGACATCCACAACCTCTGCAGATTATCCTTCTACTCAGCAGAAACAAGAAGAACACAAATTCAGTGCCGCATCGCCTATTCGGGTACCTCTACAGTGCAAGGCCACGCATTCAAGGCACCCCTCCAAAAAGAAACCATCCACACCGGTGCATACCAAGGATACCACAACAACCAAAACTGTTGAACAGCTCCAGCGCATCCATCAACAACAATTACAGCCCTCTGAAGATGTCAAAGTAAGGCAACCTTTCCACTTCAGCAAATGTCGCACCAAGAGCTCAATTCGACACACAGCTCGACATATGATAAGGGATTTAACGCAATGGAGACCATTGCTTCCTGAGGAGGGAGGATTGATCCAGGTGGATATCGGTGGCGGCCCACCTCTTCCAACTGGCTCAAAACAGTCTTCTGGCAATTTTGGTAAATTACTATTTTTATCAGTTTTTCGGGTCCTGAACTTCCGGAGCCATTTTGAGGCCCTAAACGACACTTTTTGGCGATTTGGGGGACCAAATGGCTGCCCCCGGCACGCATTTGGCCCCAGTCGAAAGTTGTAAATCTCGGATAGACCTTTCCAACGGGCCACCGAGCGCCCCAAACGGAGATCGTATGCAAAAGTTATGACCCCAGGAAGTTGACTGTTCAACTAACCATCTTGGGGCCGCAAACTCTATGACGGTTCATCTTCTAGGGTTAGGTTTTTGGATGTTTGGGATTCTTTCCCTCGTGCTTATGATAAATAGGCCCTTTCGGCCTCTCTTTGCATTCATCTTGGCACGAATGAGCATAGCGGCCACATCTCTTCTCAGAGATAGCTACCACCATTCCAGCTATTGTATTTTACAGTCTGTTCTATTTCCGCTATTTAATAGAATATGTGTTTACTGTATCACTGTGTTATTTGCCACATATCTCTGTGTATGATTCTGTATATGCTATCTTTTGTTTCGTTCCCACATAAATCCGGATCAGTGGTATCAGAGCGGTCTGCTCTTTGATTGTTTCTCGGTGCATGTCCCCGACGAGGTCAGGATACAGAGAGTTGGGTCTCGAACTAGTTTCACTTGGGGAAGACCACTCTCGCCGCCCCAAACGGCCTCCCATGGCGGAAGAAAAGAGAGACGACGGAGCAGTAGATCCTATCAAGTTGTTGCTCGAGGAAGCCCTCGCGCGACAGAGGAACGAGATGATGGATAATTTCGCCCAAATCCTTGAACGCATGCCAACAGCGGCAAATGCACCCTCAACGAGCAGCCATTTCGGAGATACGACTCCCTTCAAGGTACAAGTTAATTTTGATATCCCTTTATTTGAAGGCCAAATCGATGCCGATGCTCTAGATAAATGGTTGAATCTACTAGAAGGGTATTTCTCTGTCCACAAATTTTCCGACAGGGAAAAGATCATCTTTGCGCTCCTTAAGGCCGTCCCCCATGTCAAAAATTGGTGGGAAACTTATTGTGAGCAAAACTCGTCAGACGAGTCTGGATTGTTTGAATATTCCAATCCCACTTGGGCCTCTTTTATAGATGCCGTCAAGGAACAATATTACCCTGTTGGAAACTATGATGACCAGTACACAAAATGGACCGTTCTGCATCAAGAGAGGGACCAAACGGTGTCAGAGTACACCAACAAATTCCATACCTTGCGCACAAAGCTAGGTATCAAGGACTCCGAGCGGCACCTAGTACTGAAATATCGCAGTGGCCTACACCGGTACATCCGAACAGAGATGGATTTCCTGGAAATCTCTTCACTCGGATCCGCCTATCGATATGCTGTCAAAATTGAGCAGAAATTTCAGCAAAAGAACAAGCGTGACTTCGGACCTGCACAGAAGCAGGGCAAGGGAAACTCTGGCTCGGAGAGCACGGGGCAGGAAAAGGACAACCAGTCTCAACCACAGGCGAAGAAGGGTAAAGAAAAGACAAAGAAGGACACCGGGAAGTGGTGCGAGTTCCACAAAAGCCCTTGGCACAACACTGATGATTGTCGCTCAAAACAGTCATTGGTGGCTGAGATCAAAGCTTCAGAATCAGATCCCAGTTTCGATTCTGACTCGGAACCTAATTTCACAGCCGCGCGAAAAGGGAAGCAGATCATTGATGCAGAACCCAGTGCCGTTGTTGCCACCACACAGATTCAACCAGAGGAACCTAAAGAGTCGGAGGCAGAGGAGCGCCTTTTCCACTCACAGATGTGGGTGAAGGGAATTCCCCTACACTTTGTTGTGGACAGCGGCAGCCAGAAGAACCTGATCTCAGAAGAAGTCATCAAGATATTGGAGCTACCAATAACACCACATCCACAACCATACACCATTGGATGGCTAAGCCAAGGACGAAGGATCCGCGTCAGTCACCAATGTCGCCTACCATATGGCATCAAGCCCTTCAAAGATGAGGTATTATGTGATGTGGCCCCACTCGAAGTATGTGATGTTCTCTTAGGACAGCCATATATGTGGAAGCGTCATGCTGTATATGAATCCCGACCTCGCAGTGTCATTGTCACTTTGGGAGGACAACTCTATCGGATACCAGAGACAGTTTCACCTACCCCAACCAAGCAGGGAAGGAAGATAATCTCCCACACTGGGAAATTTTCCTTATTCGCAATTGCCACTAAAGGTGTACATCATATCGCAGAGACATCCACAACCTCTGCAGATTATCCTTCTACTCAGCAGAAACAAGAAGAACACAAATTCAGTGCCGCATCGCCTATTCGGGTACCTCTACAGTGCAAGGCCACGCATTCAAGGCACCCCTCCAAAAAGAAACCATCCACACCGGTGCATACCAAGGATACCACAACAACCAAAACTGTTGAACAGCTCCAGCGCATCCATCAACAACAATTACAGCCCTCTGAAGATGTCAAAGTAAGGCAACCTTTCCACTTCAGCAAATGTCGCACCAAGAGCTCAATTCGACACACAGCTCGACATATGATAAGGGATTTAACGCAATGGAGACCATTGCTTCCTGAGGAGGGAGGATTGATCCAGGTGGATATCGGTGGCGGCCCACCTCTTCCAACTGGCTCAAAACAGTCTTCTGGCAATTTTGGTAAATTACTATTTTTAGCAGTTTTTCGGGTCCTGAACTTTCGGAGCCATTTTGAGGCCCTAAACGACACTTTTTGGCGATTTGGGGGACCAAATGGTTGCCCCCGGCACGCATTCGGGCCCAGTCGAAAGTTGTAAATCTCGGATAGACCTTTCCAACGGGCCACCGAGCGCCCCAAACGGAGATCGTATGCAAAAGTTATGACCCCAGGAAGTTGACTGTTCAACTAACCACCTTGGGGCCGCAAACTCTATGACGGTTCATCTTCTAGGGTTAGGTTTTTGGATGTTTGGGATTCTTTCCCTCGTGCTTATGATAAATAGGCCCTTTCGGCCTCTCTTTGCATTCATCTTGGCACGAATGAGCATAGCGGCCACATCTCTTCTCAGAGATAGCTACCACCATTCCAGCTATTGTATTTTACAGTCTGTTCTATTTCCGCTATTTAATAGAATATGTGTTTACTGTATCACTGTGTTATTTGCCACATATCTCTGTGTATGATTCTGTATATGCTATCTTTTGTTTCGTTCCCACATAAATCCGGATCAGTGGTATCAGAGCGGTCTGCTCTTTGATTGTTTCTCGGTGCATGTCCCCGACGAGGTCAGGATACAGAGAGTTGGGTCTCGAACTAGTTTCACTTGGGGAAGACCACTCTCGCCGCCCCAAACGGCCTCCCATGGCGGAAGAAAAGAGAGACGACGGAGCAGTAGATCCTATCAAGTTGTTGCTCGAGGAAGCCCTCGCGCGACAGAGGAACGAGATGATGGATAATTTCGCCCAAATCCTTGAACGCATGCCAACAGCGGCAAATGCACCCTCAACGAGCAGCCATTTCGGAGATACGACTCCCTTCAAGGTACAAGTTAATTTTGATATCCCTTTATTTGAAGGCCAAATCGATGCCGATGCTCTAGATAAATGGTTGAATCTACTAGAAGGGTATTTCTCTGTCCACAAATTTTCCGACAGGGAAAAGATCATCTTTGCGCTCCTTAAGGCCGTCCCCCATGTCAAAAATTGGTGGGAAACTTATTGTGAGCAAAACTCGTCAGACGAGTCTGGATTGTTTGAATATTCCAATCCCACTTGGGCCTCTTTTATAGATGCCGTCAAGGAACAATATTACCCTGTTGGAAACTATGATGACCAGTACACAAAATGGACCGTTCTGCATCAAGAGAGGGACCAAACGGTGTCAGAGTACACCAACAAATTCCATACCTTGCGCACAAAGCTAGGTATCAAGGACTCCGAGCGGCACCTAGTACTGAAATATCGCAGTGGCCTACACCGGTACATCCGAACAGAGATGGATTTCCTGGAAATCTCTTCACTCGGATCCGCCTATCGATATGCTGTCAAAATTGAGCAGAAATTTCAGCAAAAGAACAAGCGTGACTTCGGACCTGCACAGAAGCAGGGCAAGGGAAACTCTGGCTCGGAGAGCACGGGGCAGGAAAAGGACAACCAGTCTCAACCACAGGCGAAGAAGGGTAAAGAAAAGACAAAGAAGGACACCGGGAAGTGGTGCGAGTTCCACAAAAGCCCTTGGCACAACACTGATGATTGTCGCTCAAAACAGTCATTGGTGGCTGAGATCAAAGCTTCAGAATCAGATCCCAGTTTCGATTCTGACTCGGAACCTAATTTCACAGCCGCGCGAAAAGGGAAGCAGATCATTGATGCAGAACCCAGTGCCGTTGTTGCCACCACACAGATTCAACCAGAGGAACCTAAAGAGTCGGAGGCAGAGGAGCGCCTTTTCCACTCACAGATGTGGGTGAAGGGAATTCCCCTACACTTTGTTGTGGACAGCGGCAGCCAGAAGAACCTGATCTCAGAAGAAGTCATCAAGATATTGGAGCTACCAATAACACCACATCCACAACCATACACCATTGGATGGCTAAGCCAAGGACGAAGGATCCGCGTCAGTCACCAATGTCGCCTACCATATGGCATCAAGCCCTTCAAAGATGAGGTATTATGTGATGTGGCCCCACTCGAAGTATGTGATGTTCTCTTAGGACAGCCATATATGTGGAAGCGTCATGCTGTATATGAATCCCGACCTCGCAGTGTCATTGTCACTTTGGGAGGACAACTCTATCGGATACCAGAGACAGTTTCACCTACCCCAACCAAGCAGGGAAGGAAGATAATCTCCCACACTGGGAAATTTTCCTTATTCGCAATTGCCACTAAAGGTGTACATCATATCGCAGAGACATCCACAACCTCTGCAGATTATCCTTCTACTCAGCAGAAACAAGAAGAACACAAATTCAGTGCCGCATCGCCTATTCGGGTACCTCTACAGTGCAAGGCCACGCATTCAAGGCACCCCTCCAAAAAGAAACCATCCACACCGGTGCATACCAAGGATACCACAACAACCAAAACTGTTGAACAGCTCCAGCGCATCCATCAACAACAATTACAGCCCTCTGAAGATGTCAAAGTAAGGCAACCTTTCCACTTCAGCAAATGTCGCACCAAGAGCTCAATTCGACACACAGCTCGACATATGATAAGGGATTTAACGCAATGGAGACCATTGCTTCCTGAGGAGGGAGGATTGATCCAGGTGGATATCGGTGGCGGCCCACCTCTTCCAACTGGCTCAAAACAGTCTTCTGGCAATTTTGGTAAATTACTATTTTTAGCAGTTTTTCGGGTCCTGAACTTTCGGAGCCATTTTGAGGCCCTAAACGACACTTTTTGGCGATTTGGGGGACCAAATGGTTGCCCCCGGCACGCATTCGGGCCCAGTCGAAAGTTGTAAATCTCGGATAGACCTTTCCAACGGGCCACCGAGCGCCCCAAACGGAGATCGTATGCAAAAGTTATGACCCCAGGAAGTTGACTGTTCAACTAACCACCTTGGGGCCGCAAACTCTATGACGGTTCATCTTCTAGGGTTAGGTTTTTGGATGTTTGGGATTCTTTCCCTCGTGCTTATGATAAATAGGCCCTTTCGGCCTCTCTTTGCATTCATCTTGGCACGAATGAGCATAGCGGCCACATCTCTTCTCAGAGATAGCTACCACCATTCCAGCTATTGTATTTTACAGTCTGTTCTATTTCCGCTATTTAATAGAATATGTGTTTACTGTATCACTGTGTTATTTGCCACATATCTCTGTGTATGATTCTGTATATGCTATCTTTTGTTTCGTTCCCACATAAATCCGGATCAGTGGTATCAGAGCGGTCTGCTCTTTGATTGTTTCTCGGTGCATGTCCCCGACGAGGTCAGGATACAGAGAGTTGGGTCTCGAACTAGTTTCACTTGGGGAAGACCACTCTCGCCGCCCCAAACGGCCTCCCATGGCGGAAGAAAAGAGAGACGACGGAGCAGTAGATCCTATCAAGTTGTTGCTCGAGGAAGCCCTCGCGCGACAGAGGAACGAGATGATGGATAATTTCGCCCAAATCCTTGAACGCATGCCAACAGCGGCAAATGCACCCTCAACGAGCAGCCATTTCGGAGATACGACTCCCTTCAAGGTACAAGTTAATTTTGATATCCCTTTATTTGAAGGCCAAATCGATGCCGATGCTCTAGATAAATGGTTGAATCTACTAGAAGGGTATTTCTCTGTCCACAAATTTTCCGACAGGGAAAAGATCATCTTTGCGCTCCTTAAGGCCGTCCCCCATGTCAAAAATTGGTGGGAAACTTATTGTGAGCAAAACTCGTCAGACGAGTCTGGATTGTTTGAATATTCCAATCCCACTTGGGCCTCTTTTATAGATGCCGTCAAGGAACAATATTACCCTGTTGGAAACTATGATGACCAGTACACAAAATGGACCGTTCTGCATCAAGAGAGGGACCAAACGGTGTCAGAGTACACCAACAAATTCCATACCTTGCGCACAAAGCTAGGTATCAAGGACTCCGAGCGGCACCTAGTACTGAAATATCGCAGTGGCCTACACCGGTACATCCGAACAGAGATGGATTTCCTGGAAATCTCTTCACTCGGATCCGCCTATCGATATGCTGTCAAAATTGAGCAGAAATTTCAGCAAAAGAACAAGCGTGACTTCGGACCTGCACAGAAGCAGGGCAAGGGAAACTCTGGCTCGGAGAGCACGGGGCAGGAAAAGGACAACCAGTCTCAACCACAGGCGAAGAAGGGTAAAGAAAAGACAAAGAAGGACACCGGGAAGTGGTGCGAGTTCCACAAAAGCCCTTGGCACAACACTGATGATTGTCGCTCAAAACAGTCATTGGTGGCTGAGATCAAAGCTTCAGAATCAGATCCCAGTTTCGATTCTGACTCGGAACCTAATTTCACAGCCGCGCGAAAAGGGAAGCAGATCATTGATGCAGAACCCAGTGCCGTTGTTGCCACCACACAGATTCAACCAGAGGAACCTAAAGAGTCGGAGGCAGAGGAGCGCCTTTTCCACTCACAGATGTGGGTGAAGGGAATTCCCCTACACTTTGTTGTGGACAGCGGCAGCCAGAAGAACCTGATCTCAGAAGAAGTCATCAAGATATTGGAGCTACCAATAACACCACATCCACAACCATACACCATTGGATGGCTAAGCCAAGGACGAAGGATCCGCGTCAGTCACCAATGTCGCCTACCATATGGCATCAAGCCCTTCAAAGATGAGGTATTATGTGATGTGGCCCCACTCGAAGTATGTGATGTTCTCTTAGGACAGCCATATATGTGGAAGCGTCATGCTGTATATGAATCCCGACCTCGCAGTGTCATTGTCACTTTGGGAGGACAACTCTATCGGATACCAGAGACAGTTTCACCTACCCCAACCAAGCAGGGAAGGAAGATAATCTCCCACACTGGGAAATTTTCCTTATTCGCAATTGCCACTAAAGGTGTACATCATATCGCAGAGACATCCACAACCTCTGCAGATTATCCTTCTACTCAGCAGAAACAAGAAGAACACAAATTCAGTGCCGCATCGCCTATTCGGGTACCTCTACAGTGCAAGGCCACGCATTCAAGGCACCCCTCCAAAAAGAAACCATCCACACCGGTGCATACCAAGGATACCACAACAACCAAAACTGTTGAACAGCTCCAGCGCATCCATCAACAACAATTACAGCCCTCTGAAGATGTCAAAGTAAGGCAACCTTTCCACTTCAGCAAATGTCGCACCAAGAGCTCAATTCGACACACAGCTCGACATATGATAAGGGATTTAACGCAATGGAGACCATTGCTTCCTGAGGAGGGAGGATTGATCCAGGTGGATATCGGTGGCGGCCCACCTCTTCCAACTGGCTCAAAACAGTCTTCTGGCAATTTTGGTAAATTACTATTTTTAGCAGTTTTTCGGGTCCTGAACTTCCGGAGCCATTTTGAGGCCCTAAACGACACTTTTTGGCGATTTGGGGGACCAAATGGTTGCCCCCGGCACGCATTTGGGCCCAGTCCAAAGTTGTAAATCTCGGATAGACCTTTCCAACGGGCCACCGAGCGCCCCAAACGGAGATCGTATGCAAAAGTTATGACCCCAGGAAGTTGACTGTTCAACTAACCACCTTGGGGCCGCAAACTCTATGACGGTTCATCTTCTAGGGTTAGGTTTTTGGATGTTTGGGATTCTTTCCCTCGTGCTTATGATAAATAGGCCCTTTCGGCCTCTCTTTGTATTCATCTTGGCACGAATGAGCATAGCGGCCACATCTCTTCTCAGAGATAGCTACCACCATTCCAGCTATTGTGTTTTACAGTCTGTTCTATTTCCGCTATTTAATAGAATATGTGTTTACTGTATCACTGTGTTATTTGCCACATATCTCTGTGTATGATTCTGTATATGCTATCTTTTGTTTCGTTCCCACATAAATCCGGATCAGTGGTATCAGAGCGGTCTGCTCCTTGATTGTTTCTCGGTGCATGTCCCCGACGAGGTCAGGATACAGAGAGTTGGGTCTCGAACTAGTTTCACTTGGGGAATACCACTCTCGCCGCCCCAAACGGCCTCCCATGGCGGAAGAAAAGAGAGACGACGGAGCAGTAGATCCTATCAAGTTGTTGCTCGAGGAAGCCCTCGCGCGACAGAGGAACGAGATGATGGATAATTTCGCCCAAATCCTTCAACGCATGCCAACAGCGGCAAATGCACCCTCAACGAGCAGCCATTTCGGAGATACGACTCCCTTCAAGGTACAAGTTAATTTTGATATCCCTTTATTTGAAGGCCAAATCGATGCCGATGCTCTAGATAAATGGTTGAATCTACTAGAAGGGTATTTCTCTGTCCACAAATTTTCCGACAGGGAAAAGATCATCTTTGCGCTCCTTAAGGCCGTCCCCCATGTCAAAAATTGGTGGGAAACTTATTGTGAGCAAAACTCGTCAGACGAGTCTGGATTGTTTGAATATTCCAATCCCACTTGGGCCTCTTTTATAGATGCCGTCAAGGAACAATATTACCCTGTTGGAAACTATGATGACCAGTACACAAAATGGACCGTTCTGCATCAAGAGAGGGACCAAACGGTGTCAGAGTACACCAACAAATTCCATACCTTGCGCACAAAGCTAGGTATCAAGGACTCCGAGCGGCACCTAGTACTGAAATATCGCAGTGGCCTACACCGGTACATCCGAACAGAGATGGATTTCCTGGAAATCTCTTCACTCGGATCCGCCTATCGATATGCTGTCAAAATTGAGCAGAAATTTCAGCAAAAGAACAAGCGTGACTTCGGACCTGCACAGAAGCAGGGCAAGGGAAACTCTGGCTCGGAGAGCACGGGGCAGGAAAAGGACAACCAGTCTCAACCACAGGCGAAGAAGGGTAAAGAAAAGACAAAGAAGGACACCGGGAAGTGGTGCGAGTTCCACAAAAGCCCTTGGCACAACACTGATGATTGTCGCTCAAAACAGTCATTGGTGGCTGAGATCAAAGCTTCAGAATCAGATCCCAGTTTCGATTCTGACTCGGAACCTAATTTCACAGCCGCGCGAAAAGGGAAGCAGATCATTGATGCAGAACCCAGTGCCGTTGTTGCCACCACACAGATTCAACCAGAGGAACCTAAAGAGTCGGAGGCAGAGGAGCGCCTTTTCCACTCACAGATGTGGGTGAAGGGAATTCCCCTACACTTTGTTGTGGACAGCGGCAGCCAGAAGAACCTGATCTCAGAAGAAGTCATCAAGATATTGGAGCTACCAATAACACCACATCCACAACCATACACCATTGGATGGCTAAGCCAAGGACGAAGGATCCGCGTCAGTCACCAATGTCGCCTACCATATGGCATCAAGCCCTTCAAAGATGAGGTATTATGTGATGTGGCCCCACTCGAAGTATGTGATGTTCTCTTAGGACAGCCATATATGTGGAAGCGTCATGCTGTATATGAATCCCGACCTCGCAGTGTCATTGTCACTTTGGGAGGACAACTCTATCGGATACCAGAGACAGTTTCACCTACCCCAACCAAGCAGGGAAGGAAGATAATCTCCCACACTGGGAAATTTTCCTTATTCGCAATTGCCACTAAAGGTGTACATCATATCGCAGAGACATCCACAACCTCTGCAGATTATCCTTCTACTCAGCAGAAACAAGAAGAACACAAATTCAGTGCCGCATCGCCTATTCGGGTACCTCTACAGTGCAAGGCCACGCATTCAAGGCACCCCTCCAAAAAGAAACCATCCACACCGGTGCATACCAAGGATACCACAACAACCAAAACTGTTGAACAGCTCCAGCGCATCCATCAACAACAATTACAGCCCTCTGAAGATGTCAAAGTAAGGCAACCTTTCCACTTCAGCAAATGTCGCACCAAGAGCTCAATTCGACACACAGCTCGACATATGATAAGGGATTTAACGCAATGGAGACCATTGCTTCCTGAGGAGGGAGGATTGATCCAGGTGGATATCGGTGGCGGCCCACCTCTTCCAACTGGCTCAAAACAGTCTTCTGGCAATTTTGGTAAATTACTATTTTTAGCAGTTTTTCGGGTCCTGAACTTCCGGAGCCATTTTGAGGCCCTAAACGACACTTTTTGGCGATTTGGGGGAACAAATGGTTGCCACCGGCACGCATTTGGGCCCACTCGAAAGTTGTAAATCTCGGATAGACCTTTCCAACGGGCCACCGAGTGCCCCAAACGGAGTTCGTATGCAAAAGTTATGACCCGAGGAAGTTGACTGTTCAACTAACCACCTTGGGGCCGCAAACTCTATGACGGTTCATCTTCTAGGGTTAGGTTTTTGGATGTTTGGGATTCTTTCCCTCGTGCTTATGATAAATAGGCCCTTTCGGCCTCTCTTTGTATTCATCTTGGCACGAATGAGCATAGCGGCCACATCTCTTCTCAGAGATAGCTACCACCATTCCAGCTATTGTATTTTACAGTCTGTTCTATTTCCGCTATTTAATAGAATATGTGTTTACTGTATCACTGTGTTATTTGCCACATATCTCTGTGTATGATTCTGTATATGCTATCTTTTGTTTCGTTCCCACATAAATCCGGATCAGTGGTATCAGAGCGGTCTGCTCTTTGATTGTTTCTCGGTGCATGTCCCCGACGAGGTCAGGATACAGAGAGTTGGGTCTCGAACTAGTTTCACTTGGGGAAGACCACTCTCGCCGCCCCAAACGGCCTCCCATGGCGGAAGAAAAGAGAGACGACGGAGCAGTAGATCCTATCAAGTTGTTGCTCGAGGAAGCCCTCGCGCGACAGAGGAACGAGATGATGGATAATTTCGCCCAAATCCTTCAACGCATGCCAGCAGCGGCAAATGCACCCTCAACGAGCAGCCATTTCGGAGATACGACTCCCTTCAAGGTACAAGTTAATTTTGATATCCCTTTATTTGAAGGCCAAATCGATGCCGATGCTCTAGATAAATGGTTGAATCTACTAGAAGGGTATTTCTCTGTCCACAAATTTTCCGACAGGGAAAAGATCATCTTTGCGCTCCTTAAGGCCGTCCCCCATGTCAAAAATTGGTGGGAAACTTATTGTGAGCAAAACTCGTCAGACGAGTCTGGATTGTTTGAATATTCCAATCCCACTTGGGCCTCTTTTATAGATGCCGTCAAGGAACAATATTACCCTGTTGGAAACTATGATGACCAGTACACAAAATGGACCATTCTGCATCAAGAGAGGGACCAAACGGTGTCAGAGTACACCAACAAATTCCATACCTTGCGCACAAAGCTAGGTATCAAGGACTCCGAGCGGCACCTAGTACTGAAATATCGCAGTGGCCTACACCGGTACATCCGAACAGAGATGGATTTCCTGGAAATCTCTTCACTCGGATCCGCCTATCGATATGCTGTCAAAATTGAGCAGAAATTTCAGCAAAAGAACAAGCGTGACTTCGGACCTGCACAGAAGCAGGGCAAGGGAAACTCTGGCTCGGAGAGCACGGGGCAGGAAAAGGACAACCAGTCTCAACCACAGGCGAAGAAGGGTAAAGAAAAGACAAAGAAGGACACCGGGAAGTGGTGCGAGTTCCACAAAAGCCCTTGGCACAACACTGATGATTGTCGCTCAAAACAGTCATTGGTGGCTGAGATCAAAGCTTCAGAATCAGATCCCAGTTTCGATTCTGACTCGGAACCTAATTTCACAGCCGCGCGAAAAGGGAAGCAGATCATTGATGCAGAACCCAGTGCCGTTGTTGCCACCACACAGATTCAACCAGAGGAACCTAAAGAGTCGGAGGCAGAGGAGCGCCTTTTCCACTCACAGATGTGGGTGAAGGGAATTCCCCTACACTTTGTTGTGGACAGCGGCAGCCAGAAGAACCTGATCTCAGAAGAAGTCATCAAGATATTGGAGCTACCAATAACACCACATCCACAACCATACACCATTGGATGGCTAAGCCAAGGACGAAGGATCCGCGTCAGTCACCAATGTCGCCTACCATATGGCATCAAGCCCTTCAAAGATGAGGTATTATGTGATGTGGCCCCACTCGAAGTATGTGATGTTCTCTTAGGACAGCCATATATGTGGAAGCGTCATGCTGTATATGAATCCCGACCTCGCAGTGTCATTGTCACTTTGGGAGGACAACTCTATCGGATACCAGAGACAGTTTCACCTACCCCAACCAAGCAGGGAAGGAAGATAATCTCCCACACTGGGAAATTTTCCTTATTCGCAATTGCCACTAAAGGTGTACATCATATCGCAGAGACATCCACAACCTCTGCAGATTATCCTTCTACTCAGCAGAAACAAGAAGAACACAAATTCAGTGCCGCATCGCCTATTCGGGTACCTCTACAGTGCAAGGCCACGCATTCAAGGCACCCCTCCAAAAAGAAACCATCCACACCGGTGCATACCAAGGATACCACAACAACCAAAACTGTTGAACAGCTCCAGCGCATCCATCAACAACAATTACAGCCCTCTGAAGATGTCAAAGTAAGGCAACCTTTCCACTTCAGCAAATGTCACACCAAGAGCTCAATTCGACACACAGCTCGACATATGATAAGGGATTTAACGCAATGGAGACCATTGCTTCCTGAGGAGGGAGGATTGATCCAGGTGGATATCGGTGGCGGCCCACCTCTTCCAACTGGCTCAAAACAGTCTTCTGGCAATTTTGGTAAATTACTATTTTTAGCAGTTTTTCGGGTCCTGAACTTCCGGAGCCATTTTGAGGCCCTAAACGACACTTTTTGGCGATTTGGGGGACCAAATGATTGCCCCCGGCACGCATTCGGGCCCATTCGAAAGTTGTAAATCTCGGATAGACCTTTCCAACGGGCCACCGAGCGCCCCAAACGGAGATCGTATGCAAAAGTTATGACCCCAGGAAGTTGACTGTTCAACTAACCACCTTGGGGCCGCAAACTCTATGACGGTTCATCTTCTAGGGTTAGGTTTTTGGATGTTTGGGATTCTTTCCCTCGTGCTTATGATAAATAGGCCCTTTCGGCCTCTCTTTGTATTCATCTTGGCACGAATGAGCATAGCGGCCACATCTCTTCTCAGAGATAGCTACCACCATTCCAGCTATTGTATTTTACAGTCTGTTCTATTTCCGCTATTTAATAGAATATGTGTTTACTGTATCACTGTGTTATTTGCCACATATCTCTGTGTATGATTCTGTATATGCTATCTTTTGTTTCGTTCCCACATAAATCCGGATCAGTGGTATCAGAGCGGTCTGCTCTTTGATTGTTTCTCGGTGCATGTCCCCGACGAGGTCAGGATACAGAGAGTTGGGTCTCGAACTAGTTTCACTTGGGGAAGACCACTCTCGCCGCCCCAAACGGCCTCCCATGGCGGAAGAAAAGAGAGACGACGGAGCAGTAGATCCTATCAAGTTGTTGCTCGAGGAAGCCCTCGCGCGACAGAGGAACGAGATGATGGATAATTTCGCCCAAATCCTTCAACGCATGCCAACAGCGGCAAATGCACCCTCAACGAGCAGCCATTTCGGAGATACGACTCCCTTCAAGGTACAAGTTAATTTTGATATCCCTTTATTTGAAGGCCAAATCGATGCCGATGCTCTAGATAAATGGTTGAATCTACTAGAAGGGTATTTCTCTGTCCACAAATTTTCCGACAGGGAAAAGATCATCTTTGCGCTCCTTAAGGCCGTCCCCCATGTCAAAAATTGGTGGGAAACTTATTGTGAGCAAAACTCGTCAGACGAGTCTGGATTGTTTGAATATTCCAATCCCACTTGGGCCTCTTTTATAGATGCCGTCAAGGAACAATATTACCCTGTTGGAAACTATGATGACCAGTACACAAAATGGACCGTTCTGCATCAAGAGAGGGACCAAACGGTGTCAGAGTACACCAACAAATTCCATACCTTGCGCACAAAGCTAGGTATCAAGGACTCCGAGCGGCACCTAGTACTGAAATATCGCAGTGGCCTACACCGGTACATCCGAACAGAGATGGATTTCCTGGAAATCTCTTCACTCGGATCCGCCTATCGATATGCTGTCAAAATTGAGCAGAAATTTCAGCAAAAGAACAAGCGTGACTTCGGACCTGCACAGAAGCAGGGCAAGGGAAACTCTGGCTCGGAGAGCACGGGGCAGGAAAAGGACAACCAGTCTCAACCACAGGCGAAGAAGGGTAAAGAAAAGACAAAGAAGGACACCGGGAAGTGGTGCGAGTTCCACAAAAGCCCTTGGCACAACACTGATGATTGTCGCTCAAAACAGTCATTGGTGGCTGAGATCAAAGCTTCAGAATCAGATCCCAGTTTCGATTCTGACTCGGAACCTAATTTCACAGCCGCGCGAAAAGGGAAGCAGATCATTGATGCAGAACCCAGTGCCGTTGTTGCCACCACACAGATTCAACCAGAGGAACCTAAAGAGTCGGAGGCAGAGGAGCGCCTTTTCCACTCACAGATGTGGGTGAAGGGAATTCCCCTACACTTTGTTGTGGACAGCGGCAGCCAGAAGAACCTGATCTCAGAAGAAGTCATCAAGATATTGGAGCTACCAATAACACCACATCCACAACCATACACCATTGGATGGCTAAGCCAAGGACGAAGGATCCGCGTCAGTCACCAATGTCGCCTACCATATGGCATCAAGCCCTTCAAAGATGAGGTATTATGTGATGTGGCCCCACTCGAAGTATGTGATGTTCTCTTAGGACAGCCATATATGTGGAAGCGTCATGCTGTATATGAATCCCGACCTCGCAGTGTCATTGTCACTTTGGGAGGACAACTCTATCGGATACCAGAGACAGTTTCACCTACCCCAACCAAGCAGGGAAGGAAGATAATCTCCCACACTGGGAAATTTTCCTTATTCGCAATTGCCACTAAAGGTGTACATCATATCGCAGAGACATCCACAACCTCTGCAGATTATCCTTCTACTCAGCAGAAACAAGAAGAACACAAATTCAGTGCCGCATCGCCTATTCGGGTACCTCTACAGTGCAAGGCCACGCATTCAAGGCACCCCTCCAAAAAGAAACCATCCACACCGGTGCATACCAAGGATACCACAACAACCAAAACTGTTGAACAGCTCCAGCGCATCCATCAACAACAATTACAGCCCTCTGAAGATGTCAAAGTAAGGCAACCTTTCCACTTCAGCAAATGTCGCACCAAGAGCTCAATTCGACACACAGCTCGACATATGATAAGGGATTTAACGCAATGGAGACCATTGCTTCCTGAGGAGGGAGGATTGATCCAGGTGGATATCGGTGGCGGCCCACCTCTTCCAACTGGCTCAAAACAGTCTTCTGGCAATTTTGGTAAATTACTATTTTTAGCAGTTTTTCGGGTCCTGAACTTCCGGAGCCATTTTGAGGCCCTAAACGACACTTTTTGGCGATTTGGGGGACCAAATGGTTGCCCCCGGCACGCATTTGGGCCCAGTCGAAAGTTGTAAATCTCGGATAGACCTTTCCAACGGGCCACCGAGCGCCCCAAACGGAGATCGTATGCAAAAGTTATGACCCCAGGAAGTTGACTGTTCAACTAACCACCTTGGGGCCGCAAACTCTATGACGGTTCATCTTCTAGGGTTAGGTTTTTGGATGTTTGGGATTCTTTCCCTCGTGCTTATGATAAATAGGCCCTTTCGGCCTCTCTTTGTATTCATCTTGGCACGAATGAGCATAGCGGCCACATCTCTTCTCAGAGATAGCTACCACCATTCCAGCTATTGTATTTTACAGTCTGTTCTATTTCCGCTATTTAATAGAATATGTGTTTACTGTATCACTGTGTTATTTGCCAGATATCTCTGTGTATGATTCTGTATATGCTATCTTTTGTTTCGTTCCCACATAAATCCGGATCAGTGGTATCAGAGCGGTCTGCTCTTTGATTGTTTCTCGGTGCATGTCCCCGACGAGGTCAGGATACAGAGAGTTGGGTCTCGAACTAGTTTCACTTGGGGAAGACCACTCTCGCCGCCCCAAACGGCCTCCCATGGCGGAAGAAAAGAGAGACGACGGAGCAGTAGATCCTATCAAGTTGTTGCTCGAGGAAGCCCTCGCGCGACAGAGGAACGAGATGATGGATAATTTCGCCCAAATCCTTCAACGCATGCCAACAGCGGCAAATGCACCCTCAACGAGCAGCCATTTCGGAGATACGACTCCCTTCAAGGTACAAGTTAATTTTGATATCCCTTTATTTGAAGGCCAAATCGATGCCGATGCTCTAGATAAATGGTTGAATCTACTAGAAGGGTATTTCTCTGTCCACAAATTTTCCGACAGGGAAAAGATCATCTTTGCGCTCCTTAAGGCCGTCCCCCATGTCAAAAATTGGTGGGAAACTTATTGTGAGCAAAACTCGTCAGACGAGTCTGGATTGTTTGAATATTCCAATCCCACTTGGGCCTCTTTTATAGATGCCGTCAAGGAACAATATTACCCTGTTGGAAACTATGATGACCAGTACACAAAATGGACCATTCTGCATCAAGAGAGGGACCAAACGGTGTCAGAGTACACCAACGAATTCCATACCTTGCGCACAAAGCTAGGTATCAAGGACTCCGAGCGGCACCTAGTACTGAAATATCGCAGTGGCCTACACCGGTACATCCGAACAGAGATGGATTTCCTGGAAATCTCTTCACTCGGATCCGCCTATCGATATGCTGTCAAAATTGAGCAGAAATTTCAGCAAAAGAACAAGCGTGACTTCGGACCTGCACAGAAGCAGGGCAAGGGAAACTCTGGCTCGGAGAGCACGGGGCAGGAAAAGGACAACCAGTCTCAACCACAGGCGAAGAAGGGTAAAGAAAAGACAAAGAAGGACACCGGGAAGTGGTGCGAGTTCCACAAAAGCCCTTGGCACAACACTGATGATTGTCGCTCAAAACAGTCATTGGTGGCTGAGATCAAAGCTTCAGAATCAGATCCCAGTTTCGATTCTGACTCGGAACCTAATTTCACAGCCGCGCGAAAAGGGAAGCAGATCATTGATGCAGAACCCAGTGCCGTTGTTGCCACCACACAGATTCAACCAGAGGAACCTAAAGAGTCGGAGGCAGAGGAGCGCCTTTTCCACTCACAGATGTGGGTGAAGGGAATTCCCCTACACTTTGTTGTGGACAGCGGCAGCCAGAAGAACCTGATCTCAGAAGAAGTCATCAAGATATTGGAGCTACCAATAACACCACATCCACAACCATACACCATTGGATGGCTAAGCCAAGGACGAAGGATCCGCGTCAGTCACCAATGTCGCCTACCATATGGCATCAAGCCCTTCAAAGATGAGGTATTATGTGATGTGGCCCCACTCGAAGTATGTGATGTTCTCTTAGGACAGCCATATATGTGGAAGCGTCATGCTGTATATGAATCCCGACCTCGCAGTGTCATTGTCACTTTGGGAGGACAACTCTATCGGATACCAGAGACAGTTTCACCTACCCCAACCAAGCAGGGAAGGAAGATAATCTCCCACACTGGGAAATTTTCCTTATTCGCAATTGCCACTAAAGGTGTACATCATATCGCAGAGACATCCACAACCTCTGCAGATTATCCTTCTACTCAGCAGAAACAAGAAGAACACAAATTCAGTGCCGCATCGCCTATTCGGGTACCTCTACAGTGCAAGGCCACGCATTCAAGGCACCCCTCCAAAAAGAAACCATCCACACCGGTGCATACCAAGGATACCACAACAACCAAAACTGTTGAACAGCTCCAGCGCATCCATCAACAACAATTACAGCCCTCTGAAGATGTCAAAGTAAGGCAACCTTTCCACTTCAGCAAATGTCGCACCAAGAGCTCAATTCGACACACAGCTCGACATATGATAAGGGATTTAACGCAATGGAGACCATTGCTTCCTGAGGAGGGAGGATTGATCCAGGTGGATATCGGTGGCGGCCCACCTCTTCCAACTGGCTCAAAACAGTCTTCTGGCAATTTTGGTAAATTACTATTTTTAGCAGTTTTTCGGGTCCTGAACTTTCGGAGCCATTTTGAGGCCCTAAACGACACTTTTTGGCGATTTGGGGGACCAAATGGTTGCCCCCGGCACGCATTCGGGCCTAGTCGAAAGTTGTAAATCTCGGATAGACCTTTCCAACGGGCCACCGAGCGCCCCAAACGGAGATCGTATGCAAAAGTTATGACCCCAGGAAGTTGACTGTTCAACTAACCACCTTGGGGCCGCAAACTCTATGACGGTTCATCTTCTAGGGTTAGGTTTTTGGATGTTTGGGATTCTTTCCCTCGTGCTTATGATAAATAGGCCCTTTCGGCCTCTCTTTGCATTCATCTTGGCACGAATGAGCATAGCGGCCACATCTCTTCTCAGAGATAGCTACCACCATTCCAGCTATTGTATTTTACAGTCTGTTCTATTTCCGCTATTTAATAGAATATGTGTTTACTGTATCACTGTGTTATTTGCCACATATCTCTGTGTATGATTCTGTATATGCTATCTTTTGTTTCGTTCCCACATAAATCCGGATCAGTGGTATCAGAGCGGTCTGCTCTTTGATTGTTTCTCGGTGCATGTCCCCGACGAGGTCAGGATACAGAGAGTTGGGTCTCGAACTAGTTTCACTTGGGGAAGACCACTCTCGCCGCCCCAAACGGCCTCCCATGGCGGAAGAAAAGAGAGACGACGGAGCAGTAGATCCTATCAAGTTGTTGCTCGAGGAAGCCCTCGCGCGACAGAGGAACGAGATGATGGATAATTTCGCCCAAATCCTTCAACGCATGCCAACAGCGGCAAATGCACCCTCAACGAGCAGCCATTTCGGAGATACGACTCCCTTCAAGGTACAAGTTAATTTTGATATCCCTTTATTTGAAGGCCAAATCGATGCCGATGCTCTAGATAAATGGTTGAATCTACTAGAAGGGTATTTCTCTGTCCACAAATTTTCCGACAGGGAAAAGATCATCTTTGCGCTCCTTAAGGCCGTCCCCCATGTCAAAAATTGGTGGGAAACTTATTGTGAGCAAAACTCGTCAGACGAGTCTGGATTGTTTGAATATTCCAATCCCACTTGGGCCTCTTTTATAGATGCCGTCAAGGAACAATATTACCCTGTTGGAAACTATGATGACCAGTACACAAAATGGACCGTTCTGCATCAAGAGAGGGACCAAACGGTGTCAGAGTACACCAACAAATTCCATACCTTGCGCACAAAGCTAGGTATCAAGGACTCCGAGCGGCACCTAGTACTGAAATATCGCAGTGGCCTACACCGGTACATCCGAACAGAGATGGATTTCCTGGAAATCTCTTCACTCGGATCCGCCTATCGATATGCTGTCAAAATTGAGCAGAAATTTCAGCAAAAGAACAAGCGTGACTTCGGACCTGCACAGAAGCAGGGCAAGGGAAACTCTGGCTCGGAGAGCACGGGGCAGGAAAAGGACAACCAGTCTCAACCACAGGCGAAGAAGGGTAAAGAAAAGACAAAGAAGGACACCGGGAAGTGGTGCGAGTTCCACAAAAGCCCTTGGCACAACACTGATGATTGTCGCTCAAAACAGTCATTGGTGGCTGAGATCAAAGCTTCAGAATCAGATCCCAGTTTCGAT
Source organism: Larix kaempferi (assembly GCA_027924585.1). Taxonomy (NCBI): domain Eukaryota; kingdom Viridiplantae; phylum Streptophyta; class Pinopsida; order Pinales; family Pinaceae; genus Larix; species Larix kaempferi. Next base: position 5,568,288 of record BSBM01001229.1, on the reverse strand, counting down.
TCTGACTCGGAACCTAATTTCACAGCCGCGCGAAAAGGGAAGCAGATCATTGATGCAGAACCCAGTGCCGTTGTTGCCACCACACAGATTCAACCAGAGGAACCTAAAGAGTCGGAGGCAGAGGAGCGCCTTTTCCACTCACAGATGTGGGTGAAGGGAATTCCCCTACACTTTGTTGTGGACAGCGGCAGCCAGAAGAACCTGATCTCAGAAGAAGTCATCAAGATATTGGAGCTACCAATAACACCACATCCACAACCATACACCATTGGATGGCTAAGCCAAGGACGAAGGATCCGCGTCAGTCACCAATGTCGCCTACCATATGGCATCAAGCCCTTCAAAGATGAGGTATTATGTGATGTGGCCCCACTCGAAGTATGTGATGTTCTCTTAGGACAGCCATATATGTGGAAGCGTCATGCTGTATATGAATCCCGACCTCGCAGTGTCATTGTCACTTTGGGAGGACAACTCTATCGGATACCAGAGACAGTTTCACCTACCCCAACCAAGCAGGGAAGGAAGATAATCTCCCACACTGGGAAATTTTCCTTATTCGCAATTGCCACTAAAGGTGTACATCATATCGCAGAGACATCCACAACCTCTGCAGATTATCCTTCTACTCAGCAGAAACAAGAAGAACACAAATTCAGTGCCGCATCGCCTATTCGGGTACCTCTACAGTGCAAGGCCACGCATTCAAGGCACCCCTCCAAAAAGAAACCATCCACACCGGTGCATACCAAGGATACCACAACAACCAAAACTGTTGAACAGCTCCAGCGCATCCATAAACAACAATTACAGCCCTCTGAAGATGTCAAAGTAAGGCAACCTTTCCACTTCAGCAAATGTCGCACCAAGAGCTCAATTCGACACACAGCTCGACATATGATAAGGGATTTAACGCAATGGAGACCATTGCTTCCTGAGGAGGGAGGATTGATCCAGGTGGATATCGGTGGCGGCCCACCTCTTCCAACTGGCTCAAAACAGTCTTCTGGCAATTTTGGTAAATTACTATTTTTAGCAGTTTTTCGGGTCCTGAACTTCCGGAGCCATTTTGAGGCCCTAAACGACACTTTTTGGCGATTTGGGGGACCAAATGGTTGCCCCCGGCACGCATTTGGGCCCAGTCGAAAGTTGTAAATCTCGGATAGACCTTTCCAACGGGCCACCGAGCGCCCCAAACGGAGATCGTATGCAAAAGTTATGACCCCAGGAAGTTGACTGTTCAACTAACCACCTTGGGGCCGCAAACTCTATGACGGTTCATCTTCTAGGGTTAGGTTTTTGGATGTTTGGGATTCTTTCCCTCGTGCTTATGATAAATAGGCCCTTTCGGCCTCTCTTTGCATTCATCTTGGCACGAATGAGCATAGCGGCCACATCTCTTCTCAGAGATAGCTACCACCATTCCAGCTATTGTATTTTACAGTCTGTTCTATTTCCGCTATTTAATAGAATATGTGTTTACTGTATCACTGTGTTATTTGCCACATATCTCTGTGTATGATTCTGTATATGCTATCTTTTGTTTCGTTCCCACATAAATCCGGATCAGTGGTATCAGAGCGGTCTGCTCTTTGATTGTTTCTCGGTGCATGTCCCCGACGAGGTCAGGATACAGAGAGTTGGGTCTCGAACTAGTTTCACTTGGGGAAGACCACTCTCGCCGCCCCAAACGGCCTCCCATGGCGGAAGAAAAGAGAGACGACGGAGCAGTAGATCCTATCAAGTTGTTGCTCGAGGAAGCCCTCGCGCGACAGAGGAACGAGATGATGGATAATTTCGCCCAAATCCTTCAACGCATGCCAACAGCGGCAAATGCACCCTCAACGAGCAGCCATTTCGGAGATACGACTCCCTTCAAGGTACAAGTTAATTTTGATATCCCTTTATTTGAAGGCCAAATCGATGCCGATGCTCTAGATAAATGGTTGAATCTACTAGAAGGGTATTTCTCTGTCCACAAATTTTCCGACAGGGAAAAGATCATCTTTGCGCTCCTTAAGGCCGTCCCCCATGTCAAAAATTGGTGGGAAACTTATTGTGAGCAAAACTCGTCAGACGAGTCTGGATTGTTTGAATATTCCAATCCCACTTGGGCCTCTTTTATAGATGTCGTCAAGGAACAATATTACCCTGTTGGAAACTATGATGACCAGTACACAAAATGGACCGTTCTGCATCAAGAGAGGGACCAAACGGTGTCAGAGTACACCAACAAATTCCATACCTTGCGCACAAAGCTAGGTATCAAGGACTCCGAGCGGCACCTAGTACTGAAATATCGCAGTGGCCTACACCGGTACATCCGAACAGAGATGGATTTCCTGGAAATCTCTTCACTCGGATCCGCCTATCGATATGCTGTCAAAATTGAGCAGAAATTTCAGCAAAAGAACAAGCGTGACTTCGGACCTGCACAGAAGCAGGGCAAGGGAAACTCTGGCTCGGAGAGCACGGGGCAGGAAAAGGACAACCAGTCTCAACCACAGGCGAAGAAGGGTAAAGAAAAGACAAAGAAGGACACCGGGAAGTGGTGCGAGTTCCACAAAAGCCCTTGGCACAACACTGATGATTGTCGCTCAAAACAGTCATTGGTGGCTGAGATCAAAGCTTCAGAATCAGATCCCAGTTTCGATTCTGACTCGGAACCTAATTTCACAGCCGCGCGAAAAGGGAAGCAGATCATTGATGCAGAACCCAGTGCCGTTGTTGCCACCACACAGATTCAACCAGAGGAACCTAAAGAGTCGGAGGCAGAGGAGCGCCTTTTCCACTCACAGATGTGGGTGAAGGGAATTCCCCTACACTTTGTTGTGGACAGCGGCAGCCAGAAGAACCTGATCTCAGAAGAAGTCATCAAGATATTGGAGCTACCAATAACACCACATCCACAACCATACACCATTGGATGGCTAAGCCAAGGACGAAGGATCCGCGTCAGTCACCAATGTCGCCTACCATATGGCATCAAGCCCTTCAAAGATGAGGTATTATGTGATGTGGCCCCACTCGAAGTATGTGATGTTCTCTTAGGACAGCCATATATGTGGAAGCGTCATGCTGTATATGAATCCCGACCTCGCAGTGTCATTGTCACTTTGGGAGGACAACTCTATCGGATACCAGAGACAGTTTCACCTACCCCAACCAAGCAGGGAAGGAAGATAATCTCCCACACTGGGAAATTTTCCTTATTCGCAATTGCCACTAAAGGTGTACATCATATCGCAGAGACATCCACAACCTCTGCAGATTATCCTTCTACTCAGCAGAAACAAGAAGAACACAAATTCAGTGCCGCATCGCCTATTCGGGTACCTCTACAGTGCAAGGCCACGCATTCAAGGCACCCCTCCAAAAAGAAACCATCCACACCGGTGCATACCAAGGATACCACAACAACCAAAACTGTTGAACAGCTCCAGCGCATCCATAAACAACAATTACAGCCCTCTGAAGATGTCAAAGTAAGGCAACCTTTCCACTTCAGCAAATGTCGCACCAAGAGCTCAATTCGACACACAGCTCGACATATGATAAGGGATTTAACGCAATGGAGACCATTGCTTCCTGAGGAGGGAGGATTGATCCAGGTGGATATCGGTGGCGGCCCACCTCTTCCAACTGGCTCAAAACAGTCTTCTGGCAATTTTGGTAAATTACTATTTTTAGCAGTTTTTCGGGTCCTGAACTTCCGGAGCCATTTTGAGGCCCTAAACGACACTTTTTGGCGATTTGGGGGACCAAATGGTTGCCCCCGGCACGCATTTGGGCCCAGTCGAAAGTTGTAAATCTCGGATAGACCTTTCCAACGGGCCACCGAGCGCCCCAAACGGAGATCGTATGCAAAAGTTATGACCCCAGGAAGTTGACTGTTCAACTAACCACCTTGGGGCCGCAAACTCTATGACGGTTCATCTTCTAGGGTTAGGTTTTTGGATGTTTGGGATTCTTTCCCTCGTGCTTATGATAAATAGGCCCTTTCGGCCTCTCTTTGCATTCATCTTGGCACGAATGAGCATAGCGGCCACATCTCTTCTCAGAGATAGCTACCACCATTCCAGCTATTGTATTTTACAGTCTGTTCTATTTCCGCTATTTAATAGAATATGTGTTTACTGTATCACTGTGTTATTTGCCACATATCTCTGTGTATGATTCTGTATATGCTATCTTTTGTTTCGTTCCCACATAAATCCGGATCAGTGGTATCAGAGCGGTCTGCTCTTTGATTGTTTCTCGGTGCATGTCCCCGACGAGGTCAGGATACAGAGAGTTGGGTCTCGAACTAGTTTCACTTGGGGAAGACCACTCTCGCCGCCCCAAACGGCCTCCCATGGCGGAAGAAAAGAGAGACGACGGAGCAGTAGATCCTATCAAGTTGTTGCTCGAGGAAGCCCTCGCGCGACAGAGGAACGAGATGATGGATAATTTCGCCCAAATCCTTCAACGCATGCCAACAGCGGCAAATGCACCCTCAACGAGCAGCCATTTCGGAGATACGACTCCCTTCAAGGTACAAGTTAATTTTGATATCCCTTTATTTGAAGGCCAAATCGATGCCGATGCTCTAGATAAATGGTTGAATCTACTAGAAGGGTATTTCTCTGTCCACAAATTTTCCGACAGGGAAAAGATCATCTTTGCGCTCCTTAAGGCCGTCCCCCATGTCAAAAATTGGTGGGAAACTTATTGTGAGCAAAACTCGTCAGACGAGTCTGGATTGTTTGAATATTCCAATCCCACTTGGGCCTCTTTTATAGATGTCGTCAAGGAACAATATTACCCTGTTGGAAACTATGATGACCAGTACACAAAATGGACCGTTCTGCATCAAGAGAGGGACCAAACGGTGTCAGAGTACACCAACAAATTCCATACCTTGCGCACAAAGCTAGGTATCAAGGACTCCGAGCGGCACCTAGTACTGAAATATCGCAGTGGCCTACACCGGTACATCCGAACAGAGATGGATTTCCTGGAAATCTCTTCACTCGGATCCGCCTATCGATATGCTGTCAAAATTGAGCAGAAATTTCAGCAAAAGAACAAGCGTGACTTCGGACCTGCACAGAAGCAGGGCAAGGGAAACTCTGGCTCGGAGAGCACGGGGCAGGAAAAGGACAACCAGTCTCAACCACAGGCGAAGAAGGGTAAAGAAAAGACAAAGAAGGACACCGGGAAGTGGTGCGAGTTCCACAAAAGCCCTTGGCACAACACTGATGATTGTCGCTCAAAACAGTCATTGGTGGCTGAGATCAAAGCTTCAGAATCAGATCCCAGTTTCGATTCTGACTCGGAACCTAATTTCACAGCCGCGCGAAAAGGGAAGCAGATCATTGATGCAGAACCCAGTGCCGTTGTTGCCACCACACAGATTCAACCAGAGGAACCTAAAGAGTCGGAGGCAGAGGAGCGCCTTTTCCACTCACAGATGTGGGTGAAGGGAATTCCCCTACACTTTGTTGTGGACAGCGGCAGCCAGAAGAACCTGATCTCAGAAGAAGTCATCAAGATATTGGAGCTACCAATAACACCACATCCACAACCATACACCATTGGATGGCTAAGCCAAGGACGAAGGATCCGCGTCAGTCACCAATGTCGCCTACCATATGGCATCAAGCCCTTCAAAGATGAGGTATTATGTGATGTGGCCCCACTCGAAGTATGTGATGTTCTCTTAGGACAGCCATATATGTGGAAGCGTCATGCTGTATATGAATCCCGACCTCGCAGTGTCATTGTCACTTTGGGAGGACAACTCTATCGGATACCAGAGACAGTTTCACCTACCCCAACCAAGCAGGGAAGGAAGATAATCTCCCACACTGGGAAATTTTCCTTATTCGCAATTGCCACTAAAGGTGTACATCATATCGCAGAGACATCCACAACCTCTGCAGATTATCCTTCTACTCAGCAGAAACAAGAAGAACACAAATTCAGTGCCGCATCGCCTATTCGGGTACCTCTACAGTGCAAGGCCACGCATTCAAAGCACCCCTCCAAAAAGAAACCATCCACACCGGTGCATACCAAGGATACCACAACAACCAAAACTGTTGAACAGCTCCAGCGCATCCATCAACAACAATTACAGCCCTCTGAAGATGTCAAAGTAAGGCAACCTTTCCACTTCAGCAAATGTCGCACCAAGAGCTCAATTCGACACACAGCTCGACATATGATAAGGGATTTAACGCAATGGAGACCATTGCTTCCTGAGGAGGGAGGATTGATCCAGGTGGATATCGGTGGCGGCCCACCTCTTCCAACTGGCTCAAAACAGTCTTCTGGCAATTTTGGTAAATTACTATTTTTAGCAGTTTTTCGGGTCCTGAACTTCCGGAGCCATTTTGAGGCCCTAAACGACACTTTTTGGCGATTTGGGGGACCAAATGTTTGCCCCCGGCACGCATTTGGGCCCAGTCGAAAGTTGTAAATCTCGGATAGACCTTTCCAACGGGCCACCGAGCGCCCCAAACGGAGATCGTATGCAAAAGTTATGACCCCAGGAAGTTGACTGTTCAACTAACCACCTTGGGGCCGCAAACTCTATGACGGTTCATCTTCTAGGGTTAGGTTTTTGGATGTTTGGGATTCTTTCCCTCGTGCTTATGATAAATAGGCCCTTTCGGCCTCTCTTTGTATTCATCTTGGCACGAATGAGCATAGCGGCCACATCTCTTCTCAGAGATAGCTACCACCATTCCAGCTATTGTGTTTTACAGTCTGTTCTATTTCCGCTATTTAATAGAATATGTGTTTACTGTATCACTGTGTTATTTGCCACATATCTCTGTGTATGATTCTGTATATGCTATCTTTTGTTTCGTTCCCACATAAATCCGGATCAGTGGTATCAGAGCGGTCTGCTCCTTGATTGTTTCTCGGTGCATGTCCCCGACGAGGTCAGGATACAGAGAGTTGGGTCTCGAACTAGTTTCACTTGGGGAAGACCACTCTCGCCGCCCCAAACGGCCTCCCATGGCGGAAGAAAAGAGAGACGACGGAGCAGTAGATCCTATCAAGTTGTTGCTCGAGGAAGCCCTCGCGCGACAGAGGAACGAGATGATGGATAATTTCGCCCAAATCCTTCAACGCATGCCAACAGCGGCAAATTCACCCTCAACGAGCAGCCATTTCGGAGATACGACTCCCTTCAAGGTACAAGTTAATTTTGATATCCCTTTATTTGAAGGCCAAATCGATGCCGATGCTCTAGATAAATGGTTGAATCTACTAGAAGGGTATTTCTCTGTCCACAAATTTTCCGACAGGGAAAAGATCATCTTTGCGCTCCTTAAGGCCGTCCCCCATGTCAAAAATTGGTGGGAAACTTATTGTGAGCAAAACTCGTCAGACGAGTCTGGATTGTTTGAATATTCCAATCCCACTTGGGCCTCTTTTATAGATGCCGTCAAGGAACAATATTACCCTGTTGGAAACTATGATGACCAGTACACAAAATGGACCGTTCTGCATCAAGAGAGGGACCAAACGGTGTCAGAGTACACCAACAAATTCCATACCTTGCGCACAAAGCTAGGTATCAAGGACTCCGAGCGGCACCTAGTACTGAAATATCGCAGTGGCCTACACCGGTACATCCGAACAGAGATGGATTTCCTGGAAATCTCTTCACTCGGATCCGCCTATCGATATGCTGTCAAAATTGAGCAGAAATTTCAGCAAAAGAACAAGCGTGACTTCAGACCTGCACAGAAGCAGGGCAAGGGAAACTCTGGCTCGGAGAGCACGGGGCAGGAAAAGGACAACCAGTCTCAACCACAGGCGAAGAAGGGTAAAGAAAAGACAAAGAAGGACACCGGGAAGTGGTGCGAGTTCCACAAAAGCCCTTGGCACAACACTGATGATTGTCGCTCAAAACAGTCATTGGTGGCTGAGATCAAAGCTTCAGAATCAGATCCCAGTTTCGATTCTGACTCGGAACCTAATTTCACAGCCGCGCGAAAAGGGAAGCAGATCATTGATGCAGAACCCAGTGCCGTTGTTGCCACCACACAGATTCAACCAGAGGAACCTAAAGAGTCGGAGGCAGAGGAGCGCCTTTTCCACTCACAGATGTGGGTGAAGGGAATTCCCCTACACTTTGTTGTGGACAGCGGCAGCCAGAAGAACCTGATCTCAGAAGAAGTCATCAAGATATTGGAGCTACCAATAACACCACATCCACAACCATACACCATTGGATGGCTAAGCCAAGGACGAAGGATCCGCGTCAGTCACCAATGTCGCCTACCATATGGCATCAAGCCCTTCAAAGATGAGGTATTATGTGATGTGGCCCCACTCGAAGTATGTGATGTTCTCTTAGGACAGCCATATATGTGGAAGCGTCATGCTGTATATGAATCCCGACCTCGCAGTGTCATTGTCACTTTGGGAGGACAACTCTATCGGATACCAGAGACAGTTTCACCTACCCCAACCAAGCAGGGAAGGAAGATAATCTCCCACACTGGGAAATTTTCCTTATTCGCAATTGCCACTAAAGGTGTACATCATATCGCAGAGACATCCACAACCTCTGCAGATTATCCTTCTACTCAGCAGAAACAAGAAGAACACAAATTCAGTGCCGCATCGCCTATTCGGGTACCTCTACAGTGCAAGGCCACGCATTCAAGGCACCCCTCCAAAAAGAAACCATCCACACCGGTGCATACCAAGGATACCACAACAACCAAAACTGTTGAACAGCTCCAGCGCATCCATCAACAACAATTACAGCCCTCTGAAGATGTCAAAGTAAGGCAACCTTTCCACTTCAGCAAATGTCGCACCAAGAGCTCAATTCGACACACAGCTCGACATATGATAAGGGATTTAACGCAATGGAGACCATTGCTTCCTAAGGAGGGAGGATTGATCCAGGTGGATATCGGTGGCGGCCCACCTCTTCCAACTGGCTCAAAACAGTCTTCTGGCAATTTTGGTAAATTACTATTTTTAGCAGTTTTTCGGGTCCTGAACTTCCGGAGCCATTTTGAGGCCCTAAACGACACTTTTTGGCGATTTGGGGGACCAAATGGTTGCCTCCGGCACGCATTTGGGCCCAGTCGAAAGTTGTAAATCTCGGATAGACCTTTCCAACGGGCCACCGAGCGCCCCAAACGGAGATCGTATGCAAAAGTTATGACCCCAGGAAGTTGACTGTTCAACTAACCACCTTGGGGCCGCAAACTCTATGACGGTTCATCTTCTAGGGTTAGGTTTTTGGATGTTTGGGATTCTTTCCCTCGTGCTTATGATAAATAGGCCCTTTCGGCCTCTCTTTGTATTCATCTTGGCACGAATGAGCATAGCGGCCACATCTTTTCTCAGAGATAGCTACCACCATTCCAGCTATTGTATTTTACAGTCTGTTCTATTTCCGCTATTTAATAGAATATGTGTTTACTGTATCACTGTGTTATTTGCCACATATCTCTGTGTATGATTCTGTATATGCTATCTTTTGTTTCGTTCCCACATAAATCCGGATCAGTGGTATCAGAGCGGTCTGCTCTTTGATTGTTTCTCGGTGCATGTCCCCGACGAGGTCAGGATACAGAGAGTTGGGTCTCGAACTAGTTTCACTTGGGGAAGACCACTCTCGCCGCCCCAAACGGCCTCCCATGGCGGAAGAAAAGAGAGACGACGGAGCAGTAGATCCTATCAAGTTGTTGCTCGAGGAAGCCCTCGCGCGACAGAGGAACGAGATGATGGATAATTTCGCCCAAATCCTTCAACGCATGCCAACAGCGGCAAATGCACCCTCAACGAGCAGCCATTTCGGAGATACGACTCCCTTCAAGGTACAAGTTAATTTTGATATCCCTTTATTTGAAGGCCAAATCGATGCCGATGCTCTAGATAAATGGTTGAATCTACTAGAAGGGTATTTCTCTGTCCACAAATTTTCCGACAGGGAAAAGATCATCTTTGCGCTCCTTAAGGCCGTCCCCCATGTCAAAAATTGGTGGGAAACTTATTGTGAGCAAAACTCGTCAGACGAGTCTGGATTGTTTGAATATTCCAATCCCACTTGGGCCTCTTTTATAGATGCCGTCAAGGAACAATATTACCCTGTTGGAAACTATGATGACCAGTACACAAAATGGACCATTCTGCATCAAGAGAGGGACCAAACGGTGTCAGAGTACACCAACAAATTCCATACCTTGCGCACAAAGCTAGGTATCAAGGACTCCGAGCGGCACCTAGTACTGAAATATCGCAGTGGCCTACACCGGTACATCCGAACAGAGATGGATTTCCTGGAAATCTCTTCACTCGGATCCGCCTATCGATATGCTGTCAAAATTGAGCAGAAATTTCAGCAAAAGAACAAGCGTGACTTCGGACCTGCACAGAAGCAGGGCAAGGGAAACTCTGGCTCGGAGAGCACGGGGCAGGAAAAGGACAACCAGTCTCAACCACAGGCGAAGAAGGGTAAAGAAAAGACAAAGAAGGACACCGGGAAGTGGTGCGAGTTCCACAAAAGCCCTTGGCACAACACTGATGATTGTCGCTCAAAACAGTCATTGGTGGCTGAGATCAAAGCTTCAGAATCAGATCCCAGTTTCGATTCTGACTCGGAACCTAATTTCACAGCCGCGCGAAAAGGGAAGCAGATCATTGATGCAGAACCCAGTGCCGTTGTTGCCACCACACAGATTCAACCAGAGGAACCTAAAGAGTCGGAGGCAGAGGAGCGCCTTTTCCACTCACAGATGTGGGTGAAGGGAATTCCCCTACACTTTGTTGTGGACAGCGGCAGCCAGAAGAACCTGATCTCAGAAGAAGTCATCAAGATATTGGAGCTACCAATAACACCACATCCACAACCATACACCATTGGATGGCTAAGCCAAGGACGAAGGATCCGCGTCAGTCACCAATGTCGCCTACCATATGGCATCAAGCCCTTCAAAGATGAGGTATTATGTGATGTGGCCCCACTCGAAGTATGTGATGTTCTCTTAGGACAGCCATATATGTGGAAGCGTCATGCTATATATGAATCCCGACCTCGCAGTGTCATTGTCACTTTGGGAGGACAACTCTATCGGATACCAGAGACAGTTTCACCTACCCCAACCAAGCAGGGAAGGAAGATAATCTCCCACACTGGGAAATTTTCCTTATTCGCAATTGCCACTAAAGGTGTAGATCATATCGCAGAGACATCCACAACCTCTGCAGATTATCCTTCTACTCAGCAGAAACAAGAAGAACACAAATTCAGTGCCGCGTCGCCTATTCGGGTACCTCTACAGTGCAAGGCCACGCATTCAAGGCACCCCTCCAAAAAGAAACCATCCACACCGGTGCATACCAAGGATACCAAAACAACCAAAACTGTTGAACAGCTCCAGCGCATCCATCAACAACAATTACAGCCCTCTGAAGATGTCAAAGTAAGGCAACCTTTCCACTTCAGCAAATGTCGCACCAAGAGCTCAATTCGACACACAGCTCGACATATGATAAGGGATTTAACGCAATGGAGACCATTGCTTCCTGAGGAGGGAGGATTGATCCAGGTGGATATCGGTGGCGGCCCACCTCTTCCAACTGGCTCAAAACAGTCTTCTGGCAATTTTGGTAAATTACTATTTTTAGCAGTTTTTCGGGTCCTGAACTTCCGGAGCCATTTTGAGGCCCTAAACGACACTTTTTGGCGATTTGGGGGACCAAATGGTTGCCTCAGGCACGCATTTGGGCCCATTCGAAAGTTGTAAATCTCGGATAGACCTTTCCAACGGGCCACCGAGCGCCCCAAACGGAGATCGTATGCAAAAGTTATGACCCCAGGAAGTTGACTGTTCAACTAACCACCTTGGGGCCGCAAACTCTATGACGGTTCATCTTCTAGGGTTAGGTTTTTGGATGTTTGGGATTCTTTCCCTCGTGCTTATGATAAATAGGCCCTTTCGGCCTCTCTTTGTATTCATCTTGGCACGAATGAGCATAGCGGCCACATCTCTTCTCAGAGATAGCTACCACCATTCCAGCTATTGTATTTTACAGTCTGTTCTATTTCCGCTATTTAATAGAATATGTGTTTACTGTATCACTGTGTTATTTGCCACATATCTCTGTGTATGATTCTGTATATGCTATCTTTTGTTTCGTTCCCACATAAATCCGGATCAGTGGTATCAGAGCGGTCTGCTCTTTGATTGTTTCTCGGTGCATGTCCCCGACGAGGTCAGGATACAGAGAGTTGGGTCTCGAACTAGTTTCACTTGGGGAAGACCACTCTCGCCGCCCCAAACGGCCTCCCATGGCGGAAGAAAAGAGAGACGACGGAGCAGTAGATCCTATCAAGTTGTTGCTCGAGGAAGCCCTCGCGCGACAGAGGAACGAGATGATGGATAATTTCGCCCAAATCCTTCAACGCATGCCAACAGCGGCAAATGCACCCTCAACGAGCAGCCATTTCGGAGATACGACTCCCTTCAAGGTACAAGTTAATTTTGATATCCCTTTATTTGAAGGCCAAATCGATGCCGATGCTCTAGATAAATGGTTGAATCTACTAGAAGGGTATTTCTCTGTCCACAAATTTTCCGACAGGGAAAAGATCATCTTTGCGCTCCTTAAGGCCGTCCCCCATGTCAAAAATTGGTGGGAAACTTATTGTGAGCAAAACTCGTCAGACGAGTCTGGATTGTTTGAATATTCCAATCCCACTTGGGCCTCTTTTATAGATGCCGTCAAGGAACAATATTACCCTGTTGGAAACTATGATGACCAGTACACAAAATGGACCATTCTGCATCAAGAGAGGGACCAAACGGTGTCAGAGTACACCAACAAATTCCATACCTTGCGCACAAAGCTAGGTATCAAGGACTCCGAGCGGCACCTAGTACTGAAATATCGCAGTGGCCTACACCGGTACATCCGAACAGAGATGGATTTCCTGGAAATCTCTTCACTCGGATCCGCCTATCGATATGCTGTCAAAATTGAGCAGAAATTTCAGCAAAAGAACAAGCGTGACTTCGGACCTGCACAGAAGCAGGGCAAGGGAAACTCTGGCTCGGAGAGCACGGGGCAGGAAAAGGACAACCAGTCTCAACCACAGGCGAAGAAGGGTAAAGAAAAGACAAAGAAGGACACCGGGAAGTGGTGCGAGTTCCACAAAAGCCCTTGGCACAACACTGATGATTGTCGCTCAAAACAGTCATTGGTGGCTGAGATCAAAGCTTCAGAATCAGATCCCAGTTTCGATTCTGACTCGGAACCTAATTTCACAGCCGCGCGAAAAGGGAAGCAGATCATTGATGCAGAACCCAGTGCCGTTGTTGCCACCACACAGATTCAACCAGAGGAACCTAAAGAGTCGGAGGCAGATGAGCGCCTTTTCCACTCACAGATGTGGGTGAAGGGAATTCCCCTACACTTTGTTGTGGACAGCGGCAGCCAGAAGAACCTGATCTCAGAAGAAGTCATCAAGATATTGGAGCTACCAATAACACCACATCCACAACCATACACCATTGGATGGCTAAGCCAAGGACGAAGGATCCGCGTCAGTCACCAATGTCGCCTACCATATGGCATCAAGCCCTTCAAAGATGAGGTATTATGTGATGTGGCCCCACTCGAAGTATGTGATGTTCTCTTAGGACAGCCATATATGTGGAAGCGTCATGCTGTATATGAATCCCGACCTCGCAGTGTCATTGTCACTTTGGGAGGACAACTCTATCGGATACCAGAGACAGTTTCACCTACCCCAACCAAGCAGGGAAGGAAGATAATCTCCCACACTGGGAAATTTTCCTTATTCGCAATTGCCACTAAAGGTGTACATCATATCGCAGAGACATCCACAACCTCTGCAGATTATCCTTCTACTCAGCAGAAACAAGAAGAACACAAATTCAGTGCCGCATCGCCTATTCGGGTACCTCTACAGTGCAAGGCCACGCATTCAAGGCACCCCTCCAAAAAGAAACCATCCATACCGGTGCATACCAAGGATACCACAACAACCAAAACTGTTGAACAGCTCCAGCGCATCCATCAACAACAATTACAGCCCTCTGAAGATGTCAAAGTAAGGCAACCTTTCCACTTCAGCAAATGTCGCACCAAGAGCTCAATTCGACACACAGCTCGACATATGATAAGGGATTTAACGCAATGGAGACCATTGCTTCCTAAGGAGGGAGGATTGATCCAGGTGGATATCGGTGGCGGCCCACCTCTTCCAACTGGCTCAAAACAGTCTTCTGGCAATTTTGGTAAATTACTATTTTTAGCAGTTTTTCGGGTCCTGAACTTCCGGAGCCATTTTGAGGCCCTAAACGACACTTTTTGGCGATTTGGGGGACCAAATGGTTGCCTCCGGCACGCATTTGGGCCCATTCGAAAGTTGTAAATCTCGGATAGACCTTTCCAACGGGCCACCGAGCGCCCCAAACGGAGATCGTATGCAAAAGTTATGACCCCAGGAAGTTGACTGTTCAACTAACCACCTTGGGGCCGCAAACTCTATGACGGTTCATCTTCTAGGGTTAGGTTTTTGGATGTTTGGGATTCTTTCCCTCGTGCTTATGATAAATAGGCCCTTTCGGCCTCTCTTTGTATTCATCTTGGCACGAATGAGCATAGCGGCCACATCTCTTCTCAGAGATAGCTACCACCATTCCAGCTATTGTATTTTACAGTCTGTTCTATTTCCGCTATTTAATAGAATATGTGTTTACTGTATCACTGTGTTATTTGCCACATATCTCTGTGTATGATTCTGTATATGCTATCTTTTGTTTCGTTCCCACATAAATCCGGATCAGTGGTATCAGAGCGGTCTGCTCTTTGATTGTTTCTCGGTGCATGTCCCCGACGAGGTCAGGATACAGAGAGTTGGGTCTCGAACTAGTTTCACTTGGGGAAGACCACTCTCGCCGCCCCAAACGGCCTCCCATGGCGGAAGAAAAGAGAGACGACGGAGCAGTAGATCCTATCAAGTTGTTGCTCGAGGAAGCCCTCGCGCGACAGAGGAACGAGATGATGGATAATTTCGCCCAAATCCTTCAACGCATGCCAACAGCGGCAAATGCACCCTCAACGAGCAGCCATTTCGGAGATACGACTCCCTTCAAGGTACAAGTTAATTTTGATATCCCTTTATTTGAAGGCCAAATCGATGCCGATGCTCTAGATAAATGGTTGAATCTACTAGAAGGGTATTTCTCTGTCCACAAATTTTCCGACAGGGAAAAGATCATCTTTGCGCTCCTTAAGGCCGTCCCCCATGTCAAAAATTGGTGGGAAACTTATTGTGAGCAAAACTCGTCAGACGAGTCTGGATTGTTTGAATATTCCAATCCCACTTGGGCCTCTTTTATAGATGCCGTCAAGGAACAATATTACCCTGTTGGAAACTATGATGACCAGTACACAAAATGGACCGTTCTGCATCAAGAGAGGGACCAAACGGTGTCAGAGTACACCAACAAATTCCATACCTTGCGCACAAAGCTAGGTATCAAGGACTCCGAGCGGCACCTAGTACTGAAATATCGCAGTGGCCTACACCGGTACATCCGAACAGAGATGGATTTCCTGGAAATCTCTTCACTCGGATCCGCCTATCGATATGCTGTCAAAATTGAGCAGAAATTTCAGCAAAAGAACAAGCGTGACTTCGGACCTGCACAGAAGCAGGGCAAGGGAAACTCTGGCTCGGAGAGCACGGGGCAGGAAAAGGACAACCAGTCTCAACCACAGGCGAAGAAGGGTAAAGAAAAGACAAAGAAGGACACCGGGAAGTGGTGCGAGTTCCAAAAAGCCCTTAGCACAACACTGATGATTATCGCTCAAAACAGTCATTGGTGGCTGAGATCAAAGCTTCAGAATCAGATCCCAGTTTCGATTCTGACTCGGAACCTAATTTCACAGCCGCGCGAAAAGGGAAGCAGATCATTGATGCAGAACCCAGTGCCGTTGTTGCCACCACACAGATTCAACCAGAGGAACCTAAAGAGTCGGAGGCAGAGGAGCGCCTTTTCCACTCACAGATGTGGGTGAAGGGAATTCCCCTACACTTTGTTGTGGACAGCGGCAGCCAGAAGAACCTGATCTCAGAAGAAGTCATCAAGATATTGGAGCTACCAATAACACCACATCCACAACCATACACCATTGGATGGCTAATCCAAGGACGAAGGATCCGCGTCAGTCACCAATGTCGCCTACCATATGGCATCAAGCCCTTCAAAGATGAGGTATTATGTGATGTGGCCCCACTCGAAGTATGTGATGTTCTCTTAGGACAACCATATATGTGGAAGCGTCATGCTGTATATGAATCCCGACCTCGCAGTGTCATTGTCACTTTGGGAGGACAACTCTATCGGATACCAGAGACAGTTTCACCTACCCCAACCAAGCAGGGAAGGAAGATAATCTCCCACACTGGGAAATTTTCCTTATTCGCAATTGCCACTAAAGGTGTACATCATATCGCAGAGACATCCACAACCTCTGCAGATTATCCTTCTACTCAGCAGAAACAAGAAGAACACAAATTCAGTGCCGCATCGCCTATTCGGGTACCTCTACAGTGCAAGGCCACGCATTCAAGGCACCCCTCCAAAAAGAAACCATCCACACCGGTGCATACCAAGGATACCACAACAACCAAAACTGTTGAACAGCTCCAGCGCATCCATCAACAACAATTACAGCCCTCTGAAGATGTCAAAGTAAGGCAACCTTTCCACTTCAGCAAATGTCGCACCAAGAGCTCAATTCGACACACAGCTCGACATATGATAAGGGATTTAACGCAATGGAGACCATTGCTTCCTAAGGAGGGAGGATTGATCCAGGTGGATATCGGTGGCGGCCCACCTCTTCCAACTGGCTCAAAACAGTCTTCTGGCAATTTTGGTAAATTACTATTTTTAGCAGTTTTTCGGGTCCTGAACTTCCGGAGCCATTTTGAGGCCCTAAACGACACTTTTTGGTGATTTGGGGGACAAAATGGTTCCCTCCGACACGCATTTGGGCCCATTCGAAAGTTGTAAATCTCGGATAGACCTTTCCAACGGGCCACCGAGCGCCCCAAACGGAGATCGTATGCAAAAGTTATGACCCCAGGAAGTTGACTGTTCAACTAACCACCTTGGGGCCGCAAACTCTATGACGGTTCATCTTCTAGGGTTAGGTTTTTGGATGTTTGGGATTCTTTCCCTCGTGCTTATGATAAATAGGCCCTTTCGGCCTCTCTTTGTATTCATCTTGGCACGAATGAGCATAGCGGCCACATCTCTTCTCAGAGATAGCTACCACCATTCCAGCTATTGTATTTTACAGTCTGTTCTATTTCCGCTATTTAATAGAATATGTGTTTACTGTATCACTGTGTTATTTGCCACATATCTCTGTGTATGATTCTGTATATGCTATCTTTTGTTTCGTTCCCACATAAATCCGGATCAGTGGTATCAGAGCGGTCTGCTCTTTGATTGTTTCTCGGTGCATGTCCCCGACGAGGTCAGGATACAGAGAGTTGGGTCTCGAACTAGTTTCACTTGGGGAAGACCACTCTCGCCGCCCCAAACGGCCTCCCATGGCGGAAGAAAAGAGAGACGACGGAGCAGTAGATCCTATCAAGTTGTTGCTCGAGGAAGCCCGCGCGCGACAAAGGAACGAGATGATGGATAATTTCGCCCAAATCCTTCAACGCATGCCAACAGCGGCAAATGCACCCTCAACGAGCAGCCATTTCGGAGATACGACTCCCTTCAAGGTACAAGTTAATTTTGATATCCCTTTATTTGAAGGCCAAATCGATGCCGATGCTCTAGATAAATGGTTGAATCTACTAGAAGGGTATTTCTCTGTCCACAAATTTTCCGACAGGGAAAAGATCATCTTTGCGCTCCTTAAGGCCGTCCCCCATGTCAAAAATTGGTGGGAAACTTATTGTGAGCAAAACTCGTCAGACGAGTCTGGATTGTTTGAATATTCCAATCCCACTTGGGCCTCTTTTATAGATGTCGTCAAGGAACAATATTACCCTGTTGGAAACTATGATGACCAGTACACAAAATGGACCGTTCTGCATCAAGAGAGGGACCAAACGGTGTCAGAGTACACCAACAAATTCCATACCTTGCGCACAAAGCTAGGTATCAAGGACTCCGAGCGGCACCTAGTACTGAAATATCGCAGTGGCCTACACCGGTACATCCGAACAGAGATGGATTTCCTGGAAATCTCTTCACTCGGATCCGCCTATCGATATGCTGTCAAAATTGAGCAGAAATTTCAGCAAAAGAAGAAGCGTGACTTCGGACCTGCACAGAAGCAGGGCAAGGGAAACTCTGGCTCGGAGAGCACGGGGCAGGAAAAGGACAACCAGTCTCAACCACAGGCGAAGAAGGGTAAAGAAAAGACAAAGAAGGACACCGGGAAGTGGTGCGAGTTCCACAAAAGCCCTTGGCACAACACTGATGATTGTCGCTCAAAACAGTCATTGGTGGCTGAGATCAAAGCTTCAGAATCAGATCCCAGTTTCGATTCTGACTCGGAACCTAATTTCACAGCCGCGCGAAAAGGGAAGCAGATCATTGATGCAGAACCCAGTGCCGTTGTTGACACCACACAGATTCAACCAGAGGAACCTAAAGAGTCGGAGGCAGAGGAGCGCCTTTTCCACTCACAGATGTGGGTGAAGGGAATTCCCCTACACTTTGTTGTGGACAGCGGCAGCCAGAAGAACCTGATCTCAGAAGAAGTCATCAAGATATTGGAGCTACCAATAACACCACATCCACAACCATACACCATTGGATGGCTAAGCCAAGGACGAAGGATCCGCGTCAGTCACCAATGTCGCCTACCATATGGCATCAAGCCCTTCAAAGATGAGGTATTATGTGATGTGGCCCCACTCGAAGTATGTGATGTTCTCTTAGGACAGCCATATATGTGGAAGCGTCATGCTGTATATGAATCCCGACCTCGCAGTGTCATTGTCACTTTGGGAGGACAACTCTATCGGATACCAGAGACAGTTTCACCTACCCCAACCAAGCAGGGAAGGAAGATAATCTCCCACACTGGGAAATTTTCCTTATTCGCAATTGCCACTAAAGGTGTACATCATATCGCAGAGACATCCACAACCTCTGCAGATTATCCTTCTACTCAGCAGAAACAAGAAGAACACAAATTCAGTGCCGCATCGCCTATTCGGGTACCTCTACAGTGCAAGGCCACACATTCAAGGCACCCCTCCAAAAAGAAACCATCCACACCGGTGCATACCAAGGATACCACAACAACCAAAACTGTTGAACAGCTCCAGCGCATCCATCAACAACAATTACAGCCCTCTGAAGATGTCAAAGTAAGGCAACCTTTCCACTTCAGCAAATGTCGCACCAAGAGCTCAATTCGACACACAGCTCGACATATGATAAGGGATTTAACGCAATGGAGACAATTGCTTCCTAAGGAGGGAGGATTGATCCAGGTGGATATCGGTGGCGGCCCACCTCTTCCAACTGGCTCAAAACAGTCTTCTGGCAATTTTGGTAAATTACTATTTTTAGCAGTTTTTCGGGTCCTGAACTTCCGGAGCCATTTTGAGGCCCTAAACGACACTTTTTGGCGATTTGGGGGACCAAAAGGTTGCCGCCGGCACTCATTTGGGCCCAGTCGAAAGTTGTAAATCTCGGATAGACCTTTCCAACGGGCCACCGAGCGCCCCAAACGGAGATCGTATGCAAAAGTTATGACCCCAGGAAGTTGACTGTTCAACTAACCACCTTGGGGCCGCAAACTCTATGACGGTTCATCTTCTAGGGTTAGGTTTTTGGATGTTTGGGATTCTTTCCCTCGTGCTTATGATAAATAGGCCCTTTCGGCCTCTCTTTGTATTCATCTTGGCACGAATGAGCATAGCGGCCACATCTCTTCTCAGAGATAGCTACCACCATTCCAGCTATTGTATTTTACAGTCTGTTCTATTTCCGCTATTTAATAGAATATGTGTTTACTGTATCACTGTGTTATTTGCCACATATCTCTGTGTATGATTCTGTATATGCTATCTTTTGTTTCGTTCCCACATAAATCCGGATCAGTGGTATCAGAGCGGTCTGCTCTTTGATTGTTTCTCGGTGCATGTCCCCGACGAGGTCAGGATACAGAGAGTTGGGTCTCGAACTAGTTTCACTTGGGGAAGACCACTCTCGCCGCCCCAAACGGCCTCCCATGGCGGAAGAAAAGAGAGACGACGGAGCAGTAGATCCTATCAAGTTGTTGCTCGAGGAAGCCCTCGCGCGACAGAGGAACGAGATGATGGATAATTTCGCCCAAATCCTTCAACGCATGCCAACAGCGGCAAATGCACCCTCAACGAGCAGCCATTTCGGAGATACGACTCCCTTCAAGGTACAAGTTAATTTTGATATCCCTTTATTTGAAGGCCAAATCGATGCCGATGCTCTAGATAAATGGTTGAATCTACTAGAAGGGTATTTCTCTGTCCACAAATTTTCCGACAGGGAAAAGATCATCTTTGCGCTCCTTAAGGCCGTCCCCCATGTCAAAAATTGGTGGGAAACTTATTGTGAGCAAAACTCGTCAGACGAGTCTGGATTCTTTGAATATTCCAATCCCACTTGGGCCTCTTTTATAGATGCCGTCAAGGAACAATATTACCCTGTTGGAAACTATGATGACCAGTACACAAAATGGACCGTTCTGCATCAAGAGAGGGACCAAACGGTGTCAGAGTACACCAACAAATTCCATACCTTGCGCACAAAGCTAGGTATCAAGGACTCCGAGCGGCACCTAGTACTGAAATATCGCAGTGGCCTACACCGGTACATCCGAACAGAGATGGATTTCCTGGAAATCTCTTCACTCGGATCCGCCTATCGATATGCTGTCAAAATTGAGCAGAAATTTCAGCAAAAGAACAAGCGTGACTTCGGACCTGCACAGAAGCAGGGCAAGGGAAACTCTGGCTCGGAGAGCACGGGGCAAGAAAAGGACAACCAGTCTCAACCACAGGCGAAGAAGGGTAAAGAAAAGACAAAGAAGGACAACGGGAAGTGGTGCGAGTTCCACAAAATCCCTTGGCACAACACTGATGATTGTCGCTCAAAACAGTCATTGGTGGCTGAGATCAAAGCTTCAGAATCAGATCCCAGTTTCGATTCTGACTCGGAACCTAATTTCACAGCCGCGCGAAAAGGGAAGCAGATCATTGATGCAGAACCCAGTGCCGTTGTTGCCACCACACAGATTCAACCAGAGGAACCTAAAGAGTCGGAGGCAGAGGAGCGCCTTTTCCACTCACAGATGTGGGTGAAGGGAATTCCCCTACACTTTGTTGTGGACAGCGGCAGCCAGAAGAACCTGATCTCAGAAGAAGTCATCAAGATATTGGAGCTACCAATAACACCACATCCACAACCATACACCATTGGATGGCTAAGCCAAGGACGAAGGATCCGCGTCAGTCACCAATGTCGCCTACCATATGGCATCAAGCCCTTCAAAGATGAGGTATTATGTGATGTGGCCCCACTCGAAGTATGTGATGTTCTCTTAGGACAGCCATATATGTGGAAGCGTCATGCTGTATATGAATCCCGACCTCGCAGTGTCATTGTCACTTTGGGAGGACAACTCTATCGGATACCAGAGACAGTTTCACCTACCCCAACCAAGCAGGGAAGGAAGATAATCTCCCACACTGGGAAATTTTCCTTATTCGCAATTGCCACTAAAGGTGTACATCATATCGCAGAGACATCCACAACCTCTGCAGATTATCCTTCTACTCAGCAGAAACAAGAAGAACACAAATTCAGTGCCGCATCGCCTATTCGGGTACCTCTACAGTGCAAGGCCACGCATTCAAGGCACCCCTCCAAAAAGAAACCATCCACACCGGTGCATACCAAGGATACCACAACAACCAAAACTGTTGAACAGCTCCAGCGCATCCATCAACAACAATTACAGCCCTCTGAAGATGTCAAAGAAAGGCAACCTTTCCACTTCAGCAAATGTCGCACCAAGAGCTCAATTCGACACACAGCTCGACATATGATAAGGGATTTAACGCAATGGAGACCATTGCTTCCTAAGGAGGGAGGATTGATCCAGGTGGATATCGGTGGCGGCCCACCTCTTCCAACTGGCTCAAAACAGTCTTCTGGCAATTTTGGTAAATTACTATTTTTAGCAGTTTTTCGGGTCCTGAACTTCCGGAGCCATTTTGAGGCCCTAAACGACACTTTTTGGCGATTTGAGGGACCAAATGGTTGCCTCCGGCACGCATTTGGGCCCACTCGAAAGTTGTAAATCTCGGATAGACCTTTCCAACGGGCCACCGAGCGCCCCAAACGGAGATCGTATGCAAAAGTTATGACCCCAGGAAGTTGACTGTTCAACTAACCACCTTGGGGCCGCAAACTCTATGACGGTTCATCTTCTAGGGTTAGGTTTTTGGATGTTTGGGATTCTTTCCCTCGTGCTTATGATAAATAGGCCCTTTCGGCCTCTCTTTGTATTCATCTTGGCACGAATGAGCATAGCGGCCACATCTCTTCTCAGAGATAGCTACCACCATTCCAGCTATTGTATTTTACAGTCTGTTCTATTTCCGCTATTTAATAGAATATGTGTTTACTGTATCACTGTGTTATTTGCCACATATCTCTGTGTATGATTCTGTATATGCTATCTTTTGTTTCGTTCCCACATAAATCCGGATCAGTGGTATCAGAGCGGTCTGCTCTTTGATTGTTTCTCGGTGCATGTCCCCGACGAGGTCAGGATACAGAGAGTTGGGTCTCGAACTAGTTTCACTTGGGGAAGACCACTCTCGCCGCCCCAAACGGCCTCCCATGGCGGAAGAAAAGAGAGACGACGGAGCAGTAGATCCTATCAAGTTGTTGCTCGAGGAAGCCCTCGCGCGACAGAGGAACGAGATGATGGATAATTTCGCCCAAATCCTTCAACGCATGCCAACAGCGGCAAATGCACCCTCAACGAGCAGCCATTTCGGAGATACGACTCCCTTCAAGGTACAAGTTAATTTTGATATCCCTTTATTTGAAGGCCAAATCGATGCCGATGCTCTAGATAAATGGTTGAATCTACTAGAAGGGTATTTCTCTGTCCACAAATTTTCCGACAGGGAAAAGATCATCTTTGCGCTCCTTAAGGCCGTCCCCCATGTCAAAAATTGGTGGGAAACTTATTGTGAGCAAAACTCGTCAGACGAGTCTGGATTGTTTGAATATTCCAATCCCACTTGGGCCTCTTTTATAGATCCCGTCAAGGAACAATATTACCCTGTTGGAAACTATGATGACCAGGACACAAAATGGACCATTCTGCATCAAGAGAGGGACCAAACGGTGTCAGAGTACACCAACAAATTCCATACCTTGCGCACAAAGCTAGGTATCAAGGACTCCGAGCGGCACCTAGTACTGAAATATCGCAGTGGCCTACACCGGTACATCCGAACAGAGATGGATTTCCTGGAAATCTCTTCACTCGGATCCGCCTATCGATATGCTGTCAAAATTGAGCAGAAATTTCAGCAAAAGAACAAGCGTGACTTCGGACCTGCACAGAAGCAGGGCAAGGGAAACTCTGGCTCGGAGAGCACGGGGCAGGAAAAGGACAACCAGTCTCAACCACAGGCGAAGAAGGGTAAAGAAAAGACAAAGAAGGACACCGGGAAGTGGTGCGAGTTCCACAAAAGCCCTTGGCACAACACTGATGATTGTCGCTCAAAACAGTCATTGGTGGCTGAGATCAAAGCTTCAGAATCAGATCCCAGTTTCGATTCTGACTCGGAACCTAATTTCACAGCCGCGCGAAAAGGGAAGCAGATCATTGATGCAGAACCCAGTGCCGTTGTTGCCACCACACAGATTCAACCAGAGGAACCTAAAGAGTCGGAGGCAGAGGAGCGCCTTTTCCACTCACAGATGTGGGTGAAGGGAATTCCCCTACACTTTGTTGTGGACAGCGGCAGCCAGAAGAACCTGATCTCAGAAGAAGTCATCAAGATATTGGAGCTACCAATAACACCACATCCACAACCATACACCATTGGATGGCTAAGCCAAGGACGAAGGATCCGCGTCAGTCACCAATGTCGCCTACCATATGGCATCAAGCCCTTCAAAGATGAGGTATTATGTGATGTGGCCCCACTCGAAGTATGTGATGTTCTCTTAGGACAGCCATATATGTGGAAGCGTCATGCTATATATGAATCCCGACCTCGCAATGTCATTGTCACTTTGGGAGGACAACTCTATCGGATACCAGAGACAGTTTCACCTACCCCAACCAAGCAGGGAAGGAAGATAATCTCCCACACTGGGAAATTTTCCTTATTCGCAATTGCCACTAAAGGTGTACATCATATCGCAGAGACATCCACAACCTCTGCAGATTATCCTTCTACTCAGCAGAAACAAGAAGAACACAAATTCAGTGCCGCGTCGCCTATTCGGGTACCTCTACAGTGCAAGGCCACGCATTCAAGGCACCCCTCCAAAAAGAAACCATCCACACCGGTGCATACCAAGGATACCACAACAACCAAAACTGTTGAACAGCTCCAGCGCATCCATCAACAACAATTACAGCCCTCTGAAGATGTCAAAGTAAGGCAACCTTTCCACTTCAGCAAATGTCGCACCAAGAGCTCAATTCGACACACAGCTCGACATATGATAAGGGATTTAACGCAATGGAGACCATTGCTTCCTGAGGAGGGAGGATTGATCCAGGTGGATATCGGTGGCGGCCCACCTCTTCCAACTGGCTCAAAACAGTCTTCTGGCAATTTTGGTAAATTACTATTTTTAGCAGTTTTTCGGGTCCTGAACTTCCGGAGCCATTTTGAGGCCCTAAACGACACTTTTTGGCGATTTGGGGGACCAAATGATTGCCTTAGGCACGCATTTGGGCCCATTCGAAAGTTGTAAATCTCGGATAGACCTTTCCAACGGGCCACCGAGCGCCCCAAACGGAGATCGTAAGCAAAAGTTATGACCCCAGGAAGTTGACTGTTCAACTAACCACCTTGGGGCCGCAAACTCTATGACGGTTCATCTTCTAGGGTTAGGTTTTTGGATGTTTGGGATTCTTTCCCTCGTGCTTATGATAAATAGGCCCTTTCGGCCTCTCTTTGTATTCATCTTGGCACGAATGAGCATAGCGGCCACATCTCTTCTCAGAGATAGCTACCACCATTCCAGCTATTGTATTTTACAGTCTGTTCTATTTCCGCTATTTAATAGAATATGTGTTTACTGTATCACTGTGTTATTTGCCACATATCTCTGTGTATGATTCTGTATATGCTATCTTTTGTTTCGTTCCCACATAAATCCGGATCAGTGGTATCAGAGCGGTCTGCTCTTTGATTGTTTCTCGGTGCATGTCCCCGACGAGGTCAGGATACAGAGAGTTGGGTCTCGAACTAGTTTCACTTGGGGAAGACCACTCTCGCCGCCCCAAACGGCCTCCCATGGCGGAAGAAAAGAGAGACGACGGAGCAGTAGATCCTATCAAGTTGTTGCTCGAGGAAGCCCTCGCGCGACAGAGGAACGAGATGATGGATAATTTCGCCCAAATCCTTCAACGCATGCCAACAGCGGCAAATGCACCCTCAACGAGCAGCCATTTCGGAGATACGACTCCCTTCAAGGTACAAGTTAATTTTGATATCCCTTTATTTGAAGGCCAAATCGATGCCGATGCTCTAGATAAATGGTTGAATCTACTAGAAGGGTATTTCTCTGTCCACAAATTTTCCGACAGGGAAAAGATCATCTTTGCGCTCCTTAAGGCCGTCCCCCATGTCAAAAATTGGTGGGAAACTTATTGTGAGCAAAACTCGTCAGACGAGTCTGGATTGTTTGAATATTCCAATCCCACTTGGGCCTCTTTTATAGATGCCGTCAAGGAACAATATTACCCTGTTGGAAACTATGATGACCAGTACACAAAATGGACCATTCTGCATCAAGAGAGGGACCAAACGGTGTCAGAGTACACCAACAAATTCCATACCTTGCGCACAAAGCTAGGTATCAAGGACTCCGAGCGGCACCTAGTACTGAAATATCGCAGTGGCCTACACCGGTACATCCGAACAGAGATGGATTTCCTGGAAATCTCTTCACTCGGATCCGCCTATCGATATGCTGTCAAAATTGAGCAGAAATTTCAGCAAAAGAACAAGCGTGACTTCGGACCTGCACAGAAGCAGGGCAAGGGAAACTCTGGCTCGGAGAGCACGGGGCAGGAAAAGGACAACCAGTCTCAACCACAGGCGAAGAAGGGTAAAGAAAAGACAAAGAAGGACACCGGGAAGTGGTGCGAGTTCCACAAAAGCCCTTGGCACAACACTGATGATTGTCGCTCAAAACAGTCATTGGTGGCTGAGATCAAAGCTTCAGAATCATATCCCAGTTTCGATTCTGACTCGGAACCTAATTTCACAGCCGCGCGAAAAGGGAAGCAGATCATTGATGCAGAACCCAGTGCCGTTGTTGCCACCACACAGATTCAACCAGAGGAACCTAAAGAGTCGGAGGCAGAGGAGCGCCTTTTCCACTCACAGATGTGGGTGAAGGGAATTCCCCTACACTTTGTTGTGGACAGCGGCAGCCAGAAGAACCTGATCTCAGAAGAAGTCATCAAGATATTGGAGCTACCAATAACACCACATCCACAACCATACACCATTGGATGGCTAAGCCAAGGACGAAGGATCCGCGTCAGTCACCAATGTCGCCTACCATATGGCATCAAGCCCTTCAAAGATGAGGTATTATGTGATGTGGCCCCACTCGAAGTATGTGATGTTCTCTTAGGACAGCCATATATGTGGAAGCGTCATGCTGTATATGAATCCCGACCTCGCAGTGTCATTGTCACTTTGGGAGGACAACTCTATCGGATACCAGAGACAGTTTCACCTACCCCAACCAAGCAGGGAAGGAAGATAATCTCCCACACTGGGAAATTTTCCTTATTCGCAATTGCCACTAAAGGTGTACATCATATCGCAGAGACATCCACAACCTCTGCAGATTATCCTTCTACTCAGCAGAAACAAGAAGAACACAAATTCAGTGCCGCATCGCCTATTCGGGTACCTCTACAGTGCAAGGCCACGCATTCAAGGCACCCCTCCAAAAAGAAACCATCCACACCGGTGCATACCAAGGATACCACAACAACCAAAACTGTTGAACAGCTCCAGCGCATCCATCAACAACAATTACAGCCCTCTGAAGATGTCAAAGTAAGGCAACCTTTCCACTTCAGCAAATGTCGCACCAAGAGCTCAATTCGACACACAGCTCGACATATGATAAGGGATTTAACGCAATGGAGACCATTGCTTCCTAAGGAGGGAGGATTGATCCAGGTGGATATCGGTGGCGGCCCACCTCTTCCAACTGGCTCAAAACAGTCTTCTGGCAATTTTGGTAAATTACTATTTTTAGCAGTTTTTCGGGTCCTGAACTTCCGGAGCCATTTTGAGGCCCTAAACGACACTTTTTGGCGATTTGGGGGACGAAATGGATGCCTCTGGCACGCATTTGCGGCCACTCGAAAGTTGTAAATCTCGGATAGACCTTTCCAACGGGCCACCGAGCGCCCCAAACGGAGATCGTATGCAAAAGTTATGACCCCAGGAAGTTGACTGTTCAACTAACCACCTTGGGGCCGCAAACTCTATGACGGTTCATCTTCTAGGGTTAGGTTTTTGGATGTTTGGGATTCTTTCCCTCGTGCTTATGATAAATAGGCCCTTTCAGCCTCTCTTTGTATTCATCTTGGCACGAATTAGCATAGCGGCCACATCTCTTCTCAGAGATAGCTACCACCATTCCAGCTATTGTATTTTACAGTCTGTTCTATTTCCGCTATTTAATAGAATATGTGTTTACTGTATCACTGTGTTATTTGCCACATATCTCTGTGTATGATTCTGTATATGCTATCTTTTGTTTCGTTCCCACATAAATCCGGATCAGTGGTATCAGAGCGGTCTGCTCTTTGATTGTTTCTCGGTGCATGTCCCCGACGAGGTCAGGATACAGAGAGTTGGGTCTCGAACTAGTTTCACTTGGGGAAGACCACTCTCGCCGCCCCAAACGGCCTCCCATGGCGGAAGAAAAGAGAGATGACGGAGCAGTAGATCCTATCAAGTTGTTGCTCGAGGAAGCCCTCGCGCGACAGAGGAACGAGATGATGGATAATTTCGCCCAAATCCTTCAACGCATGCCAACAGCGGCAAATGCACCCTCAACGAGCAGCCATTTCGGAGATACGACTCCCTTCAAGGTACAAGTTAATTTTGATATCCCTTTATTTGAAGGCCAAATCGATGCCGATGCTCTAGATAAATGGTTGAATCTACTAGAAGGGTATTTCTCTGTCCACAAATTTTCCGACAGGGAAAAGATCATCTTTGCGCTCCTTAAGGCCGTCCCCCATGTCAAAAATTGGTGGGAAACTTATTGTGAGCAAAACTCGTCAGACGAGTCTGGATTGTTTGAATATTCCAATCCCACTTGGGCCTCTTTTATAGATGCCGTCAAGGAACAATATTACCCTGTTGGAAACTATGATGACCAGTACACAAAATGGACCATTCTGCATCAAGAGAGGGACCAAACGGTGTCAGAGTACACCAACAAATTCCATACCTTGCGCACAAAGCTAGGTATCAAGGACTCCGAGCGGCACCTAGTACTGAAATATCGCAGTGGCCTACACCGGTACATCCGAACAGAGATGGATTTCCTGGAAATCTCTTCACTCGGATCCGCCTATCGATATGCTGTCAAAATTGAGCAGAAATTTCAGCAAAAGAACAAGCGTGACTTCGGACCTGCACAGAAGCAGGGCAAGGGAAACTCTGGCTCGGAGAGCACGGGGCAGGAAAAGGACAACCAGTCTCAACCACAGGCGAAGAAGGGTAAAGAAAAGACAAAGAAGGGACACCGGGAAGTGGTGTGCGAGTTCCACAAAAGCCCTTGGCACAACACTGATGATTGTCGCTCAAAACAGTCATTGGTGGCTGAGATCAAAGCTTCAGAATCATATCCCAGTTTCGATTCTGACTCGGAACCTAATTTCACAGCCGCGCGAAAAGGGAAGCAGATCATTGATGCAGAACCCAGTGCCGTTGTTGCCACCACACAGATTCAACCAGAGGAACCTAAAGAGTCGGAGGCAGAGGGAGCGCCTTTTCCACTCACAGATGTGGGGTGAAGGGAATTCCCCCTACACTTTGTTGTGGACAGCGGCAGCCAGAAGAACCTGATCTCAGAAGAAGTCATCAAGATATTGGAGCTACCAATAACACCACATCCACAACCATACACCATTGGATGGCTAAGCCAAGGACGAAGGATCCGCGTCAGTCACCAATGTCGCCTACCATATGGCATCAAGCCCTTCAAAGATGAGGTATTATGTGATGTGGGCCCCACTCGAAGTATGTGATGTTCTCTTAAGGACAGCCATATATGTGGAAGCGTCATGCTGTATATGAATCCCGACCTCGCAGTGTCATTGTCACTTTGGGAGGACAACTCTATCGGATACCAGAGACAGTTTCACCTACCCCAACCAAGCAGGGAAGGAAGATAATCTCCCACACTGGGAAATTTTCCTTATTCGCAATTGCCACTAAAGGTGTACATCATATCGCAGAGACATCCACAACCTCTGCAGATTATCCTTCTACTCAGCAGAAACAAGAAGAACACAAATTCAGTGCCGCATCGCCTATTCGGGTACCTCTACAGTGCAAGGCCACGCATTCAAGGCACCCCTCCAAAAAGAAACCATCCACACCGGTGCATACCAAGGATACCACAACAACCAAAACTGTTGAACAGCTCCAGCGCATCCATCAACAACAATTACAGCCCTCTGAAGATGTCAAAGTAAGGCAACCTTTCCACTTCAGCAAATGTCGCACCAAGAGCTCAATTCGACACACAGCTCGACATATGATAAGGGATTTAACGCAATGGAGACCATTGCTTCCTAAGGAGGGAGGATTGATCCAGGTGGATATCGGTGGCGGCCCACCTCTTCCAACTGGCTCAAAACAGTCTTCTGGCAATTTTGGTAAATTACTATTTTTAGCAGTTTTTCGGGTCCTGAACTTCCGGAGCCATTTGAGGCCCTAAACGACACTTTTTGGCGATTTGGGGGGACCAAATGGATGCCTCCGGCACGCATTTGGGCCCAGTCGAAAGTTGTAAATCTCGGATAGACCTTTCCAACGGGCCACCGAGCGCCCCAAACGGAGATCGTATGCAAAAGTTATGACCCCAGGAAGTTGACTGTTCAACTAACCACCTTGGGGCCGCAAACTCTATGACGGTTCATCTTCTAGGGTTAGGTTTTTGGATGTTTGGGATTCTTTCCCTCCTGCTTATGATAAATAGGCCCTTTCGGCCTCTCTTTGTATTCATCTTGGCACGAATGAGCATAGCGGCCACATCTCTTCTCAGAGATAGCTACCACCATTCCAGCTATTGTATTTTACAGTCTGTTCTATTTCCGCTATTTAATAGAATATGTGTTTACTGTATCACTGTGTTATTTGCCACATATCTCTGTGTATGATTCTGTATATGCTATCTTTTGTTTCGTTCCCACATAAATCCGGATCAGTGGTATCAGAGCAGTCTGCTCTTTGATTGTTTCTCGGTGCATGTCCCCCGACGAGGTCAGGATACAGAGAGTTGGGTCTCGAACTAGTTTCACTTGGGGAAGACCACTCTCGCCGCCCCAAACGGCCTCCCATGGCGGAAGAAAAGAGAGACGACGGAGCAGTAGATCCTATCAAGTTGTTGCTCGAGGAAGCCCTCGCGCGACAGAGGAACGAGATGATGGATAATTTCGCCCAAATCCTTCAACGCATGCCAACAGCGGCAAATGCACCCTCCACGAGCAGCCATTTCGGAGATACGACTCCCTTCAAGGTACAAGTTAATTTTGATATCCCTTTATTTGAAGGCCAAATCGATGCCGATGCTCTAGATAAATGGTTTGAATCTACTAGAAGGGTATTTCTCTGTCCACAAATTTTCCGACAGGGAAAAGATCATCTTTGCGCTCCTTAAGGCCGTCCCCCATGTCAAAAATTGGTGGGAAACTTATTGTGAGCAAAACTCGTCAGACGAGTCTGGATTGTTTGAATATTCCAATCCCACTTGGGACTCTTTTATAGATGCCGTCAAGGAACAATATTACCCTGTTGGAAACTATGATGACCATTACACAAAATGGACCATTCTGCATCAAGAGAGGGACCAAACGGTGTCAGAGTACACCAACAAATTCCATACCTTACGCACAAAGCTAGGTATCAAGGACTCCGAGCGGCACCTAGTACTGAAATATCGCAGTGGCCTACACCGGTACATCCGAACAGAGATGGATTTCCTGGAAATCTCTTCACTCGGATCCGCCTATCGATATGCTGTCAAAATTGAGCAGAAATTTCAGCAAAAGAACAAGCGTGACTTCGGACCTGCACAGAAGCAGGGCAAGGGAAACTCTGGCTCGGAGAGCACGGGGCAGGAAAATGACAACCAGTCTCAACCACAGGCGAAGAAGGGTAAAGAAAAGACAAAGAAGGACACCGGGAAGTGGTGCGAGTTCCACAAAAGCCCTTGGCACAACACTGATGATTGTCGCTCAAAACAGTCATTGGTGGCTGAGATCAAAGCTTCAGAATCAGATCCCAGTTTCGATTCTGACTCGGAACCTAATTTCACAGCCGCGCGAAAAGGGAAGCAGATCATTGATGCAGAACCCAGTGCCGTTGTTGCCACCACACAGATTCAACCAGAGGAACCTAAAGAGTCGGAGGCAGAGGAGCGCCTTTTCCACTCACAGATGTGGGTGAAGGGAATTCCCCTACACTTTGTTGTGGACAGCGGCAGCCAGAAGAACCTGATCTCAGAAGAAGTCATCAAGATATTGGAGCTACCAATAACACCACATCCACAACCATACACCATTGGATGGCTAAGCCAAGGACGAAGGATCCGCGTCAGTCACCAATGTCGCCTACCATATGGCATCAAGCCCTTCAAAGATGAGGTATTATGTGATGTGGCCCCACTCGAAGTATGTGATGTTCTCTTAGGACAGCCATATATGTGGAAGCGTCATGCTGTATATGAATCCCGACCTCGCAGTGTCATTGTCACTTTGGGAGGACAACTCTATCGGATACCAGAGACAGTTTCACCTACCCCAACCAAGCAGGGAAGGAAGATAATCTCCCACACTGGGAAATTTTCCTTATTCGCAATTGCCACTAAAGGTGTACATCATATCGCAGAGACATCCACAACCTCTGCAGATTATCCTTCTACTCAGCAGAAACAAGAAGAACACAAATTCAGTGTCGCATCGCCTATTCGGGTACCTCTACAGTGCAAGGCCACGCATTCAAGCCACCCCTCCAAAAAGAAACCATCCACACCGGTGCATACCAAGGATACCACAACAACCAAAACTGTTGAACAGCTCCAGCGCATCCATCAACAACAATTACAGCCCTCTGAAGATGTCAAAGTAAGGCAACCTTTCCACTTCAGCAAATGTCGCACCAAGAGCTCAATTCGACACACAGCTCGACATATGATAAGGGATTTAACGCAATGGAGACCATTGCTTCCTAAGGAGGGAGGATTGATCCAGGTGGATATCGGTGGCGGCCCACCTCTTCCAACTGGCTCAAAACAGTCTTCTGGCAATTTTGGTAAATTACTATTTTTAGCAGTTTTTCGGGTCCTGAACTTCCGGAGCCATTTTGAGGCCCTAAACGACACTTCTTGGCGATTTGGAAAACCAAATGGATGCCTCCGGCACGCATTTGGGCCCATTCGAAAGTTGTAAATCTCGGATAGACCTTTCCAACGGGCCACCGAGCGCCCCAAACGGAGATCGTATGCAAAAGTTATGACCCCAGGAAGTTGACTG
This sequence comes from Larix kaempferi, assembly GCA_027924585.1. Lineage (NCBI taxonomy): Eukaryota > Viridiplantae > Streptophyta > Pinopsida > Pinales > Pinaceae > Larix > Larix kaempferi. The sequence goes on along the minus strand of BSBM01001229.1, from coordinate 5,535,192 downwards.
TTCAACTAACCACCTTGGGGGCCGCAAACTCTATGACGGTTCATCTTCTAGGGTTAGGTTTTTGGATGTTTGGGATTCTTTCCCTCGTGCTTATGATAAATAGGCCCTTTCGGCCTCTCTTTGTATTCATCTTGGCACGAATGAGCATAGCGGCCACATCTCTTCTCAGAGATAGCTACCACCATTCCAGCTATTGTATTTTACAGTCTGTTCTATTTCCGCTATTTAATAGAATATGTGTTTACTGTATCACTGTGTTATTTGCCACATATCTCTGTGTATGATTCTGTATATGCTATCTTTTGTTTCGTTCCCACATAAATCCGGATCAGTGGTATCAGAGCGGTCTGCTCTTTGATTGTTTCTCGGTGCATGTCCCCGACGAGGTCAGGATACAGAGAGTTGGGTCTCGAACTAGTTTCACTTGGGGAAGACCACTCTCGCCGCCCCAAACGGCCTCCCATGGCGGAAGAAAAGAGAGACGACGGAGCAGTAGATCCTATCAAGTTGTTGCTCGAGGAAGCCCTCGCGCGACAGAGGAACGAGATGATGGATAATTTCGCCCAAATCCTTCAACGCATGCCAACAGCGGCAAATGCACCCTCAACGAGCAGCCATTTCGGAGATACGACTCCCTTCAAGGTACAAGTTAATTTTGATATCCCTTTATTTGAAGGCCAAATCGATGCCGATGCTCTAGATAAATGGTTGAATCTACTAGAAGGGTATTTCTCTGTCCACAAACTTTCCGACAGGGAAAAGATCATCTTTGCGCTCCTTAAGGCCGTCCCCCCATGTCAAAAATTGGTGGGAAACTTATTGTGAGCAAAACTCGTCAGACGAGTCTGGATTGTTTGAATATTCCAATCCCACTTGGGCCTCTTTTATAGATGCCGTCAAGGAACAATATTACCCTGTTGGAAACTATGATGACCAGTACACAAAATGGACCATTCTGCATCAAGAGAGGGACCAAACGGTGTCAGAGTACAGCAACAAATTCCATACCTTGCGCACAAAACTAGGTATCAAGGACTCCGAGCGGCACCTAGTACTGAAATATCGCAGTGGCCTACACCGGTACATCCGAACAGAGATGGATTTCCTGGAAATCTCTTCACTCGGATCCGCCTATCGATATGCTGTCAAAATTGAGCAGAAATTTCAGCAAAAGAACAAGCGTGACTTCGGACCTGCACAGAAGCAGGGCAAGGGAAACTCTGGCTCGGAGAGCACGGGGCAGGAAAAGGACAACCAGTCTCAACCACAGGCGAAGAAGGGTAAAGAAAAGACAAAGAAGGACACCGGGAAGTGGTGCGAGTTCCACAAAAGCCCTTGGCACAACACTGATGATTGTCGCTCAAAACAGTCATTGGTGGCTGAGATCAAAGCTTCAGGTTTCGATTCTGACTCGGAACCTAATTTCACAGCCGCGCGAAAAGGGAAGCAGATCATTGATGCAGAACCCAGTGCCGTTGTTGCCACCACACAGATTCAACCAGAGGAACCTAAAGAGTCGGAGGCAGAGGAGCGCCTTTTCCACTCACAGATGTGGGTGAAGGGAATTCCCCTACACTTTGTTGTGGACAGCGGCAGCCAGAAGAACCTGATCTCAGAAGAAGTCATCAAGATATTGGAGCTACCAATAACACCACATCCACAACCATACACCATTGGATGGCTAAGCCAAGGACGAAGGATCCGCGTCAGTCACCAATGTCGCCTACCATATGGCATCAAGCCCTTCAAAGATGAGGTATTATGTGATGTGGCCCCACTCGAAGTATGTGATGTTCTCTTAGGACAGCCATATATGTGGAAGCGTCATGCTGTATATGAATCCCGACCTCGCATTGTCATTGTCACTTTGGGAGGACAACTCTATCGGATACCAGAGACAGTTTCACCTACCCCAACCAAGCAGGGAAGGAAGATAATCTCCCACACTGGGAAATTTTCCTTATTCGCAATTGCCACTAAAGGTGTACATCATATCGCAGAGACATCCACAACTTCTGCAGATTATCCTTCTACTCAGCAGAAACAAGAAGAACACAAATTCAGTGCCGCATCGCCTATTCGGGTACCTCTACAGTGCAAGGCCACGCATTCAAGGCACCCCTCCAAAAAGAAACCATCCACACCGGTGCATACCAAGGATACCACAACAACCAAAACTGTTGAACAGCTCCAGCGCATCCATCAACAACAATTACAGCCCTCTGAAGATGTCAAAGTAAGGCAACCTTTCCACTTCAGCAAATGTCGCACCAAGAGCTCAATTCGACACACAGCTCGACATATGATAAGGGATTTAACGCAATGGAGACCATTGCTTCCTAAGGAGGGAGGATCGATCCAGGTGGATATCGGTGGCGGCCCACCTCTTCCAACTGGCTCAAAACAGTCTTCTGGCAATTTTGGTAAATTACTATTTTTAGCAGTTTTTCGGGTCCTGAACTTCTGGAGCCATTTTGAGGCCCTAAACGACACTTTTTGGCGATTTGGGGCACCAAATTGTTGCCTCCAGCACGCATTTGTTCCCATGCGAAAGTTGTAAATCTCGGATAGACCTTTCCAACGGGCCACCGAGCGCCCCAAACGGAGATCGTATGCAAAAGTTATGACCCCAGGAAGTTGACTGTTCAACTAACCACCTTGGGGCCGCAAACTCTATGACGGTTCATCTTCTAGGGTTAGGTTTTTGGATGTTTGGGATTCTTTCCCTCCTGCTTATGATAAATAGGCCCTTTCAGCCTCTCTTTGTATTCATCTTGGCACGAATGAGCATAGCGGCCACATCTCTTCTCAGAGATAGCTACCACCATTCCAGCTATTGTATTTTACAGTCTGTTCTATTTCCGCTATTTAATAGAATATGTGTTTACTGTATCACTGTGTTATTTGCCACATATCTCTGTGTATGATTCTGTATATGCTATCTTTTGTTTTGTTCCCACATAAATCCGGATCAGTGGTATCAGAGCGGTCTTCTCTTTGATTGTTTCTCGGTGCATGTCCCCGACGAGGTCAGGATACAGAGAGTTGGGTCTCGAACTAGTTTCACTTGGGGAAGACCACTCTCGCCGCCCCAAACGGCCTCCCATGGCGGAAGAAGAGAGAGACGACGGAGCAGTAGATCCTATCAAGTTGTTGCTCGAGGAAGCCCTCGCGCGACAGAGGAACGAGATGATGGATAATTTCGCCCAAATCCTTCAACGCATGCCAACAGCGGCAAATGCACCCTCAACGAGCAGCCATTTCGGAGATACGACTCCCTTCAAGGTACAAGTTAATTTTGATATCCCTTTATTTGAAGGCCAAATCGATGCCGATGCTCTAGATAAATGGTTGGATCTACTAGAAGGGTATTTCTCTGTCCACAAACTTTCCGACAGGGAAAAGATCATCTTTGCGCTCCTTAAGGCCGTCCCCCATGTCAAAAATTGGTGGGAAACTTATTGTGAGCAAAACTCGTCAGACGAGTCTGGATTGTTTGAATATTCCAATCCCACTTGGGCCTCTTTTATAGATGCCGTCAAGGAACAATATTACCCTGTTGGAAACTATGATGACCAGTACACAAAATGGACCATTCTGCATCAAGAGAGGGACCAAACGGTGTCAGAGTACACCAACAAATTCCATACCTTGCGCACAAAGCTAGGTATCAAGGACTCCGAGCGGCACCTAGTACTGAAATATCGCAGTGGCCTACACCGGTACATCCGAACAGAGATGGATTTCCTGGAAATCTCTTCACTCGGATCTGCCTATCGATATGCTGTCAAAATTGAGCAGAAATTTCAGCAAAAGAACAAGCGTGACTTCGGACCTGCACAGAAGCAGGGCAAGGGAAACTCTGGCTCGGAGAGCACGGGGCAGGAAAAGGACAACCAGTCTCAACCACAGGCGAAGAAGGGTAAAGAAAAGACAAAGAAGGACACCGGGAAGTGGTGCGAGTTCCACAAAAGCCCTTGGCACAACACTGATGATTGTCGCTCAAAACAGTCATTGGTGGCTGAGATCAAAGCTTCAGAATCAGATCCCAGTTTCGATTCTGACTCGGACCCTAATTTCACAGCCGCGCGAAAAGGGAAGCAGATCATTGATGCAGAACCCAGTGCCGTTGTTGCCACCACACAGATTCAACCAGAGGAACCTAAAGAGTCGGAGGCAGAGGAGCGCCTTTTCCACTCACAGATGTGGGTGAAGGGAATTCCCCTACACTTTGTTGTGGACAGCGGCAGCCAGAAGAACCTGATCTCAGAAGAAGTCATCAAGATATTGGAGCTACCAATAACACCACATCCACAACCATACACCATTGGATGGCTAAGCCAAGGACGAAGGATCCGCGTCAGTCACCAATGTCGCCTACCATATGGCATCAAGCCCTTCAAAGATGAGGTATTATGTGATGTGGCCCCACTCGAAGTATGTGATGTTCTCTTAGGACAGCCATATATGTGGAAGCGTCATGCTGTATATGAATCCCGACCTCGCAGTGTCATTGTCACTTTGGGAGGACAACTCTATCGGATACCAGAGACAGTTTCACCTACCCCAACCAAGCAGGGAAGGAAGATAATCTCCCACACTGGGAAATTTTCCTTATTCGCAATTGCCACTAAAGGTGTAAATCATATCGCAGAGACATCCACAACCTCTGCAGATTATCCTTCTACTCAGCAGAAACAAGAAGAACACAAATTCAGTGCCGCATCGCCTATTCGGGTACCTCTACAGTGCCAGGCCACGCATTCAAGGCACCCCTCCAAAAAGAAACCATCCACACCGGTGCATACCAAGGATACCACAACAACCAAAACTGTTGAACAGCTCCAGCGCATCCATCAACAACAATTACAGCCCTCTGAAGATGTCAAAGTAAGGCAACCTTTCCACTTCAGCAAATGTCGCACCAAGAGCTCAATTCGACACACAGCTCGACATATGATAAGGGATTTAACGCAATGGAGACCATTGCTTCCTAAGGAGGGAGGATTGATCCAGGTGGATATCGGTGGCGGCCCACCTCTTCCAACTGGCTCAAAACAGTCTTCTGGCAATTTTGGTAAATTACTATTTTTAGCAGTTTTTCGGGTCCTGAACTTCCGGAGCCATTTTGAGGCCCCAAAACGACACTTTTTGGCGATTTGGGGGACCAAATGGTTGCCTCCGGCACGCATTTGGGCCCATTCGAAAGTTGTAAATCTCGGATAGACCTTTCCAACGGGCCACCGAGCGCCCCAAACGGAGATCGTATGCAAAAGTTATGACCCCAGGAAGTTGACTGTTCAACTAACCACCTTGGGGCCGCAAACTCTATGACGGTTCATCTTCTAGGGTTAGGTTTTTGGATGTTTGGGATTCTTTCCCTCATGCTTATGATAAATAGGCCCTTTCGGCCTCTCTTTGTATTCATCTTGGCACGAATGAGCATAGCGGCCACATCTCTTCTCAGAGATAGCTACCACCATTCCAGCTATTGTATTTTACAGTCTGTTCTATTTCCGCTATTTAATAGAATATGTGTTTACTGTATCACTGTGTTATTTGCCACATATCTCTGTGTATGATTCTGTATATGCTATCTTTTGTTTCGTTCCCACATAAATCCGGATCAGTGGTATCAGAGCGGTCTGCTCTTTGATTGTTTCTCGGTGCATGTCCCCGACGAGGTCAGGATACAGAGAGTTGGGTCTCGAACTAGTTTCACTTGGGGAAGACCACTCTCGCCGCCCCAAACGGCCTCCCATGGCGGAAGAAAAGAGAGACGACGGAGCAGTAGATCCTATCAAGTTGTTGCTCGAGGAAGCCCTCGCGCGACAGAGGAACGAGATGATGGATAATTTCGCCCAAATCCTTCAACGCATGCCAACAGCGGCAAATGCACCCTCAACGAGCAGCCATTTCGGAGATACGACTCCCTTCAAGGTACAAGTTAATTTTGATATCCCTTTATTTGAAGGCCAAATCGATGCCGATGCTCTAGATAAATGGTTGAATCTACTAGAAGGGTATTTCTCTGTCCCAAACTTTCCGACAGGGAAAAGATCATCTTTGCGCTCCTTAAGGCCGTCCCCCATGTCAAAAATTGGTGGGAAACTTATTGTGAGCAAAACTCGTCAGACGAGTCTGGATTGTTTGAATATTCCAATCCCACTTGGGCCTCTTTTATAGATGCCGTCAAGGAACAATATTACCCTGTTGGAAACTATGATGACCAGTACACAAAATGGACCATTCTGCATCAAGAGAGGGACCAAACGGTGTCAGAGTACACCAACAAATTCCATACCTTGCGCACAAAGCTAGGTATCAAGGACTCCGAGCGGCACCTAGTACTGAAATATCGCAGTGGCCTACACCGGTACATCCGAACAGAGATGGATTTCCTGGAAATCTCTTCACTCGGATCCGCCTATCGATATGCTGTCAAAATTGAGCAGAAATTTCAGCAAAAGAACAAGCGTGACTTCGGACCTGCACAGAAGCAGGGCAAGGGAAACTCTGGCTCGGAGAGCACGGGGCAGGAAAAGGACAACCAGTCTCAACCACAGGCGAAGAAGGGTAAAGAAAAGACAAAGAAGGACACCGGGAAGTGGTGCGAGTTCCACAAAAGCCCTTGGCACAACACTGATGATTGTCGCTCAAAACAGTCATTGGTGGCTGAGATCAAAGCTTCAGAATCAGATCCCAGTTTCGATTCTGACTCGGAACCTAATTTCACAGCCGCGCGAAAAGGGAAGCAGATCATTGATGCAGAACCCAGTGCCGTTGTTGCCACCACACAGATTCAACCAGAGGAACCTATAGAGTCGGAGGCAGAGGAGCGCCTTTTCCACTCACAGATGTGGGTGAAGGGAATTCCCCTACATTTTGTTGTGGACAGCGGCAGCCAGAAGAACCTGATCTCAGAAGAAGTCATCAAGATATTGGAGCTACCAATAACACCACATCCACAACCATACACCATTGGATGGCTAAGCCAGGGACGAAGGATCCGCGTCAGTCACCAATGTCGCCTACCATATGGCATCAAGCCCTTCAAAGATGAGGTATTATGTGATGTGGCCCCACTCGAAGTATGTGATGTTCTCTTAGGACAGCCATATATGTGGAAGCGTCATGCTGTATATGAATCCCGACCTCGCAGTGTCATTGTCACTTTGGGAGGACAACTCTATCGGATACCAGAGACAGTTTCACCTACCCCAACCAAGCAGGGAAGGAAGATAATCTCCCACACTGGGAAATTTTCCTTATTCGCAATTGCCACTAAAGGTGTACATCATATCGCAGAGACATCCACAACCTCTGCAGATTATCCTTCTACTCAGCAGAAACAAGAAGAACACAAATTCAGTGCCGCATCGCCTATTCGGGTACCTCTACAGTGCAAGGCCACGCATTCAAGGCACCCCTCCAGAAAGAAACCATCCACACCGGTGCATACCAAGGATACCACAACAACCAAAACTGTTGAACAGCTCCAGCGCATCCATCAACAACAATTACAGCCCTCTGAAGATGTCAAAGTAAGGCAACCTTTCCACTTCAGCAAATGTCGCACCAAGAGCTCAATTCGACACACAGCTCGACATATGATAAGGGATTTAACGCAATGGAGACCATTGCTTCCTAAGGAGGGAGGATTGATCCAGGTGGATATCGGTGGCGGCCCACCTCTTCCAACTGGCTCAAAACAGTCTTCTGGCAATTTTGGTAAATTACTATTTTTAGCAGTTTTTCGGGTCCTGAACTTCCGGAGCCATTTTGAGGCCCTAAACGACACTTTTTGGCGATTTGGGGGACCAAATGGTTGCTTCCGTCACGCACTTGGGCCCACTCGAAAGTTGTAAATCTCGGATAGACCTTTCCAACGGGCCACCGAGCGCCCCAAACGGAGATCGTATGCAAAAGTTATGACCCCAGGAAGTTGACTGTTCAACTAACCACCTTGGGGCCGCAAACTCTATGACGGTTCATCTTCTAGGGTTAGGTTTTTGGATGTTTGGGATTCTTTCCCTCATGCTTATGATAAATAGGCCCTTTCGGCCTCTCTTTGTATTCATCTTGGCACGAATGAGCATAGCGGCCACATCTCTTCTCAGAGATAGCTACCACCATTCCAGCTATTGTATTTTACAGTCTGTTCTATTTCCGCTATTTAATAGAATATGTGTTTACTGTATCACTGTGTTATTTGCCACATATCTCTGTGTATGATTCTGTATATGCTATCTTTTGTTTCGTTCCCACATAAATCCAGATCAGTGGTATCAGAGCGGTCTGCTCTTTGATTGTTTCTCGGTGCATGTCCCCGACGAGGTCAGGATACAGAGAGTTGGGTCTCGAACTAGTTTCACTTAGGGAAAACAACTCTCGCCGCCCCAAACGGCCTCCCATGGCGGAAGAAAAGAGAGACGACGGAGCAGTAGATCCTATCAAGTTGTTGCTCGAGGAAGCCCTCGCGCGACAGAGGAACGAGATGATGGATAATTTCGCCCAAATCCTTCAACGCATGCCAACAGCGGCAAATGCACCCTCAACGAGCAGCCATTTCGGAGATACGACTCCCTTCAAGGTACAAGTTAATTTTGATATCCCTTTATTTGAAGGCCAAATCGATGCCGATGCTCTAGATAAATGGTTGAATCTACTAGAAGGGTATTTCTCTGTCCACAAATTTTCCGACAGGGAAAAGATCATCTTTGCGCTCCTTAAGGCCGTCCCCCATGTCAAAAATTGGTGGGAAACTTATTGTGAGCAAAACTCGTCAGACGAGTCTGGATTGTTTGAATATTCCAATCCCACTTGGGCCTCTTTTATAGATGCCGTCAAGGAACAATATTACCCTGTTGGAAACTATGATGTCCAGTACACAAAATGGACCATTCTGCATCAAGAGAGGGACCAAACGGTGTCAGAGTACACCAACAAATTCCATACCTTGCGCACAAAGCTAGGTATCAAGGACTCCGAGCGGCACCTAGTACTGAAATATCGCAGTGGCCTACACCGGTACATCCGAACAGAGATGGATTTCCTGGAAATCTCTTCACTCGGATCCGCCTATCGATATGCTGTCAAAATTGAGCAGAAATTTCAGCAAAAGAACAAGCGTGACTTCGGACCTGCACAGAAGCAGGGCAAGGGAAACTCTGGCTCGGAGAGCACGGGGCAGGAAAAGGACAACCAGTCTCAACCACAGGCGAAGAAGGGTAAAGAAAAGACAAAGAAGGACACCGGGAAGTGGTGCGAGTTCCACAAAAGCCCTTGGCACAACACTGATGATTGTCGCTCAAAACAGTCATTGGTGGCTGATATCAAAGCTTCAGAATCAGATCCCAGTTTCGATTCTGACTCGGAACCTAATTTCACAGCCGCGCGAAAAGGGAAGCAGATCATTGATGCAGAACCCAGTGCCGTTGTTGCCACCACACAGATTCAACCAGAGGAACCTAAAGAGTCGGAGGCAGAGGAGCGCCTTTTCCACTCACAGATGTGGGTGAAGGGAATTCCCCTACACTTTGTTGTGGACAGCGGCAGCCAGAAGAACCTGATCTCAGAAGAAGTCATCAAGATATTGGAGCTACCAATAACACCACATCCACAACCATACACCATTGGATGGCTAAGCCAGGGACGAAGGATCCGCGTCAGTCACCAATGTCGCCTACCATATGGCATCAAGCCCTTCAAAGATGAGGTATTATGTGATGTGGCCCCACTCGAAGTATGTGATGTTCTCTTAGGATAGCCATATATGTGGAAGCGTCATGCTGTATATGAATCCCGACCTCGCAGTGTCATTGTCACTTTGGGAGGACAACTCTATCGGATACCAGAGACAGTTTCACCTACCCCAACCAAGCAGGGAAGGAAGATAATCTCCCACACTGGGAAATTTTCCTTATTCGCAATTGCCACTAAAGGTGTACATCATATCGCAGAGACATCCACAACCTCTGCAGATTATCCTTCTACTCAGCAGAAACAAGAAGAACACAAATTCAGTGCCGCATCGCCTATTCGGGTACCTCTACAGTGCAAGGCCACGCATTCAAGGCACCCCTCCAGAAAGAAACCATCCACACCGGTGCATACCAAGGATACCACAACAACCAAAACTGTTGAACAGCTCCAGCGCATCCATCAACAACAATTACAGCCCTCTGAAGATGTCAAAGTAAGGCAACCTTTCCACTTCAGCAAATGTCGCACCAAGAGCTCAATTCGACACACAGCTCGACATATGATAAGGGATTTAACGCAATGGAGACCATTGCTTCCTAAGGAGGGAGGATTGATCCAGGTGGATATCGGTGGCGGCCCACCTCTTCCAACTGGCTCAAAACAGTCTTCTGGCAATTTTGGTAAATTACTATTTTTAGCAGTTTTTCGGGTCCTGAACTTTCGGAGCCATTTTGAGGCCCTAAACGACACTTTTTGGCGATTTGGGGGACCAAATGGTTGCTTCCGGCACGCATTTGGGCCCATTCGAAAGTTGTAAATCTCGGATAGACCTTTCCAACGGGCCACCGAGCGCCCCAAACGGAGATCGTATGCAAAAGTTATGACCCCGGGAAGTTGACTGTTCAACTAACCACCTTGGGGCCGCAAACTCTATGACGGTTCATCTTCTAGGGTTAGGTTTTTGGATGTTTGGGATTCTTTCCCTCATGCTTATGATAAATAGGCCCTTTCGGCCTCTCTTTGTATTCATCTTGGCACGAATGAGCATAGCGGCCACATCTCTTCTCAGAGATAGCTACCACCATTCCAGCTATTGTATTTTACAGTCTGTTCTATTTCCGCTATTTAATAGAATATGTGTTTACTGTATCACTGTGTTATTTGCCACATATCTCTGTGTATGATTCTGTATATGCTATCTTTTGTTTCGTTCCCACATAAATCCGGATCAGTGGTATCAGAGCGGTCTGCTCTTTGATTGTTTCTCGGTGCATGTCCCCGACGAGGTCAGGATACAGAGAGTTGGGTCTCGAACTAGTTTCACTTGGGGAAGACCACTCTCGCCGCCCCAAACGGCCTCCCATGGCGGAAGAAAAGAGAGACGACGGAGCAGTAGATCCTATCAAGTTGTTGCTCGAGGAAGCCCTCGCGCGACAGAGGAACGAGATGATGGATAATTTCGCCCAAATCCTTCAACGCATGCCAACAGCGGCAAATGCACCCTCAACGAGCAGCCATTTCGGAGATACGACTCCCTTCAAAGTACAAGTTAATTTTGTTATCCCTTTATTTGAAGGCCAAATCGATGCCGATGCTCTAGATAAATGGTTGAATCTACTAGAAGGGTATTTCTCTGTCCACAAATTTTCCGACAGGGAAAAGATCATCTTTGCGCTCCTTAAGGCCGTCCCCCATGTCAAAAATTGGTGGGAAACTTATTGTGAGCAAAACTCGTCAGACGAGTCTGGATTGTTTGAATATTCCAATCCCACTTGGGCCTCTTTTATAGATGCCGTCAAGGAACAATATTACCCTGTTGGAAACTATGATGACCAGTACACAAAATGGACCATTCTGCATCAAGAGAGGGACCAAACGGTGTCAGAGTACAGCAACAAATTCCATACCTTGCGCACAAAGCTAGGTATCAAGGACTCCGAGCGGCACCTAGTACTGAAATATCGCAGTGGCCTACACCGGTACATCCGAACAGAGATGGATTTCCTGGAAATCTCTTCACTCGGATCCGCCTATCGATATGCTGTCAAAATTGAGCAGAAATTTCAGCAAAAGAACAAGCGTGACTTCGGACCTGCACAGAAGCAGGGCAAGGGAAACTCTGGCTCGGAGAGCACGGGGCAGGAAAAGGACAACCAGTCTCAACCACAGGCGAAGAAGGGTAAAGAAAAGACAAAGAAGGACACCGGGAAGTGGTGCGAGTTCCACAAAAGCCCTTGGCACAACACTGATGATTGTCGCTCAAAACAGTCATTGGTGGCTGATATAAAAGCTTCAGAATCAGATCCCAGTTTCGATTCTGACTCGGAACCTAATTTCACAGCCGCGCGAAAAGGGAAGCAGATCATTGATGCAGAACCTAGTGCCGTTGTTGCCACCACACAGATTCAACCAGAGGAACCTAAAGAGTCGGAGGCAGAGGAGCGCCTTTTCCACTCACAGATGTGGGTGAAGGGAATTCCCCTACACTTTGTTGTGGACAGCGGCAGCCAGAAGAACCTGATCTCAGAAGAAGTCATCAAGATATTGGAGCTACCAATAACACCACATCCACAACCATACACCATTGGATGGCTAAGCCAGGGATGAAGGATCCGCGTCAGTCACCAATGTCGCCTACCATATGGCATCAAGCACTTCAAAGATGAGGTATTATGTGATGTGGCCCCACTCGAAGTATGTGATGTTCTCTTAGGACAGCCATATATGTGGAAGCGTCATGCTGTATATGAATCCCGACCTCGCAGTGTCATTGTCACTTTGGGAGGACAACTCTATCGGATACCAGAGACAGTTTCACCTACCCCAACCAAGCAGGGAAGGAAGATAATCTCCCACACTGGGAAATTTTCCTTATTCGCAATTGCCACTAAAGGTGTACATCATATCGCAGAGACATCCACAACCTCTGCAGATTATCCTTCTACTCAGCAGAAACAAGAAGAACACAAATTCAGTGCCGCATCGCCTATTCGGGTACCTCTACAGTGCAAGGCCACGCATTCAAGGCACCCCTCCAGAAAGAAACCATCCACACCGGTGCATACCAAGGATACCACAACAACCAAAACTGTTGAACAGCTCCAGCGCATCCATCAACAACAATTACAGCCCTCTGAAGATGTCAAAGTAAGGCAACCTTTCCTCTTCAGCAAATGTCGCACCAAGAGCTCAATTCGACACACAGCTCGACATATGATAAGGGATTTAACGCAATGGAGACCATTGCTTCCTAAGGAGGGAGGATTGATCCAGGTGGATATCGGTGGCGGCCCACCTCTTCCAACTTGCTCAAAACAGTCTTCTGGCAATTTTGGTAAATTACTATTTTTAGCAGTTTTTCGGGTCCTGAACTTCCGGAGCCATTTTGAGACCCTAAACGACACTTTTTGGCGATTTGGGGGACCAAATGGTTGCCTCCAGCACGCATTTGGGCCCATCGAAAGTTGTAAATCTCGGATAGACCTTTCCAACGGGCCACCGAGCGCCCCAAACGGAGATCGTATGCAAAAGTTATGACCCCAGGAAGTTGACTGTTCAACTAACCACCTTGGGGCCGCAAACTCTATGACGGTTCATCTTCTAGGGTTAGGTTTTTGGATGTTTGGGATTCTTTCCCTCATGCTTATGATAAATAGGCCCTTTCGGCCTCTCTTTGTATTCATCTTGGCACGAATGAGCATAGCGGCCACATCTCTTCTCAGAGATAGCTACCACCATTCCAGCTATTGTATTTTACAGTCTGTTCTATTTCCGCTATTTAATAGAATATGTGTTTACTGTATCACTGTGTTATTTGCCACATATCTCTGTGTATGATTCTGTATATGCTATCTTTTGTTTCGTTCCCACATAAATCCGGATCAGTGGTATCAGAGCGGTCTGCTCTTTGATTGTTTCTCGGTGCATGTCCCCGACGAGGTCAGGATACAGAGAGTTGGGTCTCGAACTAGTTTCACTTGGGGAAGACCACTCTCGCCGCCCCAAACGGCCTCCCATGGCGGAAGAAAAGAGAGACGACGGAGCAGTAGATCCTATCAAGTTGTTGCTCGAGGAAGCCCTCGCGCGACAGAGGAACGAGATGATGGATAATTTCGCCCAAATCCTTCAACGCATGCCAACAGCGGCAAATGCACCCTCAACGAGCAGCCATTTCGGAGATACGACTCCCTTCAAGGTACAAGTTAATTTTGATATCCCTTTATTTGAAGGCCAAATCGATGTCGATGCTCTAGATAAATGGTTGAATCTACTAGAAGGGTATTTCTCTGTCCACAAATTTTCCGACAGGGAAAAGATCATCTTTGCGCTCCTTAAGGCCGTCCCCCATGTCAAAAATTGGTGGCAAACTTATTGTGAGCAAAACTCGTCAGACGAGTCTGGATTGTTTGAATATTCCAATCCCACTTGGGCCTCTTTTATAGATGCCGTCAAGGAACAATATTACCCTGTTGGAAACTATGATGACCAGTACACAAAATGGACCATTCTGCATCAAGAGAGGGACCAAACGGTGTCAGAGTACACCAACAAATTCCATACCTTGCGCACAAAGCTAGGTATCAAGGACTCCGAGCGGCACCTAGTACTGAAATATCGTAGTGGCCTACACCGGTACATCCGAACAGAGATGGATTTCCTGGAAATCTCTTCACTCGGATCCGCCTATCGATATGCTGTCAAAATTGAGCAGAAATTTCAGCAAAAGAACAAGCGTGACTTCGGACCTGCACAGAAGCAGGGCAAGGGAAACTCTGGCTCGGAGAGCACGGGGCAGGAAAAGGACAACCAGTCTCAACCACAGGCGAAGAAGGGTAAAGAAAAGACAAAGAAGGACACCGGGAAGTGGTGCGAGTTCCACAAAAGCCCTTGGCACAACACTGATGATTGTCGCTCAAAACAGTCATTGGTGGCTGAGATCAAAGCTTCAGAATCAGATCCCAGTTTCGATTCTGACTCGGAACCTAATTTCACAACCGCGCGAAAAGGGAAGCAGATCATTGATGCAGAACCCAGTGCCGTTGTTGCCACCACACAGATTCAACCAGAGGAACCTAAAGAGTCGGAGGCAGAGGAGCGCCTTTTCCACTCACAGATGTGGGTGAAGGGAATTCCCCTACACTTTGTTGTGGACAGCGGCAGCCAGAAGAACCTGATCTCAGAAGAAGTCATCAAGATATTGGAGCTACCAATAACACCACATCCACAACCATACACCATTGGATGGCTAAGCCAAGGACGAAGGATCCGCGTCAGTCACCAATGTCGCCTACCATATGGCATCAATCCCTTCAAAGATGAGGTATTATGTGATGTGGCCCCACTCGAAGTATGTGATGTTCTCTTAGGACAGCCATATATGTGGAAGCGTCATGCTGTATATGAATCCCGACCTCGCAGTGTCATTGTCACTTTGGGAGGACAACTCTATCGGATACCAGAGACAGTTTCACCTACCCCAACCAAGCAGGGAAGGAAGATAATCTCCCACACTGGGAAATTTTCCTTATTCGCAATTGCCACTAAAGGTGTACATCATATCGCAGAGACATCCACAACCTCTGCAGATTATCCTTCTACTCAGCAGAAACAAGAAGAACACAAATTCAGTGCCGCATCGCCTATTCGGGTACCTCTACAGTGCAAGGCCACGCATTCAAGGCACCCCTCCAAAAAGAAACCATCCACACCGGTGCATACCAAGGATACCACAACAACCAAAACTGTTGAACAGCTCCAGCGCATCCATCAACAACAATTACAGCCCTCTGAAGATGTCAAAGTAAGGCAACCTTTCCACTTCAGCAAATGTCGCACCAAGAGCTCAATTCGACACACAGCTCGACATATGATAAGGGATTTAACGCAATGGAGACCATTGCTTCCTAAGGAGGGAGGATTGATCCAGGTGGATATCGGTGGCAGCCCACCTCTTCCAACTGGCTCAAAACAGTCTTCTGGCAATTTTGGTAAATTACTATTTTTAGCAGTTTTTCGGGTCCTGAACTTCCGGAGCCATTTTGAGGCCCTAAACGACACTTTTTGGCGATTTGGGGGACCAAATGAATGCCTCCGGCACGCATTTGGGCCCAATCGAAAGTTGTAAATCTCGGATAGACCTTTCCAACGGGCCACCGAGCGCCCCAAACGGAGATCGTATGCAAAAGTTATGACCCCAGGAAGTTGACTGTTCAACTAACCACCTTGGGGCCGCAAACTCTATGATGGTTCATCTTCTAGGGTTAGGTTTTTGGATGTTTGGGATTCTTTCCCTCATGCTTATGATAAATAGGCCCTTTCGGCCTCTCTTTGTATTCATCTTGGCACGAATGAGCATAGCGGCCACATCTCTTCTCAGAGATAGCTACCACCATTCCAGCTATTGTATTTTACAGTCTGTTCTATTTCCGCTATTTAATAGAATATGTGTTTACTGTATCACTGTGTTATTTGCCACATATCTCTGTGTATGATTCTGTATATGCTATCTTTTGTTTCGTTCCCACATGAATCCGGATCAGTGGTATCAGAGCGGTCTGCTTTTTGATTGTTTCTCGGTGCATGTCCCCGACGAGGTCAGGATAAAGAGAGTTGGGTCTCGAACTAGTTTCACTTGGGGAAGACCACTCTCGCCGCCCCAAACGGCCTCCCATGGCGGAAGAAAAGAGAGACGACGGAGCAGTAGATCCTATCAAGTTGTTGCTCGAGGAAGCCCTCGCGCGACAGAGGAACGAGATGATGGATAATTTCGCCCAAATCCTTCAACGCATGCCAACAGCGGCAAATGCACCCTCAACGAGCAGCCATTTCGGAGATACGACTCCCTTCAAGGTACAAGTTAATTTTGATATCCCTTTATTTGAAGGCCAAATCGATGCCGATGCTCTAGATAAATGGTTGAATCTACTAGAAGGGTATTTCTCTGTCCACAAATTTTCCGACAGGGAAAAGATCATCTTTGCGCTCCTTAAGGCCGTCCCCCATGTCAAAAATTGGTGGGAAACTTATTGTGAGCAAAACTCGTCAGACGAGTCTGGATTGTTTGAATATTCCAATCCCACTTGGGCCTCTTTTATAGATGCCGTCAAGGAACAATATTACCCTGTTGGAAACTATGATGACCAGTACACAAAATGGACCATTCTGCATCAAGAGAGGGACCAAACGGTGTCAGAGTACACCAACAAATTCCATACCTTGCGCACAAAGCTAGGTATCAAGGACTCCGAGCGGCACCTAGTACTGAAATATCGCAGTGGCCTACACCGGTACATCCGAACAGAGATGGATTTCCTGGAAATCTCTTCACTCGGATCCGCCTATCGATATGCTGTCAAAATTGAGCAGAAATTTCAGCAAAAGAACAAGCGTGACTTCGGACCTGCACAGAAGCAGGGCAAGGGAAACTCTGGCTCGGAGAGCACGGGGCAGGAAAAGGACAACCAGTCTCAACCACAGGCGAAGAAGGGTAAAGAAAAGACAAAGAAGGACACCGGGAAGTGGTGCGAGTTCCACAAAAGCCCTTGGCACAACACTGATGATTGTCGCTCAAAACAGTCATTGGTGGCTGAGATCAAAGCTTCAGAATCAGATCCCAGTTTCGATTCTGACTCGGAACCTAATTTCACAGCCGCGCGAAAAGGGAAGCAGATCATTGATGCAGAACCCAGTGCCATTGTTGCCACCACACAGATTCAACCAGAGGAACCTAAAGAGTCGGAGGCAGAGGAGCGCCTTTTCCACTCACAGATGTGGGTGAAGGGAATTCCCCTACACTTTGTTGTGGACAGCGGCAGCCAGAAGAACCTGATCTCAGAAGAAGTCATCAAGATATTGGAGCTACCAATAACACCACATCCACAACCATACACCATTGGATGGCTAAGCCAAGGACGAAGGATCCGCGTCAGTCACCAATGTCGCCTACCATATGGCATCAAGCCCTTCAAAGATGAGGTATTATGTGATGTGGCCCCACTCGAAGTATGTGATGTTCTCTTAGGACAGCCATATATGTGGAAGCGTCATGCTGTATATGAATCCCGACCTCGCAGTGTCATTGTCACTTTGGGAGGACAACTCTATCGGATACCAGAGACAGTTTCACCTACCCCAACCAAGCAGGGAAGGAAGATAATCTCCCACACTGGGAAATTTTCCTTATTCGCAATTGCCACTAAAGGTGTACATCATATCGCAGAGACATCCACAACCTCTGCAGATTATCCTTCTACTCAGCAGAAACAAGAAGAACACAAATTCAGTGCCGCATCGCCTATTCGGGTACCTCTACAGTGCAAGGCCACGCATTCAAGGCACCCCTCCAAAAAGAAACCATCCACACCGGTGCATACCAAGGATACCACAACAACCAAAACTGTTGAACAGCTCCAGCGCATCCATCAACAACAATTACAGCCCTCTGAAGATGTCAAAGTAAGGCAACCTTTCCACTTCAGCAAATGTCGCACCAAGAGCTCAATTCGACACACAGCTCGACATATGATAAGGGATTTAACGCAATGGAGACCATTGCTTCCTAAGGAGGGAGGATTGATCCAGGTGGATATCGGTGGCGGCCCACCTCTTCCAACTGGCTCAAAACAGTCTTCTGGCAATTTTGGTAAATTACTATTTTTAGCAGTTTTTCGGGTCCTGAACTTCCGGAGCCATTTTGAGGCCCTAAACGACACTTTTTGGCGATTTGGGGGACCAAATGGTTGCCACCGGCACACGTTTGGGCCCAATCGAAAGTTGTAAATCTCGGATAGACCTTTCCAACGGGCCACCGAGCGCCCCAAACGGAGATCGTATGCAAAAGTTATGACCCCAGGAAGTTGACTGTTCAACTAACCACCTTGGGGCCGCAAACTCTATGACGGTTCATCTTCTAGGGTTAGGTTTTTGGATGTTTGGGATTCTTTCCCTCATGCTTATGATAAATAGGCCCTTTCGGCCTCTCTTTGTATTCATCTTGGCACGAATGAGCATAGCGGCCACATCTCTTCTCAGAGATAGCTACCACCATTCCAGCTATTGTATTTTACAGTCTGTTCTATTTTCGCTATTTAATAGAATATGTGTTTACTGTATCACTGTGTTATTTGCCACATATCTCTGTGTATGATTCTGTATATGCTATCTTTTGTTTCGTTCCCACATAAATCCGGATCAGTGGTATCAGAGCGGTCTGCTCTTTGATTGTTTCTCGGTGCATGTCCCCGACGAGGTCAGGATACAGAGAGTTGGGTCTCGAACTAGTTTCACTTGGGGAAGACCACTCTCGCCGCCCCAAACGGCCTCCCATGGCGGAAGAAAAGAGAGACGACGGAGCAGTAGATCCTATCAAGTTGTTGCTCGAGGAAGCCCTCGCGCGACAGAGGAACGAGATGATGGATAATTTCGCCCAAATCCTTCAACGCATGCCAACAGCGGCAAATGCACCCTCAACGAGCAGCCATTTCGGAGATACGACTCCCTTCAAGGTACAAGTTAATTTTGATATCCCTTTATTTGAAGGCCAAATCGATGCCGATGCTCTAGATAAATGGTTGAATCTACTAGAAGAGTATTTCTCTGTCCACAAATTTTCCGACAGGGAAAAGATCATCTTTGCGCTCCTTAAGGCCGTCCCCCATGTCAAAAATTGGTGGGAAACTTATTGTGAGCAAAACTCGTCAGACGAGTCTGGATTGTTTGAATATTCCAATCCCACTTGGGCCTCTTTTATAGATGCCGTCAAGGAACAATATTACCCTGTTGGAAACTATGATGACCAGTACACAAAATGGACCATTCTGCATCAAGAGAGGGACCAAACGGTGTCAGAGTACACCAACAAATTCCATACCTTACGCACAAAGCTAGGTATCAAGGACTCCGAGCGGCACCTAGTACTGAAATATCGCAGTGGCCTACACCGGTACATCCGAACAGAGATGGATTTCCTGGAAATCTCTTCACTCGGATCCGCCTATCGATATGCTGTCAAAATTGAGCAGAAATTTCAGCAACAGAAAAAGCGTGACTTCGGACCTGCACAGAAGCAGGGCAAGGGAAACTCTGGCTCGGAGAGCACGGGGCAGGAAAAGGACAACCAGTCTCAACCACAGGCGAAGAAGGGTAAAGAAAAGACAAAGAAGGACACCGGGAAGTGGTTCGAGTTCCACAAAAGCCCTTGGCACAACACTGATGATTGTCGCTCAAAACAGTCATTGGTGGCTGAGATCAAAGCTTCAGAATCAGATCCCAGTTTCGATTCTGACTCGGAACCTAATTTCACAGCCGCGCGAAAAGGGAAGCAGATCATTGATGCAGAACCCAGTGCCGTTGTTGCCACCACACAGATTCAACCAGAGGAACCTAAAGAGTCGGAGGCAGAGGAGCGCCTTTTCCACTCACAGATGTGGGTGAAGGGAATTCCCCTACACTTTGTTGTGGACAGCGGCAGCCAGAAGAACCTGATCTCAGAAGAAGTCATCAAGATATTGGAGCTACCAATAACACCACATCCACAACCATACACCATTGGATGGCTAAGCCAAGGACGAAGGATCCGCGTCAGTCACCAATGTCGCCTACCATATGGCATCAAGCCCTTCAAAGATGAGGTATTATGTGATGTGGCCCCACTCGAAGTATGTGATGTTCTCTTAGGACAGCCATATATGTGGAAGCGTCATGCTGTATATGAATCCCGACCTCGCAGTGTCATTGTCACTTTGGGAGGACAACTCTATCGGATACCAGAGACAGTTTCACCTACCCCAACCAAGCAGGGAAGGAAGATAATCTCCCACACTGGGAAATTTTCCTTATTCGCAATTGCCACTAAAGGTGTACATCATATCGCAGAGACATCCACAACCTCTGCAGATTATCCTTCTACTCAGCAGAAACAAGAAGAACACAAATTCAGTGCCGCATCGCCTATTCGGGTACCTCTACAGTGCAAGGCCACGCATTCAAGGCACCCCTCCAAAAAGAAACCATCCACACCGGTGCATACCAAGGATACCACAACAACCAAAACTGTTGAACAGCTCCAGCGCATCCATCAACAACAATTACAGCCCTCTGAAGATGTCAAAGTAAGGCAACCTTTCCACTTCAGCAAATGTCGCACCAAGAGCTCAATTCGACACACAGCTCGACATATGATAAGGGATTTAACGCAATGGAGACCATTGCTTCCTAAGGAGGGAGGATTGATCCAGGTGGATATCGGTGGCGGCCCACCTCTTCCAACTGGCTCAAAACAGTCTTCTGGCAATTTTGGTAAATTACTATTTTTAGCAGTTTTTCGTGTCCTGAACTTCCGGAGCCATTTTGAGGCCCTAAACGACACTTTTTGGCGATTTGGGGGACCAAATGGTTGCCACCGGCACACGTTTGGGCCCAATCGAAAGTTGTAAATCTCGGATAGACCTTTCCAACGGGCCACCGAGCGCCCCAAACGGAGATCGTATGCAAAAGTTATGACCCCAGGAAGTTGACTGTTCAACTAACCACCTTGGGGCCGCAAACTCTATGACGGTTCATCTTCTAGGGTTAGGTTTTTGGATGTTTGGGATTCTTTCCCTCCTGCTTATGATAAATAGGCCCTTTCGGCCTCTCTTTGTATTCATCTTGGCACGAATGAGCATAGCGGCCACATCTCTTCTCAGAGATAGCTACCACCATTCCAGCTATTGTATTTTACAGTCTGTTCTATTTCCGCTATTTAATAGAATATGTGTTTACTGTATCACTGTGTTATTTGCCACATATCTCTGTGTATGATTCTGTATATGCTATCTTTTGTTTCGTTCCCACATAAATCCGGATCATAGCTAGAGCTTGATCATCATCTCTGAGTAGTGCTTCTCGATTTGCCACTCTATCTTCCTCTTGAACTCATTCTTCCCATACAATTTAAAATTTTAGACTTTCTTTTCTTGCACACATTGTCTGGATAAAAGAATCCCAAGGTCTAGTATGACCATTGATAGCAATCATCACTAATTCATTTCATCAAGATTGTCTCCAATTGCTTCTAGTTGTTCTTTCAATTGGGAAAACCTTGTAAAATACTCTTAGATAGATTCACCCTGACTCATCTTTGTATTTTTTAGTTGGGTTCTCAAATTCATTTTCCGATTAATGTTTCTTCATTCATACATTCTTGATAGGGCATCAAACATCTCCTTAGGTGTTTTCTTGGAGGACACTTGAGGAATCAATTGATCTTTGATGGAATCTTCTATGATCATCTTGGCTCTAATCATGTCCTTCTTGTACTTCCCCTTTGCTTCAGCTTCTTCGGGTTCCGACACAACTTCCTTAATGAAATTTACAAGATCATTCTCTTCTAGAATGAGTCCAATTTTGTATTTCCAAGCACGGAAATTTTCTATGCCTTCCAACTTGTCAGCAAGCTTAGTGCTTGGAGCCATCTTATACCGGAGAACAGAAAAAAGACCAAAAATAGAAATTTCTCATAAATGAAAACTGAACTTACCAAAATATGCGCTTTACTGAGGCGAGTATGCTGGTAGAGTCAGTTTATGAAGAATCCAAAATTTAACCCCTGAAACTGGACTTGCAATATTCTGGACTGTAGTTTCTGGGTTTTTTCTAGTTCGAATTCAAACTAGGGTTTGACTTTCTGGAAGTTATGTCAACTGAAAAAATTCGATCTCGGTGCCAACAGATGCGCCTAGGAGGGGCACACTTCCCAATGTCACTTGCACTCAAAAATTCCTCCTTAGTAGGAAACCCTAATTTTCATGCCTGGAGAAAGAGAAAGAGATTTACCCTAGTGAAAGCTGCTCTATTCAGTCTAGCTCTGATACCATGTTAAGATTATATGCTACTAAAGACTAAATTCTAACTTCATGAGCATTTAATACATTTTCACAATAGCAACATAAAGAGGATCTCTTAAAGATACACAATCACAAGGTACACAACAATTTATCTTGGAAAACCCTCAAGGGGAAGAAAACCCAACAAAAAATTCCTCAATATAGATTACCAAAGTAGAATTCCCAAAGAACAAGTCCCATGAGAAAGAGAGACTAAACCCAAATACAAGAGCCAAGAACAATCCTCCTTCTCCTTTGCAACCCTTCCTCTTCCTCTCTTGCACAATGCTTGAGTGAGTGAATGAATACAATGAGGGAGGAACCTCACATATTTATACTCAAATTTTGACTTGAACTTTTAACCTAACTGGGATGACCTATCAAACTGACAGGGTCGACTTACCTAGGAAGACTCAAATAATATTTATATTAAACTCTTTTGGGTACCATTGACCGGACTTACAATGGAGGATTTACCTCATGACCTTTTACATTAATGACATCTCCCGACGGAGGAATAATAATAATAATGTAAAGTACAAGTAGAATATTCTTCAAAGTTACATTATTTCAACAGATCTATGGGAGGCATAAGGGAGACTAGCCTATCTTCCCCAAAAATAGTTGCACTTAATTTTCAATAAAATATTTTACATATTTTGTTACAACAATTGTCATTATCCATAACACGAAAGACTTGAAAGGACTGATTTATATTTCATACTCCAAAAATCAAGATCTACATCTAAAATTGCCTTCCACTTTCTATTCTATTTATCCGGGTTGAAGCTCTTGTGAATGTGGAAAGTAACACGGAGAATGAACTCAACAATTGTATGCAAGAGAGGCTCCTACTTCCCAACAACTTCCAAATTATTCATAACATTCCCAACTTTTCTCTCATTTGTCTCTTCATTGTTTCATTATTTAGTTCCATTAATGTAGCCATTGAAAAAATGGCTCAATTTTCAACTAGTTTATTCAATGGCCAATTTTGGTGTATAATTTTGTATGGGATTTTGTATCATATTTGGGGTTTATTATGCAGGTCACGAAGGTGCTTTATATGCTCGTAATGACTATGGATTTTTTTTTTTTTGTATTGAGATAAATATTACGATTAATTAAGGTTTTGTGATTATTTATAATCTTCATAGAAGATAGAAAAGCAATGATTGCATATGTTTGATTATTTATTTTTTCATTGGACAATATAATTTTTGGTCCTTTATTTATCAAAATAAATTATAGTAATAAAATTAATTGAAAAGACAAAGTATCCTCTTAATGTTCACTTAAATAAATTTGACTTGTTTTCCCATTTTTCTTTTAACAAAAACAAATAGCATAAATTCATTGATATATAAAAGGTTGCACTTGAACCATCAACAAATAGATTTAAAATGTCTTAAATGATTCAAAAAAGACTTCAAAACTTCTAGTTATGTCAAAAGTCCTACACCTACAAATTGGGCATCCTTGCTACTGACAACTTGTAATCTATATTCTTGATAACTATATTCTAATGAATAGTCCATATAGAAATACGACAAGACAAAACATAAGGAAAACATGAACTAATTAGGCAAATTCATGCCCATCGTGGGCTCCATTCATTTCTTACTCACCAATCTCTTGTTGTTCAAGTGTTGGTTTGTTGCTTCCTCTTCATGCTCACCTAGTGCTTGTTGGGTTGTGATATCCTCCATGAGTGCTTCCTTGACTGGACCTGAGTAATTTTAAGGCTAGTCCACCATAAAATGTGACTTGTGAACAAAACCCAATATTATGTTGTAGTGCATGTCAATGTCCATAACTATTTTCTCCATTCTTCTATTTTGAGATTCCATTCTCATGTTGAAATTTGCATTCCTTGCAATTGAGCCTCAATTTGATAGCCTATGATTTGATTTAGGCATGCAATTACCTCCCAGAGAACATCCAATTTCCTGATAAGAGCATTGATAACCTTGCGAAGGTCTAGGAGTTCGAAGTGTGCACATTTTCCAAGGTGGTTGTGTTTAGACATGGCACCATCGAAACGAGGAAAACCCAAGATGTAACTAGGGACAATGCAAGAACAATATCCCAAATTCAAGGGAAGTTAGCCTAGGTCACAACTTAGATCTAAACCTAACCTTCCCACCTCATGACAACTGGGTTTATGGTGGATAACTAGACAAAACAATTCTACAAGGTGAAATTCAAGTCCTAGCAGAATTTCCTACCACGATGCTACACTCCTCCTCATATGCTAGGTGTAGACATGATCATCCTAAGAACCATTGTAACAAGCCAAAGTTGAACAAAGCTCTAACCCAACTAGTTAAATGACATAAATCCACCACCTTGGCAACTTGAGAAATCCCACCTGCACTGCAATTCTTCATCAAATAAAACTTAAAACTCCCCTCACATATGATTGAAGAAGTGTGTGGAGGGTTTGGGGAAGGAGAATTTTTAAAGGTGCCCTCCTCAATTTACACCATGAGCCACTTGTCCCTCATATACCAACACATGTTGTGTATAATGTTGTTATTGATGGAATTAGATGTAAATTGGGGCCAACCTCATTTTTCACTAAATTCCTATTTGCAAAGATGATTGCGAATTTTGTCATGGTGTCTGCTTGGGAGTTGAAAGCTCACAGTATATGATGGAATTCGACAAATGTAGGATAAGGAACCATCCCTTTGATTCTAGTAATAGATTTTGTGAGAGGAGAGGAGAGGAGAGTCCAAGGCCTTCTTTTCTCATTTGTTCAATGACAAGTAAGGAGTCACCAAGAATTATTACCTTCCTTACTTACATAGCCTAGCCTACCGAATGAACATTCCTTGATATAATGCAAGAACTTCTACTTAATTATTTGTTGCCTTACCTAATCCCAATGCGTAAGTTAATCCTTGTTTTTCATCAAAGTTGAAAATAACCCTTACACCGGTCACCTCTAAACTAATTTTGACTTTGTTAAACATGTGTCAAACCTCATTAATAATAAAAGGAAACTAACTCTAAAAAAAACGAACACCTTCCTTTTTAACGTACACACAAAGACTTTGTACTTACAAATATTAAAACTTAAACTATCACCACTCACTTAAACCATTGTGATTTTGTGAAATGTGTTGACCCTCGTTAACAAGAAAGAGAAACCGACTCCGAAACAACCAACACCTTCGCTCTCATGTGAAAAGACCTTTCGAAAATTAAAACCTAAAGCATTTACGTAATAATGACAACTAAACCACAACCCTGCCTCTCATTAAAATTTTCAAGATTCATCATTGTTCGCTTATGATAATTTATAATGGAACATTTATAATTTAGATCTACTTCATAGAAATCATTTAAAATTTATGTGAATCATCTAAGTCCTAGATAGCATCTACACCGAATGATGCCTTTCATAAGTTGTAGGTACAATGAATGATGGATGGAGTATCAACTAAGGAGTATTATTAGTGGGCCATGGGCCATGGACCATCATCATTATTATCATATAATAAAATTAAATAGTAACGGGATACCACTAAATTGTCCATTCTCGGACATTCAAGCGGAGATTTTGAGAAGATATGGCCCCACACATGTAAGAGAGAAAGACATTGTTCTTTCTTATTATTAATTTATAGGAGTAAGGAGTCACGTTTATGAATGGTTAGCGTATCATATCTTTTCTCTTTTAGAAAATGTCTTTGTTTTAAATCTTATAGGTCAATATAAATAAGATTTGTTTTATCAAATAGAAAAATATTTTAAATGGGTAATATCCTTAAATTAAAATTATATAATGGGTAATATTGTTGATTTAAAATATTATATATATATATATATATATGAATGGCTCGTTCTAAGAAGTCGAAGTCATTTACTGTGTATAGAACCATAGTTCCCTCGTCATCTATCAAATCACCTTTTGTACAGGCTAATGATACATTCGATGTCTCATCTCTTGTATCACTTATACAAAAGATTGCTAATGATGGAATTGGTACAACTCGTCAGCTCCCTAAGGTTTCAAAGTTTTTTCTCACGTCTTTGTTTTTTTCACCTCCTCCCTCGCCCTCGGCTTTCTTTCCAAACAGATATGTTTCAGTATAGTCTAAAGGACAAATTGTTGTGCTCCTCCCTTGGGAAAGCCTTCTCATGATGATGCTTCTCTTCCCACTATCACCCATTGTATCCCTCCCTCCCAAATTTCGTTCAACCCACATTTTTCCCTTGTTTCCCATCCTTATCATCTCGCTCCTCCGCTTCTCCCTTCTTATCAAAATATTCTCCCTAATGCTCCATTGCACGTGCCTCTGTTCCCGGCATCCACACCCATTGTTTGTCACCAGAGTAGTTCTCACCCTAAGTTGAACCCTGGTCATCATCCCTCCAAGAAAACTCGAGGCAGGAAGTGTAGGCCACAATGCATCTCAAAATTGCCAGACAAAATGAAGGTGTCTATTAACTCTGAAATGGACTTTAAGAAAAGATCATCTACTATACAGAACTCACTCTAATTGGTCGTTTCCATGCAAGAAGATTTAAAGAAGTGGATTTGAAACACCCATCGCACTTGGGCACCCATTATGGGATATGATCCTCAGTTTCACGTCGGGGCTAGATGATACATAACTTTTGTGTTCAATAAAACTAAACAACGTCAACACATAGATTTGTATGGACCTTGGTTTTAGGGGAGCGTCACTCTAACCCTCTTTAGGTGGCACGCTGGTTTCGATCCGTTCCAAGAGCGTATCCATACACCATCTCTCTGGGTTAAACTTGTGTTCCTTCTAATCGAATTTTGGGACAAAAGAATTTTCAAATCCATCGAAGATACTCTTGGCACTTTTCACATAACATCCCCTCCTCATTGAAGCATTATGCAACACACTCTCAAACAAGAGATTCAAGGGCTCAGTTGAGTGGGTTAGCATTGACTCCATTGGAAACCCCTCACACAACCAGAGGGAGGAAATCATACATGGATCAAGCGAAACCATAAGCAAAAAGAGAAATTAGTGTTGGTAGACAATCAACTATTCAACGGGCCCTTAGCAAAGCATCCCACTCAAGGGTTACCAAATGAACCTTATCTCTCACAATACAAGAGGGTTAGGGACGCCCTTAAAACAAGGATCCCCGTCTCGAATGGTACACCTTCATCATCCCTTAGTTCTTCTGCAAATGCTATCAAGATCTTAAAGAAATGACTCCTGCATGGACATTTATTGATGTCAATGCAGTTGGGAACTCTGGGGGTTTACCTCTTGGATGGCTTGACTCCTTCTCTCTTCCATCCTTAGTAAGTGCACAACACTATATCCATGCTACAATTTTCTCAAGATATCTCAATATAACTTTGGATCCGGTTAATCTATATGCTCCCTCACATGACCGCAAAGCTTTCTAGGATGGGTTATTTGTGATGAGTTGTACATTTGGCATCTTTTGAGCATCCTTTTTATTACCATAACTAACCTTTTGACCTATATAAAACCCTTGTCTATATCTCTCCATGCTCAATATCCATATTTTTGGTAATGATATGAAGTAAGGTGTATTTATGCATGTTTTGTCTAGCATTTGATAGATGAGTGTCAATTATGTATTTACAAACTCCACTGATGAGATTTTGATACTCTGGAATTAGCAAGGGCATCATTTTCTAGGAGTTGCAGAACCTACATGGGAATATCAACAAAGCTACAGAACCATACAAGTAAGCTATGGGACCGATTCAACGAATCATTCGTGATGTTGAGCTATGGGTCGACCTTTAGGGTCATACATGGAGCTGCGGAACTAAGTGAAGCCTATATTGAAAATTGAGAAGAGGTGCAAGGAGTGACAACTCAAGGAGAAGGTCACCTATTGGAAAATTGGAGCATCCCATTAACCCCTTAAAAGGTATTGCTTCCTCAGCTCAAGCATGGATTGTAACACTAACAGAAGACCCTGGTGGGGGGAAATATCATTCTGATATGCAAAGCAACGAAGAACAGGAGGTAGCAGATTCACCAACTTTTGCAGAATCTACAGCTCTACAAGCGTTCAGGGAATTTTGGAAAGACATGGCAGGAGAAGAAGAAAACACTCCTACTGGGGAATAGACAGTCACTTTCAAGTTTCCAATTCAAAACCTAGGAGCTACACTTACAACAAAAATGAAGAATATCCTTCATTCAGCACTACAAACTTCCATGGCATGGCCAGCAAAGACCCAGACACATTTTTGTTTGAGTTCGATGCT
This sequence comes from Larix kaempferi, assembly GCA_027924585.1. NCBI lineage: Eukaryota > Viridiplantae > Streptophyta > Pinopsida > Pinales > Pinaceae > Larix > Larix kaempferi. The sequence goes on along the minus strand of BSBM01001229.1, from coordinate 5,506,377 downwards.
CTTTGCAGAAGCTATGACTATGTCACTGATGCTTCGAAATTAAAGCTATTTCCAGCTAGGCTGAAGAATGCATCCCTCCAATGGTTCATGGGATTGTGTGGAGACAATATTTAAACATGGGAAGAAATGAAGAAGGCTTTCCTAAAGAAGTATCGAGATTATTGGAAGAACAAGGATAGGAAAGAAGCCATATTCAAAATGTCGCAAAATGAGGACGAGAGCCTGGAAGACTATGTTGAGAGATTCCTGTATAATTTGCAGAGGTCTAACAGAGTACACTTGATGAGGAGACATTGAATATTCTTCTGCTACATGGGATCAAAGATGATTACATTGAAATCGTTAACTTAATGGGTTGAGGAGATATATCCCAGCTAAAGTATGGTGAGATATGTGAACTTTGTAGACGATATTCCGGAAATGCCTCTAGATCAAGAGGAGGACCTTATGACCCACTAGCTAGAATGGGTAAGACATTTAGGGAGGGTATTACAAGGATGGAGATTGGTAACTTACTAGAGGACTTCAAAACTGATATACTTAGTTCTTTGGGATCCCAATTGGATGCATTACAAACCAAGAAGAGACAATAAGAAGAAGATCAAGCCTCGACAATCTTATGCCCTAAATGCAGACAAAAACACCCCCTGGAGGACTGCCCACTAGATAAGGTTGAAATCTATGGGATCTATGATCATGAGCATGCTACCAAGGACTACCCCTCATTTCTAGGGATAAAATTCGTATATGTTGAAGCAGGAGAAAAAGGGGAACCTGTTTGTTTCATATCTCAAAAATTTCCTTGGAAACCACGACCTCTAGGTATGACATCTGATTCTATGCCAGCATACAATCCATATTGGAATAATGCACTATTGTCTTAAGCATCTCCTTCTTGGTGTCCTCCCCCTCCTCCTCCCCCAGAACAACAACAGTGGATGCCTCCATACCCCATAATTTTCCATGGCAAGAAAACTAGAGAAACCCTACTTTCACAAACCAACGACAATCCCAATAGCCTCAGTTCTCTCTGATGCAACTACCTCCACAACCTCAAATAAACATTACCTACGGGGAACCCACCCCCTAGGCCATTGCTTCCTGCATAGCCCGCCCCTAACCCCAATAATAAAGTTGTGCAGCCAACATTAGCTGCAAAACCAATCAATTACCCCACTTACTCCATTACCTTCGTAGACTGCAATCGTGTTCAATTACGCTCTGGGAGGAATATCAATAAAGATACTTCTCTTGTAATTACATAGGAGGAAACAAAAAACATACCAAAAACTATACCATACCATCCAGAAGACCATATCCCTCCCTCCCCTCCCACGAGGCCACAACCAACAGAAAAAACATCAGTATCCTCCATACCTTGAGAGGCTAGACATAGAAAAACCATTGACTCAACCAAAGTTTGACTTTCTTGGGGAACTAAGGAAAGTATGCGTGAAGATCCCACTGTTTCAAGCTATTAAAGACATTCCTATTTATTCTAAAGCTCTCAGGGAACTATGCCTCAACAGGCCAGGAAGGAAACATAAGGATCCATAAACAATCCATGTTATTGGTGATCTAGCAGATTTAATGCTCGGGAAAACTTTCATTATTAAATATTCAGACCCTGGAAGTCCTGTGGTGAAAGTACAAATAAATGATGTCTCTATTCCCAACACATTGATAGATTTGGGAGTTGTCATCATTGTGATGACAAAGCAGACAATGTAAATATTGGGGCTCACAAATCTAAGAGAAACTCCTACAGTTCTATAGTTGGCAAATCAATCTACTATTAAACCAGAGGGCATCATAGAGGATGTTGTCATTTCAGTGGACTCGTGGGAGTACCCAATAGATTTTATGGTCTTGCAAAAATATTGGAGGATACCCCCTGATTCTCGGGCGACCCTGGATGGCCATTATTGATGCCTACATTGACTACCGATCATGGAATATGTGGATCTCTCACAGTAATGTTGTTAAAGAGATAACTCTTTATCCTCCCACTACGCCAAATACAAAACGAGAACTTCCACTATGGACAAATGGTGAAGAATCAGACGAAGAAGAGAATGCTCAACAACTGTTCTCATTTGAACAATTTATTATGGGAAAGGGACAGACAAAGGATGACATGATTAATCGACTCTTGGTAAATTCTAGTCCTACATCTTTAGAAATTTCTGATAATTTGAATTATGTATTTGATCTTGCAGCCCAAAAGGACACTTCTTTAGCCAACTCTTCAACAAATCCAGAAAATACTCCTAAACCCCTTATTGATACCACAAATGTTGCCATCAAAGAAATAGAGATTAAACCTGGGAAGCAACTAAAAGTTAGTTATATATTAATAAACCAGCAAGCAGACAAGCTCACTAAGGTGTTGCAGAAACACAATGAGGCATTCGCTTGGGATTACAGATACATGAAGGGTCTACACCCCCGACTTATGTACACATCATATATACACCAAAGACGAGTGTACACCAATCAGACAACCTCAACGTAGAATGAACCCTGCATTACAAGAGGTAGTCAAAGAGGAACTTCAGAAATTGTTGGCTGCAAATTTCATTTAGCCCATTTCATACAGCAAGTGGGTATCCCCACTCGTTATAGTTCCAAAGAAGAATGGAAAATGGCGCATCTTTGTGGACTATAGGGAGCTTAATAAGGCAACTCACATGGACCATTTTTCATTGCCTTTCATTGATCAAGTGTTGGACACGCTCACTAGAAAGAAGTATTTATCCTTCTTGGATGGGTTCAGTGGATACAGCCAGACTAGTATTGCGCCAGAAGATCAAGAGAAGAAGACATTCACATGTCCATGGGGACATTTGCATATCGAGTTCTCCCCTTTGGACTATGCAATGCCCCTGCCATCTTTCAGCGTGTAGTCCTCAACATATTTGTGGATCTAATTCATGAAAGCATGGAGGCTTATGTGGATGAATTTACCTCTCACGGAGAAGACTTTGAGGAAGCTTTGGAGAATTTGGAAAAAGTACTTATAAGGTGTAACGAAGTGAACCTGTGTCTCAACAGTGAAAAATGAAAAATGTTGCTAACAGAGGGAGTTGTGATGGGACATCTCATTGCACCAGAGGGTATCAAAGTAGACCCATCAAAGATACAAGTAATTCTCATCTTGATAGTGCCCCAAACACAAAAAGAGTACGCAATTTTATTGGTTATGCAGGCTATTACAGAAAATTTGTTTATAATTTTTCAAAAATTGCCTACCCTCAGTTTTTCTTATGTCAAAGAATACAGAATTTGAGTGGTTTGATTCTTGTCAAATAGCTTGGGAAACACTGAAACACAAAGTCTCAACAACACTTGTTCTATGAGGGCCTAATTGGTCCCTTCCCCTCGTCTTATGTTAACATAATCATGCAGGAATAACTTATGGAATATCATGCCACCTTGTATATTTTCCCATGTACGGGTCTCCAATTTGGTTGAGGGGGGGGGGGGGGGTAAATGCCCAATAGACTTATAGACTAGGTGACAATGAGCAAACATAGTCCCAATCCACTTTGTCATTAAATTTCCATTTCATTGTTCTTAAACTGAGTTGACAAGCCCAAGTTGTTCTTCCTGGAACCTTTAACCTTATAGACACCCCATTCGATCTTATAACTTGCATGCATAATGGGGTTGTCGGCTCAAAGTGAACCTGATGATGTGAGCTTGATTCAGAAACATCCTGAAGTAAGGAAAATCTTCGTTGAAGCATGATGGATGGGATATTTTGAAAAAATGCGTAGAACTGATAAAGAAATAGCCATTGAATTCGCGCAGACTTATAATGTTTGAACTTTGGTTTTCATTGATGTCAACTAATGTCAAAGAGGATATCAACTGATTCAATTTGAGTCATTGATGTCAACTGATGTCAAAGTGGATGCAACATTCCTATGGCATTTTGAAGAAGTATATGGAAGCCACTTTAAAGAAGTATATGCATGAGCAAGATGTAGAAGAACATGGATGCCAGTATGAAGAAGTATATCCAGAAGTGCATCCAATTTGAAAAAGAATATTTCAGAAGCACATCATGCATATCTAGTTTGAAGAAGTACATAAGGAATGCATCCTACTACATGTGGTACATGTGCAGACATCAAGTCCACCAAGTCACATTCCTTCAAGTTAAAAGCCAAAGAGTTGGTTGGACAAAGGTACAAGTGCGTGAGCAAGCCAAAGAGTTTGTTGGACAAAGGTTCGAGTGTGCAAGCAGCATGGAACAAGAAATGTTTGAACAGTTGTACAAGTCTTGAAAGTGCGCAAGTATCACCAATCGGAAGAAATATTTTTGTTATGAAGCATGCACGAGTTCCAAGAAGGGTGTAGCTGTTGAAGTTAGTATATGTGCAAATTCCACAGTAGATGATACAACAAGTGCGTAAGAACCACAAGTGACGGTACTGCAATGGTTAAAGTCCCACTATGTCAAGGACCATGTATGAGCAAGTTCCACAAAGCAATGGTACATCAAGAGCGCAATACTACACCACAGGAGTAAAATTCCCACTAATTCGAGGACCATGGATGCGCAAGACCCACAAGAGATGACACATCAGTAGCGCATAACATGGTATGTGGCAGAATCATAACTCGTGAAGCAAAGAAGAAGGAAAGCCACAACCAACTTTTGGACATACAATCTGTGCAAGACATGTATAAATAAGAAGCAAGTTGGAGATTTGAAGTAAGCTTGATAGCCAGGATGGAGAGCTTGTAAGTGGAAGATACAAATTTATATTCGGGGCATCAAGGGCTCGTGGAATCATAACAGTATGATCTAGCAGAGAGCCGAGTGCGCACAAGCAGAGAAATGATATAGCTGATGGTGCAGAAAATGATGTTATAGATCTGTGAGGATTGCGCGAAGTCATAAAGGAAAAATGCAGAAGATGCGCAAGTGCGTGAGGATCGAATGATAGTATTGCAGATGGCACGCAGATAGTTACAGATGTTATGAGTTAGGAGCACACTAAGACAGACTTGAAGTATATCAGAATATGGATGAAGTGAAGAAGTTTCATTGACGCACAAAGACTAAGTTGAAGTGTGCAAAGTAAAGAAGTCCATCATATGCGCAAAGACGGAGTAGCAGTAGAATCAAGTACGCGCATCATGATGAGGATGATCTGACACAAGTGCGTTAAACTGAAAGGACGAATCATATAATGCATGGTAGGTCGCAGATTGTCTAAAGGACTATGGCACTTAAACTAAACGGACACATCATAGAAGGTGCATAGTTCCATCTGATACTAGTGCGCAATATCATAACAACAAGTTATCAGTTGATGCGCAATATTAGTTGAAAGTGCAATTATGCAAATCAGATAACAGAATATTGAATAGTTGCACAGACTGTAGCAAATGAAGCAGTACATTGTATATCAAGTGTGACTTTAGTTGAAGTAAAGTGTTGAAGTTCAAGTGAAGTGTTGATGTTCAAGTGAAGTTTTGAAGTTGAAGTGAAGTGTGGTATGTAGCATAGTGATAGCTATTTTACTGCATACAGAAGGTGTGCAAAGTTAAACTAGCATTAGAAGATCAGAAGTGTGCATGGATCAGAAGTGTAGCAGAGTAACATCCTATTATTGTATATCTGGGCAGTAGGACGGGGCAAGGAGCATGGGTTCGTAGCATCCTTCTAGTTGGTGTTGGAGAACACAGGGAGTTGGTGCTTCCTTTAGGTCGGCGCCTCCTTCCGGTTGGTGCTGGTAAACACAGGAAGTCAGTGCTTCCTCGAATGTAATATTTTTCATTATAAAAGAGCATTTTGTGATTTTATCCCATTTGGGTCAACGTAAATTTTTTATGTGATATGTGTTCTTTGATTTGCGCATATGTGGATGAATGCTTTACTTATGATGGATGCATAATTGATTATCAAGATTAAGTTCAGAATAATCTGTTAAAGAAGTTAAAATTGTTCATAACTACGTTAATACCGATTCACCCCCCCTCTCAGTATTAAATCAATTCCAACAATAATCAGACAACTGCAGAAGAGGAGTCAGAATCAAAGCACATGAGACAACCATTGCAATGCTTGCAGGGTTGCCGCAGATTGGGGAATAATGGTTTGAAAATAAAACAATGATCAAGGCGTTGGAAGAAGAATTTTTGAAAGAAAGTGAAAATGTGGAAGCTACAGAAAAGGGAACCAAAAGAATCTCTCTTCTGAATCCTTGGTACCATGTAGCCTACTCTATACTTAAATATCTGACCTACGAAGGTAGGTTCAACCTGCTTTTTGGTTATCAATTCAAGATTATGAATCATATTAGGCATTAGAATCTCATAAACATTCCATATTTCCTTTAAAAATCATGCAGTCAATGTGTAGAATGGTAAAGGAAAGCAACAACCTTGAAACCAGTTTGACCCAACATGGATTTATTAGGTTATTGGTTGAAGATGCTCTATAAAGTAAACCAAACATGGGAATATTTTACAAATAGCCCTTCTTCTCCAGAGGATCCAAGGGCCTTGGAAGCACCTGAGGAAACAAAATTGTTGCAAGATGTTTTTGTAATACCTATCTAAACCCCTAAATTGAAAAGGAGAAGTTTCTGGAGGGAAGCCTCGACTGAACCTTCCGCTTGCCCCAGAATGAGGTATAGAACAATAATAAACCTAGAAGAAGTTGAAATTAATGAAGATATTGAAGTTACATATGTCTTGAGCGGGGGAGAATAAATACAAGCTATTACATAGCCTAAAAAACAGAGTATGGAAGACGTGGAATCGAGAACAACAAGAGAGGAAGGGTTAGGATCGGAACAAAAGGAAAATGTAGAGAAAAAAAGCATTGAACTACCTCCTCGAGCCATAAAATATAAACCACACGGCCTGATGTTCAAAAAATATCACCGAATCATGTTGACCAAATACAAAAGGGCATACTTGCAACTCAAGAAATCATATCAAAAATTAAGCTTGTCCCATCAAAAGCAATCAAAATAATTGCAAACTCTACAAAAGGAATTGCGAGGCTTTGGAGAATGGGGAGGAATGGAGACTCTGGCAGAAGTTGCAAAAGTAGTTGAAGGTTGGCTTAGGCAAGAAAAACTAGCGGTGTCAGCAATGAAGAAGGTCATGGAGATAGAAGGCATGGGGCCAATTATTATAGAAGAAGGAATTCATCAAGCAGGAGATTATGAGGAAGAAGAAGATTGCAGGGAAAGGAAGGGTAGCCTATCATTTGATCTAATTAGGATACCGAACTTGGAAAGAGACCTGGAGAAACTAAAAATAACAACAGAAGGTTCAGAAAAGGGACTCATGGAGGATATTGAAGATCGAGAAAGAAAAGTTCAGGGGAAGAAGGTGAGAGGGAGAAAAAACGAGAGTCAATCATCACATTCCAACAGCTCAATACGTAGATCGAGAAATTGCAGCATGATAAGAAACATTTGATCCATCTGGCGCACACCATGAGAAACTTGTGACCTCATTTGAATTTATATTCGGTGTATCTTAAGGAGCAGATGATTTTCTTTCACACCAGTTTGGTAGCATCAGGTAATGACGATCAAATTGAGACCTAATAAAAATTCATAAGATATTTCTCAGGGATAAATGAAGAATATCGGGACCTACTGTGTGAACTTTACCTCCATAATCTGGTTATCATTAACACTGATGACTGGGATCCAAATCCCCATGTAGGAGACGTACAGCTACAAGCTTTCACTTCCTTCATGAGTAATCAACAAAAGTGGAATGGTTCTCTCTCATTTTCACAAGCTGCTGAGTGGGAAGATTCCCTATGGGTAAGAGGCTCTCCGAATCCAACAAGATTATTTTTCAGAGAAAGCCATGGTATTACAGGATTGGGCATTTGTCATTAGGATAAAGGAAGGTCAGAGGGTAGCTATAGATTCATATAAAGGACAGGTAGCTCTCCATAGGGTGGAATCCCTTTTGTGTTTAAAAAAGAGATCTTTGATACTGGATATGGAGCTGAAAGAAAAAGAGCCATTTACTTGTAGTTGGTTTGAGATTGCACTGTAACGATTACATATGTACTTTGATTTCCTTAAGGTATATCGTGCAAATTGGATTGGACTTTGGTTCCATTACCCCTTGTTATGGAGCCCGGTTACTAAGAAAAAGGAGGAAGATTTCTGGAACATAGTCACTCAGCAAATGGGGTTTTATAAAGAAACAGAGGAAGGGCATTCTCCTTACCAGTGGAGTAATGAACAGAATACAGGGACTACCAATACTTCCACTAGTAAAGGATAGTTTTGATTGGATTGAGGACACACTAAGATTTTGGTTGGGGGGTGATGGTGAGCTGTACATTTGTCATCTTTTGAGCATCCTTTTTATTACCATAACTTACCTTTTGAACTTTATAAAACCCTTGTATGTCTCTCTCCGTGCTTAATATCCATATTTTTGGTAATGATATGAAGTAAGGTGTATTTATGCATGTTTTATCTAGCATTTGATGTATGAGTGTCAATTATGTATTTACAAACTCCACTGATGAGATTTTGATACTCTAGAATTAGCAAGAGCATCATTTTCTAGGAGTTGCGGAACCTACATGGGCATATCAAGAAAGATATAGAACCATACAAGTAAGCTACGAGACCGGTTCAACGAATCATTTGTGATGCTGAGCTATGGGACGACCTTCAGGGTCCTATGTGGAGCTGTGGAACCAAGCAAAGTGATTCCGCGGCTTGGAGATTTAACTCTAATTTGTGTCCAATTCTATTCCTCGTGTGCTAGATGGGGACTCTTGTTATTTTTCTAGAGCGAGGTTATGATCATGATGTTGATTTGTATTAATGCTCTCACTTTGTTAGCTGATCCATGTGAAGAAGATTGAATCTCACAATGCAGGCTATGATTAGAATACTGGTTCAAATTTATTACACCGATGATTGTTTTTCCTGCATTATTGACATCTCCTTGATTGTTGGGAAACAATTAGAATATATATTGTATGTATAAAAGGAGATAGACCTCCTCCTATGGGGGTTAGCAATAGACAGATAGATTTAGAGCGCTCTTATTGTATTCAGAACTCTGTTATTTTATAAAAAATATTACTATTGATGGTTTCCTGATGCATTGAATAACCTTGTGTGCTTGAGTGGCTTATTCATCTCCTTTCTTCGAAGACAGAGACCCCTTCAGAGGATAGGTGCCGATTGTAAATTAGTTTTCCCTTTCTGTAATTTGCAAGATATTGGTGTGCTTTATTTAATTCCTTTTACAATGATCAATTTGAGTGCTTTTCCTGTTAATTCTTTGATTAGTTATCAGTTGCGTGATACAGAGTGCTTGTCTCATGATATGGATGCACAAGTTTAGAGTGAATAACTTCTTGGCAGTTGAAGTAGGGTTTTATAGATGCTAATTGATTTTATATGAATAGATAATATTGTTTAATTATATTGTCTTTTAGAGTTTGGATTTCAGATTGAGAAGTATTGGTTCATCTATAATCCTTTACTTTCTGTTAGAATAGTCAAGGTTGATTTTATTTCTATATCTTAAAGTAGATATTGAATTCTTTCTGCAAATTAGATACAAATTTGTTTTCTCCTTGCAAAAGTAATCTAGTTGGTTTGTTTTTCTTCTCCAAAAGTAATTTATATGATTTGAATTTCCTTCTGCAAAAGTAAATAGGTGGTTTGATTAATTTCAAATTATATTAGCGAGGGTGTGTTATTGTTAGGCAATTGATTACTCTTGAGGTATGTTTGATTCGTTAAGTTATAAGGCATTCCTTTCCTTCTGCAGAGATAGTTGATTTAAAAGTATCTTTCTACCAAGACTATTACTTGCCCTTTGACTGAAGCTCCAACACACTGAATTAAGATTTCATGTTTAGAACCATTGAAGTGCAGTGCCTGACACAGATCTTGTTCGATAGCTCATAAGTTATTAGAACCCTTGGTTTGATAATTAATGAATAGTTATTTACCCCACCTTGCAAAGGAGTTTATAGCTCGACCCCACCTTATCCTTGGCTGAGATTTCAATTCCACTATGTATGAGAACGAATCTTAGGGCCTTTATGGAAGAAAATATCCATTGGTTGATTCCCTTTTGCATCATTTAGATACCCATCATCTAGCCGATATTAAACCTATAAATCCTGGACCGACTTGGTCAAACAATAGAAGTGGAGGAGGATTACTATCAAAATGATTGGATCATTTTCTCCTAAGTGATTCTCTTTTGCTTGATCTCACGGCCTACAGATCCAAGATTCTCAAAGCAAACCACTCTGACCATCTCCCATCATGTTGGATTTAGCTCCACCCTCCAAGAAACCTCCGGCCCCTTTCAAATTTAATGATCATTGGATGATCTATGAGGACTTTAGGAAACTTGTTACTGAAAATTGGGAGCCATATACTCAGAACTTGTCCTCCTTTTCCATGGAATATTTCCAAAGAAACCTTTCTGGAATCAAATCATTAACAAAGGAGTGGGTGCACAAAAATTTCGCGGACTTGGACAAAGATCCTCATCTAAACTGAAAGAAGAATCGGTGAAATTTTGGATAGTTACAAAACAAGGTATTTATTTGAGATTACAGAAATGGATCTAGACTCACTAGGAAAGGAGAAAGCTCATATTTTAGCATGGAATGAAGCAAAATGGCATATGAATAGTAGGGCACTGTGGTTGTTAGAAGGAGACCAAAATACAACGTTTTTCCACTGGCAAGCAAAAGGAAGGAATGCTAATACCATATGGAACATAAAGTACCAAGAAGGGTGGTTTGTAATGATTTCAAATCCATATCTCACGTTGCAAAATCTCATTACAAGAAACTATTCATAGATCCCCCAAGGGAAAATATCTGAGATATCTTTGGGACTGCTTTTTTCTTTAATGGCTCAAAACAAGTCAATCATATACACTTCTAGATCCTATGACAAAGGAAGAATTACAATTGGCCCTATTCTCTTTTCACCACGACAAATCACCTGGCCCTGATGGATGGTCAACTAAATTTTAAATTGGATATTGGGACTTATTGGGGAACAATATCACAACACTTGTGGAAGAATCACAATCCTCAGGTAAACTTCATATACCTTTGAATACAAATTTCATAGCAAATATCCCAAAGTCTAATGATCCAACTAGTTTCGACCATTACAGACCCATCTCTCTTTGCAATTGCATTTATAAACTTATCTACAAAGTCATATCTCGTTGCCTTAAGCCCATCCTTTCTAGCAATATCTCTCCTCGACACTTTGGGTTTCTAGATAATAGGAATATACATGATGTTATAGAATAGCTCAAGAAGCCCTTCATGCAATCAAATCAAAGTCTATGTCGCCTTTTATGCTAAAACTCGACCTTTTGAAAGCTTTTGATAAAGTCAACTGGATTTTCCTACACCTTCTACTCACCCAAGTTGGTTTCCATCCCACTTTCATAAAATCAATTGAAGCTTGTTTCTCAAGTGTCACCTATGCAATATTAGTAAATGTCTCGAATTCTTCATTTTTCAATCCTTCTAGAGGAATCCAACAAGTATGTCCTCTTTCACCTCTATTATTTTTCTCATTACATAAGCTCTTAGCCGCCATATAAATCATGAGAAATCCATTGGTAATCTCAACGAGATTAGAATCTCATCTACAATTTCGCTACTACAAATTATGTCTGTAGATGATATTTTAATTTTTGGGACTGTTATAGTCATAGAATCCAAATGTATAGAGAGGATAATAAGGCTCTTCACCTCGTCTACTGGAATGAAGATAAATGTCCAAAAGTATACTATTCATTATTTCAATGTTTTAGAAACTCAGAAACAACATATATATAAGTTTTTGCATTTCCCAGAACCACTTTCAACAAAATGTTTCAAATATTTAGGAATCTCTCCCAAGGCAAGCAACTACCGTGTCTCGGACTAGTATTGGTTATTGGACAAAATAAAAAAGGGTAAATTCTTGGTTCCATCGTTGAATCTCCTTGGTTTGGAGGGTTACTCTAATCAAGAGTGTCATGGAGGTGATACCTATTTTTTAGATGGCACTGGCTAATTATATTCCTAAAGCCATTACAAATTCGATCAATAAAATATGCATAGCTTATCTTTGTGCGGGGGAGAAGATAGGAGAAGCTATCCATTATGAAAATGGGATTCCTTATGCCTTCCAAAAGCTTTTGGGGGTTGGGGGTTCAAGAACCTTAAACAGTTCTCAAATGCTCTTGCAGCGAAGTCTCTATGGAGAGTGCTCACCTAGTCAGGTCTATAGAAAATATTATGTATAAAAAATATGTAGCCCCATCATTTTTGATAAATTGGCTCAGATCCCCTATAAAAGAATCCATAGGCTCACTCTTCTTGCTTACATTGCAAAAAAGCTCCTCCCTTATAAAAAAAAATTCTTGCTTGGATCCTGGGGAATGATAATCGAATTTGTCTAAGAGCTGATCCAATATTAAATATAAACCAAAATGATCTTCTTCCTCCCAATTTAGTCTCTCTCCTAAATGACAATGGTTTTAAATTCCTCTTTGAAACCTATCAGAATGAGCAAATATTATTATGGACAAGGGGATGGATATCAACTGAACAAGTTCGATTACCAGTTGAATTCCATCCTCTTTGGAGAAGCTACATCATCGGTCTTAACAGGACTTGCATCTCTCTCTTAAATAAGATAGATAAATTAATTTGTACTTCAAATCCCGAAGTGGAGAGTACAAGGTAAAAATGGGATATCAAGCTCTCTTGGAAGTTTAGCTGGATGCACACGATATAGTATGATGGAGAAAGTATTGGAGGATAAAAGTTCCCCCTAAAGCAATTTTTTTCTTTTGGCTTGTGCTAAAAAACAAGATTCTCACATGGGATAATATTCAGAAGAGAGCGCGATTGGGTCCTAGTATTTTCCCACTTTGCAGAGAGAATAATGAAATGGTAAATCATTTATTACTTCATTGCCACTTTACTAAGGAAGTTTGGAGTGTCGCTCGATATCTGGGGAAGTTTGCATCTTGGGAAGGAGATACACTATTAGAGGCATGGAATAACTAGTTCAAACATGACTATTATTTATATTTCCTCGCTTTGTCTTTCAACATCGCTTGGAGCATATGGGTTACTAGAAACAAAGCAATTATCAATGGCGAAGCCCCTCATCTGCTATCCTCCCTCTATAGAATCAAATTCTCACTCCAAAAAGCAATCTCTCCAAAGAAGGATCGTCCCAGGATAATAAACGACCTTACTATTGACAGATCGTTTCCATATGGTTTCAGAGACGGTGCTTCACAAGGAAATCTTGGAAGGAGTGGAGCTGGAGGTGTAATCGTTTTTGAAGGAAAACAATTGACTTTCAAGAGAGGAATGGGTCATAGTACCAATAACTATGCAGAGCTCTCAAGTTTGATAACGATCCTCTCTATCGCTTTGGAGAATGCAATGACAGAAACTCAAATCTTCTCGAAATATTAGATAGCAATAAATTGGATGAATGCCACGATTAGATGCACAAATATTCGCCTACAACACATGCTCGACAGGGTTTTGGAATTACAAGAATGTTTCACCTTTTTCTCCATTAAATACACCTACAAAGAAAACAATATGCAAGCAGATTATCTGGCAAAGGAATTTTGTAAGCTCAATGAAGGTCAGATCTAGGTGCGCATTGGTAACTTTACAACATCATGAGTCATTCTATGAGTCAATCTTGTGTGTCAATATTGAGCCTCATGTGTCGATGATCTAAAAACTTCAGCATCTTTTTAACCATTAAAATTGCATGTGAAATTTGCATGTTAAATGTCATAAAAGGCTTATAAAAAAAATAATTTTTAAGTGCTTAAATAAACCACATAAGCAAATAAACAAGTATGCAAACCCAAAAATTGTCGATAGTAGATGATAATGGAGTTCACCTTTCTTGGGCTACGTCTCTGGACCACTTCCAATGAGAAGGCCGATCTTATTAAGTCTTCAAAAGCTTACATACATGAGTTTTGGAAACACTTATGAGTTATGTCAGTCAAACCCATAAACAGACTGCACCACTGCGTTCCTCTCGAAATTCTGAGAAGAATGAGTATAAACTCGACCTATTTTTCCTGAGGCCTCCTCTGGGACGCAAATCGAGAACACTCCTACCTGTGATGTACAGAATCATACGTACGGTACCATGTTGTACTATGTTTCCCACCTCGGGATCTATGCAAATGTTGGGCGTCGAACTGCCCTTTCATGGCTTTGAAAAGGGGGTTTTATAAAGGATTTTGAGCACCGAAAGTAGAGGCCACACGCCTTTTTTGGCCCCAAATTCCGCGTCAAATTTTTAAATATATTCTGCCATATCTCTCCCAATGAGTGTGTCATGTCCCCATATTTTTCCATGGTCCATGGGGTAATTTTGGCCTAAGTCACCTAGGCAATAATTATTTAATTAATGAGCAAGTATGGAAACTACCTTATGGAAGATGCCTAAGGTTGTATTTGGGAATTAAATGGAAAAGGAGGCCCCCCCATGCAGTTATTAACCCCATGACTAAGTCTAAGTGATTGACTAATTGAGAAATTAATTAATTGGGGAAATTTTGAGGCATTACACCATAACAATTAATTAATTACTAGATAATTAATTAATTGCCAAGTTAAATTATTTCTGAGTTGTATTATTTTCATTTAAATGTTTATTGCTAATAAATGTGACAAGTGGTTGATGACTTGGCTAGGAAATTCGAATTGCTAAGTGAGCCAAACTTGCCTAAGTGGTAAAGTCTAAAAAAAGCTAAGGAATCTAGTGGAGACAAGTTGGCAAGATGAACCCAGAAAGGAAACTGACAAAAGCTGGCAAAATTAGACAAAAGCAGGAAAGAGGAAACTAAAGAAAGTGGAAAGATTCAGAAAATCTTTCAGAAAGAAAATAACAACAACTAGAAAAGCTACCTAAAGCGCACTTGCCCAAATTCAGTGAAGGAGGTGAACAAAAGAAAGTTTTGAAAGCTCAGAAGTTGCTATTTTCCTCAAGAAAGGCGCCCTCATGGCTTTGGAGTAGAATGGGCAAGTGGGTAACCTACTTTCATAGGTCACCAAGCCAAGAACTTGCTCAGCAAGTCATCATGAAGTTTATAAAAGAATCCAACCAACTCCAATTGACAACTTTTGATCATTATTGGAATTTGTGAGTGAGAGCTCTGAGCCCTCCAAGTTGAGTGTTGTGCCTCAACAAGTTATGCTTGGGTGATGTGCCCCAAGGCCCCTTGAGTTTCCTGAGAGTGTTATGCAGGTCCAACAAGCAGTATTACAGCCATTAATGTCCAGTACAGTTCAGCCATGAAGATCTAATGTTAGATTGAAGAGGAGGCCACCATTGAAGGAGATTTGCAGCTAGATTTGAAGAAAGAGCACTAGAGGATGGAGATAATTATGGAGAGGTGTGCCTAGGACCTCCAGTGAGTTCTATAAGTTGATGATGCAAAGATTAAAGGCTGATAAATTCCATAGATCGAATATCAGAACCATTCTCCTCTCTTCTTCTACCTCTACTACTCCCACAACCAGTTTTGGAGGTGATTTCCCCACAGGAGAGAACTAGTTGAATATTGCAACCATTGAAGACTAGCATGTTCAGAATGCAGCAATTTCAGCCATCTATACATTAGATGGATTGATAATAATCTCCATTATAGATCCGAAGTAACTTCTCTCTTCTCTTATCTATTTCTCCACTATTGTAACAAAAAACTAGCTTGTGAGGCATCATGATTTGAGAGGCTAGCATTAATAAAAGAAGGAATGTTCTGAATGTCAAATTTCAAGTTTTATGGATGAAATATTTTATATCAGAGATGAAATTAATATCAGAGCATATTTTCTAATTCTTAAGAGCAGTTTGTGAAGTTAAAATGCAAGACTAGCTAGATTGATGACAATTCTAGACTAGTTTCACCACTTTTCCTGCCAAATCTATTTTATTCACTATTTTTACATTCTATCAGTTGGAGCTAGTCCTTAACTCAGTCTAGTATCCATATCAGTCTAAAAAATCAGAATTTGGAATCCTCTTGACCCTTCCTGGAAAGATAAGAAAAATACTAGCTCAGCAATCCCGGGAGAGCCCAGAAACCCCAGTTCTTCCCAAACTTTCACAAGTATGCAAAAATATATTTTTGAACATAACCAGTCATCATTTGAATGATATAAAATCTATCATCAACTTCCAGTATCCCCCCCTTGTCCAGTATGCATATGCCAGCTACCCAGGGAGCCTCGAAGTAGACATAGACTTGTTCTATGTTGAAAAGTGAATGGTACTGGTGCCTTGTGCATAAGACAAATCTGATCTGAACTCCTTGAAATGCTGCTGCACCTAAACTCATACATTTTCCAGAATTAAATATACATCCCACCATCCTCAATCCTTACCTCAGTACCCCTCACTTACCTCCTGCCCGGTTCGAAGGATTTGACAGAAAATTTTACTAGTAAAAGTTATAATTTTTTTTGAAGTGGAGTTAATATCTGGTTCAGATATTTCTCAGGATATTACAGTGGTATCAGATCACTTTCCTCCACCCCCATGGAAAGAAAGAAGCTCACTGATGGAAGGAAGATTGAAGATCTTCTCATAGAGGCAAAATGTGGCTCCTGAAGCAATCCGCCACCGTGAGTTTTATTGCTTCAGGTAGACCTACCTCCAAATCCACCTCCACACAAATTCTGGCGTAGGTGTACTAATCCTTCCTGTCAGCACGGTCAATGTATTTCCTGAGTTTATTGCCTATGGCTTCCAATGATTTGGGATTCCAGCAATGCAATGGTAGATGGGGCAAGCGGACCCACACTGGAACAACCGAGGGCACATCTTGCGTTGGATCAAATTCCGATGTCCATTTATTCAAATATAACCCCTGAGGGCCCATAAAATAAGGTCCATTCCTAAAAATTAGATTCATGTCCTCTACATTGGTAAAAACAAACACGAAGAAGCCCTTACCCACTAAATGGCTGTTGATCCCGTCCTGCACCAATGGTTGCCAGTTTCGTTGCACCCAGCTGTAACCGCTTTAGGCGAAGGCCAGAGGCCGGTGAATTGCCCTATGAGACCTCTTTTTGCAAGTTTCAACGCTGATTTGCACGGATCTTCAGATGGTAGGTCAACTATGGGGATGTTGGCCATATGTTTTACAAATTTATGTTGTTGCTCACTCGGAGGGCGTTTCCCACATGTAGCCACCAGCTTCTTGAACGCAGCTAACTCAAGCAGGGGAGGGAAGGCCTCGGGGCCCCCTCCAGTAGCCATTGCAGATTGACTTAGCCCGTTTCCACTTCTTAGTGCTCAGCACGCTAATTGAAATCGAAGGGTTTTAGCGAGGTTTCTTCGGGAGATCACGCGGTTTCTTGGAGCCCAAACATCAAGTTTCTTGGAGCGTTTTTTTTTTTAAATTCTGAAGACCTGCTTACAAAATTATATTTATTCGCCATCTTCAGTGAACTTTTGAATCCTAGAATAAACCTCTATTTGACGGATCCAATTATCCAATTTATCAGCATTAAGTTCTCCATTATAAATAGGTAAGTCAACTTAATATCAAGCTTTAATTGAGGCATATTAAAATCAACTTTTTGCTTTCCAGGTGAGGAATGTAAAGAACCATCAATAAAAGATGGTGAAGATGGAGGTGTTTTAGGAGGTTCCTCACCACCTTCTTCCTCTTTACCTTTAGCATGAGATGAACCACCTTGTTCACCCTTCTTCCAATCTTGATAAAGCTCTTCCACCATAGTTTGCATCCTCATAAAAGCTTTAAGGAATTCTCCTTCATATGGGATTGAAGAAGTCCCATCTTCTCCTTTTGGTGAAGCCATTCTTCCTCTTCTTGAACCGATCTCTGGATCAAATTCTTCAATCTCTCCTTCACCACGTTGAAGCCTTGATCTTGTTAACATTCACAAACTCACAATGCAATGGTTAAGCTGCTCTGATACCAAACTTGATCTGAAAACTTCAGGATCTTTTTAACCATTAAAATTGCATGTGAAATTTGCATGTTAAATCTCATAAAAGGCTTATAAAAAAAATAATTGTTAAGTTCTTAAATAAACCACATAACCAAATAAAAATGTATGCAAACCAGAAAAATGAAGACAACAGATGATAATGGAGTTCACCCATCCTGGGCTACGTCTCCGGGCCACATCCAATGAGAAGGCCAATGTTATTAAATCTTCAAAAGCTTAAATACATGAGTTCTGGAAACACTTCTAAGTTATGTCAGTCAAACCCAGAAACAGACAACACCATTGCGTTCCTCTCGAAATTCTGAGAAGAATGAATATAAACACGACCTATTTTTCCTAATGCCTCCTCTGGCATGCAAATCGAGAACACTCTTGCTTGCATTGTATGGAATGGTACGGACTGTACCATGTCATACTCAGTTTCCCACCTTGGGATCTGTGCAAACACTGGGCGCCAAACTGCCCTTTTGTGGCTCTGAAAAGGGGGTTTTATAAAGGATTTTGGGCGCCGAAAGTAGAGGCCACGTGCCCCTTTTTGGCCCCAAATTTGGCATCAAATTTTTAAATATATTCAGCCATATCTCTCCCAACGAGCAGGTTGTGTCCCATCAGAAACACGTTTTTTTGGGGGGGGGGCGGAGCTCCCGGGGTCAAACCCGCAGGCCTCTCCCCTTTTAATGTGATTACAATGTAACAAAGCCTTGGTTCTTCGTTGGCATTGATGTGGTGGCATATGTTGTATTGTTGGCGTTGATGTGGCGGCATATGTTGTATTGTTGGCGTTTGGTTGTTGGTTCGAAGTGTTGTGTTGGCTTGGTTCCACTGGTTATGTTGGCATAATCTTCCACGTTTCAAGAGCCTCGGTGTTGGCTAAACTTTACAATGGGGTCGAGGGCTAAGCCCTCTTCCCCGCCCCTTTTCCAAATGAATTGTCATTCAAATTTAAATATTAGTTGCCACCTATAGTGGTTAAGCAACAACTGTGGGAATCCTGGCTAGAGGATACTGTGGAGGCTTTGGCCGATAGGAGGTCGGGGTTTCAATACTCCTCGACTCCATAATTTTTGCTAAATTGTATAACTAACTGCCAACAGGGCTGCCACATGGAAGACCTTGATTGATCCACTTCAACTACCATGTCACCATCTTGACAACATGGAAACCTATGGTGCCACCACATGGCACCTGTAAGCTGACTGTACATGCCACGTGGTGCCCTTTGGCTGTGCCACGTGGCCCCCTTTTTGGCCATTTTCTATGTCATTTTTACCTTTTCTTCGTATTTTCCAAACTCAATAACTTTCACGTCTGGAGGTTGTTTCTCACAAAACAAATGTTGCCGGAAAGATCTCGATGAGCTTTGCGCATATGTAAGCTTATTTTCACCTTTTGAAGACTAATTTTGATTGATCTTGGAGAACCTCCTAGATCAGTCGAGGTAGTGCCTTATAGGAGCTTGAGTTGGACTCAAAAAACTTGGAGAAGAATCTTGAGTTGGACTCAAGAATGAATTGTTGCCACTTTGATTCAGTTGTCATTGATGGTTGGAAAGCAGACAAGGTGAGTGACTCAGACGGCTACGAATCAGATGGCTGCAACTCAGACGGCTGTGAATCAGATAGCTGTGACTCAGACAAGCTGTGACTCAGATGGCTGCAACTCAGACGGCTGCAACTCAGACGGCTACGACTCAGACGGCTGTGACTCAGATAGCTGTGACTCAGACAAGTTGTGACTCAGACGGCTGCAACTCAGACGGCTACAACTCAGACGGCTGCGATTCAGACAGCTGTGACTCAGACGGTCGTGACTCAGACGGCTGAGACTCAAACGACCGTGACTCAAATAGCCGTGACTCAAACGGCTGCGACTCAGACGACTGCAACTCAGACGGCTGCGACTCAGACGGCTGCAACTCAGACGGCTGCGACTCAGACGGCTGCAACTCAGACGGCTGCGACTCAGACGGCCGTGACTCAGACGGCTGAGACTCAGACAAT
The DNA here is from genome assembly GCA_027924585.1 of Larix kaempferi. Classification (NCBI taxonomy): domain Eukaryota; kingdom Viridiplantae; phylum Streptophyta; class Pinopsida; order Pinales; family Pinaceae; genus Larix; species Larix kaempferi. Next base: position 5,486,340 of record BSBM01001229.1, on the reverse strand, counting down.
CGTGACTCAAATAGTCGTGACTCAGACAAGCTGCGACTCACAAACATTTATTTATTTATTAATTAGTCAGTTACAACGTGTAAATTCTGGAAGACAAAGAGACAGTTCAATTTTCGAATTGGGAGTTAAAGAGACAGTTTCAGTTTTAGAATTGGTATATCTGGAAGTTAAAGAGACCGAGGCATATAACTTCAGCATCTATAAAAAACAATTGATGAGAACAAAATGAGTGTGAGAATTGAGAGGATGAAGAGGAGTGGTTGCTGATGAAGCTATGATTCGAAGAAAACATTTCAGAACAGAAATGTATGGCTCGATTTAATGAAGAACAAAATTCCCAGAAACTCAAGCTGTAGCAGCACAGAACAAAATTGAAAAGGGTATGTACTGATATATCTGAATCGGTGTGATATAATTGACTGAAATTCTTAACAATTCAGAAGAAAAATGTGTGGCTCAATTTAATGAAAAATAGAATGCCCAGAAACCCAAGCTGTAGTAGCACAAAACAAAAAATGAAAAGAGTATGTATTGATTTATCTAAACCAGTGTGATATAATCGACTAAAAAATTCTTGCTAGGGTGGAAGGGAGGTGCTAGGGAGGATTGTTGTCCTCATATTTCAGTGGGTGCTGAAGAAGAAGAGTTGGTGCTCTTTTACAAGTGGGTGCTTGTAATTTGAAGGCTGTAGCCTCATTTGAGTAGAAGCTCAAAGATAAAAATGATGTACAGAAGTTGAAGCTTTCTTGACATCCTAAGAAGAAGAGGTTTTTCCCTTTATGGGTTTCCTCATGAAAAAACTGTGTCTATGTGTATATTTGTGTGATTGAATGATTATATTGTGCCTATATATTAAATCTACTGCAATGAACTTTCTGCTATTAAAATAATGAATGTAAAGGTTTTGATAACACCCTGACTGCTATAAGATATCAAGGAAAAGATTTTTAAAAATTGTTTAAGCTCAGTAATTAACTGATTCACCCCCCCCTCTCAGTTAATTGATACTTTCAACATGAATAAGCCTCATGTATTGAGGTAAGTGATTTGTATGTCAAATTGATGATGTTGTATAGTCTTGCTAGCCAAGGCTGAGGTCTTGTGTGTCAAGATAGATCCTCATGTGTTGAGGTGATGCTTTGCATGTCGAAGCATGAATGGTGTGTGATGTACGACTAACCATGGTTGAGTTATTAAGTTTCCTCTAGAGACTGTGCACCTCTAGAGTGAATTACTTTATCATATAAACAATTGGAACGATAGTAGAACAATATGATCACATCATTGGGAAAATCTCCTTAGTATATTTGATATGATAATTAATTAAGTTGTCACATGTGGACCATGCAAATAAGACAAGAGATAAAGATAAGATGTGATAAGATAAGAGAGAATTCAATTTCTCACTTTAGTGATGATAAAGGCTTCCATTAAATAAAGAGAACCCGAATTGTTAAACCTCAATGATGTCAACAAAGAAGACTTGAGTCAATTAAAGGAGAACTCGAATTGATCACTTTAGTGATGTTAAGAAGAAAGACTTTAGTTAAAAGGGTTAACTAAGTGATAACAAAGAAGATCTAGTTAACTAAGTGTTTGCATGATGACAGTGGAGTTGAGACAATTGAGTTGCGACACTCGAGTTAAACTAAAAGACGACACTTGAGTTATGACACTTGCATGACAACACTTAAGTTATCCACCTAACTAAGTGTTCTAGCATCCAGATGGAGGGCGAGTTCATCCTGAAGTCAGAAGATAAAAATAGAATCCAAAGCATGAGAATATATGTGTGTGTGTGTTTGTGTGTGTTATACAGGATTGATGAATTCAATGTGAAGCGAATTCTCTTCTCTCTTGGAGGCAATGTGCTTCTCTTTGTGCAGGATATTATTCTAAGTTCTATTCTTCCATCTTCTCTCTTGCTTTGATATATTCACAGGGGGTTCTTGATGTAAAATACATTCTTTGTTATCTATCAATATACTAAGCAAGGTTTTGCGAGGGTTTCTCCCTTGACTCATAGAGGGTTTCCCTAGGGTAAATTTATGTGGCATATGTGAATGCTTAATTTTATGATTGTTTATTGATTTCAAGTACTACTACAATTCAGAATTAACGATACAAAAAATTAACAGAATAGGAATTCATACGCAACTAAAGACACCGTAGTAATAGGTAAATAGACCAATGGTGAGATTCACTCCCATAAGAACCTTGGCAATGTTGCCACAAAATCGGATTGAGTTTCCTCTTCGATATAAACATTTTGTTATCTTCGAGGTTGAGCAAAGCTCCCCTTTTTCTACTATTTGGTATAGTGAGGATTGAGCTATGCTCTCATATATGGCAACGTACAAGAGCTAAGGAAAATCTCCTCAATTTTTTATTTCAACGTTGTTTTGAACGATAGTATTAGTTGTAAGTTTTTCTGTGGAATATATATATATATATTCTTTAAATTACAAGCATTTATATATGTATAAATAGTCTAAATGTTATACTATTTGTATTTTTTCCGGTTATTATCACTGAATTCTGGCTATACAATTTTTTGGTCAAAATGTAATTTTTTTCACTTTTTAATGCACAAATGGATTCAACACCATCAAATATCCCTATTGCACTTGGATTGTGCAATCTCAACAAATTATATTTGCAATTCCAACAATACTTCTCAATTTTTGATCAAATCCGAGCAAAAATGGTAGGAAAAATATGACCAAAAAAAGTCAAAATTGTAGCATGCTTAGACTAGTGGTATATATACAAATTTCATTATTGTGTGTGTGTGTGTGTGTGTGTGTGTGTGTGTGTGTGTGTGTGTATATATATATATATATATATATATAGAGAGAGAGAGAGAGAGAGAGAGAGAGAGAGAGAGAGAGAGAGAGAGGTGGGTTAACTCAATTGGTCCAATTGAGATTCAAGCCGGGTTGAATCATGTTGGATAACTAGCCACTATTGTGACTATTGGTTGATAATGCTCCATTTGGATATTTCAGGGAAGAGGTGAGAAGTCCTGCAAGGTTTCTATTGGGAATACACACACACACAGAGGGGGAAATTCGTTGGGCACTTCCCCTCATTTTGAATATGATAGCTAGGGTAAATCAGATTCTGCAAAAGCTTGAGACTTTGTCAACAACAGACTTTGTATGAGACCCCCTTGCTTGTGAGGCAAAGGACCCACCTCCATGCAACGATTTGGCTGCTAAAGTCTACGGAGGCGTACATACCCTACCCCCCTCTAGATTTGAGTTTATGATCTCGTAGGAGGAAACTATATATATATATATATATATGGGAAATTCATTGAGCACTAGCCCTCATTTTGAAGATGGTATCCAAGGCAAATCAGATTCTGCAAAAGCCTGAGGCTTTGTCAACAATCTCATGATGATCATGATATTTAACAAAATGCTCAGAAAGTGCATCGTGCCACAATGCAAGATTTGAATTTAGATGTGGTTAAGAGGAAAATTAGGAGAAATACAATTTGATATCTTCATTATGTTAGATTCATCTTATTCTAAATCTTTTAAATATCAAAAGATTTTAATTTTTTTCTCTCTCTCAATATTTAATAAATTCAAAATTAACATAAATTTATACTTTATTTTAATGTTAAAATAAAAAACACATAAATTTTAATTACTCATTTAACTAAGATTGTAATATATTACTTCAATTATTAAAAAAAACCATTAAAAATCCTAATAAAATTATTAGTATAAAAACTTTTACAATGATCCACACATATTTATCATCATGTAAAATATTCTCAAAATTGTCTATCGATATAATTAGAACAAGCACTTTACCCAATTTGAATTCTTACCCAAAACACTTTACGAATTTTCTATTCCACTAAACTAACTTAAAAAAAAAGTTAAAAAAAAAAAGTTGTCAAAATTAAAATAATTCTAACAAAATTAATAAAATAAAAAATTAAGATACACTCAATTAATCTTAACATCCTATTGTCAATCACTCTAAAATCACCCTCGAACATTTATAATTTAATATTTTCTCCACTAAAATTATTTTCCCTCTTTTGAAAAGTGACTCTAAAATCACAGAGTCAATAGTTGAGATTTCTAATATCCCTCCCACCATTTCCCGTCAATATATCTTATGTTTCCTAAACCCTTTACCTACCATCATGTTTCATTTTCACCTAATCCTTTCACCTATCTATGTTTACCAATATTACCCATACAATTCCCTTCCCATCATCTCTTAGTGTTTTTGGTTGGTAAGTCATCGGTTTGTTTGTTTTGTTTTATTGTGTTATTTTCTCTTTTTTAATCAAGCAAAAATATAATAAAAACAAGTGAGAGTCTTTTTGTTGTTATCAACTTTTCAAAAAGGAAAACGAATTGAGGACAAACATATTCTTGTCGAGATACTCATATTAAGATGTCTAAATCATAGATTTTCTAAGCTAAACATAGTATCAAGCTTCCCGCAGGGGAAACCAACTTTGAGTCGAGTAAACAAAACCAAGGTCTATAAAACTATGGCCTCAGTAGGCAATGTTCTTGCCATAATTCAAAATTACTGAACCATAATATATAAAAACAGAGCAATTCATATCAATAAAATCATATAGAAGGGAAAGGAGGGTGTGACTTTTGTGTTGTTAGGCTACTCTAGTGCACCTCTCCCTTTCCTTTGTCCATCGCAACTTTTCCTTGATCCAAACCAACCATCGAAATCGATGAATCCACTCCCATTTAGTTGGCAATCGTCAAGCTCCAAGTCACAAAGGCCTCTATCAAAGCCTTCATATCCGCCATCTCCTTCACCAATCTCTATTTCATCTTCGTTGCCTCTTGGAATGCCTAGCCAACAAAGAATTTGGTTTGCCAGTAGACGTCAAGCTGTCTGAGATAACGGGTGTGGCGGGTTCTTGTAATGGTGAAAGCAGGGCACCAATAAATCTCCTCAAATTTCAGACTAAGTTCCTCCTGAAGCTCTTATTCGGCTTGTTCTTCCTACTGAATGCGGCTAAGCCATTCTTGGACCTTGGGGGTTGCAAGTCTCCTGTATTGAGAATCTAGATTCCTATCCTTCGTCTCTTCCCGAGAGCGACGCTAGGGCCGACTGTATTCCCCACGACTTCTAGAGCTTTGACGACGGGGTCGAATAGATTCCCGACAACCTTTGGAACCTTGACAATGGGAGATACTCATAAATGAACCAGGATGATTGTTGAGCGAGTTGCAACAATTACACGAGAGTTTGAATAACTTGCAGAGAGTTTCCCCCAAGCAACAACATCAATGAGTGTTAGGATATTTCAATACTCCATCCTTGTCCTACCTAGCATTATTTATTTTTCCTAGTTGTTGATGATGTCATTTGCCCCCTAGTGGTGTGCAGATGTCATCCAGGAATCTGATTTGAAGATTCACCAAAGAAAGTGGTCTTTGGTCCCGACACAGTTGATATTGCAGAGATCTCCACTAGGAAGATTATAGCAAAAGGGTTTGCAAACCATGCCTCCAAGGCATATGAATTCTCACATTTTTTGTCATACTCTCTGCCTACCCCATCGGAATCTGATGAAGATCATAGTGATACCTCTTCTAATGAAGATGAGGATCAAGATCTTGATGTTGAGAATAAAGTTCAAGGAGATTCAGATTCAGATCCAGATCCAACACATGCTCCCAATCCATGGCCAAGGCCAATATGGGCTCACAAAGTCCTTGTAGCTGTTGGGAACACAATTGGGGATCCATCTGACCATAGAACCACCAGATCTCAGTATCATGCAAAACTTGCACTATGTCATGCAGATCCACTTCTCTCAGAGAGGTGCTGCATGATGGTGGGGTTTGATCCACAATCTCTTGGAGAGACTTGCCATGGGGGATCTACAACCAGGCAACAATCTCGGTTGTTTGAAAAAAGGTACTCAAAGGTTCATGATTTGGACCACAATGAGCCATTCGCTCTAGTAGCAAGAAAGGGTTCCTGAAAGACTTGTTTTGGAAAATACAACTTCTACACAATGGGAGGCACATTAGAGGAGCAGATCCAGATTTAGCACCTGCATTGCTATCCTACAGAGGAGTAGCTTGCCAATATTTTTGTAAAGGCTTTCACTGAGGAAAGTTTTTTCCTTCTCTGCTTAGCATGGAGGTTCTTTGAGTTCACTACTGCTGTTCTTTTTGAGGGGGGGTATTTTTCCCATGAGGTTTTTCCCCATTTCCTTGGTTCATGAACAGTTCTTTGTTTTTTATCATTTATTTGATTGTATGGGTGACCTTTGGTCTTAGTAAGTAGGGCCTAGGATGCAAAGTATGGATTAAGGGGGGGTGCTAGGATATTTCAATACTCCATCCTTGTCCTACCTAGCATTATTTATTTTTCCTAGTTGTTGATGATGTCATTTCCCCCCTAGTGGTGTGCAGATGTCATTCATGATCCATCTACCACCTTCTGAGCCCTGCATGCATCATTTTAGGACCACTTCAGTCAGTTCCCTATTTTATAGGAACCTACTGAGTGTTCCAGTGCAGTCCACCTGAGTTATCTAACTCTTGTGGGCGGTTAGAGCTCTGGATGCCACTGATTGTGGCCTCATGCACCCTTTTCTTACTGGCATGCATGATAGACTCACTATTGCACACTCCTTAGTCAGTTAATTGATTGTGAGTTCAGTTAGCTGAGTTTAGGTTCAGTTCAGTTGACTTTGAGTCTTCCGGAGCACTCTAGTGGTGATAATCCCTATGCTAGACCAACTTGAGGCTCGAATTCTCCTGCATCATTTGAATTCTCTCCATTATAACATCATTGTTTGTTATACTGATTATTGGAACATGTGACATTATTCTGCTCCTATCTAAGTTTTGCTACATTATTATTCTTCTGCTCTTTTTTACTGCAGTTTTCACTCTTCTTCAAATTCTTTGCTCATTATTTCTTTGTGAGTTATCCTCAGCTCTTTAGATATGTTGTGACATAGAATTTCACAATGAGGAGAGGGTTGATCTGCGTTATACCCTTGGCCTCCCGTAAAGCCATGATCATCTCAACCAAGCAAACTTGTACTGCATCCTTCTTCCGACTCTCGTCATAATTCCTGGGGTGGTGGAAGAGACTAAACATGAAATATTCCAAGTGTGCATGGTACTATCAACCCTGGCGTCGTGGCACATGGGTGTCCCTTCGAACCTCCACCTGTCATCAACCATAACTGCCACCGCTGGCTGGTGGGCCTCAACTTCCAAGCTCCCCATTCGGGGCCATCATCTCTTAGGTTTCTATAACTTGTGTTCTTCCATTTTTCAAACTCCCTTCTTAAAATTAAAGTATAGGTCTCTTGGATTTTTGTTTTTTATTATTTATTTTCTTCGAATTCCATTCATTTATTTTCCTATATTAATTTTACACTTTCCTTTTATTATTATTATTTGTTCTTTCCAAATTCCGATCACCTTTTTCATATATCATTTGTTTAATTTCTTTGCACAATACTTTTATAAATTATTTTGACTCAACGAAGTCGGCAACGGAGTTGATATTTACTAGCATAGATCCATCTTAATCCTAGATCTATCAAGCACCGAGAGGGATCCAATTTCCTGATGTGTAAATTTTTTTATCTTAAAATTTTTACACATCCAATTTTTTTTACATCTCATGAATTTTGATCCCTCTCGATGCTTAATAGATATGTGTTTAAGATGGATCTATGCTGGTTTTAACATTTTTTATTTTATGAGCGGACATGGATTTTTTTTAATTATTTTTCATTTGGTTTAATTTTTTTTTATGAGCCAACATGATTTTTTTTAATTTAATTTTATTTTTGGTAATGTCACGTTGCATAACGTTACGTGACAACATCTGCCCCATATTGGGCTGTAGAGAACCTCGCTGCTCTCGGTTCAATTACTTTATTACTTCATTTTAGCATCGTAAAATCTCACTATTCTTATTAATTGAATTGATTTTTGTTGTTTTTTTAAAAATTATTTTCCTCCATTTTAAGTTCAATTAAGTGTTTCTTTTAACATTTTTCTTATGTGTGAAGTCGTTTTGATGATAGAGGGAAACCAATTCCGGGAGGTCAAACACCTTTTTCCTCACACACAAAAGGACTTTGCACTTATTGAGATTTGAATCTAGGTTGTTTACATGGTGACACCTTGTCATGACCACTAAACCATAACTCAACACACAATACACACACTTGATTTCCTTTTCATTTTTGCAACATTACTATCATTTGTTTATTGTCTTGTTCATGGGTGAAGTGTTCACTTGAAACACATTAGTTGAAAAATGTTTTATGAAATACTAAATTAAAACATAATTGATGGAACTCAGATAAATTAAACACACTATTAAACTACAACTTAATTCACCTTTTTTTAACATGGGTTTTGATATTATATGATAAGTTGCTATGGAATGCAAAGAGTTTATGTGATTATATTTTCTTTCACTTTCATATTAACATCGAGTTTATGTGATTATATTTTCTTTCACTTTCATATTAACATCAATCACACTCAACATCATTTTTTATGGGTCATTTTTAATTTATGATTGTTATTATTTATGTGATGTTGTCAAGTTTTTTGTTTCTTTGGTATATCTCTATATTGAAATTTTGTTATGCATAAATATCTCCATTTTATTCATCTCTACATTGATATTAAGAAGGAAGAAAACTTATATAAATCTTACGCATAACTTTAAGTGTTACTATTTTTAATTCACTTTTATTAATTACAAAAATATGTATATAAGAGAGGATATGAATTATCGAACATAGCATAGTGATGAGTAGAAGATAACGCTGCACTGACAACATATTACCACATTGACAACATTTTGCCATTGGTTCCACATGACACGACCCTGATGTTGTTTGATAAGGGGCACTTGAATCTCTCAATATTCAATGAGGATAAATTTTCGATAAGACAAAGTTCCATCTCTTCCATTCATTTTTTTCAAAAATCCGGCGACTTGATTGTGTTAAAACCAATATAGATCCATCTTAACTATGGATCTACCAAGAGTCGAAAGGATCAAATCCCTTAAGGTGCAAACTTTTTCTCAAATTTTGCAATCCAAAAAAGGTTTGCACCTAAAGAGATTTGATCCCTTGAGCCACTTGGTAGATCTGCAGTTGAGATGGATTTATACTGGTTTAATATATCAATTCCTCATATATGCTCAAATCCCACTTCGAGATTGCATAAGTATTCAAGTTTAATTAATCTTTTTAATTTTAATTAATTAGAATATATATCTCTTTGCCTTTTAAATTTAGGTTAGTATTGACACTGAAAAAAAATTACTTACTTAAAATTTTATTATTTTATTAAAATACGCATATCAACTACACATATAAAATTACACTTCTCCTACCACCTCTAAGCATAATACACCAAAACCTTTAATACACAATTTCAAACAATAAAATAAAACTCTATGAATATCTCTTTTTCATAGCCATACAAATAGTAAGACCATCTTTTCTACCTAACATCAACCTTATAAACCATAACACCACTTTATTGCTAAGATAATTGTTGATAGAATCAAACCTCTGCTTTCTAGACACATATCCATGGAACAGTATGGATTTCTTTGTGGGCGACAGATCCATGATGTTGTGGGTGTGACACAGGAAATCTTTCACACTATCAAACAGAGAAAAAATGAAGCACTCATTCTTCAATTGGACCTGGTGAAAGCATATGATAGGGTTGATTGGAACTTTATGAGACTAATTCTCATCCAGATCGGTTTGCCCTGGAAGGTGATGAAATGGATTATGGCATGTATATCCTCTGTAAATTATGCTATTCTGATTAATGGACATCCTACTGAATATTTTAAGGCTACTCGGGGTCTTAGACAGGGCTGCCCTCTATCACCTCTTCTGTTTTTGCTAGTCATAGAAGGTTTGAGCCTCTCCATACACAAGGCACGTAGGGATGGAAGAATAGCTGGCATCAAAATAACAAGGGAGATTTCTGTTACACATTCTTTATTTGTGGATGATGTCATGCTTTATGGTATGGGTATACTTGCTGAATGGATACAATACAAGCAAATACTTGACCTTTTCTGCCTGGTTACTGGCATGCTTATCAGCTATATTAAATCTTTCTTCCTGAAGCACTCGGTGGTGGATGATGTGGAACAGTCGATCAGCAACATCCTGCCACTAAATTTCAAAGAACTTGAGGCTGGTACTAAATATCTGGGTTTCTTCATCAAGCCATCTAACTACATGATAAATGATTGGTCATGGCTGGTAAGACGATTTGAAATGCGAATTGGTCACTGGAGCTTTCGGCATTTAACTTTGGGTGGCAGGCTAACGTTGGTGAAAGCTGTATTACAGAATTTAGGTGTATATTGGTTCTCGCTATGTAAAATCCCTCGTACCATCCTATGTCTAATCAGGCGAAAGGTTTTCAGTTTTTTGTGGTCGGGGGGTGGAATACAGGAAAAATTTCATCTCATAAATTGGAGAGTATTGGCTCGTCCTTGGCATTTGGGGGGCTGGAATATGAAGGATCTCGAATTATTCGTTATGGCCCTGCACGCAAAGAGTCTCTGGCGCGTCCTCTTTAATAACTCGATTTGGGGAAGGATCATCAGAGCCAAATATTTGAAAAATATTTCGGTGACAAATTGGTTGCGTCTATTCAGGCCTACAACATTGGGTGTCTCAAATATTTGGAATGGTTTGTTGGGTGCATTCAGGATTATAACACATTGGATTGCTTGGCTGCCGGGCAATGGACGTGATATAAAGTTGGGACTGGATCCATACATTGGTGGACCAACGAGACATACACTATCATTGGATTTAAGGACTCACCTCAGAGCTAATGGTTACTATACTCTGGCACATGTGGTTGGCCGGTATGAGGATGGGCGAGCACACTGGATTTCGGCAGAACAGCTGGGATTAACGGGCTCCTTGGGGAACAAATGGGAGGAGTATATTAGGCCGATATATCACTCTAATTTAAGGTTGTCCGACAATGCTGACAGACTTGTTTGGATGTGGGATGTGGCTGGCGGGAATGTTTCAGCAAAATTGGCATATGATGCAATGTTTGCTGAGTCACGGATTTTGGTTCGTTGGTGGGAAAAATCTATTTGGAAACTTGTCTTGCCCCTCAAGATAAAATGCTTTGCCTGGCTAGCGTTGTGTAACAAGATCTTAACCTGGGACAATCTCTGTCGTCGTGGCTTCTGCGGCCCGGGATGGTGCTCTCTTTGTTGCTCACAGGAGGAAACGGTAGACCATCTATTCACTTCCTGTCGTTTCATAGGGGACCTATGGAATGTAATTGCATCCAAAGTTGGCGTACATTTTCAATGGAATCATTGCTCTTTGAGTGATAATCTAGAGCAATGGTCTCGTTATGATGCTGGGTGTACAGAACTTCCATATTTTATGATCTGGGAGGTATGGAAAGCTCGTAACCTGTGTATTTTTGAAAGCATATTTTCTTCTAGGGATGTTATATGCTATAAAACTCTTGCTGCACATAATGAATTTGTCACTATCCACGGAGCTGTAAATGGTAGAGATAAACTTGTTAAGACTCAACGATTTGCCCCACCCGTGCTTGTATTCCCATGTGGTTTCTTTGATGGGGCTGCAGCGGGTCGATATGGGGGTGGTGGAGCGGGTGCCACTATACACATTACAAAGGATACCTCCATACATATCTGGCTAAATCTGGGAAATGGATCCAATACTAGGAGTGAGTTATGTGCCCTTTGGCTCATACTGTTTTGGGCACGGTTGAGAAAGATATCCTCACTTGTAGTTTTTGGCGATTCACTATCTATTATCTCTTGGGCGAGAGGCAAGACATCACTCAATGTATTGCTCCTTAGACACTGGATGGATGCGGCACAGATGCTTATCCGGGACTTTGAACATATTCATTTTGAACATGTTTTTAGGGAGGCTAATATGGAGGCAGATATGCTTTCAAAGAGGGCGCTTAACTCTCAGGTTGGGGTCATCATGTGGCAAGAATGGCGGGAGGATATACTTTTTTCTCAGGGCTCTTATCATCTACATTGGACTTGATGCATTTATGTTTTTTATTATTTACTTAATATGTTTTAGATGCTCCTTATTATGCGGGTTGATATACTTACATATCTGTTAGCTCTATGTGCAGATCCTTCTTAGGGACTGGCTCCAACTACTTGTTGGATGATTTTGTATGCATACTCTACCTTTTGCGGCATATATGACAGCCGTTATGGCTGTGGATTGGTATATACAGTTTTGTTTTGATTTATATACATGATGTATTTGGTATTGGGCAGCTGTGGCTGTTGGTATTGAACATTATATTTTTATGTGGTTATGGACTCTTTGATGTACTGATGTTTTTGGATCCGTTTCTCCTACCGGAGGGATTCCTGACATATTCTGTGGACATATGGTTCTTTATATTGGACTTTTCTGATGTAGATGATGACACATTTGGCATTGTGTCTGGCTTGCCCATTATGCTCTCTAGGACAGGTTTTGAGAGCAGTTAGTATGTTTCTGACAGCTGGTTATATTTACTATTTCGTATATTAATAGTAAGTTGAATTTTTCTGTGAAAAAAAAAACCATAACACCACTTTATATCAAAATTCTAAGATCAACCTTATAAACCACAACACCACTTTATATCAAAATTCTAAGAGAATAGCTTACCACTTTTACAAGATTATTGAAACTTAAATTTCAAGACATCGAAGCCAAAGTCAAATTGGTATTTTATTTTGATTCTAAATTTCTACATCGGTGTGGGTATTGAAAGATATCAATAATAATTATATAATAAAAGAGTACCTTTTGTTTGACTTATCATTAGCCCGACAGAATAGTCAAAGCTTAAGTGGCAAGTCCAACTGAGACGAACACGTGTCAAATAACATTCGCGGCACCCAAAAATTATCGGGCTTGGAAGTCGTTATATGAAATATTCCAGAATAATTAATCAACTGACTAACTAGCTCCTCCACGAGACTCAGCCGGCGATCATGTGGAGTCTCCATACGATCGACTCTGAGGGAGTACGAGAAGAACCTGCGTGCATCTTCATACAGCTTAAAGTACCGCCAGGTTAGCCACTCGCTCGGGGATCTGTCGGGTGACGGGTCACAATCGTAGTTTTTAGCTGTTAGTTTCGGCTTTAGGATTCGCAAGTTGTCACCAAATATGGCGACGGTCTGGCCCACTTCCAGGAATAGCTCACAGCACCACGTGAAGGCCGTTCTCATGTACTAATATTTGTTGCTTGTACTCGCATTTACTGCTATTTGATTCCAGAATATGGGGACTGAGAGAAACATTTGCTTACACAGCAGCAGCAGCTCATTTGCAGAGGCTCACTCAATACTAAAAGTTCAGATACTTACAATCTAGGGTTGCGTCTATATAGTTTACAGTTTTTGCGAATTCTTGGGAGGTTTTGAATTGCATATAATCTTAGGGTTTGGATTCCACAAAGATTGCGGGTTCGAGTCCGTTGAAGCCTCCTGCTGTGGTTATTGTAAGTGCTGGCGAGGGTTTAAGCTTTTGCACGCTGCATAAATGCGGAGAAATTGCCGTACCGCCGGATTCTAGCGGGCTTCTGATGGCTGACAATCGGCGTTATGGACTGACTCCTCAACTAGGTAATTCTCGTCATGTTCTCTTCATTTCAGCTTCGGTCCACGAAAATTGACTGCCTGAAGATGTTAATTCATCTCACGCGGAGCCCTGACCATTCATTATTGGTTCAAGTTAAAATTTGATGCAAACGGCTTCACGTTTTAGCTTTAAATATGCTGGTCGACTTTCGAATTATGCACATTTAATGGCTAATCAGTGGCACCTTCACTGAATTTTAAAGCTATTTATGATAATGCTCATTTAATTGCTTATCAGCCGCATCGTTTCTGAAATTTGGAGATAGATACGTTAAATTTGACACGATAACTTACGGCTCATCAACTGCGTTATGACTCGGTCTGGTGTTTAAGCAGGATCTGCTTAGGAAATGAGCCTGAATAATTCTTGTTTTAAGTATGAGCCGCTGAGGAAGTTAAGTCGAAGCATTCTCGTTGCCAAATTGATTGTGTTGTAAGGATCTTTAATAAAACCTGATTAACTATTATAGAACTGAAACTCAAAATTTGTCCAAATCAGTTCAATATAATATTACTGGCTGTCAGAAATTGCATTATTTATCTACCTTAAACTTGGGGCTGTATATTCCATGACGAAAGCAACGCAATTGTAATGTCCCCATCCATCATTCCAACTATAGGAGGGGGTGAATACGAATTTCATGTATCTGAATTTCGCCCCAAGGGCCATTATAAACTAATGGATGCATGTGTGTGTGCATGAATATAAAAACACAGGGGCATTAAAAACGCTATCCACACACACATCATGCATAAACAATCATTTTTATCACAGGAATCAAATAAAATCATTTCACATTCATAGACAAAAAAAAAACTTATTTTTTAACAGAGAAGATTCAAGCAACTAGCTGTGTAAGAGAGTGATTTACACCCAATTGTAGGTATCAGCTGTTGATGCCTCCCTCAAGCTGGGCTATGAGGCCACTAGGGTGAAGGAAACATCTACATGCTTCTCTCTCTAAGTCCAAAACCCATTTTCTCTCATGTGTAACCAATCTGCTCACCACTGAGCAATTACAACAATATCACTCAGCCATCCCAGCCATAGCACTCTCTTCTATTGCCTCACTCAACACAAAGAAGGCATTTTCCTTCCCTTCTCCATAATTCCCTAAGGAAATCTAACTCTTACAATGTTTACTAGTGTGTGCAGAAAGAGTTCATCCTGTTGGATGTTATTGGAGAACCTCTAGTAACATCAATTCATGGTTTCCCAACTATTTAGCACGGGAACCGCTCTCGGCCTTTAGGAAACTCGTTCCCGACGTTCCGACGTTCCAGGGAACTTGTAGGAAACGTTCCAAATCCAGTGGGAACCGTTTTAGATGGTTGAGAACTTACTGGAACCTTTTACCCTTTAAAGTTAGGAACTTGGGGACTTTTTCTTGCGCGTTTCCTTCACTGGGAGCTTCCATGCATCCATGATCGCCACAAGTTGAAATTGAAATTTCTAGGGAAGAGGAGAACGAGATGTGAGGATGCAGCTAAGGCATTCTGCTTCCTGGGAGTGAATGTATGGAACACTAGAGACAAAACAAATCAAAGTTACAATGTCATAAAACTTTTTTACGAGTAGTTCTTGAATTAAATATATACCTGACTTACCCATCATTGTCTGTGGGATCATTTCATATTTATCGCTTTATGGTTTATTTGCGCATGTTTGTGAAAACGTGGGATCCTCTCCTTGGAGGGTTGTTAACGACATTCCTATTTCGTCGTGATCGCACATATACATGGTTGACTTATAATTTTTTCTCTAGAAAACTAAGTTGCAGTAAAAGTCTATTTCATGCTACCTTGTCGAGTTGGTACACTAATCTCTATCTATTGTCCATGCTAGAATATTAACTCGCCCCTACGCTGAATTGTAGCTACCGCTAATCAAGAATAAATATAAATCTATTGATTTTCTATATATTAAATAAAAGAAAGTAAATTTATATATTTCACTATTTATTTTATGAATAAAAAACAAACTTTTAACTAATTGAAAATAGTTTTAAATCTTACTTTCAAACTAAATTCACATACTACATGTTGCCGCCTCTTACGTACCTGGGGTTAACGCAGCAGAAATCTTCAAGCTGCTAGGTGCGTCCTTGGGGGCAAGTCTGAGTCAAGTACTGTCACTTGATCTTGACTCCTCCGTTTAGGCTTAACTCCTAACGAAGCCAAGGGGGTGGACCCTATTAATGTTACTAAGGCTTTAGATACTTAGTTCTTCTGGGTGAGAGATGTTACTTAGGAGTTTTTGGAGTTAAAATATTTGATCAAGACTTGCAAAATAAAGATAATTACGCATCACATATGAATATAAGTATCACGACAAGATATTATTTAAAAGTAAATAACCAAAATCAGAGACCAGTGCCGTGGAGTCAAATTAAATGTTGCTGTGAAAGTAAATGTTTTGCAATTGTGTTCTTGGTCAATTTTAGGAATTATTAGGATGAGTTGATTAGAGGGGAAAATGGAAGCTCTCGATATATTGTGAGGTACAGGGAGTAATGTCCGGAAATTAGGCAAAGGTGGCTCCTCACAAAGACGTGTGGGCTGGAGCGGAGTCTCTAGGGCATGTTCAACACTACACCAACAAGGATGTAGTCTAACGATTCCCTAAGGTCGCTCTCCAGTGGTTCCCGCTTCTCTTGAGAAATTTCCCCACACGTTTAGTCAATGTTGAGATTTTCACTATCTTGCCGGATTTTCACTATCTCGAGGGTTCTTAATTTTATTAATGTGAGTAATTATTAAGTGTTTGAGAATTAATGAGTTGTTGCACTCTTTTCTAGTTTCCTTGAGACCAGTGTCCGCAGGGGAAAGAACATATTTCGAGAAACAATAGAATGTTCGTTCAAATTTCTAGTGCTTGCAGTTTATGAAATTAAATCAATAACTTACATAAAACAAATAAACCTGCCAAATCTATGTGTCACTTTCTGATCAACCTCCACTAATCGGCGATGCCTTTGGGTGGAGGTGAGAGCATACTTCGTGGCAACGAGATTGACTCTATTTAATGAAAAGAACAAAAATTAACTATCCAATCAAAGTATACACCCTGCACAAAATGTTAGAAAAATTCACGCCACGAAAAAGGAACACGCGAATCCCCCCAGGGGGATGGGATGTGGGCTATGTGTAGCCCACTTGCTCTCGTTTAATATTTTTACAATGTGTTGTCCGTCGAGATGCACACCAGCAGCATAAATCTTTCGAAAGCTGTTCCCTCACTACTAGTGGGGAAGGTGTGGCCTTGTGGGCAAGCAGTGAGCCAGGTACTGTCACCTGAATCCCAGCTCCTCCGTTTAGGAAAACTCCTGACGAAGCCAAGGGAGGTTGTCCCTAACAAAGAGTTTTTCTATGGCTCTGTGTTTTAAGTGTTTTTATGATGAAATGATTCGGATGGGTGTTGTTTAGGAGTTTTTTGAGATACAATAAAATACGCAATCCACGTTGCAATTTACAAAACACAAATATCAAGATGAAACAATATATGATGACTTGGAATTTAAATAAGCATCCACAATATAATGACTTTAAGAATTAAAGGACAAATGGTCCAAATCAGGGTGATACATGTAACTTTCGAAGACCAGTGCCAAATGGAGTCAATGAGTGCTTGGGATGCTGAAGATACAAGTCTTGATATAATGTTTGTGTAAATGTTTTGAAATTGTTCTTGGTTGATTTTACAGTGTTTTAAGTAATCTTGATTATTATGGTTGGGGAATCTTCACCGATACGCAAGGTACTGAAGATCTAACCGGAAATACTTTCAGTGGCTCCGTTTGAAGACATGACGGACCACGCGGTACTCTAGGCTAGGTGTCCAAGGAACTTAACTAGCAAGCTAGAGTCAGACCATGGCTGCCCGACGCCCCCACTTGGAATTTGCCCACTACCTGAGTATTTATCGACACAATGCCGGTTCGTTGGTTATGAGTAAAAGTTTTATTATGTTTGAATCTTGCAAGATTAATTAGTCCAATACCGTTTCTGAGTACTCCAACCCCTTTCAAGGTTGGTCAGAGCATACTCCGGCAAGGAAACAATGAATAAATTCAAATTTTATTATGGGGAGTGACGAGTTGCGAATTTTAGTTTAGAGCACACAAAACCTCTCCGACAGAGAGTGCTCTTGACTTGTCTTATGACAGAGGTTCAATAGACTTATTTAAACTATATGCTAAATGCAGAAAAAGTGCAAGAGTTAGCTCTACGATAGAGAGTGCTCTTGACTTGTCTTATGACAAGTTCAAGAGTCTTTGGTTCCTTTTAAAGATTGCTAAACAAATTATAAAGGAAGCACAATGATAGCTCAACAAATAATAATGCAAAATTGAAACTAGCAATTTAGTGGAAAAGGAAATTTATACTAGCAATTAGTATTCTAAACAATAATGAAACTAAGTTAAACAATCTAGTGTTCTAAAGATAACAAATATAACTAATCTAAGCAACAAAATGGAAAATCAAACTAATCTAGCAATTAGTTCCTAAATGCCAAAAATGAAACTAAGCTACCAAATCAAACCAATCAAAGAGACTACAAACTTTCCCAAATGGGGGAAGTTGAATGCAGGGACTTAAAAACCCCACTCAAACTTTTATTGGACAAGTACAAATGCCTTTTGGGATTAAAAACCCTTGGAAGGACTTTTTAGGAAAAGAACATAAGTGAAAATGAAGAAACTCTTGTGAGTTTGTACAAAGGATAATGGTTTGGTTCAAATGACATTCATGGTTTGATTTTCTCCTTGGTTCAAACTTCAATTCTTCATCTCTTTGATTTTTCTTTTCAAGTTTGGGTCTTCTCTTTGATTCTCTCTTCCTCCAAGTACCTACACAAGATAGATCACTTCAAAGCACCCATTAAGCATTAGCTAAAACAACAAAATGTGAAACTACCTTAAGCTCTAAAATTGAAAAAATGAAAACAAATGAGATATAATGCAACTACTAAACAAAAAAAACTAGATGCAAGCCTAGATGATCTATATGCTAACACACTTTTTTGGATGCAAACTTTTTACTTTGAAATGAGATCTAAAATGAGAAATAATACTACTAATTTATGAAGCAAACTAAATCTAAAGTAATGAAATGCAAAGATGATAAAATAAATCTAACTATTAACAAAGTTTTTGTTGTTTTTATGTGTGAATTTTTAGGGAAAATGGGGAATGCGAATGCAAGAAGGGGAGAAGGAGATGGGAATGAGGACTGCTGCAAAATGCAAACAGTAAGCAGCAAACAATGTTGGAAGAGGGCAGCAAGAGGAGTGAACAACAGCAAGAGAAAGTGAGGGAAGTAAGGCAAGGAAGAGAGGAGACGAAGGGAAGGAAAAGAGGCTAAAACGAAGGCAAGGAGAAGAGTTTTGGAGGAGGACGAAAGCTAGGAGATAGGAAGAAAGCTTAGGGAAAACGAGAGCTAGGGAAGAGACTTGAAGGGAAATGAAAGGGATAGGAAGGAAAGAAAACTAGAAGAATATGGATAGCAAGTCAAGAAAAAGGAGACTCAAGGAGAAAAATAGAGAGCTAGAAGAGAGAAGCCCTTAGATTTAGTAACCAATGATAGTTTTTTGTTGTTGATGGATGGGGGAGAAACTCTGAAGACTACGTTTCTTTCTTTGGATGAAGAAGCAAGCTGAAGAACCTGCAAAAACGAATGTGTTAAATGGGAAAAACTCTTGTATGATGAAGCCAAACTTGCTAATCCAAGCCCTTTTTCACTTTCAATGATCCCTGCAAAACCATATATTCAACAAACAAATCCGATCAAATGCTTATGTACTAGATTGTTAGTCTTCTTAAAGCATAAACTGAATAATGATTTGAAATACAAGCATAGGGTGAGAGAGATATCACCTCACACGATGAATCCACAATACATAAGGCTCTTGCATGGACCTCCAAAGTCACTTCTTTATTCCAAAACCTAAACAACTATTACAATATAATTTTGGCAGACTGTTCTTGCCCAAAATCTCCATCAGAAGAGAGAGCCAAGCACTCTTATTTATACAAAAGACAAGCTCATAGAGCCCTAAGTCGAATTGGCAATCAAAAGGAGCCAATGGCATGAAACAAGGGATTCGAATTCCAATCAACAATGGCTTGGAGTGAGATCTCCAACCAAAAACTCGAGTTGCATTAAAGTGGATGGGGAGGTGGCCTCCACCTTGGCAAGGCGCCCCCCATCCTTCCCTTCGTGATCTCCACCACTCCAATGCGTGAATGCCACATGGGAAACATGAGCCAAAGGAGAATGCATGAACCATCCAAGGATATAGCTTGGTGTTGAGTGGAGTCATAACTTGAGTTTCAAAGGCAGCCAAGCTTTGTGATGTGGCCGTCAAATGAGGAAGGAGCCTACCATAATCAATACACTTTCAACCATCCACTAACCAAATGCCAAATCATCACCTCGTGAGAGCGAGCCGTACGGCCAAACCCATGCTCACGTCATCTCTCATTTAATCTTAAAACTTAATCCAAAGTTCAATCTTATTAAAAAAAATGGTAAGTGCTTTAATACTTGCAAGTGGTCGCCCACCACACCATGGAGCACTCACCAACCAATGAGTTCATGATCATGCAAAGAGACCCATGCTTTTCCAAAGCTCATGTCATCTCCATTAAGTAATTCATAAACCCAATGTTTATTAAAACATGTGTTTTAATCCTCTAATGTGGTCGCACAACCCATGAAGACCTTATTCAACCTTTTCCAATTTTTTTTATGATTTTTGACTTATTGATTTTTGTCCCCATGTGCATTTTGTCATTTTTGGTAATTAAATGCCAAAATGATGCATTTTTAGCCAAAACTCCCCCAGAGGTGACGTAATTGCCCGAAATTTGAAGAATGAGGGCGCTAGGGTAAAGAGGACACTCTGAGTGTCAAAACGAGCCTCCCCACGCCCAATTCCGCCTCCCACGCCCAATTCCGCCTCCGGAAGAGGTTTTTATCACATTTTGAAAAATTCCATTTAAACCATTAAAAATGGTCTAAATTACGGAAAAAATTATTTTTGCCGGAATCAAACGAAACTCCTAGGGGACCTAGTGCATGTTCATACGACTCAATCGAGATGGCTAACACGTAAAAAATCCTAAACACAAAACTCTAATAACCACCTTAGGTTTTGACCACCATGGAAAATACTCCAGCTTTGGAGGTTTGAGTGAAAAACTCAGGCATTATACGCCACTGATGAGTAGCACATAATTCCTAAGGAAAAAACACTCTAGAGTATCCCCCAAATGGCTAAACCTAAGGATAGCCGAGTCTTTTATAAAAGGACCCCATTTAGACCAACTTTTTACAAATTCCCCATGGGGGTATGAACATGCAATTATTACAAATGGGGCAAAATTGCCCTGAAAATGACTTCTGAACTTCTGAACACTGGTGATGAACATGAATCATGTTCAATAAACTGGTGGCTCAGAAGAAATTCAGCTATTGTACAAAATAGTTGGTAACACAATGCTTGCTGAAAGAAGTGCCTCTTAGTCCTTTTAAATTAGGATCTAAGGGCTTACAATTTATAGAATGAAGTATTGGTGAAGTAAGGTCCTCGGGAAGTGTTTTTTGGCACTTTCTGGCAATAATCGTCTAGAGTTTCCTTCTCTTTTTTGTTGGACCTGCTAAAAACCAGCAAGCTAACAACACAGAAATCAGTGGGTTAATCAAATAATATACAAAAGAAATTTAAGATTTTATACTTGGAAAATTTTCAGGAAAAATGCCTACTTCAAGTATAAAGAATTTCGTGCTTAGATCTAGTTTAAAAATGAACTTTGAAAGCAATTTAGATCTGATATTAGTATGCTTAATGGCAGAAAGCTATTGATATGTAAATGCAGATCTAACTTTCATTAAGTAAAAGTAACTAAGTGACGAAGAAAATTTAAGATTTATAATGTAGAAGGAGCACAAAACCAGCTTTGATATTGAAATATCAAAGAACACAATATGCCTGCAACCCAACGATAATTAGTCCAAGGTAATCAATCATCTAAGGTGGATGAGGATGCAACTGAGCTCCTTTCTCCTTCCTCAGACTTTGTCCTGCACTGTCACAAACACTTGCAAAAAATGAGGGATTAAATCTAGAGTCAATTAATAGAGATTTGAAGGGCATTAGTACAATTGAATACACTTACTGCTTCACTATCTCTAACTAATCAAGCATTTGTAATCAAATCAAAACGATGAATGC
Source organism: Larix kaempferi (assembly GCA_027924585.1). Lineage (NCBI taxonomy): Eukaryota > Viridiplantae > Streptophyta > Pinopsida > Pinales > Pinaceae > Larix > Larix kaempferi. The sequence goes on along the minus strand of BSBM01001229.1, from coordinate 5,464,394 downwards.
TTACACTATCGGCATAAAGGCCATCTAAGCTAGATAATCACAAATATTTTTGCAAAATGATGAGTGACTAGTAAGATATCATCTTAGAACTTCAACAAAACATACAACCAATGAGACAGCTGCACAACATATGGCCTCCAAAGCCTTTCGACTTTATTTCGATTAAACAAATTACAAGAGCAGAGGTTCAATGCTCAGATCCCGTTACAATGGAACCAAGCTCCTCAATATATAGCACAAGGCAAGCATCCTAGGGCGCAAAACCCTAAGGACCTTGATTGTAGAGCAAGTTAACCAATATCCAATGGAGATGCACCACTTCTCTTAGAAAAAAATCACTTCCAAAAGGAAGGTGCCGAATTGGAGGAAGATGCTCACGCGTGAGGAAGAGACCAAATGCATGATGTTTCCATGCTTTCGATGGAGCTTTGATAAGTTGGATTGGTTGCTTTAATTAGAAGCCCAACCATGTGGGCTATGACATGTAAGTAGCCGCCCCCACCCTTGAAACTTAAGCTCAACAAAATGAAGAGCTGCCGAGTTATGAAGGAGCTCACACGAATGTGGAGAGGGTGCACATGCTCGAATGAAGAGTTTCCATGCCCTGTTGGATGGTGGGGCTGGATTGAGTGCTTTAGTTGGAGGCTTATCTCATGGGTGTGCCACCTCACAAGATGCAAGCCCACCACCTTGAACTCATCACTTAACCGATTCTGTACGGTCGTCCCACGTGAAGGAGAGGAGAGTGTAGCATGAGATTAAACAATTTGCTCTACCTTTAAATCTTTTACTTAGTCGTCCTCCACATAAATTATAACATATGTTTTTAAGCTTTTACTTTAAATGCCATCAAATGACTTATCACCAAGTCGAGCATGGCCATGGAGCAATCGGCCCACGTGAAGGTTGGGCGCTTCCTTGGTTTAATATCTCCAACGTTTGACCTTTTATTCAATCCTTAACATATGCTTTCACCTTTCACTTAGTCGCCCATCCAAAATTTACTTATGCCATGTCATCTAGCATGTGACAAATCCTTTTTTTATAATATTTTTTAATAATTTAATTCCCTGCCTTTAAAGTTAATGGTTGAAAGTATTTGTCTCCTGTTCAATTTATTTTCGTTGGAAGGACTTAGCTAATAGTATTTTTGCTCATTAAAAATGCATTTGTTGAGATTGGAATCAAAGACTGCTAAGTGTTTGACAAAACGAGTCAATGAGAAGTTTTCTTGTTTTGTGAATAAAAGAAATCTTGCTTGGATTTTAAGATTTTTAACATTCTCTGCCACATGTGGGATTAGGTGACATTTAACTGCATCTATATTCACCCTTTGTGCCTTGACGCCCTTCTTCCCTTGTGTTGCTTGATCTGCAGGATCTATTGGTATAGGAAGAACCTTCTCTGCATTCTCCCACAAGTCATGCTCTTTTAGGTGCAATGTAACCCTTGCCTTCCATAGCAAGAAGTTAGATACCCCATCTAACTTGTCCTCGAATCTAAGACTGCTAGCGGACATGACTGTCTTGTGCTACGCTGTTGGGAGCGGTGAGTGAGAGCAGAGCGAAAAGCGAAAATTTCAAAAGCTTCCGGGGTGGGAGCGTTTTCGGGAGCGTTTTTTATATAATATATATTTTTATATATTTTGATGCATATATGTCAGCAAAACCATGTAAAATGTTGAATTAGTTACAAAAAGCATAAAAACATGGATTGAACCATCTGACATCAACCATCTAGTAGTTATAACCTATAACTTATAGCATTGTCATCAAATGATCAACCATAACATCAACCATTTACAATATATAACATTTGTTAGGACTCATCAAACTCATAACTAAAGTTGTACTTGTAACCAATCTATAACGAGAACATCGACCATGAAATAAACGATTCATGAAGCACATATTCATTATTAATTACCAAACAATTATAGCATGCTATTATGTAGTCAATAGTGCAAAGTTGCAAGCAATGAACTTCAAAGGCAGGTTCAACTTCAAACATCAAATTTAAATTGCCATGTAATGTTTTCAAAATATACCATATGAAATATTAAAGAGTCAATAGTTACAATTTGCAAAGTACTGAAAACTAGAAAAAGACAAGTACTAATATTTCCTCTTGCCATGGGAAACTTCTAATTTCTTTTCCCATCATCTATGAGCATTGGCAGTAGGAGTCTCCTCATCCCAAGTATGTGGAAGTGGTCTTGAACCACGTCCAACAACTACACGACCCCCACGCAACGATGGAGGTTGTGAAGCTAGAGGCAAAGCTAGTGCATCTAGGATTGGAACACTGCTAGTGGATGGGAGTGGCATCTCTATTGCTGCATTGTCACCATCATCATCGGCCAAAAGTTCAGTCTCTAAGCGCTCTAAAGCCATGGCTCCATCCTCCAAATTATTCTCCTCTGGGTTGTTGTCCCAAGTGATATATGTTCTATCACTTTTGGCCTGCTCACAATAATGAGATAACAACCTCAAGTTGTAGTGTACAAAACCAAGCTTTCTGCCCGGTTTTCGTTAAGGCTTTTTCTTTTCACACTGTGGATGTAGATATATGTGGATGTAGATATAGGTGCTCCAACACCTCTTTGTAGAAGAATTGTTAACCACCTATGAAAGCATTAAATGGCCAATTTATGCAATTGTGTGGTGGGGGAGCCATACATGTTCCACCACTCGATAGGAGACAACTTATCTCGATCTTTATTTGCATGCAAATTAGCAAACACTCCATGTTGACTAAGGTATTTGCTCAATTCACCATGCAATATGGTGCACTCCTCTTCTTCAGGGACAAGAATGAGTTTAGAGCCTACCTCTTTGGCTCTCCAATGGTGGTTGAACCCTATGGAAACCTTCAATCTCCCTTCCAAGCTCTCACAAATGGCAACCTTCAATCTCCCTTCCAACCTCTCCAAACTCCTCACCAATTCTCCAAAGGCACTCCAAGCTCCACAAACCCTTGCAAGGATGAATTAAATGGCAACAATGAGGGGAAAAGAAGTGGGGGAGTGCTTTATAGCCCAAGCAAACTCCCCCCAAAAGAGAAAAACGAGATCCCCATTTTCAAAATGTGGGTTTGACTGGGAGCATTCGTGGGAACGACGAGAGTAACCTTGGGAGCGCTGGTGGGAGCGAAGTAGGGAGCACTCAGGGAGTGATGGCAAGTGCACTCCTAGGCTTAAAAAATTGCTCTCTGCCTTTGTTCGAGAGCGCTAGGGAGTGATTGCTCTCGGTTGCTCCCTAGCGCTCCCGGACAGAGGCATGGAGTGATTTTTTAAGCCTGGGAGTGCACTTCCCAAAAATGATTGCGTACGGGATTGTTTTGGGAGTGCGCTTTTTGGGTGCTTCCTCATTGACTTGCTCAGAAGCGAGCTTCGGGAGCAGGGGGGGGCGCTCCCACGTAGCGTTTGTCTTGTGCTTAATCCTTCAAGCACTCCGTGGATCTACTGCTGAGACCTCCCGATTTGATAGATCTGCACTCAACAACTTGGATCTACTTTTCTCTCAGAGCATAAGATCTGATACCATGTTAATTTCTTTTAAACTAGGGCCTAGGTAAATAGATTAGATCTGAATTTACATTGACTGGAACATCTTAACTTTGCAGTGGAAGCAAGACTAGAAACGCAAATCACACACACACATATTAATTTTTCTGCTCTTCAAGTCAGTCCATCATTTAATAATTTCAGAACTTACAAGAGATCCCAGACTTGGGAAAATGGCTCAACACAAAAAAATACAAAGCCACAACAAACTTGGAGATTTCCAGTACTTGAAAAATCTGCCCAATAATCTTCTCCGCCCAAACTGTACACGGTACAATATGCAAAACCATACAATCTGTACTGTACGGTCTGTACAGTACGACTGCCTTGCAATAAATGCCCGCGACTGTACAGAACTCACGTGCGACCTGGTTGAATATTTCTGTACGATGTACGGAAATCGTATGACCTCCTGTCTGTAGATGTCCGTTGTACCATTGCCCTCTGACTTGTATGGTCTGCTCTGGTAATTAATGGCTGCTGTTGGTCTACTCCTTGCTTGTCTTTCTCCTCTCACCAATTGCTGAAAACAAAAGCCCTTCTCTGGTTTTCTCTTACTCACAAAAACTAGTGAATAATGAATGTGCGTTGCCTTATTCCTTGTTTGCTTTTTTATAATTTTGAGTTGGGCCAAATCCCTAATCTCGACGGTCAAGATTAAATCTAATCTTGACTTGAGATCAATGGCCCACATTTAATTTAAGTCATTAATGCCTCAACTTAGGCACTTTATTAAATTGACTTAAACTCACTTTATAAAAAAAACGTTCACTTAATTAATAAATTAATAAAGTGAACTCTCAAAGTCTAAGAGTTGTTTAATGATGATTTCCATGGGTTAGACACACCCCATGGAAATACTTGTCCGAGCTACAATCTTCAACAATATACAATTGCCCTAGGTAAACCCTGCATTTTGAATATTTCTTTCATAAATATCCTTGTTATCTCATCAACCATATAAGTAGATTTAACTGGAATCAAATGTGTTGCCTTAGATAATTTATCTACCACAACCATGATGGAATCCTGATTCCTTGAAGTTGTTTGTAACCCGGTGATAAAATCCATAGGTACCACTTTTCATTTCCATTCCGGAATTGGCAAAGGCTGTAATAAAGCTACTGGGTTGACGTTTAGCCTTTACTTGTTGACATTTCATACATCTTGAAATATACTCAACAATATCTTCCTTCATTCCCGACAAAAAATAATGCTTCCTTGCAGTAGCAATTGTTTTCTGGTATCTTGGATGGCAAAAATATGACATTTTAGGGATTTCATCCATAACAATTCTTTTCAAATCTTCAACATTAGGAATGTACATTCTATATTTGTATATAAGAAGTCCATCGCCTTCCAAATGATAACCTTTATATATCTTTTCCAAATTCTGTTACTGTAATTTATTCTTTACTTGCACATAGTGTTCATTTTCAGCAAGGGATTCAACAATTCTTTGCCATTATTCTGTTTGACAAAACATTAGTGGCTTCCACATGCATTACATGCATTTTTTTCCAAGTGCACCAACCACTTTATTTTCTTTCTTTTTTATGTGTTTGATTTCAAAATCACATTCACATAAAAATTCCAGCCATCTAGCTTGTCTTGCATTTAATGTTGGCTTCTCAAACAAATATTTCATACCATAATGGTCAGTTCTAAGCTCAAATTTTCTACCTATCAAATAGTGCCTCCACATTTTCAAATCATGCACTATGACAACAAGCTCTAAATCACGAGTAACATAATTCTTTTAGCTTTCTTGACCCATAACATACCGCATGATTGTCTTGCATAAGAACACCTCCAATTCCTTGTTTACATGCATCAATACACACCACAAAATCTTTTTTTGGATTTGCAATTTTTCAAAATTGGAGCACTGGTAAAAAACTTCTTTAATAGCTAGAAGCTTTTCTCACATTCTTGTGTTCATTCAAATTTTATTCCCTTATTTTGCAAAGAAGTAATGGGGTATGCAACCTTGGGGAATCCTTTAATGAACCTCCTATAACAACCAACAAGACTTATAAAAGATCTCACATTTGTCACATTCTTTGGAGTTGGCCAATTCATAGTGGCCTCAATATTTTTTGAATCTACTGATATTCCTTCGTTTGAAATAATGTGACCCAAATAATGAATTTGTCTTTGGTAAAAATCACATTTTCTTAACTTTTTATACAACTTATGCTCTCTTAACATTTGCAAAGCCATTATCAAATGTTCTTCATGCTCTTCTTCATTCTTGGAATAGTTGCCATCTTGTTCTACTAGTGTCTATCAAAAGTCACAACTGCATCTATGTTGCCTTGCTTAACAAATGGTCACTATGTGAATTTACTATTTCCCTTCTTGATACTCTTGGCTAGTCTATCAATATCCATTGTCTTTCAAATTTGTTTACAAACACATCCTGTTTTAAATGATTCGACTTGATTCTTCTTCAAAATTCAATTTTACTCTTCTCTCTCTGAAATTTTGATGTACTCTCTTCTCTCTGCAATTTTGATGTAGAGTAAATGCCTTTCTCCAAATTTGTGCCAAACTTTGTCTTGGCCTGGTTTTCTGAAACTGCTCAATGCCACAATCAACATGACTATGATACAATGCTAAACAAAATATGGAGATTGTATGAAGAGATGGAAATAACAGATCTTATTATATCATTGTACTTAGAAATGGTATATAAGAGTGTTGTATATATATTGAGCAAGTTCCATTATGCTCATACATCAACTTAAATGTTGTCTATTATGTCTGACTTATTTCTCACTTTATTACATTACAACTTCCTCTTAGATAAATCAAATTCAATATTGTCCTTAGATACAATAAACATGACAATCTCTAACAAAAATTAGATAAATAAACTCTTCACTTGGGAGGTTGTTTCATACAAGTCTTCACCTCCAACATATAAGTTGGGGGAAACCACAGAGAAATGAAGCCGATGGAGAAATGTGTGATTCTAGGACACACCAACTTCTTTTTACACGTGAACCATGTTGTTGAAAACACGTGGCAGAGGGCCGTACCTCATATGAAAATGTATGGAACTACAATTGGCACGACCCTGAAAAGAGCCCTTATGAGAATTTTTTTTGCTCATCTACATAGGGAGGTGAAGGAAGGATGTACTAGTTTTATTGTTGGTTTGGATGATTTAGACATATAATCTTTGGTTGAGAGGAGCACCATGAGTCTGGTTACATGGTGGATTTGTCATGGAGCAAATGGTGTGCATTTGCAAATTTTTTCCATTCTTATCATTTAATAGACTTTGGGTGGAGGTGGAGCACTAGATCGATCGATTAGACAGGATTTGCTAGTTGTGCCGTCTCTAGGAGGTTGAGACGGCACAACTACAAGATTTGGGGGCAGTTCCATTGTCTTTTTAGGGAGTATTTACCCTCTCCAGTTTCTTCAGATACCCCGACCATAGATTCTTGGACTTACACATGCAAGAGGCCCTTAGGCTTTGTTCCCATACTCTCTGACCAACCCTAGACCATTGTCCACCTAGATTATAATTTCCTTTTTTGTGGTGCTCCCATTGACTAGGGGCACCAAGAGCGGCCTTACTTCTAACTCTAGATTAGTGTGTTCTCGCCGACTACCCCTATATCTTGGAGACCTCAACAACTTTGCCAGTCTAGATCCCATACTAGTAGTCAAATGAGATCACTTAGGCCCCAGCAACGGATGACCTACTCTAGGTAGCAACATAGTGCACAATCTAGATCCTTGACCAACTCGTCCTGACAATCTTCTATCTTGAGTTTCTCCACTTTGCCTCGGATGTTGGGGGAGATTACTTTCGCAGACCTTGATACATTTGCATGATTTTTACTCTAGATTCTAGATCCATTTCCTCTATGCATCACTCTCCCAAATCTACTCTCTACTCTCAGAGTTTGTTTTTCAGGCATTGGCTTAGATCAAGATTCAACACTTTATTTTTTGCATCTTGCTTTTTATAGGAGATGTCTTTGCGCTCCCACTTTATATTGACACCATTGTACTTGACAATTCCATTGGCCCACTTTTGTGCTCATTTGTTGGACATTAACCCAATTATCTTATCTTACCTTATCTCAATCAATAAAAATAATTAGAGCACCTATGGCTCTATACATTCAATGACATGGAACATGTTGGTTCGTCGAAGGCGGAGTATCTTGTTCATGTGCATTCCAACCTTTGCCTTGCATCTCGTGTTGAAAAGTTACCTAGGAAGTGTTGTTCACCTTCTGTTGCCTTGGGGTGGACAATGACACTTTAAAAAGGTGACCCCTAGTCATTAATTAACAAAGTGAGTAAGTACTTTATATTTATAAAGTCACTTTATTAAAAGGCTAAGTCATGGTTATGTCCTAAGTTCTCATTTAATGAAAAGTCAAGTGAGTGATTAATTAAAAGGGGTGTTCACTTTATTAAATGACATGAAGTGCACTAAATGTCATTTATTAATTATTTATTGAGCATTTATTGAGAACCCTTCATCTAATCTAATCTGGACTATTGGATGAGAAAGAGGAAGTTACCATGAACGAAAAGGACTTGGGAAAGGTAACCTAATTCATTATTCACTTTTCAAGAGGGAGTTTTGGAGAGGAGGAGAAGAGAGGAAGAGATGTCGATTTTGAGGAGACAAACCCTAGCACACAAATCGAGAAGGTGATGCTGGGCACGAATTCCAAGAAAAGGTACAACAGTAAGTACAGCGATTAAAGGAGGTTGTACAGGCACAGATTTCAAGGAAGACTGTTCTGCATTTATTGCAGTCCGTACATGTTAATTTTTGGCACATAAACCGAGGTGGCCGTACAACATTTATTGCTGGCTGTACAACACAGTGCGAGAAAAATTCTGACAGGTTTGGCACAGTTTTCAAGACAGTCTGTACAACATTAATTTCTGATCGTATAACACAGAAATCAAGGAAAAAATTCTGGGCGTGAATTTCGAGGCATACAACAACATTTATTACTCACACGTGTGAGCCGTACTGCTGTCATAAAAGGTTCAGATTTACTGCTGTGTCTTGGGCATGCTTTTCGAGATGAAAAGCTGAGATAAGTATTGCTGTTCTGTTTTGTAATTTGTTGAAGAAATAAAATCTCTCTCTCTCTCAATCAGGTTTTCCCTTCGGGGTTTTATACTGGACCAATTTGGTCAAAAATATCTCTCTAAATTTTATGTTTTGGCTGATTTAAATTTCTGAGTATGAGTTTATTGGCTGAAAGTTGAAAATTTCTAAGTTGTTTATGTTGGAAAAAGAATTTCATGTGTTTCAGTTTAGTCATTTTTATGTTGAAAATGTGCATACTGGGGTTTGGGCATTAAACCATATGCAGAGAAGCTTGAAAGCGGGTTGGGGTTCTAAAACTTTCATGGTATCAGAGCGGAGTTAAAAATCACAAATTTAAACACTCAGAAAATTTTCAGATTGGAGAAAAGAAGTGGGTTTGTGAAAAACAGGTCTTGAACAGATTCTTTGAGGAGAACATGTACAGGTTGCAGTTATGGTGTCTGGACTCAGAGTGGAGGACAGGTTAGATGGGGTTGCAAATTTTAGCCCATGGAAGGCTAGAATTATGTTGATACTAGAGGAGAATGAACTATGGGATATAGTCAATAGTACAACAACAAATCCTGTGACTGTTCCTACCGATGCTACTGATAAGGCAACTTTCATGAAAAGGGATGTGAAGGCAAGAAGGATCATACTTGATGCCGTGAAGGATCACATGATCCCACATATTTCAGCGAAGGCCCATGCCTTCCAGATGTGGGCAGCTTTGAATAGCTTACACCAAAGCTCCAATGAGAACAGGAAGATGGTGTTGCGGGAGAAGTTGAAGGGTGTGCACATAGGGAAAAGTGAGGGCATGGCTTCCTGTCTTACTAGGATTACACAGGTTAGAGATGAGCTTGCAGCTGTTGGGGAGATCATATCGGGCAGTGAGTTGGTACGCACAACCTTAAATGGAGTGACTCCACCATGGAGTGTGTTTGTGCAGACAGTGGTTGCTCGTGAGAACATGCCTTCTTGGGATCGTCTTTGGGATGATTTCATACAGGAGGAGACACGTAGCGGATACCTACAGGGCAGTTCATCACATCACAAAAATGATGAAGAAGATGTAGCATTGGCAGCGAAAGGTAAGAAAAAGAAGTTCAAGAAGGGTCCCAAGGGTGGGGCCAAGCAACATACAGGTGAACAGAAGAAAGACTTGAGTAAAATCAAGTGTTTCGCATGTCAGAAGTTTGGACACTATGCTGGAAAGTGTCCAAACAAGAAGAAGAAAGGACAACAGATAGCAACAACAACAGATGTGGATGACTTTGCTTCTCGTTTTGAGGGAGAGTTTTCTTTCTATGCTGGATGTATAGAGTGGATATCTTTCACCAGCAGTGATATGGAGGATGACATGGATGATCAGGATCAATGTTCCTTATTGGTTGGCCATTCTTTGAGTGCTTTTGCCACTACTTCTACATGGCACATTGATAGTGGGGATTCGAGCCATATGACATGTACTCGTGATATGTTTTCCAAGATGACCAAGATCGGCTTGAGTCTTGAGGTAGTATTGGGTGATGATACTGTTGTGAGAGCAGTTGGGCATGTGATTGTCATGTTTGTGTTGATTAAGTTGTCATTGATGCCAACAGTGTATAGTCATTGATGCCAACATGTCTTAGTGCCCCTTGAGGATCCCCTGAGGGTTAAGTAAGTGTCAGTGTCTAAGGAGACCTTTTGATCTTGTTCAAGCCCAAGTTTGAAGCCCTTGGAGCCCTTGGGACAATGACAAAAGCCCTGAACACCCTGTAGAGTGTTTAAGTACCCCAAATATGTTTTACGGTTCCCCAATTGTTTCTCTGATTCCCCAGTACCACAACTTATCCCCTAGTACGCTACAAAAGTGTTGAAGAAGTTGCAAGAGTCCAAATGACCCTTTCAGTGGTCATTTGTGTTTATTGAGGTCATGGTATCCCAGGAGAAGGTCTAGCAACCTTACAGGTGATGTCATGATTGATCTTGACCCTTGGAGGTCTATGGTGTGGTTGAGGTGGTTGAAGAAGCCTATGAATCCCCTTGCGTGATGAAGAAGCCCTGAAGAAGTCCTTGGACCCACATTTGATGGCTTAATGGTCCTTGTCTCCTTAAAGGTGATGATGTGGTCATTAATGACTTGATGAAGATTTGGAACTCTTGATGAAGATCTTGATGCCCGTGTATCCCTTGTTGGGGTCATGGAACCCTTGGAGATGGTCATTATGCATGAGAAGGTCTGGCACCCACATAAATGGCGGCATGATGACCCTTGGACACTATATGATCATTGATGGTGCATTTGTAAATGATTTGGGTCTTGGAATACATACATATGGTGGTTTGTAATCCCATGATTGTTGGAGCCTTTGATATGATAGAATCCTTGGTCATGATGCCCTCATCACTTGGTGATGGAGTCCTATGTGATGGGCTTGAAGTCCATGGAAAGTATCTTTAAATATTATATGATATCCTTGAAAGAGTCCTTGAAACCCTTGCATGTGGTGCCTTGGATCTTGAACCATGGTGATGTATGGTCCTATTTGTGGTTATATGGCTATTGGGATGTAGATGGAGGTAGATCCCACAGACGTGCCTTGATATGTTGAAGAAGACTTTGAAACTCTTGTAGTTAGTGGTGTGGTCTTTGGCACCCTCATGTGTGGGGTCTTTGACGTCCTGGACACATTGAATAATTTAAGGGTATTAGACCAAGAATTTGCAAATAAACCCATCATAGGGAGATAGTCCTCGTCAAGCCATTTCCATTGATATGTGGAGCATCTTCTAACTCCTTATGGTTGAAGAGATATGAATTTTTGAAGTTGGTGTACCCCACCTTTTTGGGTGAGCCGACCTAACAAAAGAAAATTTAATTATTTGTAATTTTGAATTGCATGTCGGCCCTGTTTGAGGTAATAACTTTCCTCCACGACCTATATAAATAGAATATCAAACATTTCATTTTCTCATCAATTGGAATTTCGCAACTCTTGGAGAAAAGTGCGAAATTTTGTGGAGGAGAAATTTTTGGGTATCTTCACTAAAATTGGCATAACTTTCTCATACGGAATCGGAATTACAAAATTCTTGGCTCGTTGGAAAGCTTGTTACGAGGGATATGTGATGACATGATATAGAGTTTCTTTTGGTTTGTCTATTGTTTCTTGACCTTATGATCTTCAAAAAGGTATGGCTCATGCTTCTGGGTTTCTCTTGTAATGGCACATGTCTCTCATGGATAGGGTTCATCTTTGATATTAGTATGTGAGCCTATATATTGGTATATATATTTGAAGTCATTATGGAGGATATGATGATGATGTTGCATACCTTTATGCTATGATATTATACACTTTATGATAATAATGCATGTGATAATGATGTACACTCTATGAAGTTGATGCACTCCTATACAATATGATGTACATGCATACCATAGTGTGATGATGCTCTCCTATGCATTATGATGTATACTTGATGTTGATGTGCTAAAGAAGTTTACATAGTCATGTTCTAGATATGCTCAACTTACATATGATATGATCAGTGATGTTTACACAGTGACATGCTCAGTGTATGTTGATGTGCTAAAGAAGTTTACACAGTCATGTTCTAGATATGCTCAGCTTATATATGATATGATCAGTGATGTTTACACAATGACATGCTCAGTGTATGTTGATGTGCTAAAGAAGTTTACACAGTCATGTTCTAGATATGCTCAACTTACATATGATATGATCAGTGATGTTTACACAGTGACATGCTCAATGTATGTTGATGTGCTAGTGATGTTTACACTGCTGTATGCTCAGTAAAGTGCGATGGTACACAGGATTATGTATGCTTAGTGGTGTATGTAGTGATATATAGAAACAATGATACAATGATGACATTGATGAAATGATGAACGGTGGTATTGAGCAGTGAGTACATTGATTCAGGCTACATGAACAGATTCCTTAACTCAGATTGGCTGAGTTGTATGAATAGTTGGTTTGACTTAGGTGGACTGAGTCTAGTATACCGTTGGTTAAACTGAGATTTACTAATTCGAATGACGTGAACAACAGATTGATTGGTACAGACAAATTGATTACTCAGTTGATGAACAGTGTGGCACAGTTGTGATGAGCAGTGGTCAGTTGATGTGGTTGTGCAATATAGTACATATTGAGCAGTGTGATACAATTGATGTGCAGTAGTCAGCAGTGGTCAGCAGTGACAGTGGTTGTGCAGTGTGATACAGATTGAGCAGTGTGATACAGTTAATGTGCAGTGGTCAGTAGTGAAAGTGGTTTTGGCAGTGTGGTTTAGATTTTGCATTGTGATACAGGTTGTGCAGTGTGGTACAGGTTGTGCAGTGTGGTTTAGATTGTGCAGTGTGGTACAAGTGTTGGATAGCAGGTCCGCAGGATCAGTGCAGTTTGTGGTTCAATAGTTCAGTATCTATCTTCATATCAGGGTGGCAGGACGGGGCAAGGAAATTGAGGGAGCTAAGGCTTCCTTCAGGTTGTAGCCTGTAAAGCAGGGGGTTGTAGCCTCCTTCCAGTTGTAGCTGGAGAATTGAAGTCTTTGTAACAAAGGGGGTTGTTGCCTCCTTCTAGTTGTTGCTGGTAAATTATTATTATAAAGGCTTCCGTGGTTTTTCCCCCAGGACTTGGGTTTCCACGTAAAAATCTTGTGTACTGTGTTTTGCTATGCTTCGTATGTGATGATGATATGATGATAGGTGATGATGAGCTGTAATTGTTAATAATGCTGATGATATAATGATAATGTGGTAATACATTAATGAATGATGCAGTTGATGATTGTTAAAGTTGAAAAAGTAATAAAAAGCTATACACACTGTTCACCCCCCCTCTCAGTGTGCTCGGTGTGTCCAACAGTTTGAGAGGGAGTCCATGCAGCCTATGGCGTTGAGGGATGTCTTGTATGTCCCTGAGTTGAAGAAGAACCTTGTTTCAGTTTCCACTATTGATGACAGGGGATTTGGAGTATATGTCCTAGATGGGAAAGTGTATGTATTTCCCAGAGCAACATGACCATCTACTTCATGTGCCATGGAGTTAAATGCGGGAAACTGTACAAGCTTCTCTTCCAGCCTCATCATGCATTGGCCCATACAAGCAGTAGCATTGAGATGTGCGAGTTGTGGCACAGGAGGATGGGCCACCTTCTTCATTCAGCTTTGAGATTGCTGGGGGAGATGTCTACAGGTTTGCCTCAGTTCAACACAGAGTAGGGTGGTGTGTGCAGAGGGTGTGCTTTGGGAAAGTACACCAAGACTGCATTTCCGAGCAGTGACACGAGATCAGGTGGCATACTGGACTTGATTTATTCAAACTTATGTGGACCGATGTCTTCAGCCTCATTGACAGGATTTGAGTACTATATCAGTTTCATTGATGACCACTCCATGAAGACCTGGATCTACTTTCTATGAAGTAAAGAATCTCAGGAAGTCTTGCAGAGGTTCCAAGAGTTCAAAGCTCTTGTGGAGAACCAAACAGGGAGGAAGATCCAGGCACTCAGGTCAGACAATGGGGGTGAGTATACCTCCAAGGAGTTTGATGAGTTTTGCAGACAGGAGGACATCAGGAGGCAGTTGACAGTTCCATATACTCTACAGCAGAATGAAGTTACCGAAAGGAAGAACAAAGCGATAGTGGGAGCAGCTAGAGCCATGCTGCATGATCAAAGTCTTCCTTTCTTTCTATGGGCAGAGGCCTGTAGTACTGCTGTTTATGTACAGAACAGGAGTCCACACTGAGCATTGGGGTGTAAAACTCTTGAGGAGATGTTCATCGGGAAGAGACTTGAGATAGGTCACTTCGAGATGTTCATCGGGAAGAGACTTGAGATAGGTCACTTCCGTATATTTGGATGCCTTACATACTCTCATGTTCCTTATGAGAAGAGGACAAAGTTAGAGCCCATGGCGGAGAAAGGCATTTTTGTTGGTTATGACGAGACTTCGAAGGCTTTTCGCTTATACCTTCCTGCACAGAGGAAAGTTGTTGTGAGAAGGGAGGTGCGATTTGAGAAGGAGAAAGTCTTCAGGAAGTCTTATGATTCAGAGATGGTGGAGCAGTAGGTTGATACTCCACAGGTGACACCTTCACAGAGTTTAGCGAGTCAGAGTTCAGGGTCACAGGTTTCTGGAGTGACTGGGTCACAGGTTACAGGTACATCATGTTCAGGTACTCAGTCTACAGGGACTTCTGGTACAGAGATAGGTTCACGAGTCACAGGTTCACAGGTTTCACCTTCATGTGATTCGGGTGGTACAGGTTTAGGATCACCAGGTACAGGATCTCAGGCCACAGGTACCTCTTTAGGGAGACAGTTGTCAGATGAGGAGGTTGAGTTTGAGGGCCTACCACAGGAAGCTACTTCTAGGAAACGTAAGCCAAGTTGGCTTAAGGATCTTGTGAAGGAAGCTGAGGAGTCTGTGGGGCCACCTAGGAGGGAGGTCAGAGAGAGCAGGGCATCAAAGAGATTTTCCAGTTATATGGCGATGGTGACTAGCTTGAGTGAGTCCGAGCCTACTACTTTTGAGGAGGCTACCCCACACCAGGTTTGGAAAGATGCTATGATGGAAGAGTACAATTCCATCATGAAGAATGGAGTGTGGGAGATTGTTCCGAGACCGGAGGGGAAGTCAGTGGTGAATTCCAAGTGGCTCTATAAAATCAAGCATGCTGCAGATGGCAGCATTGAGAAGTACAAAGCTCGGTTTGTGGCACGCGGGTTCTCATAGGTAGAGGGAGTTGACTACTATGAGACCTTTGCACCGGTTGCTATATTTTCTTCAATCAGAGCAGTGATCTCCATTGTGGCAGAGATGGGTTGGAGGATTCACCAGATGGATGTGAAAACCGCTTTTCTGAATGGTTTTATACAGGAGGTATATCTGGAGCAGCCTCAGGGCTTTGAGATTCATGGGAGAGATTCACATGTGTGCAGGCTGAAAAAGGCTTTGTATGGTCTGAAGCAAGCCCCTTGGGCTTGGTATTCCAGGATTGATACTTATTTTTCTTTCGATTGGGTTTCAGAAGAGTGAGGTGGATCCCAAACTATACTTCATTGTGGTTGGAGGTGTTCCACTCATTCTTTTGCTATATGTTGATGACTTGTTCATTACAGGAGGATAGCACTTGATTGAAGCATGTAAGAAAGATCTTGCTTCAGAGTTTGAGATGACTGACCGTGGATTGATGCATTACTATTTGGGGATGGAGATTTGGCAGGAGGATGGACATGTTTTCCTGGGGCAAGGAAAATATGCTACAGATGTTCTGAAGAGATTTTAGATGGAGGAGTGCAGACCCATGTCCACACCCATGACCACCAATTGGACGAAGCTTCATGCTTCTGAGGGAGAGTTGGTGGATCCTACTTTGTATCGTCAGTTGATTGGTTCGTTGATGTATTTGGTCAACACTAGACCAGATTTGAGTTTTGCGGTTAACACTCTCAGTCAGTTCATGGTGGAGCCCAGGAGAGTGCATTGGACAACCGCAAAACACATATTGAGATATCTTGTAGGCACAGTAGATTTTGGTTTGGACTACAGTAGATCTGATGGAGTGGGATTGGTTGGCTTCACGGATTCAGATTGGGCAGGTAGTGTTTCGGATCGGAAGAGCACTTCCGGTTGTTGCTTCAGTATGGGCTCGACAGTTGTGTTATGGTTCAGTCGGAAGCATAAGTCTGTTGCATTGAGTTCTGCAGAGGCTGAGTACATGGCAACCAGTCAGGCTAGTTGTGAAGCCTTGTGGCTTCGCAAGTTGATGGTTGACTTATTTGGTTAGGAGCTGAGACCTACAGTTATACATTGTGATAATCAGAGTTGCATCAGGCTCTCTGAGAATCCGGTATTTCATGACAGGTCAAAGCACATTGAGATCAGGTATCACTTCATCAGAGATTATGTTCAGAGAGGAGCTGTACAGTTGCAGTATATTTCTACTGATGAGCAGGTGGCAAACATTCTCACGAAGTCTTTGGGTAGAGGGAAGCATGTCTATTTCAGAGACAAGTTGGGAGTGGTGAAGAACACCTTCCTCGACAAGAGGGAGTGTTGAAAAGTTACCTAGGAAGTGTTGCTCACCTTGTGTTGCCTTGGGGTGGACAATGACACTTTAAAAAGGTGACCCCTAGTCATTAATTAACAAAGTGAGTAAGTACTTTATATTTATAAAGTCACTTTATTAAAAGGCTAAGTCATGGTTATGTCCTAAGTTCTCATTTAATGAAAAGTCAAGTGAGTGATTAATTAAAAGGGGTGTTCACTTTATTAAATGACATGAAGTGCACTAAATGTCATTTATTAATTATTTATTGATTTATTGAGCATTTATTGAGAACCCTTCATATAATCTAATTTGGACCATTGGATGAGAAAGAGGAAGTTACCATGAACAAAAAGGACTTGGGAAAGGTAACCTCATTCATTATTCACTTTTCAAGAGAGAGTTTTGGAGAGGAGGAGAAGAGAGGAAGAGATGTCGATTTTGAGAAGGAGACAAACCCTAGCACACAAATCGAGAAGGTGATGCTGGGCACAAATTCCAAGAAAATGTACAGCAGTAAGTACAGCAATTAAAGGAGGCCGTACATGCACAGATTTCAAGGAAGACTGTTCTGCATTTATTGCAGTCCGTACATGTTAATTTTTGGCACATAAATCGAGGTGGCTGTACAACATTTATTGCTGGCCGTACAACACAGAGTTTGAGAAAAATTCTGACAGGTTTGGCACGGTTTTCAAGATAGTCCGTACAACATTAATTTCTGACCGTACAACACAGAAATCGAGGAAAGAATTATGGACGTGAATTTCGAGTCATACAACAACATTTATTACTCACATGTGTGAGCCATACTACTGTCAGAAAAGGTTCAGATTTACTGCTGTGTCTTGGGCACACTTTTTGAGATGAAAAGCTGAGATAAATACTGCTGTTCTGTTTTGTAATTTGTTGAAGAAATAAAATCTCTCTCTCTCAGTCAGGTTTTCCCTTCGGGGTTTTATCCTGAACTAATTTGGTCATAAATAAATGTGTCTAAATTTTATGTGTTGGCTGATTTAAATTTCTGAGTATGAGTTTATTGGCTGAAAGTTGAAAATTTCTGAGTTGTTTATGTTGGAAAAAGAATTTCATGTGTTTTAGTTTAGTCATTTTTATGTTGAAAATGTGCATATTGGGATTTGGGCATTAAACCATATGCAGAGAAGCTTCCAAGCTTGAAACCGGGTTGGGGTTCTAAAACTTTCATCTCGTAGGGGTCCGGAATCCTTCGACTTGGACGTCTATCTTGCTGCACTGAATCTTGAGGAGTCTAGAAGTAGAATTGGAAATACTTCTTCCACATGCCATCATATCATCCATGTAAGTCAACCAAGGGTCCAAGAACAAGAGCTCATGCATGATAATCCATCCAAATGCCATCATATGTGATCTATATGAAACCCAAAGCACTAGTGTGCTTCCCAAGAAAATGATCCATGTGTCATGTACTAGTGCAACATCATCCATGCAAGAGCATATCCATAACCAAACGCCATGAGAAGACACATCACATAACTACTAGCCCAAATGTACCATGAAAATCCATGTGCTAGGGCATCATCAACACTAGGGCATCATCACAACATGGAGCAAAATCTAGCATCAAGGAACCTAGGCCACCCATAGCTCCATCAACCTGTGGCCCCCTGAACGTGTGACAAAAATCACATGTGGACACCCATGTCAAAATGGGGGACAACAAGCTAGACATTGAAGGTGAGAATCAAATATGCTATCAATTTGTCTGTAGTACTTATCCATTGTTATGAATATTTAACTATATTTTATCTAAATAATATAATTAAGACATTATCAAAAGGTGTAATAGAACACATGTGACTATTGGTCAAGAGTCACCTCAAGAACTATAAAAGCTAGACTTATTCTTATTGTAACACAACATTCATTTTATTCAATATCATATATTTATTTTTATACATTTTTGTATATTTAATATTCAAGCTTCCGCATTTTGAAAGCAACATTGGTATCCGAGAGGTTCTATGTCAATGGACACACAAGTACAAAGAATTCAGGATCTAGTAGAAGGATTAATAGAAATGAATAATCATGCAATAGAAAGAGGAAAGAGGTTGTGAAGGTCTCGATCAAACAACAAAAAAAAGAGAAAATACTAAGAACGTGGTAAGTATCAGTCAGATGGTTGAACTACCAAAGGCTGAACCTGTCCCGAAGGAAGAAATGAAACTTTGTACCAGCAGGAGACAATTCCTAGAAATCAATTTAGAGAAGAAGCGTGCACTGTCACCAGCAATTTCTCATTTAAAACATAAAGCTGGAAGAAATAAATCAATAGAAGAACACAAACCTGAAATTCATGACCCGTTCTTTGACAACAAAGGAAACGAAGAATCATTGATTCGGACTTGGGAGAGGATGAAGAAAGCAAATAACCACACTGACCAATTTCCAATCAACAGCAAAATGATTATTTTTACATTTACATCACGGGGAGAACAAATGAAACTTATGGCAAATTTGCGTTATCACATTCTTCCTCCTCGTTTTCTGTCAGAACATCCAGAGAAAGTTTTCTGCAACAATGGGTCGTTTTTATGGATGATTTGCTCGAAGATAAAAGAGAGTGAAGTTGACACAGATGTCGAAAAGCCTAGAGACCCTTCTATATATGATACCGTATTATCATCTTTAAAGGCATATGTTGCTCATGTTTATGATAAGCATGAAAATCCAATGGCAGTGTCAAATGATAACACCCTTGAGTATAGGAGTGATGAAAGGTGGTTAAAAAGGAAGAATTCAGACAACCCACCCGGGCTGCAAACATCTTCGCAGAGGAAGAGATCAGACAACTCGCTTGGGCTGCAAACGCCTTCACAAAAAAAGAGACGAGAAAGTGAAATTCTGCTACCTTCCATGCTTCCCTTGCAACGGGCTGAAGAAAATACAAAATATCAGGAAATAATCATTAATATACAGCAAGCTTTGGAAACATTAGAGAAATATTCATTGTTTGCAATATATCTAAGAAACATATGCGAAACTCGGAAAGTGTTGCACAAATAAATAGGGTGATAGCCACAGACCCACAGTATTCACAGTTACAACTGGTGCTCTATGGCATTGGAGACCTGGAGCGTTCAGATTATAGAGAAGATGTGGAAATTTGTCACATGCAGTTAGCATTTGCTATTTTATAGAAAAAGAAAATTCGATTGGTGAACGATATTGTGGTGTACGATCCAACCATGAACCCATTGCAACAGAAAGCTATAAGTGCCTTCAACTGCACATTTCTATCTGTGAATGACTTTGGAAGATGCACAGTAGACAGACCCACCTTATTTTTCATGCCTCACTACCCATCTGTTCTCTTTAACCATGTGTTGAGTGTATATTGGACAAATGCCAATTTGAATAAGGTTATTATTTTAGGCAACAGTTTTAAGGCGATCAAGAAAGATGTTACTGATGGCTGCCATATTCTTTGTGCAATGAATCATTTGATGGCTATTCTCTACAGTGATAATATATTGAGTGAAATGCCTTTTCCAGAACCAGAAACATGCGGGCCGTCAGCTTTATACCCACGTGGAGTGTATAAGCCGCCATTTGGTCAATTTAGTTGGCAATTCTTTCACCTCGTTGGTTCTTTTATACGACGAGAGCAGGTCACCTATGTGCTCGCATTCATCCATTCCACGTCATTCGTATTAACAAAATGCCTTCATACGCCGGAACAAATAGACCACAAACTAGAATGAGAGGTTGCTTGGCATCGTATCTGAATACAAGTGAAATGCATAGGTTACCAAAGCGTCGTGTCTTCTTTTAACAATTAGATGGATGCTTTGTTATATATATATATATTCATGGAATATGGACGAGACAAATAAGAAGATTAAAAAACCAATTTGAAGGCATACGTGGATAGAATTCCGAAGTATGAAATTAAAAGTTGACTAGCATATAAGTAAAATGGGAATTAAGGATACGTGGATTAATATAGTTGAAGGATATAGTATATTTATAAGCTATTTTATAAATAGTTTACATCATAAAAAAATTAATAAAATTATATAAAAAAAAGTTATCAAACATAAAAGGTACTTTCAAGGGTAAATTGAAGAAGGATCTCTAAATTACAATTCAAAGTCATAAAAAGGACTATTCAAGAATTCAAAGTCATAAAAAGGCTATTCAAGGTTATTGGTTGGAAGATAAATACATACTAAAGGTGAATTCAAGCACTTTATATTAAAATCAAGGATGAAGTTATTGATATAGTTTTGATGATATAGCTTCGAGGACAAAGCTCTTTTCCTAAGGAAGGTGAAATGCTATGAATATTTAATTATATTATTATTTAAATAATATAATTTTATTGATATAGTTTTGATGATATAGTTTCAAGGACAAAGCTTTTCTTTTGCTAAGGAAAGTGAAATGTTATGAATATTTAATTATATTTTATCTAAATAATATAATTAAGACATTATCAAAAGGTGTAATAGAACACATGTGATTATTGGTCAAGAGTCCTCAAGAACTATAAAAGCTAGGCTTATTCTTATTGTAACAAAACATTCATTTTATTCAATATCATATATTTAGTTTTATACATTTTTGTATATTTAATATTCAATATTCAAGCTTCCGCATTTTTAGTGCAACATCCATGGTTGAACTCTGTTGCATCATGCTTATGGTTATGTTTGAGCATATCTCATAAACAAGCAACAAGATAGATGACAGACAAAGAGAATTCTTCTGGGCCAATAAGTTAATCGTTGAATGTTATGTTTTTTTTTTGTTGCATGATTCTAACTTTCTTATGTTTCTTGTCAACTGTAAATGATGTGCCTTTATAATTTGTGCAAATGTAAAATGGTTGAAGAATAATGCACGTGCTATTAATTATTCTTCTCCATTTCCATTGTTGATTGTAGTAGGTTATACTGGTAGTGGAGATTATAAATGACTTAAAGAAGTTTCTTGTCTTTCTAAAATGTTGTTGGCAACTCATTTTCTTATTCATGAACAGACATTGGGCAAATATTACGAGAAGCACAAAATCGTTGGCTTCGTCCTATTGAGGTTTGCGAAATCCTGCGAAATTACAAAAGGTTTTGCCTGTCATCCGATCCACCACACAAACCAACAGGTATGATTCTCTTTAATCAAAGTTAGTCCTGTTCTTGCTTATGTAATCTGAATGGGAAATTGCCTTAAATGAAATGAGGGATGGAGCTAATTTCTTTCAGTTATTGGCAATTCCTAGAATCAAATTAAATCTAGTAATAATGTTTTCAATATTGAAAATGTGTACATTGGACCAAAATTTGAAATAAATATGCACTTTGAAAATAAGGAAGAAGAACTCTAAACAGTCCACTTACCTATTTTGTTCACTTGTGGACATTAATAAAATTTCTTTCTTTCTTAGTGAAAGCAATCAGAGCTTAATAGATAGTTGTAGAGAGTGAAAATTGGCTCCAAAAGTTGCAAAGAAAGCATGGTGAAGTGGTACTAATAAATTGATATAAGTCAATTCACAATTAAATACTATTCCATATGAAGATATATACTGGCATAATTGGATTTCGTTTCCCTGTGGATATGTCAGTGTATTTGAAATCTTAAAAGTTCCTGAATCAAACTGCTATGTTATTATGATAAGATGGTTTGCTTCCACCATGCCCCTTTTTGCATCTTAATTTAACACCTTAACCTTACAAGGCTTTCAGGGCTTTAAGATTTTAGTACTTGGTTTCGCATTACTCCTCAACTTCTTGAATTTGAGGAAATATATTCTGGCTAATATGCTGAAGTGATAGTCATTAATGAGCTTATTTTTAAGCATAATGCAAGACACTTGAAGATATGAAAAGTGTCCCATCCATACATTGAGTTAATTACGTGAGAATCATTCCTGAACAACAGATCAGCTTTCTCTTCTTATCCTTGCTCACAATAATAAGAAGCCTTTTGTTGAGGAGCGTAGCTGTTCCTTTACCTGTTTAACTTTTTGGTGCAGTTCTACATTCCCAAACATTCTTCAACTCCTAACCTTGAGATTATCCCACCTATGGCAGTTTCTGGGAATGTTTGTGCTGCCACCATTTTAGTATGCTTTTTGGAAACGTCCCCAGCTGAGCATTGACTAAACTAGTGTCCCAGTCCATGCATTGAGTTAATTATATGAGAAATATTCCTGAACAACAGGTTAGCTTTCTCTTCTTATCTTAGCTCACAATAATAAGAAGCCTGTTGTTGAGGAGGAGTGTAGCTGTTCCATTACCTGTTTAACTTTTTGGTGCAGTTGTACATTCCCAAACATTCTTCAAAAACTAACCATGAGATTCTCCTACCTATGGCAGTTGCTGGGAATGTTTGTGCGGCCACCATTTTAGTACGCTTTTTCGAAACATCCCCAGCTGAGCATTGACCAAACTAGTTTTAAAAAACCACAAAATAAGAAAATAGCAGCAAAGAACATTAACTAAATAACATGCCTGGCAATTCTTATTTTTTTGAATTTTTTTTCAAGGACATCATCACTGGATGTGTGTGTGTGTACAGGAAGGGTGAAAACCTTTTAAATTAGGTGTAGCAATTTTGCATTGCAAAATAGGAGGTTATCATGATGTGGGTGTGACAGTAATTGCGGTTGATATTGGAGTAGAAGAACTTAATCATCTCTGCCTTTGTTGGATATTTAAACTACAAAATCCCTTAGTTATACTGTATGTTCAAATGCTCCATGTGAAACAACTTATCGTTAAATACTTCGTACCACTGTTATAACCTGTCATCATTTATTTCAATCATTTTATATACTTTTCTTGTTGTTTTTACTATTTTTAATATCCTAGTAATGATTTATATTGGCTTTCCAAGTTTCCATCCATCAAGCATTTGACTTTATTTATGTTGACTAATTGATGAGTAAATGAATTTCTGTATATGGCCTTCAAAACTTGCCATAATTGTTTAAATGAATTTAATATCCCTTACATAGGACAGGTTGTTCACGTTTTGTCATCATATTAATACTTGTTTGTGTGCAATTCTCTTGCTCCATATTTATCATGCCCTTTACAAGCTTGTGTTATGCAAGCAATATGCCTGCTTTTCAATCTTAAAGAGATACTAACTTTCTCTTCAGGTCATTGTGAGAAGCAATGGGTGTTTGATCACAAGACAAGGTCCATGATTTTGTATTTTTCTTAGAAATAGTGGTCAATGTTATTGCATCAAGGCCTGAAATGAAAAATTATAAGCCTTTACGCTTTAAGTGAATGATCCCCCAATGTATTATGTATGCCTAATTTAGTTGTTATTTCCTTTTCCTGTTTTCCAGATCAATTAATATGTATGCAAATTTAGGTGTGTTACTTCTGAAAATGCACGGCTTATTTCAGATTTTCATTGGCATCTTTTTCTCACCAAATGAGCAGGGATGATTAGATGGTGCGAGGAGAGACTTGGAGGTAGTGTACCTTGTTCTATCTTGGCCAAAGCACCATTCATCATTTGGTGCAAGCACTAAGGTGTAAAGGGGTTATATTGTTTTGATGGTGGCGATTCTACATGTTTAGAGGCATGGTTACATGGCTTAAATTACCATTTGTTACATCATTGATGGAGTGCTTTGTTCCTAGGTTGAACCCAAGGCCTAGGACCACATGGATTGATGATGTGAGTAAGAAGGGTACCTTAGAAGATGAACACCATACCAAGGGATATGTCCAAGGCATGATTTATGACGAGGTAGGAGTCGAACAAGGCCCAAAGGAGAAAACACCCTACCTTGGAAGGGGGTTAATGAGCATAGGATGATAAATGCTCTACTTGGAAGGGTGCCATGTGGGCCTGTGGCACTAAGGTTTGAACTTTGGTCAATGGCCCACTAAATCCCTCTTCGAGGAGGTGGCTAGGGCATATGCTGAAGGCAAGTAGGGGTGAGAAATAACCCTAATGAAGGAGCTTCCTTGTGTTTGGATGCATGTTTCCTCTTTCAAAACTTTTGTTGGTAAGGATACATTATTTTATCCATTTGCACATATTTGGAGGTATATTTCACCTTTTGAATTATTTAGGGTAAGGGCACATTATTCAAGGCCTTTTGTACATATTTGGAGGTGTTACCTCACAAATTAGCACCTTTCAACTTAGGCCACAATGGATGGTGCTACGATCAACAACCTTCAGGAGGTGCACCCACTGTCACCTCAGTGCACGCTTCTCTCTCTTTAGGCCACGAGAGGCTTCCCAAATACGAGGTAGAAATAGACCTGTAAGATGTAAAACGAAAACAATTATACTTCTACAAGACCTTCCCCTATATTAGTAGATCAGTCCCTTTAATAGATTTTGTTGACCACCAAAACCAACTAGGTGGACAACGATGTACTATGCACATGTTCAATGTGCCTTGAAGACGAGAAAGAAGTACCTAATGATTTTTTCAAGCGAGGCAACTCTTCTTCTTATCTTCTCTCCATGAAATTTCTGCACACCTGCGGGGGATTTTGTAAGGATATGTCAGCATGAGGGTCATTTTTTGTGTAACTTAGTTTCCTAAGACTTTATCATTAGGGAATCCTTTCATCGAGTGTTTTTTCACTTGGATAATTAAAATTCCTTTTTAGTGATTTTAATTATTTGAGTTTTTCACTCAAAAATACCTCCAAAGTGGTGAAAGGTGTTCTAATGATTGAGTCCATGGGGTGATTGAGGCCTAGGAATGTTCTATATTACCATGCTAGACATTATCTAGACTCTTGTGGAATTTCATTAAGTTTTACATAGGATTTTTAAATTTTTGGTGATTAAAAAATGTCCCTCAGCATAAAATGTTGTAATGTAAAAGAGGGATACTTGGTCCTTTATGATGTTGTATAGGGGTATGGGTACTTAAGATAAATGGCATGAGACCCCCTACACCATTGGATCAAGTTTGAAGTCATTCGGACAAGTCTTGATATGGTTTTGGACACTTTTGCCTAAGTTAGTCAAGGAAATCAAGAAATTGGGCAATTAATTAGTAAGACAAATTTTTGTAAAGTTACTATAGTCACTTGGGGAGGGGAAATATTGTTTCCTAAGGTCAATTTATGTTCCTAAGATGAAATCAAGGTCCAAGAGGGCACCCCCAAGCAATTGTATTATAAGTTATGATTGCCCACTCTATGAAGTGCGCCCTCCTCCTCATGAGCTTGTGGTTTGGGTGAAAGTCAATGGGAGGGGTCCCACTTTGGTGGTTTCCCCCCTGTTTCTGCCTAAAACACACTTGATCGCGGGTAAGTCTCCTGTTATCACCAAACTTGTAGTTGCCCCTAGAGATGGATCCAAGATGGATGGCAGAGGGGATGGGCAACCAAAGAGGTGCAACCAAGATAGCTTCGACTCCCAATGGATGGTTGTCACGCCAATCGAGGCAATCTTCACTTTATGTTATCTAGCCCAAGACAACAAAGGGGGAGACCCAGATCTACTCCCGATAGGAGAGATCAGACCACACCAAATCAAATCAAGTATGGATGAAGTATGTAAGGTGTATGGTAAACCCTAGATCTGTGGATGAAGTCACAAGATGAGTAATGGATTAGATAGATTTAAGCAATGTCAATTTGATCCAACTTGGTTATGTAAGTGACTTATGAGATCTAAAACCAGATCTAGGATCAGGGTACTGGTCAAAGATGAGAAAATCCACTGCCTTGGGAACCGTGTCCAATGCAGGGTAGATAAGGACCAAATTGGGGCTAACCAGTACCAAAGATAAGCTTGATAAGTGGATATGACAATGTTTAGGTGTTCAAGCAGTAAGACAAAGCCCAAACCACAAGCTAACTCAACAACTCAGAAAAGTCGTGAGGGCTTGGAGAAGGATCAGTGCCTTGGAAAGTGGGCCAAATGGAGTCGGATGTCCACCAAACTATAGATCAGGGATGTTGAGGTGTAAAGCTAGGTGGGTCTTGAAAGTTAGGCTCATCTAATGGCTAGATCTCAGTAGATCTGAGATTGAAATGTATCACAAAGTGACCCAAGTGGGGCTCAACCCTCAAAATGATTATGGTTGTGTTCTCTTGTTGAGCACCCGACAATCTCTTTCAAATCGAAAGAGATAATTTATTGGGGTAGACACATAGAGTAGCTTAGTTTTCTTGCACAACCATAATCACCTAAGTTGAAGTGAGACTTAAAATAAACTAAAATTTACAGGACCATTTGCACAACATTACTATTGTTTACAGTACTTTACTTCGAAAGCACTTCATTTTTGGCTCAATCTTGTTATATGCATCTTTGGTTCACTAAATTGTTCATTTTCTACAAATTGGTGCTTAATGTGATACTTTGATTGTCATGGTTAATGAATGATTTAATGCTATTGGAAAATATTTGGTAGTCTGGTTTATTTTGTAACTCCATAGGCCAAGAAGTAGGCATTGGTCTTGTTATTTAAATGTTTATTTCTCTCTTGCACATAATTGGTCAATTGTTTAAGAAATGTTTGCTTGTCATTTGAACTATTGCATCTCTGCACGTTTGATTGTCATTTGAACATTTAATAATTTATAACTCTTAAAATAAACTTTAAAAATAATCTTAGTAAGTATGGACTACCCCCCTTGACCTTTAGGAGTTGTTGTCTAAATGAAGGAGTTTAGGATCGAGGTGACATTGGGTTCTATAGTCATAGTTGCCCTCAAGAACACACATAGCGGTTGGGAGACTTAGCCATCGGTCAAGTGTGTTTTAGGTGACAACAGAGTCAACAAGATATTCGATAACTTCTCATTGTCTCAATGAATTAGGAAGGTTTAGGAGCAGCCAAAGTTGATGTTGATTGATTAACAAGGTAAATCAATTTTCTGCAGTAAAAACTAACAACATAAACTTGGAAGAGAACCCAAGATTGGCTATGGAAATACCCCGAAAAATACCTCTCGGAGATCAACAACTCAAGGAGACCCAATTCCCCCTAGGGCGCACTTCTTTTGATGGATGAACGCTTCATTTTGGGACTGATTTCACCTTCAAGTCTGTATTTTTCTATAGTAAAGGCTGAATAGCTGTAATATCCCTTGTTAGGAATTTTCTTAAAATGGCAATTTACTACTTTTTTTCCCTAGTTCGACCTTTGACTAGTTTTGATCTCTAGGTCCCAAATTGCCCCAAATGATCCCAAATCTTCTGAGAAGGTATATGAATGATATTAGAACATAAATATGTGTTTTAGGGATGCCTTTGGACCTTTAAAATACTTCTACAAATACACTTTCAATTCTGGTCAATGCAGGTAACTTTACTAGTGATTTCCCTTTGACTAGTATTGGTCTCTAGGTCTCGAATTGACTCCAAATGCCTTCAAATCTTCAAGGAAGGTGTATGAAT
Organism: Larix kaempferi; assembly: GCA_027924585.1. Taxonomy (NCBI): domain Eukaryota; kingdom Viridiplantae; phylum Streptophyta; class Pinopsida; order Pinales; family Pinaceae; genus Larix; species Larix kaempferi. The sequence continues at coordinate 5,436,286 of BSBM01001229.1, read as the reverse complement.
GATATTAGGACTTGAATATGATGTCCAGGGATGATATATGGCCACCAAAATACTTCTGCAAACTCTCTTAAGATTCTGGACCAAGCATGTAATTTTACTAGTAATTTGGGGTTCAAATCCCCCTGGGGTAAGTACTGAAAATGGCTTCCCAAATGCCTCCAAAGCCACTCAAATTTATGAACAGAGGTAGGGAATGTATTAAGGATGTTATTAAGGTCTCATTTGCACCATTAATTGATTATTATATCTGTTCCAACCCTCGCCCATTCAACTGCAAAAATCACCAATTCGACCCTTGGTGAAATGGCACTATTTCTTCTCCCAATGCAATTAAATTGAGTAAAAATACTTCAAATGCTCAAGTACAGTACATGAAACTTGTAAAATACATCCATGGCAGTCCATTAATCACAAATTCATCAGAGAATCATCCATTCATTCGAAATTATCATCAATACATTGGTTCACAACAAGGTAGTGGGGAAATGGCATTGTTCTTCCATTAAAAATGAGATTTATACATTTCTACTTGGAATTTCGACCTGAAACTTTCTGGAGATGAAGAACAGAGTATTTACTTCATATTACAAAAGAAATGGGGCATTAGAAGCCCCCCCAAAGAGTACAATAGCTCACCAAAAACGCCCTCCCTCAAGGATCAAGAATATGCCATCAAAACTGGAAATGGTTGAAGGAGTGAGCTGCAATAGAAGAAACCATGAGTTGACCTGTAGCTTACACCTGCAAATAAAGACTCCATTAAAGCTCCAAATGAAAGGTCTGAATGGCCTTTCCAATTACCAACTTGGATGGGAATCTTTCACCCTCGAAATTGGCTAAGGCAAGAAACCAGTGATCCACTAGCTCTCCCTCTTCACAAATGCAATTGCAAATTCTACAAATGATCAAAAGCTGGTTTCATTCTTTGTTATTGACATTTATAAAGTTCTAATGTCCTCCATGGGTCGAATTCCTTCCAAGAGACTCATGCCAACTCAAGTTGGGAAGAGATTCCAAAGAACGCCACTTGTACAACAATTCCTAGTCTCCCACTTCCACCAAATCACATGTGGAAGCATCTTAGCTGTCCTAACACCCTTGAGTGCCCTCTTGGAGTCTATTTTTAGCCCTGACATGTCATATATGTCATATGTCAGCTTTCAGGTCTGATTTGTGTCATAGGTGTCATAGCATCTTCATCATTGTTGTCATAGAGCTAGGGAATCTAGCCCAAGTGTCTCACTAGCTCCAAATTGCCTCTTCCTCTTCCATGGGAGTTACTCTTCCTCTATATTTCGACCTTGGATGAGTCATGCCATGAATAATACCTTTTGGAATCCCCCAAGTATGTTACCATTCACCTTTAATTCGAATTGGTGAGAGAATGATGCCAAGTGTAGTGGGGAAATCTAGCCATATGTGGGTCCCACTTCCTCCATGTGTCTTCATGATCAAATGCCACTTTGATTTTCACTTGTATATATTTATTTAGTTCCTTTATTAAATATTTATGCCACTCTAATGTTCAAACATCATTTATTATCCCCGTTATTCCAAATCCCAAAGCTTCCACCCCAAACCTAGGAAACTAGTAATTTTCCTCCTTGGCAATTATTTGACCTTTAACATCAATTTTACAAACTCTAATGAATATGGCCAATGTGATTAGGTCATTGTGACCCAATTCCAAATTTGGGACATGACAATAGCTCGGTTAGGTACTTCAAAACCCCCTATGTCAACCCCGGATGACCTGGAGATGAGCTAGGAACCTTTTCCAATCCCTAGGGTTTGATCTTCCTGTCAAAATGAACCTACAAAATGCTAGAGCCAGTTCTGCAATAACTTTTAGAGAGGGATGTCACCCTCCCTAGTGCCAATGTCATCCTACATTAGAGATTGTTAGCTGCAAAAAATACATTTTTGATGAAACTTTTTCAACTTTTTATGGATTTTTCAGCAATATAACAACTTCATAAATTTATTACCGTGGTAACTACTTTAGAAATTAACAAGTAAAATAATTTCAATGGCAATTTTTTTTTGTGGGATTTAAAAAAAAAGATTTTTAGGTTTTTTTTCTTCTATTTTTTGATTTGTTTGTATTTTTTCAAAAATCTAGTACAAGAAATTTGATAATAGAGAATTAGGTGAAGATGAGGGAATAAGGCCTAGGTCTTGTTCCTTCCGGGCACCGAGAAATTGGGGTTAACATTTCTCCTAAGAATTGACAATTCAATATTTGTATGAACAAGGACAAAGCTAAGAAACCATAGCTATTATCATTCTAGTCGGTTGCCCCAATGTGTGGTTTAGATTGTGGAATTCCCCCCAGTCACATGAGATTTTGTTGGCTAAAACCTGAAGCACATGTACTACTTGTATGGAAATTATTGGAAATCTCTTATGAAAGCCCATGGAAATAAATGAAATATAAAACTGTGATTTTTATCACAATGGAAAAGGGCTAAAGCAATGAAATGCTAAAGTACCCCATGAAGGGTCCAAATAAAAAGGTCTAAAAAGCAATGGCTAAATGTATGCGAAATCTAAAGATTGCTGACCTCAAAATGTTTTAAATGAAAGGCCAAATAAAAAGCAGTGGTTAAATGTATGCCAAATCTAAAGACTGCTGGCCATGGAAATGAAATGAATGATCCTAATGAACTTGGATCAACTTGATGTAGACATGATGCCAAGTTTGAATAAGCACTCTCTAAACAACTTATCCATTTGTGAGGCATTGCCATTCCCTTTGTTTATCTTGTCCAGCACAGTGTGTAGCTCCCCTTTCCCCCCCGTCCAAAGTATCACTTAGTTAAGTTGGTCAAGTCATCCCTTCTACCTAGCCTTGTCCTTAGCCTTCACCCTATGCTTGCAGTTAGGCCATGTCCATTGAATGAAGTATGTCTTTAAAGCTTTGGTGCAAGTAAAATATTAAATAATATTGAATATCTATGTATTAACTACCACTTGATTGATGTTTATACTTTGAGTTAAGCTGTGAATATGGTTAAAGGAACATGTCTTAGTCATTTGTTATAATCTAGTCTTTGGTTGTATTTTGACCTAGTCAAACATAGTTTGACCACGGTCATTCTTGGGATCCGTGATGAGATGGACCACTTATGCTCTATGATGTTGATTTATGGTCCCACATGCACCTATTGATGATTCCATATGTTGGACATATGCTCTAGATGATGATTGATGTAGTTGGTCATTTTTATTATTATTTCCAGATCATCATATTTTACACTGTCCGGGTATGGTGGACCCTACAGATGACCCTACAGGTTATCATGAGGTGTATGAGTACTCATCTTTAGTGGATTTGGGTCTTCTGGATCCATTGAACAACTTATCTTTCAGTTCCGGGAATTCCTAGGCCTGATATTAGCAGTTTTCCACCTGTTGACCAGTTTGGGCATGTTGATGTGGCTTGTCCAGCATGAGCATTGGAGGCAAGTCGTTGCCTAGGGAGCTACAGAGGAAGGGCATGGTCCAGCCACTTGGTTTTTACCATATTAGCCCCCTTCCGGAGATCATGGTACACTCAGTTTGACAGCGCAGGCACTCCAGAGGTAGTTTTGGTCAGTTTGAGGGTTTCCAGGAGGATTAAAAAATGGAACAAAAGGGTCATTGAGGAATTCGATTTGGGCAATTGAGGCAAGGTTTTGGCACTTGGTCTGTTCAGAGGTCATCCATGGTGTATCCCCCTTCTTCCATATCAGTTGACACTAGTTAGTGGGGTCCACATGGGCTACAGGAGCTCTTTTATTGTATTTCTCTCTCTGATGATGGGGACAGGATTTGATCATTTGTATACTTGGACATGTCATTGAGTCATATTTTATATTATTGTACCATGGGGACATGCTAGTGAAGGGGAATAATACCTCCTAGCCCCACCATGTGCTCCTAGTCACTTGTCCATGTCTTTATGTTGTGGCTCCTATGTCATTAGCCACCCCCATGTATGACGTCATCCCTCCTAGAGGCTTTTTAGCCATGACATCATCCTCTATTTGAGTGATCCATGTCTATTGTTATGTTGGCTCATCTTAGCCGTTGATTACATTGTTATATCTTTTGATCTCAACCACTAGTTTTCAAAAGTGGTTTAGGGTTTTGGTCTTCCTATCCTATAAAAAGAAGAGACCCTCTCATTGTAAAGGCACCTTTGGAGCTCTTGAAGATTGGAATAAAAATACTATCTTGTGTATCTACTTCTCTTGTCTTGATGGATTCTTTTGCAAGTTGAATATACAATCTTGTTCGTGTGTATCATTGTGGTTCTTGGGGCTTCAATACGTTTTCTATAGGGAACTCTGAATTGGTGGAGAGGAGGACGACTTCAAGGGAGGCTATTGTGGGGAAACCCCATATCTTGCTTTGTTTTGGTCTTTGGTTGAAGGGAGTGTTACCAACTATATTGTACAATAGTTGAACCTCCATTGAGCCGCCAATGTTTGAACATGATCAATGTTCACTTCCAGAGTATCAGGGGTTCAGTTTGTGATGACTAGCCAGTTTTGGCTAGCCACTTGTTTTTCTGTTGAAATGATCATGCCCCATGGGGTCCTTTGTAAGAAGTGTGCTAGTAGGGTTTTGAGTGGCTCAGTTCTCCAAGACTTGACTATCAACTTAAGGTATTTCGGAGAGTTTTTTGCTCTTGTCAATTATGCTTTGCCTATAGCCGAGCAATAATCGACGAGGTTTTCTCCCGCTTCCTCCAAAGCTGGAATGCCCGATTTTGAAAGTTTGGGCCTTGGGGGGTTATTAGAGTCCAACTGATGTATATAAACCTACTAGACACTATGTGTATGTTACATGGTCATTTCCTAGGTCCCTTGTTGTTTTAAAACATTGTCCGAATTTTTTTTACCAGATGTGTTAGACAAGTTTTTATTTTTTATTATTAATTTTTCCAAATATTTAATTGGAAAAATTTAATTTGTAATAATTAAGTGGTTTGGGGGTGGATTTAAAAGATTGGAGGCTCAATTCCTAAGCCAAAAATCCCAGTTAAACCCCAAACCCACTTATCCTAAGTTTCAGACAATCATTTAGCCATTTAATTAATATTTTCTCAAAAAATCAATAAAAGAGAAATATTAATTATAAATAATCAAACAATAATAAATTGGAGATAATCCAAATCTCTCCTAAATAATCCAATTGGATTAAATAAACAGGCTAAATGACATGGCAAGAGGCATTTATGAAGATTCCAATCAAGTCCAAGTGGATTCAGTTAACTATCCAGTCACCCTCAGTCATCTTCAATCAAGGAATTCGCCCTCTTTTGGATGGCCCACGAATTGGATGAGATGGCAAGTGTTAAGTGGATTGTTGGGAGTGCATTGATTAAAAGGTGGGCGCCTTCCTAAAATTGTGGTCACATCACAAGCTTGGCTCCTTTTCAAACTTGAGTTATCTCAACCTTCCACTCCAAGCTTGTCTCATGGATGGATTCATGCCTTCCCTCATTGCTCACGTCTTTCACATGCAGAGGGTGCATATTGGCTTGGTGATATTTACTATGGAGGAGTGGGGGGCACCTTGCCTAGGTGGAGGCCACCTCCCCACTCACACCAACCAACAAACTCGAGTTAACTATTTGGATCTCAACTCCAAGCTATTGATTGACTGGAATTCGACTTTGTCTTGATTATTATTGGCTCTCTCTATTGCCAAGTTCGAATTAGGTATTTGATGCTTAGTTTTTGTATAAAGAGACACCTTTTGGGCTCTCTTAGGATGGAGATTTTGTGCAAGAGAACTCTGCCAAAAATTGTAATGTTATCATTTGTTTAATACTGGAATAAAAATGACTTTGGAGGTCAATGCAAGGGTTCTTTGTGTCGTGGTTTCATCTTGTGTGAGGTGATATCTCTCTCACCCTACTCTCTCTTTGCAAATTATGTTCATTGCTAGCTTTAGAAGGCTATGAATCTAGCACATAAGGTTAATCATTTAAAGTTTTAAGTTGATTATCTATGCTAGGTCTTTCAATTATCTAGATCGAACAGGACGTAGTCGGTTATACTAGTGTTTTGTAGATATTTGTTTGATTTAACATTCTAGCACTTGATCTGGTTTGTTTTGTTGAGTGTTGTGTTTTTAGGGATCACTAAAGGTGGAGAAGAGTTTGGAGCTCAACCTTTTCTTCACTAAACAAGAGTTCTTTACCATCTAATACTTTCACCTTGCAGGGACTACAGAAGCTTCTACTTCCAAGTCAAGAAACATAGCTAAAAGGGGCTCTTCCTCATCCATCACACTTTAAAATCAAAACAATTTTCGGTTACTTGTCATTTTATAAGAAGCCCTAAGCTCCAAGTTCCATTCTTTTGGCCTCTTCATCTTCTTGCCTTGTTTGGCTTGCTCTCCATTCTTCCATCCTTGCTCTCGTTTCCTTCCTCCTTGCTCTCGTTTTCCTCATCCTTCAACCCTCTCTTCCTTTCATCTTACCTTGATCTTCTCTTCTACCTTGCTTTCGTTTTTCCTCCTCAAGCTCCTCTCGTCTCTCCTCTTTCCCTCTTCCCTTGCTCTCGTTTTTGCCTTTCTTCTCCTTCTTCGTTCATTGTTTTATTCCCCTCTTTCCTCCACTCTTTTCCTTTCGTTTCCCCCTTCCATCCTACCTTCACCCACTTTGTTTAAAAGTTAGATTTAGATCTTAAGTCTTTGTTTTAAAGTTAGTTCATTGTTATGTTTAGATCTTAAGTAGTTTGAAGTTAGTTTGCATCTAGTTTCCTTTCAAGTTTTGCATTTAGATCTCACCATTTTTCAAGTTAAATTGGCATCTTAGATCTAGGATTGCATCTTGTATTTCATTTAGATCTTAGTTAGTTTCCAAGTTTTTATTTAACTAATGAATAATGGGTGCTTGAATTGATTTGTTTGTTGTAGGTACTTGAAGAGAAGAACAAACCAAGAAGAAGCAAAAAACCAAGAAGAGCAAAAAACCAAGAATATCCAAACCAAGAAGAAGATTTTAACTAAGAGGATCTAAAAGACCATTCTCCTTTTTGTAAAAAAGATCTTAAGAAGCTTCTTCTATTTTCATTTCTTTTCTCTCTTCAAGGGTTAAATTCCCAAGAGTGTTGTAATATCTAAATAAAAAGAGCAAGTGGGATTTAAGGCTCCCACAACCCAACTTCCCCATTTGGGGAAGTTTGTAGTGTCTTGGTCTTTTGTTTACTTCATCTTTAGCTTAGATTTTACTTTTGCAAGTAGATTAGTCTTTCCTTTTTGCAAGTAGAACACTAGTTGTTAGATTAGATCTCTTTTGCATCTAGAAACTAATTGCTAGATTAGAGTTTATTATTTGCATATGGAACTACTTGTTGTGTTTCTTGTCTTTTGTTGTTTAATTGTAAAAGGAACACAAAGTCTCTTGAACTTGTCATAAGACAAGTCAAGAGCACTCTCTATCGGAGAGCATTGTTGCATTCTGCACTTTCATATAGATTAGATAAGACTCTTGAATCTCACCATAAGGTGGATCAAGAGCACTCTTAGTCGGAGAGCTTTGTTTTATGCTCTAAGTAAAATCATTCACAACTCATCTCCCCTAAAAATTGGAATTTATTGTTTTCCACACCACGTATGCTTTGCCCATCCTTGATAGGTTGGGTTACTCAGAAACGGTGTTGGGTTATTTAATTTCTCACATTAATCCAATTTGAGTCATAATAAAATCTTCACCCCATAACCAACGAATCCGGCGTTGATCGATAAATATTCGAAAGTGGGAAATTCCAAGTGGGGGCATTGGGTAGCCATATCCCGTTTTCAGTGGCTGGTTAGTTATTGAACGCCCCGCTGAAAACTTGGGTGGGCCGACATGTCATCGAATGAAGCCACTTAGAGTATTCCCGGACAGATTTCCAGTACCTTGCGTATCGCTTGGAAATTCTCCTTAGCCATAATAATCAATATCACCCCAAAATTTACAACTAAAATTTACCAAGAACAATTGCAAAACAGTTCTCAATCACATGAACTCTTGTATCAAGCAACCCAAGCACTCAAGACATTTGACTCCATAAGGCACCGGTCCTTGACATCACTTTTATTTGCTTATTATCGATCTAAAGCATTTGTCTTGTTCATATATACTATATCGTGAGTGTCTTGTTTTCAATCTATCAAGTGGTTGTACATCTCAAATATCTTGCAATTGTTATTTCTGATTATATAAATTATTGTTGTAAATCCGTGATCATAAAATCTCCTAAACAACACCCATCCGCATCCATACACCCAAAAACACTTAAAAAACACAAGAGCCTTAGACAACTCTTTGTTAGGGACAACCCCCCTTGGCTTCGTTAGGAGTTTGCCTAAACGGAGGAGATGGGATTCAGGTGACAGTACCTGGCTCATTGTTTGCCCCCAAGGCCACACCTTTCCCACTTGTAGTGAGGAAACAACTTTCGAAAGATTTTTGCTGCTGGTGTGCATCTCGGCGGGCAACAGGGAGTATCATTATTGTATCCTTGTGACATAGTTGATGCTTTCTACTTCATCCTTTCATCATTTTCATCATCCATTTGCTAGGCTTGTTTCTCATTAGATCTTGTCTTGCAGGAGGAGGACGATTTGGTCATCTTTGAGGGAGGACGATTTGGCTTGGAGACTCTAGATCTCACTCTTGAATATACACACAAGGAGAAGGTTATCAATTTGCAAAGTGGCCACAAGCATTAGAGATATGTTCTACAAGGTATGTACCTAGATCCATTCTTTCTTCTTCATTGGTCATAAAACCCTAAAGTTAAAACCCTCATTTTTTTAGATCTACTTGGATCTAGCATGCTTTTGGAGATAAAAATTAAAACCCAGCTCTATAGTATCCATGTCAATTCGGATCTATAGTTTGGTGGTGATTGGACTCCATTTGCCCCATCTCCCAAGGCACCTAGTCCTCCTTGAGTGAAAACGCATTCCTTAAGGGAGGCTAGTTTCTTAGTTCCAAGACGTGGGTAGTTGATATTTTTGCTTCATTGGATAAATCACCTCCTAAAACCTACCCCTAGTGCTTCACCTTGTGGGCCCCATTCCTCATTTTGAGGGTTGCGCCCCACTTGGGTCACTAGGTGATGCATCTTCATTTTTAGATCTATGGAGATCTAGCAAGCATTTGGAGTTGATAATTGAAACCCACCTTTCTTATTGCCTTAACTATCCCGATCTATAATTTCGTAAAATTTGGACTCCATTTGCCCCCTCAATTTAAGGCACTAGTCTCCCTTGGGCAATTCGTACTCCTCGGGTTAGTGGCCTTTTGCTAGATCCCATATGTGGGTATTGCTCCTTTCATCTTTAATCCATAGATCCATGCTATAGCATACCCCTTAGTGCCATTTCACTTCTAATTTTGACCTTGTGGGCCCCATTAGGGCCATTTTCCACTTTTTAAGGGTGGGCCCCACTTGGGTACTTTTCTTTGGCATTAGATCTATCTAGATCTACTCATCTTAATCCATAAGTGATCCTATCTTACACTTGATTGAACTTTGTCACTCCCTTAAGTCTCTTCAACCAAGCCTTAACCACTTTGGGTCCTCTTATCCTTTCTAGGTCTAGATCTTATTCCATCTTGGTCTCCCTTTATTTCATCATCACATTTCCCTAGGGGGCCTTGATTGCATTCACTAGCCTTCATTGGCTAAGCTAGGGTCTCCCTCTTGGTCTTGCTTAGGCTTGATCTAAAGTGAAGAGTGCCTTGGTTAGCGTGACACCCAACTTGCATTGGGAACCGTGGTATCTCTTGGGTCACCTCTTTAGTTGTCCAACACCTCTACCATCCTGGATGGGATACCTTTAGGGACAACTACAAGTTGTGTGATAACAAGACCATTCAAGGTCATCATGACCAACTCTCTGTCTGCAATAACTTCACCAATGTTGCCAATTTTTCTTTTGTCTCTGTGATCTTCATGAAGTATGAAGCTATGGTGTCTGATCTAGACATCTTGATGCTTGAGCGTTGTTGCCTTAGGGCAAGAGCCCTATTAATGTTTGTGTTCCCAAACAACTTCTTCAATGAGTCAAACATTTTCTTTGCTTTCTTCTTCTAAGAAATATGATGGATCAAATGATCCTTAACTGAATCTATTAGTATCCTCCTTGCCTTGGCATCATTTTTCTTCCATCGAGTCTTCTCTGAAGCTTCTACTGGGTTTGTCACTCCTTTTGTGGCAAAGTTTAGTAGATCATTTTCTTCTAGAGCAATAAGCACTCTAGACTTCCATGAGTAGTAGTTTGAAGCTCCATCAAGCCTATCTTCAACCTTGATGCTTGACATTTTGATTGGATGCTGGATCTGCAGAAACCCTAGCAGAGAGAGCTAGGTCAAAAATGAATTTTGGATTTTGAGAAAACCACTTCCACAGATGAATTTGCCCTCCTAAGGTGAGTGGAATGAACCTTCTTTTCTTCCAATTCTGTTGTCAGAACACTGAGAACCAACAAACCGTAATTCTGCAACAACCTCAGAAATTAGGTCAAAATTGAAAATTGTCAAAATGAAATTATGCTTTGATAGAATGATTCGCCTTGCTGAGGCGAGCTTAATGAAGGTAAGATCAAACCAAATTGATGGTTGGAAGTTGGAGAAACTTCAAACCCTAGTTCCTGGCAATAGTCACTTTCGACATAGCTCTGATACCATGTTAATGTTTTTACTTATATTAGCATAATATACATAAGCAATGAAAAGGATCATTGAAAGAACAACTATGCACATTGTTATCACATCTATGTTAGCTGGAGCTACAATACTGCAGATTGTGCGGTCGAGGACTGCACAGTATTTTTTTCCAGATTAGAGATCAGCCGCCTTCAGACGGGCACTTTTGTTCAGATTGCCCCTAGCAGATATATCAGAAGGGACAAATAGTTGTACAGTGTTACAGACATTGTCACTTACCATCTACCACAGGGTCACCTCTTCCTTGCTAGGCTTTGACATAAGCCCATTGAGATAGTTGCCTAGTCTTGTTTTGATCGAGACTATCACAGTATATTGTTGGTTTACTATGTTGCCTGGATTCAACAGAGATCTAGTTTAGAGATAACTTCAGTGGCAGCAGGTATTGGTACAGTAGGTATTGCATTTGATGATTATTGCTCATGTTGTAGATTAGACTTCTTTATACTTGTTAGTACACTAACTTTGCATGAGATGATATATTTGGTGATCTAGCTATTGTATGATGTGATTGGGCCCTTGATGATGTCAGTCCACCCTTCCTGTTAGAATTATGTATATGCACGCTGGGTCATACCCCCTACATGTGGTATAGATTTGGTCACTTAGTCCCTCTTGGCATCTGACTTTAGCTCCACTTTCACCCTCTCCATCCATCTGACTCATCCATGATGCTTGCCCCCGACTTGGATTCTGATTTGTGATCCTGAGGATCCCTTCCCCACTGATCTTTGAGTTTGCCATGACTCCCTGTTTATTGTGCCTCGGCTCTTTAGTGTGTGAGATGCACTCTCAGACCTGGGAATTGCTCCTGTCGGTTGCCCCCGATGTTGTAATGCAGTTAGGATTGTGTAGCCTCACCGGGTGTTCCCCATTGGTCATCGAAGCATGTATTGCACACCCCCATTACCTTTGCAGTATGAGCACTATGTTTATATCTTTTGAGATATGTATGTAGCCCAAGAGGGCCTTGATGTAAATGAAAAAATGTAAATCAAGCCAAAAAGGCTATCATGTTGTAAATGTAAAATCTAGCCAAAAAAGGGCTAAGTATGAAACTCATTGTAAAATCCATGCAATGGGTTCATAAATACACATGGACACAGGTCAACGACATGTCAACATTTGTAGTGGTTATTCCTCACTTAGTCCTGCGGGGCAAGGAGGTGAGAGGGAGCAAGGGACAAGCTCAAGATTGTCCCCTAGAGTCTCAAGTTATGGTTTGCCGGACACCCAGTTTGGCGACTCTAGAAAGGAACCTCACAGAGTCTTCGGGCATGGATGTGAGTTGTGAGATACTTGTTAGATGACTAGTGGTGGTTTCCCTGCACTATACCCATTTGTGAGGCACCGCCCTTCCCCGTGTTCTGTCATGGCATACTTATCTCAGTGCACCCCGCTTTCCCGAGTTGTCCAAAGGGTCACATGATCGTTATCCTTGTCTTCCCATGTCCTTCGCCTTGTTGTTCGCATCACCGAAAGTCAGCAAAGTGGTCAATTCTATAAGATGTGCATAGCATTTTAGTCTTTTTGGATGTGGTGGGCCCACCTCACTGGGGCCTTGTATTATCTTGGGATTTAATGTATTTTTGTTCACCATGTTATCATCGTATTGCTTAGTAATTTACTAACTTGTATAATTGAGCCTTGTCACTCCATGTTTGCACAAAGGTATTCAACTAGCACTATTGTTGACCAGTTTGACTTGGTCAAACTGAGTTGACTAGGCCAAAAATGGGCCTGAAAAAATGTTGCTACCGAAATTTCGATTTTGGTCAATTATTATCTACAGGGGTCCCATATGAGCATGCAGGTGTCAGAATTGCAAAAGATTGAAGCATTTGAGAAATTCTTAATTATTATTGGTCAATTTTGACCTGTTTTAATTAAAAATTATGGATTTTGGGCAAATAATGCCTAAGTGATGGATCGGGGTCGTTCGAGTGGTCATTCCTACTACTTTTGGGGTCCACGATCACATTGTAGCAGATGGTTCGGCAATCCGGGCACTAAAAGTGGGTCAAAAGCCCAAATTTCATCTTCAGCCATATAAACCAGCAAAAATTACATGGAAAATCAAAATTTGACTAAGGCAACTATGGGCAAATGGAAAAATCAATGGTTGGCAAAGGAAAAGGTGATCTCTAAGGTAAAATTATAATGTTTGGACATTGTTTTCTCATTGTGGGTCCCTCCATTGGACCAGCTCTCCATATGAGCGAATTGCCCATGGGGGGCGTTTTTCTCCACTTAGGGAATTCGATTTTGTTGTATGATGGGTGTGGGCCCTTGTTGTATTAGTTGGGGGGGCTAAAACACACTATAGCCACCCCCTGAACTCCTCTCTCCACATTTGTATGGACCCCACAATGGGTCCCCCTCTCCACTTGTGCGCTTCAATGGGCAATTTGCACCCCCAGCTAGGGAGATCTCCACCATTCGTTTTGGTTGATGGGGGAGTGATCTCCACCCTCCATTTTGGGGGGAAATAGGTTTTGAGAGCTGCCTTTCTCTATAAGAGAAGGCACTCACTCCATTTGTACTTCTTCTTGGCATTCTAGAGACTTGACATTGAGATTATAGAGACACATTCTTACCGAGTTACTTGTGATTTTGGAGTGGGTTTCTTCTTGTGCTGATTGAGATCATATTTTCTGATGCATTGTTGAGCTATTTGTGGTGTCCCCATCTCTCCTTGAGCATTTCGATTTGCAGGTGAAGCTGGCCACTGGAGGAAAACGCAGCACTTGAGCTAGCAGCTCCTTGCTAGCGTTTCTCTTCGGGATTTTAACAGGGAAGTGAATTTGCACTTGTTGTTATTTACTTTTCTCATCATTTGTCACTCATTTGCTGGTCTATTTTTGTCATTTGCTATAGATACTGATTTTTGTCTCTCTGTGGCAGGTACAAAAACGCACTGGCTCATTGGCTGCTCCAAAACGCTAAGGGGGAAAACGCACTTCAGCTCAACACTTGATCTTCAGGGTGTGTCTTCAGCACGGTGATATCTTCATCTTCATTATCCAGGTACGGGATTTCTGCTTGTTTCTCATAATCTCTCTTTCACTGTTAACGCTAAGCTGCAACCATACATAAAAAACCTAAAAATTAATAACTTAATTTCCAACCGTAGAAACTCCTTTTTTATTGCAAACCCGCATTTTACTTGAGCCTAATAACCTAAATCTTAGGTTTTGAAGCATTTCCGACTCTATTAACCCACACTTTAGGCACTGGTCTACCTGGCAAAAACGCCCCACCTAGGGCGTTTTTCTCTCCTGCTGGTTTGGGTCACTTTGGGGTTCTGGGTACTCTTGATTTTGTTTTGTCTCGCCATTTTATTACTAAAAATCAAGTTTCCATTTGCTAGAAGTCATTTTAATCACATTTTACTTGCTGCCCTAGGTCCATTTCTGCACTACTTAACTCTCTTTCCTGGGCAGATAGTCTATCTTTCAACTTCTAGCTTAACGATTGTCCCTTGCTTGTTTCCAGCCACAAATACTAATCTAACTCATTAAAATCATCATATTTGATCATTGGTCACGCCCCATTATTATACTTATTCTATACCCGTGTCCAGTCAGTGGCTGAAACTAGGCTTAGGGCCTACTTACACTCATCTCCTGCTTGTTTGTCTTTCCATCTTTTAGATTTGAGTGTACTTTTGTCTCTCGACCATACCTGGTTGAGCGGGGTCTCCCCCTTGACTTGACTTTGAGCCTCGTCTAAAGTGACTGCAGCCTTGTCCGGTGTGACTTCTATTCTTTGGACAGAGGACCTGGCTGCTGTTGGTTACACCTTCCTAGTTGCTCATCCTCTACCATCCCTGTTGGGACATCCCTCTATAGCAACTAGAGTTTGTGTGATGACATTTCTGGTGCCGTTGCCGGTGAGGTAGAGGCCTACCCGTGTCTTGTTTGAGTTTTGAGTCTTTTTGCTTGTTTTTTCCTTTATCATCGCATCCAAACTTAAAACTCTGTTGGCTGGTTTCTTTTTGCATAATTATTACAGCCAACACATTTTTATCTCATTCACCACTTCCCCTTCAGGACATCCCACCTTTGGTGAACATGGTATTTAGTTCACCTGGCAACTCCACCTCGCGCCTCCACTGGAGGCCGAACCCATCCGTACAACTTACGCAGCCTTGATCGTCCTGACACATTACATAGCACGCCTATCACATACGTCAGACGAAATCCTAGTGAGCACTCGCCCAACTCGTTTTGGCAAGCAGTCAATTCTGCTGCCTCACCTTCTGTGGTAGTGCCACCCCCTTCCATAGCTCCCAACCCACCGTTAAACAACAACCAAATGGCCAACCCCAATCCTGGTCCACGTGCCTTTGGCCGTATGGCTAGAGCTTCACCCTTCAGCTTCGCTCAAATTCAGGGTGCTCCCCACGATATGCCAGACAAGTATTTTGAAAAGATTCCGAAGTTTAGTGGGAGCATAGCCATCACAATTGAAGATCACGTCGAGTTTGTGTGGCAACATATGGAGGTCTATGGGGCCATCGACGAAGATGTTTTCATGAGAGGTCTTTTTATGTCACTTGAGGGCGATGCCCGCAAGTGGTTTGATTGGTTACCTGCCGGATTAGTCACTGGTTACGATGACTTCGTGACCAAACTCAACGGACAGTGGTCGGTCAAACTGGATGGCAAGTATTTACTTAGCCAGCTATCAGGAATTAAGAAAAAGGAGAACGAAACCACTCACGAGTTCAACATCAGATTTGATACAGTTGAGGCCCAGATACCTGAAACCATTCTCCCAACGGACCCAACTATCCTGATACACTATCTAGACTCATTCGAAGGATGGCTAGGGTACCACCTTAAAGACAAAGAGCCGACTACTCTTAAGATCGCCCAGGACAATGCCCGCAAAGCTGAAGCCAACACTACGTCCATGGGAAAACAAAACTTCTTTGACCTTCATGCTCCTTCCTCATCATGCACTAATTCTCGTGCCCGCAAGGGCAAAGAGCTTGCAAAAGAAGACACAGAAGTAGGGAACACCGAAGACATGAAGGAAATGATCAAAACCCTCACCCTTCTAACAAGAGACCTGGCCAAAAGCAGGGACTCGGATAGATATAAAGCTCCATACGGCCCTAAGCCATATTGGAACCAAAACAGGAGGCCCACCACTGAAGAGATCAAGAGATCCCCTGCAGCTCTCGAGACCCCTGACACTAGAGCCATTCATTGGTGCGAAAAATGTGAAGATGAGCACCCCGAGGCTGAGTGTAGCTATGTCAAACCAGAAGAATTTGCAGAAAACATCAATTTCATTATTGACGCACCTTTCGATGTGGATGTTGGGCCGAATCCTCATTGAGGAAGACGAGGAAGAAGATGTTGAAGAAGAAGTAGGCCCCTCTTGTTTACCGCTTCACCCTGTTGTTGATGATCCTCAACGAATCAAGATCTATAGGAGACACAGGGATGAGCCCAGGCCCGCACCTTTCACGTAGAGGCACGAGGCTCCCCAGCCAGACCTCGGTACTTGCCCTCACTTTTCTGACGAGGCCTTTGGGCATGGCATAGAGTTGGAGAAAGAGTTAGCCGAAATCACGCAGAACATCCCCATGTCAGAACTAGCCAAGCTCCCTTCAGTCTGAAGCCAGATCGCTGATTTTCTGGATAACATCCCGATAGAGAGGGACCTATCAGATACCTCTGCAGACGTCCCTAGTTCCCTAGACACTACACACGATGAGGAGACGGACACGGAGGATACCCCGGTATCTATTCACATCGCTATTTATGAGAGAAAGAATGGAGGGCACCAACCCTTCTACCCGACTCTTCGTATACAGGGCATGCTGTTGCACAACTGCATGCTAGACTCGGGGGCCTCTATGAACGTCATGCCATTACAAATCATGAAGGCTCTGAGCCTAGAGGTCACCTGCCCTTACAGAAATGTTTGTGGGATAGATTCCAAACAAGTTCCGGCCCACGACTTGATTAAGAACTTGAGGGCGGACCTTTTCTCATGCCTAGACATCTCCACACTTATGGACGTGGTGGTGATTGACCTTTCGCCAGTCTACGGTATGCTTCTGTCCAGAAAGTGGGCTGCCGGCTTAGGAGGGCATCTTCAGATGGATCTTATCTTACGCCTCCATCCCTGACCCTAATGGGGTCTTGGTGCGAGTGTACCGGGAGCCCTTTTATGAGGGACACATTGAGGGCATGGAGGATGCCATGCGGAGGACATACGGGGGATGTGAGCCGAACCAGGAGGGAATGTTTATGGCCTTTGGTGATGAGAGGGAGGATATTGATGATGAGGCCGAGTTGGGACATCCTTTTGGCAGATGGCTCTCCACCGCCACGTTTCCCTCACCTCATGAGGATTCTGAGGGAGAGGGCATGCAGGAACTCAGCCACGAACATCCTGAGAACGACTTGACATCTCCTCTTGGGGGGCATGAGCTTATGGGGATACAAGAGGAATTCCCCACGGATCACTCTTATCCTCCGAGCCTCCGGCAGCAGTTGGCTCTGCTGTACTTAGACGATTATTCTACCACGGAGGCTGACGAGTCGGAGTTCTCTCTACCTGATGAGTTGAGGGCAATCACACGCAATTTTCCTGCTTATAATGAGGAAGACCATGAGATGGAGGAGCGTGGCGAAGACACTCCCCCTCCCCTGGAGGATTGGGAAGTGAGGGGAATCCCTCCCCCGGAGGAAAGAAGTTTTAGAACTTATCCCTGAGATGCTGGCCATAATGAATGATAACATTGCTAGGCAGGCTAGAGGACTTCCCCGCGCTACTGGTGGGAGGAGCCATCGTCCCAGGAGCCACTTGATAGGGAGAGCGATACATCAGACCAAATCTATTTTCAGGAATTCTCCCTCCCCACCGAGTTCATGGGAGAGTTTGAGCCATTGCCCTTCATTACCCCTCCCCCCTCGCCGCGCCCGCATGCCTTCCCGAGTTTCCTCTTGCCTGCTAAGGTCCTTGTATCATCGGGAGAGGGGTGTAGCATGCACGCTGCATCTTCGCCTTCCACCCACCCCTCCACCAGGAGCCTGTCTGCCTAGCCTCCCGATTTTTGGACGATTGGTGAGACCGAGATTGGGGTCGTTCACCCTAGGTCCGCTGTTCCATGGCCTGACCCACCCGTCCCAAGGGAAGTGGCTCCCGAAGTTCTGATAGGGGAAGTTGCTATCCCATTGGATGGAGATCCCATAGATTCGTCCCCCTTACTAGCCGTAGGGACCTACACCCTGATAGTGGTGGAAATGTCGATGTATCTGTTTTCCGCGATATAGGTGTGGACCCCCCGTCGGTGAATCGGAGGACCTTTACCACAGGAGATCAGGTTGTCATATCCCATCACGTTTTTCACCTTATGGTTGGCAACTATACAGGGCTTCTGGTGGGCCGCTTCAGGATTGAGGTCCGCGACAGGGACTCATATTTTCTAGCTACCGAGGATGGGCATTACTTCTCTGTCCCCGTGAATGGTCACCAGCTCCAGGAGTATGTTCCCGGGTTCACCCGGGGGGATATTCCTTTATCTCGCTTTGAGTCCTTCCTCCTTTTTGTGGCCAATAAGCTCTCGAGAGCAGCAGCCGGTGGTCCCTCTCCTTTCATTGACCTTCACCTCTGTCCGACAACCAGTTGCCCCTTTTGTTTTGTTTTATCTCGTGGCCATTTCGCACTTTTTCTACACCATTTGCCCTTTTTCTAGTGTCTTTTGTACCATAGTTTCTGTTCAGTTGTTTTTCACCTTATTACACCTCATGTGTCAACTTAATAAAATTTTAAAATGCTGTAGAGTTGATTTCGTTATTGATATATTTTCATTTCAACATTGTCATTTTGTTTATCTTTGCTGGATTATTATATATATGATGTATGTCATGACGAGCGGTCTGCAGAGATTGGTATAGCGTTTGCATTTTACAGGGATATGTACATGTTGATGACGATGATGCAGATAGCATGCGTGTGCATGTACATTGATGATGATGAGGGGGGTGCTACGGACTAGATATTTTGTGGTTCTCAAGCACTCTCTCCCTTAGAGCACTTGTCCCAGCTGGAGCCTGATGTTATCACATCTATGTTAGCTGGAGCTACCATACTGTAGACTGTGCGGTAGAGGACCACACATTACTTTTTTTCCAGATTAGAAATCAGCCGCCTTCAGACGAGGCACTTTTGTTCAAATTGCCCCTAGCAGATATATCAGAGGGGATAGACAGTTGTACAGTGTTACGGACATTGTCACTTACCATCTACCACAGGGTCACCTCTTCCTTGCCAGGCTTTGACATAAGCCCATTGAGACAGTTGCCTAGTCTTGTTTTGATCGAGACTATCATAGTATATTGCTGGTCTACTATGTTGCCCGGATTCAGCAGAGATCCAGTTCAAAGATAGCTTCAGTAGCAGCAGGTATTGCATTTGATGATTATTGCTCATGTTGTAGATTAGACTTCTTTATACTTGTTAGTACACTAACTTTGCATGAGATGATATATTTGGTGATCTAGCTATTGTATGATGTGATTGGGCCCTTGATGATGTCAGTCCACCCTTCCTGTTAGACTTATGTATATGCACGCTGGGTCATACCCCCTACATGTGGTATAGACTTGGTCACTTAGTCCCTCTTGGCAGCTGACTTTAGCTCCACTTTCACTCTCTCCATCCATCCGACTCATCAATGATGCTTGCCCCCGACTTGGATTCTGAGTTGTGATCCCGAGGATCCCTTCCCCACTGATCTCTGAGTTTGCCATGACTCCCTGTTTATTGTGCCTTGGCTCTTTAGTGTGTGAGATGCACTCTCAGACCTGGGATTTGCTCTTGTCGGTTGCCCCCGATGTGCTCCTGTCCTGTCGGTTGCCCCCGATGTTGCAATGCAGTTAGGATTGTGTAGCCTCACCGGGTGTTCCCCATTGGTCATCGAAGCATGTATTGCTCACCCCCATTACCTTTGCAGTATGAGCACCATGTTTATATCTTTTGAGATATGTATGTAGCCCAAGAGGGCCTTGATGTAAATGAAGAAATGAAGAAATGTAAATCAAGCCAAAAAGGCTATCATGTTGTAAATGTAAAATTTAGCCAAAAAAGGGCTAAGTATGAAACTCATTGTAAAATCCATGCAATGTGTTTATAAACACACATGGACACAAGTCAGCCATACATGTCAGCATTTGTAGTGGTTATTCCTCACTTAGTCCCGCGGGGCAAGGAGGTGAGAGGGAGCAAGGGACAAGCTCAAGATTGCCCCTAGAGTCTCAAGTTACGGATTGCCGGACACCCAGTTTGGCGGCTCTAGAAAGGAACCTCACAGAGTCTTCGGGCATGGATGTGAGTTGTGAGATACTTGTTAGATGACTAGTGGTGGTTTTCCTGCACTATACCCATTTGTGAGGCACTGCCCTTCCCCGTGTTCTGTCATGGCATACTTATCTTAGTAGACCCCGCTTTCCCGAGTTGTCCAAAGGGTCACATGATCATTATCCTTGTCTTCCCGTGTCCTTCGTCTTGTTGTCCGCATCACCGAAAGTCAACAAAGTGGTCAATTCTATAAGATGTGCATAGCATTTTAGTCTTTTTGGAGGTGGTGGGCCCACCTCACTGGGGCCTTGTATTATCTCGGGATTTAATGTATTTTTGTTCACCATGTTATCATCGTATTGCTTAGTAATGTACTAACCTGTATAATTGAGCCTTGTCACTCCATGTTTGCACACAGGTATTCAGCTAGCACTATTGTTGACCAGTTTGACTTGGTCAAACTGAGTTGACTAGGCCAAAAATGGGCCTGAAAAAATGTTGCGACCGTAATTTCGATTTTGGTCAATTATTATCTACAGGGGTCCCATATGAATTGCAAAAGATTGAAGCATTTGAGAAATTTTTAATTATTATTGGTCAATTTTGACCTGTTTTAATTAAAAATTATGGATTTTGGGCAAATAATGCCTAAGTGATGGATCGGGGTCGTTCGAGTGGTCATTCCTACTACTTTTGGGGTCCACGATCACATTGCAGCAGACGGTTCGGCAATCCGGGCACTAAAAGTGGGTCAAAAGCCTAAATTTCATCTTCAACCATATAAAGCAGCAAAAATTACATGGAAAATCAAAATTTGATTAAGGCAACTATGGGCAAATGGCAAAATCAATGGTTGGCAAAGGAAAAAGTGATCTCTAAGGTAAAATTATAATATTTGGACATTGTATTTCTCATTGTGGGTCCCTCCATTGGACCAGCTCTCCATATGAGCGAATTGCCCATGGGGGGCGTTTTTCTCGACCTAGGGGAATTCGATTTTGTTGTATGATGGGTGTGGGCCCTTGTTGTATTAGTTGGGGGGGCTAAAACACACTATAGCCACCCCCCCAACTCCTCTCTCCACATTTGTATGGACCCCACAATGGGTCCCCCTCTCCACTTGTGCGCTTCTATGGGCAATTCGCACCCCCAGCTAGGGAGATCTCCACCATTCGTTTTGGTTGATGGGGGAGTGATCTCCACCCTCCATTTTGGGGGGAAATAGGTTTTGAGAGCTGCCTTTCTCTATAAGAGAAGGCACTCATTCCATTTGTACTTCTTCTTGGCATTCTAGAGACTTGACATTGAAATTATAGAGACACATTCTTACTGAGTTACTTGTGATTTTGGAGTGGGATTCTTCTTGTGTTGATTGAGATCATATTTCTGATGCATTGCTGAGCTATTTGTGGTGTCCCCATCTCTCCTTGAGCATTTCGATTTGCAGGTGAAGCTGGCCACTGGAGGAAAACACAGCGCTTGAGCTAGCAGCTCCTTGCTAGCGTTTCTCTTCGGGATTTTAACAGGGAAGTGAATTTGCACTTGTTGTTATTTACTTTTCTCATCATTTGTCACTCATTTGCTGGTCTATTTTTGTCATTTGCTATAGATACTAATTTTTGTCTCTCTGTGGCAGGTACAAAAACGCACTGGCGCATTGGCTGCTCCAAAATGCTAAGAGGGAAAACGCACTTCAGCTCAACACTTGATCTTCGGGGTGTGTCTTTAGCACAGGGATATCTTTATCTCCATTATCCAGGTACGAGATTTCTGCTCGTTTCTCATAATCTCTCTTTCACTGTTAACGCTAAGCTGCAACCATACATAAAAACCCTAAAAATTAATAACTTAATTTCCAGCCGTAGAAACTCCTTTTTTATTGCAAACCCGCATTTTATTTGAGCCTAATAGCCTAAATCTTAGGTTTTGAAGCATTTCCGACTCCATTAACCCACACTTTAGGCACTGGTCTACCTAGCAAAAACGCCCCACCTAGGGCGTTTTTCTCTCTTGCTGGTTTGGGTCACTTTGGGGTTCTGGGTACTCTTGATTTTGTTTTGTCTCGCCATTTTATTACTAAAACTCAAGATACCATTTGCTAGAAGTCATTTTAATCACATTTTACTCACTGCCCTAGGTCGATTTCTGCACTACTTAACTCTCTTTCTTGGGCAGATAGTCTATCTTTCAACTTCTAGCTTAACGATTGTCCCTTGCTTGTTTCCAGCCACAAATACTACTCTAACTCATTAAATTCATCATATTTGATCATTGGTCACGCCCCATTATTATACTTATTCTATACCCGTGTCCAGTCAGTGGCTGAAACTAGGCTTAGGGCCTACTTACACTCATCTCCTGCTTGTTTGTCTTTCCATCTTTTAGATTTGAGTATACTTTTGTCTCTTGACCATACCTGGTTGAGCGGGGTCTCCCCCTTGACTTGGCTTTGAGCCTCGTCTAAAGTGACTGCAGCCTTGTCCGGTGTGACTTCTGTCCCTTGGACAGAGGACCTGGTTGCTGTTGGTTACACCTTCCTAGTTGCTCATCCTCTACCATCCCTGTTGGGACATCCCTCTATAGCGACTAGCGTTTGTGTGATAACACACATAAACAATTAGAGACAATAGACACAACACTTTACCCTGGGAAAACCCAAAATCAGGAAAAAACCCAGCAACCCTTTCTTACTCTGAGATTTTAGTACAAAGAAGATAAAAAGTACAAACTGAGTCAATGTTCAAGAAATCTGCTCCAAATGTCTTCTAGCAGCCAGAAAATGCGAACTCCTCTACTTGAGGAAACTTGCTTGGTCAGAATGATAAAATGAGGGAGGTGTTGCCAGCTAAGTTGTACTTAGTTGGATTATCAAGCGAGCGGGCAGAATGGAACATGATACATGTTCATTTTTGGTGATTTGATATCCAGCTGGCCTGTTAAAGGCCCCCGTTTTTGAATTTTTCCCACATGTCCATGGCCCTGCGGGGTTTGTAATAAAAACGTACTAGCATGGGGTTTTGTAAAAGACTTGGTTCCCTAGGACTTTTTGGCTAAGTCAGGTATTCCAAGGAGTTTTTTCACCTATCTATTATGTCTTGCATTAGTGCATAACATAATTAATTGGTTTTTCTCCTGCTCCTCCAAAGCTGGAATGCCTGGGGAGGCTGACGGGCCTTAGGGGATTATTAGAGTCTATGGGTCAATGTATATGAACATGCTAGGCGTTAATTTTGAGTCATATGGACATGTGCTAAGTCCCCCTAGGTTGTTTTTAATTTTCGGCGAGTTTTGGTTTTTTCGTAAATTGGGCCATTTTTTAATGGTTCAATTAAAAAATTTGTAATTGGCCTATAAGGGGCGTCTGGAGGTATTTTTTTGCCTTAGGGGTGCTCGTTTTCTAACTCAGAGCACCCCCTTAACCCCTAAACCCACTTTTCTTAATGTTTGGGTGCTTAAATTTTTACCTATGGCCAAAAAACCCAAAAAACCCAAAAAACCCAAAAAAGTCATGAAAAAATAAAAAAAGTGAAAAAAATGACTCATAAAAATAATAAATTTTGGGAGTGATTTATGGACTGATTTTTTCAGCTATGTTTTAGGAGTTGTAAGAGCTGATTTTGGAAAGATTCCGGGCAGCTATATTATTGGGATTACTTCCCCATTTGAGGGGGGCATATTTCCCAAAATTGGGCCCCTTAAATCATGGAATTTGCAGCTATGTTTATGGGCTGTCACATGGCTGATTTTTAGCTGATTTGGGGCTGATTTTGGCAGCCCATTACATGGGAGTGGGCAGCCCCATTTTCTCCACGAGTTATGCCACTCATTCCACCCATTTCTCTCCATCTTTGGCTATTTAAGCATGGCTGCCCACTCCATTTTCTTTAGAGTGAGAATTGGAGCAAGAGACTTATGATTGTAATATTTTTTCTCATTTGAATAAAAGAAGACTTTGGAGGTCAGCTTGTGGTGTTTGGTCATATGTGGATGTAATATCTTGATTCTTTTTCCAAGATGACTTGTGCATAAGTTTCATTCTTCAAGGGTGTGGTGTGCTCATCGGAAAGATTGTTACCAATCTATGAGATAAGTTGTTTTCAATTTGTTTATTGTAGCAGCTTAGTGATGTGTGCTTGGTAAGAGATTATTTTTGTATCTTTCATTTGTTTATGGATATGCAATCATAGTTTCTTGTGAGTATATATCTACACTTAATATTTTTTTTGGTGAGATCTGTGATGTGCAGGTGTTTTCTTGAGTTGGCAAGAAGGAGGATCTTGTTTGTTTCCCCTTTTACTAATCATTGTTTGCAGATATAGTCCCTTCAAACATCACTAAACCATCTTCAAAGCTTCGATTTTCAACAAGGATTTGTTCCCTCTCTCTCTCTCTCATTCAAGAAAAAATCAAATTTTATGGTTACTAGTTACTAAACAAAAGTGGATCTGATTTACATACTGCTGTTAAAACTTAAATAAATCAGATTCTGTCATCAAGAAGTTTTATCTTTTCATTTCATAAAGAGTTTATTGTTCATAGATCAAAGCTTCTTGGTTATTTAGTACTTTCTTTTCAAAAAACTGGTTTAAGTTGTCAAAATCTTTCAAGTTTTTTTTGAAGTAGTATTAGATCTGATTTCAAAGTATTACCTGGCTGCCCTAGAGCTTGATATTTGCAGCCATTAAAGGCTAGCAAAGATCCCAAGTAGACAAGCCCCATAGCTTGTTTTACTTGGTTACTTTTCGTCATTTTTACTTAGTTTTTAACTTAGAATTTTTTGGGTTTTTTAGGAGGTGTTCCAAAGACACTCTTAAAGTGTTTTTGGGCATCTTATACTAATCATTGCTTTCTGGTTTGCAGCAAAAGACGAACAGGTAGGAGGAAGTGCTGCCGAAATTTCGAAGATCCAGACAATCCGGAGGACAAATTTTCATATTTTCCAAAAACTGTCATTTTTTCCTAAAATTTTGTAAGCCACCAAGTCACTTAAAGTAGACTGGGGCACTTCTCTAAATCATTGTAAACAAATATTAAACGAGAGCAAGTGGGCTAGCCAGCGCCCATACCCCATCCCCCCAGGGGTGGCCTGTGTCGTCTCATTTTCATGGCGTGATTTTTAGAGTAGTTTATTTCTATGTTTTCCGGCATTTAATAAAATTAATTAGGATTAAAATAAACCTTGTTGGTCCGTTCCACTGGCGGGCCACAAGTTCACTCATAACATAGTTTTTCACATTTTTTTTTACAAACTCATAACGCCCCTCTTGCTTTCCCGAAGTAGGGTTTCTGTATGAGGGCTTGCCCGAAATACGTGCCTGAAAAGAGACTCCTGGGGTTTTAAAAAAGATAAAATTTGGGTTCATAAAATTTTTCATAAAAAATACCAAGGTCTTCTCCCGTATGCTCTTTGGCCGACTTGCAGCTTAGTCTGATCCAATTGGTACACATCAGAAAGGAGGGGATGACTAGTAATAGGATCTAACACCACCCTAATAAAAAATCCTTTTTGTGAAAATCCGGCACAACACGTATTTTGTTGTCGTGGGCAAATTTCTCAGAAGGCTTGGGACCACATTGAGTAGTGACCTCTTGGAAACCGTTAGGCTTGCCCTCGTTGGTATAGCATCTGAACACCTCCTCGAGACTCCGATTCAGCCCAAGCCTGAGAGGGAAGCCACGCTTCAAAACTCCGAACATGTTCCCCCGTACCTTGCGTATATTGGGAACCCCCCTGCCATAATAAAAAGATCACCATCACACTAAATTTAAAATAAACCAAGAACACTCGCACAACATCTACTTTTCTGCTGATGCATTTGTTTATTGACTCCATTATAAGGCACTGGTCTTGTTTAAATTTTATTTTATATTATTGACTAATGTGCAGTTAAATGATGGTTATTTTAAAATGGGAGTACATGATGAATGACTGTTTCATTTGATCAAAGTATATGTTGTTTATTCTTGGTTACCAAAAATATTTTCCTAACTCCTAGGTTAGAGGCCTTAGTTTCTTTTTGTTTTTTAGGGTCCACCCCCCTTGGCTTCGCTAGGAAAGCCTAGACGGAGGAGTCGAGTCCCAAGTGACAGCACTTGACTCTGACTTGCCCCCAAGGCCACACTAGCAGCTTGAAGACTTCTGCTGCGTTTTCCCCAGGTGTGGAACCAGGCGGTAACAGGAGGCAAGACTTCTATTTATACATTACTTTTCATAAAATCCCCCAATTGGTCCGACTTGTCTTTTTACAATATAAAATTACATTTATTATTTTATTTACATTCGCAGGTCGGCTGAGCTTATGAGGATGCCTCTCATAGGTATAACATCAACAATGTCTAAGTCCTAGGATGCCAAGCTCTTTACATAGACTGTCATGCTAGCACATTTTAACAATATCCTCGAGGGGTATGAACATGCAATTATTAAAAAGGGGCCAAAATTTGGCCTGATGGATCTCGGAACATTGATGATGAACAATTGAAACGCTCAAGTCTTCGACGGTTCACTCGGAATCCACTAAGTGCAACTTTAGTGGATAACACAATGTAACAATAAATTATAACAATTTTCAGAATTCAAAATAAACCACTTAGTTAATATGCAAAAAGTGTTTATCAAGTAAAATGTCAATTATTAACCAATACAAATTTCTAAAAAGCTTAGTTTTCTGCCCCACTGGTTTTGCAGTGATAAAATAGCAAGGAAAACTTAATTAAAACTCAGATTTAAACAGAAAAGTAAATGTAGAATTTTAAAAGTGAAAAAACCTGAATTTTAAAATGCTAGATTGGCCTAAAGAGTTTTCAGATTTAAGAATTATTGCTGTAATATTTTCCAGAAATACAAATTTGCATTTTCAGCCAATATAAACTACTAAAAATAGCAAGAAATCCAAGATCTAATGCCCATGAATTTCAGTAGTAATATCTATAAGATAAAACCCTTAGAGAAATATGAGATTTTTAGGATTTTTAAGGTGATTTTTTATCTCTGTTTTGTCTGCAATTAGAAAATGAGCCAAAAAGGAAATAAAGCTTATAATCTAAGCCTAGAAAATAGAATAAAAACCAGAAAATTACCTAGGCCTAGTAAAAAATTGGATATTTTTGTTGTTGTGATTTTTACCTTTAAACAAACTAAAACAAAGGAAATAAATTGTTTTTTTTTGGGATTTTTTGGTTGAAGAAGATTGGAGCAATGACTAGTGCCTTCAAACCCTTGGGCAAATAAGGTCTTGGTATCAATCCTCCTTGGGCCTTGTTTGTAAATGCTTGGCTGGAATCTCTTCAAAAGCAAGACAAACTCCTACCCCAAGCTATTGCAATTTCATAAAAACTTCACCAAGGAAGGGTGGCTTAAGCACACACCTTCACCTTCAATATGAAATCTGTTGCATCAAAAGTGTTCTGAAGGGCTATAATATTGGTAACCTTGTTCTTTGTTAGAAGAATTTTAATTGTGAATCATTCTCCCTTTAAATTCTTTGTGTCTATTGTTGGAAAATGTAATTATGTACCTTATTTTTTAATTCGCATTAGCTACAATTTACATTTGCCATTAGTAGACTCACCCTCATGCCCAGGCCATTCATAATTTGGATTCCTGCAAAAGTAATTTCTGTTTTATTGGACAAGATAAAATCGTGTTATGTCCTTCATTTGGGCTACAAGATAAGACGGTGGTAGGTCCTTTCATAATCTCCACTTGCCCAACAGATTGACACTAGTCTTGGTCCATCCATCACTTTATTTTATATACTACAAAATCTGTTTTGCTAAAGCTACCTCTCCATTTTATATGAGCCTACGTTGATGAAGATCTAGTAATCCTATCCTAGAGATACCCCCCTTGTGCTAGAGGAGAGTCGGCCTAAAGTGAGAAGAGGGTTTGCGATGTGACATTTGCATCCCTCTTGAGTTCCTCTAAAGTTGCACTTGTGATTTAGGGCTTTACTAGAAGAAGTGAAGGTTTAGGAGGTAACAAGGCTGTATGGTTCTTGATTGTGATGTATATAATATTATGTTATACAATAATGATACATTTCATAAACTTAATAGTAGGTATATTAAATAAGCCCAAGGGGCATAACCCATCAACTAAAATCACATGTTGTAAATACTAAATAACGTCGTCATTGATAGGCTATGCTATTTCTTAATGTAATAAGATGGTTGTACGGTTCTTGATTCTAATGTCTATAAAATAACATTATTGATTATACAATAATTATACATTGCATAAACATATTAAATAAACCCAATGGTCATAACCCTTTACCCTCCTGACCAATTATAACTATTTATACCATCACTAGAGCACCTGTATCAGCCAATCATTCATCAATACTATATATATATATATATATGTTTTCCTGTTTATACCATCACTAGAGCACTTGTATGAACTAATCATTCATTAAATGTGGATTTCCTTCCCCTCTCCTATCTGGATTGGATGTTTCATATTTAATGAACATACTGTTTGTAACATTGATGTACGGGATTTGTATCTTCCATGAAACACCTTTATGTATTAACATTCACCGTATTGAATAATATCAAGTAATCTTTTTCTTCTCTCTGCACAATTCTGCTATTGTGTTGTATTATATGATGCTTGGGAATTGAAAATTTGCAAGCATGCTTTGACAATTTTCTGACTTTGTTGTAAATGTGACCAGTGTTTCACAACATCTATGGCATTATTCTAAAGATGCCAATATTTCCAATATTTCAGAATATTTTTGCTATTTAAAATGTCAAGGATGCTTTTGTTTTTTCAGTATCATTATTTTTGTTCTTTGCTGGTTAGTTGCTCATTGATATTGTGAAAGACCACAAAAGGCTTGGAAGCATGCTTATAGTGACTGAGATCTTGCTTATAGTGACTGAGAGCTCGATGTCTCTGATAGTCTTGTGTTTTTGGCATTAGCCTTTTTCTTCCTTAGCCCTGTATAGTCTTGAACATGGTCTATTTTTGGCTTTATTCCATCTTCCGAAAGTTTGAGACTTTTTCTCTGTGACTTGACTCTCTTTCTCTAGAGGTTTGAGTCAATAATTGTATATTCATGTTTCCTAATTTCATAACTCTCCAGCCTCTCATTGTGTCCGAATGAGCTGAAATGAGCTACTTCTTTGTTTTCGATTGAATAGGACCGGTATTTTCCACTACACCTTAGAATGGTGAAATGATTTCTCATGCAGCCACTCCTATCAAAATAGACTATGGGCAATGTTATTATTTGAAGCTGAAATGAAGCATTGTTTGTATTGAGTCTTTCATCTTTTATACACAATATCTACAAGCATTGTTATCTCAAATCATTCATGGCACACGGAAGGAATGGAGATGTCCTTTCTAGTGTTCTCTTTCCTGTTTCCCTGGCATATTTGTGTGGTAATGCTTTCATAATTCATTTGCACCCTTGATTTTACCATCAATGGAAAATGCCACTAGCATGCATCATAATTAGTTTGTTTTCACTATTGACTCAATGCATTGTTCACTATTTGGAGGTTGCGATGCAAGTATGTTTTTTCTGATGAGGTCAGTTTAGTTTATTTCAGTCTTTTTGTCATGTTTGGCGGGAAGAGGTATGTATGCAATTGTTAGCTAAAGGTTATCTTTTGATTGAAGATGCTAAAGAGTTAGATGCTCTGGTATATTCTGATTTTACTTCTGCCCTAATGGTGCCAAGGAAGATGATACAAATCACCTTTGTATATACCCCTTGGTCTTTATTTTCAGTTTTGTAAATACTTTCCTGTTAATATGAGATGTATTTCAAAAAAAGCTATGACTCTTGTTCTTGAGAGATTGAGTTGGCAGATTTAACCATATGTTGTTCTTTCCTTTTATTAATGGAAATAGATGGATCACTATTTCTCTTTGATCGGAAGGCATTGCGCTATTTTCGTAAAGATGGCCTTAACTGGCGGAAGAAAAAGGATGGAAAAACAGTGAGGGAAGCTCATGAAAGACTGAAAGTAAGTGAGTTTTTGGGGATATCTATTGTTTGACAGATTTTATTGGTACTCGTAAGTTTTGGAAAAATTAGATTTCAAAAGATGAGCAATTTCTTATAATATGATGGATTTGCTTCTTATCTTGAACCATTTCCTTAAGTGTGTGACATAAAAGTGGTTTATCTTTGATATGTTCCGAGCAATTCCTGATGTGTAGTGACTTTTGTTTTGGTTAAAGGATATAACATGACTGTCAGGCTCACTTATTGCAAAGTTTCTTGTGTTTTCCATTGAGATTATCTATATGCTTCCACTTGGTATTGTTTTCCTACAAAACACTTTTCTTGCAAGGCATTATGGCATCTCTCATTTATAAGTTTTACAATGCTTACTCAAAATTGTTATATTTAGTTGTAATGCACGAATACCTTTATTTTAGTGGCTTTCTAAAATTTAATCTTTTATGTATAATTACTAAATTTGGCAAGCAAAGTCATTCACTCACCTTAAAATCGTTGATGATCGACTCTTTCACCTTGTTGAATAAGAACAAAGATTTCTCCTGACTGATAGACATTCCAGAGGCCAAACATAAGGATGTAAAAATATCCTTGAAAGTTAACCATTCACTCACAATGGCTTCCTCGAAAAGCATTATGTCGTCAATGAATAGCAAGTGTGTAATGGACATAACTCGTGAGACTCTTACCCCTTTTAAGCGTCTGCCTTCCTTGGCTTCATGGATCAGCCTGCTGAGCCCATCGATCGCTAGAATGAAGAGCAAAGGTGAAAGGGGGCATCCTTGTCGGATGCCCCTGCTGCAAGAAAACGTACTTGTGGGCTCGCCATTAACCAGCACCCTGTACGTGGTAGTTGAGATGCACGCCATGATCCATTGGACCATGTTAAGGGGGAGCCCTATCTGCAAAAGAATAAGCTGAATGTAAGACTAGTCCAGCATATCGTAGGCTTTCACCAGGTCCATGTTGAAAATAAAAGCACTAATGTTCTTGGTCTTGACCGAATGCATGCACTCTTGGGCAACGCCGATAGCGTCAAGGATCTGCCTATTAAACAAGAACTTAAATTGTTCCAGCGAAATGAACTTCGCCAAGAAGGGTTTAATACGACAGGCTATAATTTTTGAAACCAACTTGTACAGGGTGTTACACAGGGAAATGGGCCGATAGTCCGCGAAACCCTCCGGCCTGTCTAATTTAGGAATCAGAGCAATATATGTGCTATTTAGCTTCTTAGGAACAACCACTTTACACTTGGATTCCTCCACCGCCCTCAAGATGTCCTCACCCATGAAATTGAAGAAGTGAGTAAAAAATTCAACCGTCCAGCCGTCTGGGCTTGGACTTTTCTCCTTGACAAGCGAGCTAAGGGTCTTCTTAACTTCATCCAAAGTAACTGGCGCATCCAACCCCATACTCTCTTCATTGTTGACAAAGAGAGGAAAGAGCTTAATGTTGTTTAACTGATCGGCCAGGTTATTGACATGCTCTTGTTTGTAGGCCTCCTTAAAAAATTTCTCCACAGAATTCTGAATGAAGCCCTGCTCAGATCTATATTGGCCGTCCTCCCCTTTTAATTCCCAGATAGAATTTTTGTTGCGCCGCATGTTGGCATAACTCTGAAAAAACTTTGTATTGCTGTCTCTCTTGGCCAATCACAATGCCCGGCTCTTTAAGCGCTAGGTGCTTTCTTTTTGGCCAAATAAGATCTCCTTTCTTTTGCAAAGTGTATGATAAGCAGAACAGGATTCTTCATCAAATGTAATGCCCCCTTCCTTGGAATCCATACCCTTCAATTTCGCATCAATTTCCATTAGTTCCTTATCATCTGCCAGTTTTTTAAACCTTTCCCACCTCTTTATCTCAACCCTGATCGCATCCAACTTGTTATTGAGATTAAAGAGATGTGGGGTGTCCCTTTCATCCTGCAGAGAATTCCATTTGTCAGTGATCATGTCGCAAAAACCCTTCTCTTCCAACCATGTGCTGTTAAATCTGAAAGGATGCGTCGGTTTCCTGCTTGTTAACTGAAGTTCGAAACAAATTGCTTTATGGTTCGAAACCCCCGTGGCTAACCCCCATGATCGATACCGATCACATCTGTTAAGTAACTCGCTTTTAGAGAAGAAGCGATCCAACCGCTTCGCCATCCCGTTAGCTCCAGATCTTTCATTGTTCCATGTTGGAACCAGATAGCTAGGTACCACGTCCACCAAATTTGCCCCCTTGAAATGACCCTTCAAGTAATCCGTCAAGGGATCATCACGGCGCCCCGATCCCCAAACTTCACAAGAAGAGAGAGTGAAGTTTAAGTCTCCACATAGAATTAGATTTTCCTTTTCCATGATCTGATTAGCAAAAGCATTTTCCCAAAAAGGCTGTTGATCCCTATAAGGGCCATATAGGTTGAGGATGCTGACTTCCTGGTCGAAACCTTTGAGCTTTCCAATCAGAACAATACCTGCACAGACCAAATAGGGCACTAGATTGGCCCGGGTAGGGTCCCATGCCGCTAAGATCCCTCCAGACAACCCCCGCGAGTCAATGGCACAACAGTTCCAATGCGGCCGAATACCCAAGAAAAGAGAAATAACTGCCTCCCCCGAATGCATAGTTTCTTGGAGGAAGAGTACATATGGCTTAACAGAGTCCAGTAAATTCCTAATGGCCGCCTTTTTGGGCAGGCTTCCCCGCCCCCTCACATTAAATGGGGAAAGGATCATTAGGAGACATTTGAGGGGCCTGAACCTGCTCTAAGTGACCCGGTTGATTGACAAGGATTCAAGGCCCTTGACAGACCTGAAGCAGAGGAAATGTTGGGGTTGACCAACTTCGCATCCCCTTCCCCATCGCGACACACATCTTTAATTTTCTGCCTCGATTGTTTCCTTCAGATGGTTATGTTAGATCCATTAATAGCTCCCAGATTTGGTCCCAAACCCCCATCCCCCACCTGGCACTGTCCACCGAACACGGGAAGGGGAACCATGTCAGGTTCAAGGGTGAGTTGTGAAGCTGAACCCCGAGAACCAAAAGTTAAGGGAGAAGAAAATGAAGTTTCCCCCCCTTCCGCACACTGAGTGAGACATGGTCCCCCCACATCCAAGCATGGATCAAGAATATCCCCATCCTGTAATGAGCTGGGAGTTAGCGCGATGTCCAACCCCCCCGGGACTACTGCAGCAGATGGGCCATCAACCTCCTCAACCAAGACCTGGTCCCCTCTTTCCCAAGACTGAAAAAGGGCCCATGGCTGTAACGAAGAGGGTTGAGCCACCTGCTTTGAAACCGTCTCACCAAGGCTGAGCAGGTCGAGAAAATCATCCAGCTGAATAGATTTTAATAAGAGAGGGATGAAGGGTCTTAACTTACCTATACAATCCTTAGCCGAAACCTCTTCAAAAGGAATGAGGAGATTGAAGGACTGTGCAGGGTCCTCGGGACACCCCTTCTCCTCTGAGTTCCTCGCGGACCAGTCTTGCTTAACATGACAATCCTTACTCAGGTGACCTGGGCTATGGCAAGTGTAACATCTGAACGGAATGCGCCATTAATCCAGTTGTTGAACGAAGATCCCATTTTCCCATTCAACCTCCACCTTAGCAGGAAAACCTGCCGAAATATCAACTTCAATGAGGACTCTGGGGCAGACACTCTCAGAAGCCAATAGCGTACTCTCTTCCATGAGTATGAACCGTCCAATGGAGCTAGCAACCCCCATGAATGCCTGGAAGCTCCAACACACCAAGGGGAAATTGGGGAACATAACCCACAAATGACGTTTGGAGAGTTTTTCTCTGCACGAGTCGAACGTAGTATGCCACCTGATCAGAACCAAAGAGCCGACCCCCAGTGTTGGATTTTGTACAACTTCGGAAGCTATTGTTTATTATATTTCTTTGTACCTTCATTGTACTTGCTTGTACCTCCTAAGGGAGAAGAACTAAATGTAATTATTTATGTAACCACATGAAAGAGTCAATGTAAACCTTGGGGTGCAATTAAACATTAAGAAAATATTAAATTTAAATTATTTTATTGCCCCCAAGTGAAGTCGGCCCCATAAGGGATTTTCTGGTTTCAACACTTGTATAAATATGAGGTTAGTGCTCCTCATTTGTTCATTCTCACACTTGAGATTGGCGCATCACTTGGGAGAGGAGAATTTCGCATCACCTAAAGGAGGAGGCTGATTTCTAGGGTTTCTATTTGTGGAAAACATTTCCACACTTTCTATTTTCTCATTTGTACTCTGATCTCAGAATTATCATCTCTCTGCGAAGGTTGCTGGGTTTTCTCCCGTTTGGGTTTCCCAGGGTAAACTCTGTGTTGTTGTTTTGTGCTTTGTCTTACTTCTAGTGATCTTGGTAATGCATTTATGTTTTATGCTATGAATGTATGGAATTTAACATGGTATCAGAGCCATTCTAGAAGAAGCCATTGCCGAAGCATTGTCGGAACCCTGCCGGAATTAGGGTTTCATCTTGTGAAGTCTTCACCCATTATTTTGAAGAAAAAGAGCCATAGGAATTTAATTTTTGGCTAGACTAATCCATTGGTGAAGACGGAATTCAATTCCGAGAACTTTTATTTTTGACCTAGCTCCTGCTAGGGTTTCTGATCCAGATCCGCAAATCAAGATGATTGGGATGAAGGTTGAAGATCGGTTGGAAGGAGCCTCCAACTTTATCTCCTGGAAATCTAGGGTTCTCCTACTCTTAGAAGAAAATGATCTTCTACTATATGTAAATGAGAAGGTCCCCGAACCAAAAGACGAAGAAGATAAATCTCAATGGAGGAAGAATGATGCTAAAGCAAGAAGGATTCTTGTGGATTCCATGAGAGATCATTTGGTTCCTCAGATCTTAGGTAAGAAGAATGCTAGGAAGATGTTCAAGACCATTATGAAGTTGTTTGAACACACTAGTCTAAATGTATCCATGACTTTGAGAAACCAACTCTCAAATATGAAGATAGCGAAGTTAGATCTTAGGTAAGAAGAATGCTAGGAAGATGTTCAAGACCATTATGAAGTTGTTTGAACACACTAGTCTAAATGTATCCATGACTTTGAGAAACCAACTCTCAAATATGAAGATAGCGAAGTCAGAATCCATTGCCTCATACTTTATGAGGATCGTAGAACTCAGAGACAAGCTCAGCGCCAGTGGAGATCCTATTGGCAATAAGGAGCTTGTCTTTCACACCTTAAATGGTCTTCCACCATCATGGGAGTCCTTTATCCAAAGCATAAGTGGTAGATCCAAACTACCAAAGTTTGACAAGCTTTGGGCAGATTGCGCTCAGGAGGAGACAAGGATCGCAACACGTCAAAGACTCCATGGCCATGGCACTCAACCTGAGGAGAACCAAGCCTTTGTTTCTCATGCCACGAAGGGTAAGGGAAAAGGTAGGAAGTTCCATAAACACAAGCACCAAGATCGGAGACCAAGTCCTCGCCCAGATCAAAAGGAGAAGAAGGACATATCTCAAGTTCAATGCTATAGGTGCATAAAATATGTACACTACGCAAATAGCTGTCGAAGTTTAAGTAAAAGGAAGCATGATGCCT
The DNA here is from genome assembly GCA_027924585.1 of Larix kaempferi. Classification (NCBI taxonomy): domain Eukaryota; kingdom Viridiplantae; phylum Streptophyta; class Pinopsida; order Pinales; family Pinaceae; genus Larix; species Larix kaempferi. The sequence continues at coordinate 5,400,681 of BSBM01001229.1, read as the reverse complement.
CAACTGCTAATGTAGAAGAGGATCATCATCGCAAGAAGCAAAGGGATGGTGATCGTTCGGAGTTCCTCTTCTAGAAGATCCAGAATGCAAGAACATAGATCTCTTATGGTTCCCACAAGAAGGAAGTGGGGGTCCACACACCAAAACAATAAGAGATAAGTATTTTGTTTTCTTGCTTACATAGATCTGTTTTTGTCTTATATGTTTTTTATATGCAAATCTAATGTATTGAGTAGTCGATATAGTTTACCCTGTTATATTATGCATATGAGCTACACAACATTTCATGAAGTTAGTCTAGATGATATCTCCCTCCTACATGCTTAGGGTAGTGCACACTCTTGATGGCATGGTCTAGTGGAGATAACAGACATCTAGATACTTCCCAGAAGTGTTTGTTTGACATGTTCATGATTGTTGTGATAAAGTATTAGCTAAGATGCCTGTGTAAATTATTTGTTTTTTCCATTTGATTATAAAATGTCATTGATCATCAGTCGGGATTTGACTTGTAGGGAAAAGACCATGTGATTTGGCCTACAAGAGAAGACTTGTTCTGATGGACATATGAATCCTGTTGATGCTCAGCAAGAAGCTTCCTGGAATGACTCTCAGCCTAGAAGGATCACCTCGGAGGAAGCTTTCATAGAAGTGAAACCAGAAGTAAGCCACCTTTAGATTTTTGGCTGTCTAGTCTTTATACTTGTGCCCAAGTTGGAACCTTCAGGCAAGAAGGGAACCTTTGTGGGATACAGTGAGTCTTCAAAGACTTGCAGAATCTACATCCCAGGGTCTAGACAGATTGAAGTCAGTAGGGATGTGACCTTTGAAGAAGAAATGGCTGTCAAGAAAGGCAGAGGATCAGATATGGAGATTGATGATGCATAAATGCTAGAACCAAAGGAGATGAGATCATCTCCCCCTCTAGTTCAGAGGGAGTCAATAGAAAATGATGAACCTATCGATCCCATAGATCCAATTGATATCCCCAAAGATGTGTCAGGTCGAAAAAGACCTAGATGGGCACAACAGACACTGCAGGATGCAGAGGGGCATGATGCTCCACATGGTACTTTCAGAGAAAGCAAGAGATCTTAGAGATTCTCCAGCTATGTGGCTCTAATGAGCAACATTATTGATTCAGAACCCACCACTTACGAAGAAGCATCCAAACATCAAGTTTGGAAGGATGCCATGATGGAAGAATATCAATCCATCATGAAGAATGATGTGTGGGAGGTTGTGCCGAAACCTGAGGAGAAGTCAGTTGTGACCTCTAAGTGGTTATATAAGATCAAGGATGGAGCAGCTAGCAGTGTTGATAAATACAAGGCCAGATTCATAGCCAGAGGATTCTCTTAGAAAGAGGGAGTTGATTATGCTGAGACTTTTGCTCCTGTGGCCCGATATACTTCCATCAGATCCATTATCGCGATTGGTTCAACTATGGGATGGAAGTTGCATCAGATGGATGTGAAGACAACTTTTCTCAATGGTGTTATTGAGGAAGAAGTTTACATCGAACAACTAGATGGGTTTATTGTCCAAGGAAAGGAGTCTCATGTATGTAGACTGAAGAAGGCATTGTATGGCCTCAAGCAAGCACCCCGTGCTTGGTATGGACGAATAGACGGATTCCTGGTGAGCTTGGGATTTTCCAAGAGTGATGCAGACCCCAACCTTTACTACAAGGTTGTAGATGACGAGCCACTGATCTTGGTATTATATGTTGATGACTTGTTTCTCATAGGAAATGAGAAACTCATTGTGCGGTGTAAGAAGAATCTCGCCTCTGAGTTTGAAATGAAAGATCTTGGTTGATGCATTACTTCTTGGGATTAAAAGTATGGCAGAGGCAGAAAGAGATTTTCCTAGGACAAGGAAAATACACCATCGATATATTGAAGAGATTCGAAATGTTAAACTGCAAGTCCATGGCTACTCCGATGGATGCAAATTGGAAGAAGTTGAGAGATTCTACTTCAAAGTTTGATTTGTTTGATCCCACCATTTATCGCCAGTTGATTGGGTCATTGATGTATCTGACCAACACCAGACCAGATATCTGTTTTGCAATGAATTCCCTTAGTCAGTTCATGTGCGAACCGAGGCAGATTCACTGGATTGTTGCAAAACATGTGCTCAGATACTTACGTGGCACTGTGGGATATGGATTGAAATATGCTTCAGATGGTGACCTGATATTGCAGGGGTTTACAGACTCAGATTGGGCCGGATGTGTTGCAGATCGAAAGAGTACTTCTAGATGTTGCTTCAATTTGGGTTCTGTAGTTATTTCCTGGTGCAGCAGGAAGCAGGACCCGATAGCACTCAATATTGCAGAGGCCGAGTACATGGCTGCTAGCACAGTAGCTCGAGAAGCAGTTTGGCTTCGTAAACTCTTGGCAGGATTGTTCGGCCAGATTCCAGAGCCGACCGTGATTCACTGTGATAACCAGAGCTGTGTGCAGATGTTTGTGAATCCTGTATTTCACGACAGGTCGAAGCATATCAAGATTCGATATCACTTCATTCGTGATATGGTGCATGTTATCACATATATAGTAGCCGGGTAACCATACATTATTTTTCTGATTCCAGTACACTTTTCAGCCAGTTCCCTTACATTGAGATGCTGAGATGAGCATCTATATTGGATCACTATCAGATTTTGGACAGCAGTTGTATTCCCCATTGCCATGACTGAGTCTAAGGACACTCAGAGAGATGATTGATGTAGCCATTATACCATTTGTACAGAGCAGTGAGTAGTGCCCAGAGTTACAGCAGCAGTTTCAGAGGACAGATGATGGTTCAGAGGATGAGCATTTAGGTATATGACTCAGCAGGTATATCATTGTGTTATGGCTATATTGCTTTTATACTTAATCTTATAGCATGTCTTAGCACTTAGTGTCATGATCTGGCGATCATATAGATATGTGGACCTGGTTGATCTTATTATATATATTATATTGTCCCTACTCAGACTTAGAAGTTCACTATTCATACTCATTGGTTTTACCCTCCTTAGGGAGAATAGAGGTGATCATTCCACCACACCTTGGCTTGCTAGTGTTGGCTCCATTATTCATTGTCTTCATCCATCCATTGCCTACCTTTTAGTTTATCACCCTGACTTACTACTTGAATAGTGACATGGAGGACCTTTTCCCCACTGTAGCCTCTGTATTGGATGAGCTTCCCTGTTTATTGTGTCTCGGCTCTGAGTTGGTGACAAAACTTACCTATGGTGAGTTGGAGTTCCTTGTGAATTCCCCATAGTCACTAAAGTTGTGTTGGCTAAACCTGAAACTTTTAGTGTTGCCATGAATACAAAATCTGGAAAATGAAATGCTATATCCAAAGTGTCACAATGTTAAGTCAGTCAAGTCATCCCTTAGCCTAGCCATGTTATTTTAGCCTTCACCCTTCACTAGCAAATTGATCACAACTATGAAGTGAGTATGGTCTTGAAAGTCTAGTCTGAGTCTTAATAATAATTAATGACATTATATATTTGGATTTAGATCGCCAGTAATGATTACTTTGTGTTATAATTGTTATTTGAATAAGTTGTAGAGCATGCATTAACCTTTGACACTTTGTAGCAGCTTCTGATGATGGTCTGAGTTATATTTGGTCATGTTGACTTGGTCAAACCTAGTTTGACCAAGGTCAACCATAGGACATGAGATGGTTGGACCTTGTGATGATATGGATAGATGATATATGGTCTATGTACATGTACATGATGATTCTATGCAGCAGATATAGGGTTATGATGATGATTCATGGTTTACAGCATTATTTGATCATTTACAGATTATTATTATTTCACCTGTTTCGGTATATTGGATATATTTTATGATCATGTAGAGACTCATATGGTGTATGAGTACACATCTTGGATGGATTTGGACCTTCTGAGTCAAATGAGACAGTCTATTTTCAGTTCCGGGCACTTACAGTGATGATTGAGCCTCAGTAGGCTAACCTAGTGCAGTTTTGGTCTGTCGGAGACCCTGTTAGAGCAGAGAGGATTTTTATCTGGTTGACCTAGGGCGTTGTGCTTGGAGGGGGTGGTTCAGCCACTTGTTTTTACCATATTACCCCCCTCCCGGACACACTGGTGCCCTCACCTTGACAGCGCAAGCACTCCAGGAGGCAGTTTGGGGTAGTTTCACGCTTCCCGAGGCATTTCAGGATTGGTAGAAATGGCTATTGAGGAATTCGATTTGGGCTACTCAGGCAATGTTTTGGCATGGGATGATCAGTGATGATGGATTGATGTCTTCCACACCTCCTCCAGCAGTTTCAGCTTCATCGAGACCCACATACATCACTTATGGCACTTTTTGATGATTTCTGAGGCCTTTTGAGGCCTACGATTTGTCCATTGAAGCACGATTTGGTATATTGATGACTTTTATTATTATTGTGCTATGGGGATTGACCAAGGGTTTCTAAAATTACCCCTTGGACCCACCATAAGCTCCTTATTATATTTTGTCATCATGATATGGTGGGATTCCCCTCTCCTAGGGCGATTTTGTCCACTTATGCTATATTTTATTAGTGATCTATGTATTTTATTGTTGAGCTCATCTCAACCATTGATTAGACATTTGTATCTTTTAATCTTAGCCACTCATTCAAAAAGTGGTTAGGATTTTGATGCCTCTCCTTCCTATTTAAAGGAGAGAGCTTCTCATTGTAAGGGGTCTTTAGCTCTTGGATTATTGGTATAGAAAAACTTTCTTGTGGAAATTCTTGTGGTCTCCTTTGCATCTGGTGTTCTTAGATGGTGATTGGAAAGTCTATTGCATCCTAGCATTTGGGAATTTGTGGTAAGATCTATCTTTTGGAAATCTTTGTCTTGTCTACAGGAGGGCGACTTCAACTAGGGCAATTTTGCAAGGCATCTTCAAATCGATGTCTTTGGCATTCGCTTGCATCAGGGGGTTATCATTAGTATCATTGTGATCTATGCTATCTTTCTGTTACTTCTCTTGTGGCATTAGTCTTATCTCTTGATTGCATCAAATCTGATATTGTTGACGTTTGTTGTGCAGGAGAGAGGGCGCATTGGCTTCTTGGACTAAATCGACTTCATAGAAAACTAGCTCAAAGCTTCTCAAATTGATCAGGTTTGCATAGATCATCATCATCAAGGCATCTACAAGGTTACCCAGGTAAGATCCACAGGTTTGTTTCTCTTATCTTGATCCAATCCATTGACATAACACATAAATTGATAAAACCCTAATTAATTCAAACCCTCATTGTTACATTTTCTCAGATCTACTAAGATCTAGTGGGTTGTTGGTTGTAATATTGAAAACCCACCTCTATAGTATCCACGGCATCCCGGATCTATAGTTTGGTGAGGATTGGCCTCCATTTGACCCCCTTCCCAGGCCAACTTAGCCTCTCCAAGTGAGGTCGCACTCCTTGGGGAAGGTGAGTTACCCTAGATCTAGTTGATGTGTAGTTGAGATTCCACTTGATTCGTAATCTACACATCCAATAACCTACCCCTACACTGTCACTTTTCTGATTTCTACCTTGTGGGCCGTATTCCACATTTCAAGGGCTTTAATCTCCATTTTGGACCACTTGGTATCTTCAAACTCAGATCTAGCAAGATCTAGCCATTGGATTGCCTTGAAATTGTAGATCCACACTCTCACCTGATCAACCAACTTGGATCTAAAGTTTGGATGCTATTGGACTTGTCTTGATTCATTTATCCCACATTTTACCCTCCTTGGGCAAAGTCGCACTTCCTTATGAGAGTGAGTTGGTCCACTTCTAGGACATGCGTACATGAGATTTTGGTGGATTTGGAACAAGCATAATTCAAAACCTAGGTCTAGTATGTCACTTTGTCAAATCTTGCCTTGGGGATAGCATTCCTTGTTTTAAGGGATTGTGGTCCACTTAGGTCAAACCTTGCATCTTTAGATCTAGTCTTACTCCTCCATCAAACCTTTAATTGCCCACTTGTCTCATGCAATAGGAGTCATCAACCACAAGTTAACTTCACTTTGACTCCATTATCCCAATTCCCAAGGCACTGGTCTCTCTCCAAGTCAATTCGACTTTCCTAGATTGTTGGATTAACTTGTGGTTTGACCCTTGTGTGGTGGACGAAACCTTTTGATGTCATCATATATGATGATCAAGCTTGTCACAAAGCACCTGAGTGGGCCTAATGGTTAAGAACATGTGTTATCTCTGAGGAGGTCACAGGTTCAAAACCGGCGGGGGGTAGGGTTGCTCATTTGGCCTGCTGTGACAAGGCTCGAAGGGTAGGCGACCCCTGGGATAGAGGCTCTCCCTTGGGATAAAGGGTCTCGGGACGTCTCGGCCCCTGCTGAGTCACAAGTTTCTGGTATATCTGGCTTGCAGGCTGTTGGATATACCCCTTGGGAGGTTATTGTTCCCATGGTCAAAAAAAAAAAAGCTTGTCACTTGTACTAGTTAGCCCCAATTCAACCCCTTAACTACCCTGCATTGGACACGGTTCCCAAGGCAGTGGATTTTCTCACAATTGACTGGTACATTAATCCTCGATCTCATTTCAAATACTATAAGTCACTTTCACATCAACAATGAACCAAAGCTATACTCATTGAACCCCTCACTTGTCTTGTGACTTCATCCTTAGGTCTAGGATAAACCATACACCTTACTTCACTTAGTATTAACTTGATTTGGTGTCTTGGTTTTGATCTCTCCTGTCGGTAGTAGATTGGGTCTCCCCCTTTGTTGTCTGGGCTAGATAACATAAAGCGAAGGTTGCCTCGACTGGCGTGACAACCATCTATTGGAGGTCGAGGTAATCGTGGTTGCACCTTTTGAGTTGCCCTTTCCTATTGCCATCCATTAATGGATACATCCACAGGGGTAACTACAGTTTAGGTGATAATAGTGCAGAAAGGTGCAGTCGAGTTACATTACGTGCCGACAGATGACCAAACTGCAGATGTTCTCACCAAGGCACTTCCCAGAGTGAAGTTCGAATACTTTCACGGAAGACTTGGAGTCGAAGAGAATGTTTCCCTCCTTGAGAGGGAAAGATGAGATGCTTGCTCTGCTTTGCCCAGGTGCCTCTGCATTCCAGTTACTCAGTCAGATATGGGAGAAATCTCATAGGCAGATGAGTAGGACAATCAGCAGTTGGCCGGGCTCACCCAGGTACCTTCTGCATTCCAGTTACTCAGCCAGATATGGGAGAAATCCCATAGGCAGATGAGTAGGACCGTCAACAGTTGGTCGGGTTCACACTGGTGCCTCTGCAGTCCGGTTACTCAGCCAGATATGGGAGAAATCCCATGGGAAGATGAGTAGGACAGTCAACAGTTGTCCGTGTGGTTGCACAGGTGCCTCTGTAGTCCAGATACTCAGCTAGATATGGGAGAAATCCCATACGCAGAAGAGTAGGACAGATAGTAGATGGCTGTGCCCTTTTGCTCGTCTGAGATCTCAGCCAGGTATGGGAGGCCCTCATTAGTAGATGAGACAGACAGGTAGCAAATTGTATAGCAGAGATGGTATAGCTGTATATCTCAGATATCCAGGATTGAGTGATTCTCGAGGATTCAGGATCGAGTGATTCTCTTGGGCTCACCGAAGGATTGGTGACGATGATACACAGAGATTGTGTGGACAACCTTCAGCATGCATAGAGATGATGGAGACAGAATGGATGTACAAGATGAAACCCAGATGATCATGATGCAGATGAAGACTGAAGAATACCTTCCTTGTTGAGAGGGAGTGTTGGATTTTGTAGAACTTCGGAAGCTATTATTTATTATATTTCTTTGTACCTCCATTGTACTTGCTTGTACCTCCTAAGGGAGAAGAACTGAATGTAATTATTTATGTAACCACATGAAAGAGTCAATGTAAACCTTGGGGTGCAATTAAACATTAAGAAAATATTAAATTTAAATTATTTTATTGCCCCCAAGTGAAGTCGGCCCCATAAGGGATTTTCTGGTTTCAACACTTGTATAAATATGAGGTTAGTGCTCCTCATTTGTTCATTCTCACACTTGAGATTGGCGCATCACTTGGGAGAGGAGAATTTCACATCACCTAAAGGAGGAGGCTGATTTCTAGGGTTTTTATTTGTGGAAAACATTTCCACACTTTCTATTTTCTCATTTATACTCTGATCTCAGAATTATCATCTCTCTGCGAAGGTTGCTGGGTTTTCTCCCATTTGGGTTTCCCAGGGTAAACTCTGTGTTGTTGTTTTGTGCTTTGTCTTACTTCTAGTGATCTTGGTAATGCATTTATGTTTTATGCTATGAATGTATGAAATTTAACACCCAACACCCATAACCTCTCATGAATGAGTCTCAGCGAGTCTTATGTGAGAAAATGAAAGTAAATCCAACCCTTCTTGAGCATTATCACACGCGGGACGTAGTGGATGAGGGGCTTCCAAGCCCTCGTAATCCACTCTACGATTTCACCCCTACTCAAATGAACATATTCCATCCTACCCACCAGAGCCCGAGTGGCCAGATTTGATATCATATCCATTGTTACGTCCCGACCCAGAGTGCAGCGCACTCGTTCCTTTGAAGCCTGTTCAGCCTTTAAATGCCCTTTCAAACTTCTTCTTGATCGGCGAGCAGACCCCGGAAAGGGTTCCTACAGCTTCTTAGCAGCCTGTGGTAAGTGGGGAGCACATGCTGTTCCATTTGAGGAGTAGCTCATCCCCATCAGATGACCCCCAGAACCCACAGGTGTTTTGGACAAGCCAACCGGGTGTGTTATCGGCGACCTAAACACCACTTGTTCCAAAGGGTTTACCCTCACCACCATCGGTGACTTCGGTACCGATCCCATCGATAGACAGAAAGCTGAGACAAAGCAGGTCACAACATCCAAGCCCCAGAGTCAACCCCGGACCGATGAAGGATACACCCTGCAGCAACCCGACAAAGGAACAGTGTCCCGGAAACAACGGAGAAAGGCCAGGAATGATTGCAGGATTTGATTGAAAAATTTTCCTTCCCACTTTGTTGACTTGGTTGGTACTGACCTCCCTTGAAAGGAGATACCCGTGATAGCTGCTAATAATACTCTTGGTGTATTGTTGTCATTTGATTCTGAGGCAGTATCTTGCAGACTTGCTGCATCTTCTTTGCGTGACTCTTCGTCATCTGAGTTATTTTCGTTTTTTCCTCGCATATATATGATAATTTTTTTTGAGTTATCTCCATTATAACACCTATGTTTGGGGTCCCATTTCTCTTCGTGACATTTACATTTTCCTTCCTTTATTCTTTGGGATTCCAAACTGTTTTTACTGTCTTATCATAGGCGTGGTAGTTGGTATTTTTGGTTCCCGATATTTATGGATTGGGGTACGTTCCTTCTTGAATAAACTTTGTCAAATTTTGTTTGGAATGACCTTCCAGATTTAGATTCCGCGGCTTTTGCCTTTCACCTAGCTTTTTCGATAGATGTAATTGTTATCACCTAAACTGTAGTTACCCCTATGGATGTATCCACTGATGGATGGCAATAGGGAAGGGCAACTCAAAAGGTGCAACCACGATCACCTCGACCTCCAATAGATGGTTGTCACGCCAGTCAAGGCAACTTTCACTTTATGTTATCTAGCCCAGACAATAAAGGGGGAGACCCGATCTACTCCCGACAAGAGAGATCAAAACCAAGACACCAAATCGAGTTAATTCTAAGTGAAGTAAGGTGTATGGTTTATCCTAGACCTTAGGATGAAGTCACAAGACAAGTGAGGGGTTCAATGAGTATAGCTTTGGTTCATTATTGATGTGATAGTGACTTATGATTTGTGAAATAGGATTCAGGATTAAAGTACTAGTTCAATGTGAGAGAATCCACTGCCTTGGGAACCGTGTCCAATGCAGGGTAGTTTAGGGGTTGAATTGGGGCTAACTAGTACAAGTGACAAGCTTGATCATGATACATGATGACATCAAAGGGTTTAGTTCACCACACAAGGGTAAAACCACAAGTTAATCCAACAATCTAGGAAAGTCGAATTGACTTGGAGAGAGACCAGTGCCTTGGGAATTGGGATAATGGAGTCAAAGTAAGGTTAACTTGTGGTTAAGGACTCCTATTGCATGAGACAAGTAGGCAATTAAAGTCTTGATGGATGAATAGGTCTAGATCTAGAGATTTGATGTTTGACCTAAGTGGACCACAATCCCTTGAAACAAGGAATGCTATCCCCAAGGCAAGATTTGACAAGGTGACCTACTAGACCTAGGTTTTGAATTATGCCCGTTCCAAATCCACAAAGATCTCATGTACCCATGTCCTAGAAGTGGGCCAACTCACTTCTACAAGGTGGTGCGACTTTACCCAAGGAGGCTAAAAAGTGGGATAAATGACTCAAGACAAGTCCAATGGCATCCAAACTTTAGATCCAAGTAGTTTAAGCAAGTGAGAGTATGGATCTGCAATTTCAAGGCAACCCGATGGCTAGATCTTACTAGATCTGAGTTTAAAGATACCAAGTGGTCGAAAATGGGGATTAAATCCCTTAAAATGTGGAATAGGGCCCACAAGGTAGAAATCAGAAAAGTGACAATCTGGGGGTAGGTTATTGGATGTGTAGATCATGAAACAAGCGGGATCTCAACTACCCATCAATTAGATCTAGGGTAACTCACCTTCCCCAAGGAGTGCGACCTCACTTGGAGAGGCTAAGTTGGCCTGGGAAGGGGGTCAAATGGAGGCCAATCCTCACCAAACTATAGATCCGGGATGCCGTGGATACTATAGAGGTGGGTTTTCAATATTATACCCAACAACCCACTAGATCTTAGTAGATCTGAGAAATGTAACAATGAGAGTTTGAAGAAATAAGGGTTTTATCAATTTATGAGCTATGTCAATGGATTGGATCAAGATAAGAGAAACAAACCTGTGGATCTTACCTGGGTAACCTTGTAGATGCCTTGATGATGATGATCTATGCAAACCCGATTAATTTGAGAAGCTTTGAGGTAGTTTTCTATGCAATCGATTTAGTCCAAGAAGCCAATGCGCCCTCCTTCCTGCACAACAAATGTCAACAATATCAGATTTGATGTAAGCAAGAGATAAGACTAATGCCACAAGAGAAGTAACAAAAAGATAGCATAGATCACAGTGATACTAATGATAACCCCCTGATACAAGCAAATGCCAAGAAAGTCGATTTGAAGAAGCCTTGCAAAATCGCCCTTGTTGAAGTCACCCTCCTGTAGACAAGACAATGATCTCCAAAAAAAAAAGATCTTACCACAAATTCCAAATGCTAGGTTGCAATAGACTTTCCAATCACCATCTAAGAACACCAGATGCAAAGGAGACCACAAGAATTTCCACAAGAAAGTTTTTTTATACCAATAATCCAAGAGCCAAAGACCCCTTACAATGAGAAGCTCTCTCCTTTAAATAGGAAGGAGAGGCATCAAAATCCTAACCACTTTTTGAATGAGTGGCTAAGATTAAAAGATACAAATGTCTAATCAATGGTTGAGATGAGCTCAACAATAAAATACATGGATCACTCATAAAATATAACATAAGTGGACAAAATTGCCCTAGAAGAGGGGAATCCCACCAAATCATGATGACAAAATATAATAAGAAGCTTATGGTGAGTCCGAGGGGTAATTTTAGCCACCCTCGGTCAATCCCCATAGCACAATAATAATAAAATAATTATCAATATACCAAATTGTGCTTCTATGGTCAAATCGTAGGCCTCAAAAGACCTCAGAAATCATCAGAAAGTGCCATAAGTGATGGATGCGGGCCCCGATGAAGCTGAAACTGTTGGAGGAGGTGTGGAAGACATCAATCCATCATCACTGATCATCACATGCCAAAACATTGCCTCAGTATCCCAAATCGAATTCCTCAATAGCCATTTCTACCAATCCTGAAATGCCTCGGGAAGCGTGAAACTGCCCCAAACTGCCTCCTGGAGTGCCTGCGCTGTCAAGGTGAGGGCACCAGTGTGTCCAAGAGGGGGGTAATATGGTAAAAACAAGTGGCTGGACCACCCCCTCCATGCACAGCGCCCTAGGTCAACCAGATAAAAATCACATTTGCTCTGACAGGGTCTCCGACAGACCAAAACTGCATTGGGATAGCCTACTGAGGCTCAATCATCACTGTAAGTGCCCGGAACTGAAAACAAACTGTCTCATTGGACTCAGAAGGTCCAAATCCATCTAAGATGTGTACTCATACACCATATGAGTCTCTGCATGATCAAAATATATATCCAATATACCGGAACAGGTCAAATAATAATAATCTGTAAATGATCAAATACTGCTGTAAACCATGAATCATCATCATAACGCTGTAGCTGCTACATAGAATCATCATATACATGTACATAGACCATATATCATCTATCCATATCATCACAAGGTCCAACCATCTCATGTCCTATGGTTGACCTTGGTCAAACTAGGTTTGACCAAGTCAACATGACCAAATATAACTCAGACCATCATTGGAAGCTGCTGCAAAGTGTCAAAGGTTAATGCATGCTCTACAACTTATTCAAATAACAATTATAACACAAAGTAATTATTACTGGCGATCTAAATCCAAATATATAATGTCATTAATTATTATTATTACTCAGACTAGACTTTCAAGATCATACTCACTTCATAGCTGTGATCAATTTGCTAGTGAAGGGTGAAGGCTAAAATAACTGGCTAGGCTAAGGGATGACTTGACTGACTTACCTTTGTGACACTTCGGCAAAGGGAAAGGGAATAAACACCATAGTATATACTGAATGAGCGACAACACAGGGAATGGCGGTGTCTCACAAATGGACGAGTTGTTCAAAGAGGGTTTATTCACCTTTAACAGATGCGCACAATCCATAATACAAATGAGGCCAGTAATAATTTAGATATAGCATTTAAGTTCCATTGTTTTTTGGGCCTGAAGTTTCCATAGCCTTGATCTATGTGTGTTTATAAACACATTGCATAGATTTACATTTATTTAGGCTTTCTGTTGCAGGTGTGTTTTTAAGGCACTTGTTTACCTGAGCACTTCTAGGTGTGTCACAGACAGCTTGTTTACCTAGGTATTTACATTTCCAAAAGATATAACATTTTATTTTCATGGCCATTTTCACTTGGCATGCTTTTCATTCATGTGTGTTTAGAAACACATTGCATGAATGGGCTTTTCGTACAAGATATATCATTTCATTTTTTCCAGATTTTGTATTCATTGCAGCACTAAAAGTTTCAGGTTTAGCCAACACAACTTTAGTTACTAGGGGGAATTCACAAGGAACTCCAACTCACCATAGGTAAGTTTTGTCACCAATTCAGAGCCGAGACACAATAAACAGGGAAGTTCATCCAATATAGAGGCTACAGTGGGGAAAAGATCCTCCATGTCACTAGTTAAGTAGTAAGTCAGGGTGATAAACTAAAAGGTAGGCAATGGATGGATGAAGAAAATGAATAATGGAGCCAACACTAGCAAGCCAGGGTATGGTGGAATGATCACCTCTATTCTCTCTAAGGAGGGTAAAACCAATGAGTATGAATAGTGAACTTCTAAGTCTGAGTAGGGACAATATAGTATATATAATAAGATCAACCAGGTCCACATATCTATATGATCGCCAGATCATGACACTAAGTGCTAAGACATGCTATAAGAATAAGTATAAAAACAATATAACCATAACACAATGATATATCTGCTGAGTCATATACTTGAATGCTCATCATCTGAACCATCACCTGTCCTCTGAAACTGCGACTGCAACTCTGGGCACTACTGACTGCTCTGTACAAATGGTATAATGGCTACATCGGTCATCTCTCTAAGTTTCCCGAGACTCAGTCATGGCACGGGGAATACAACTGCTGTCCAAAATCTGATAGTGATCCAATATAGATGCTCATCTCAGCATCTCAAATGTAAGGGAACTAGCTGAATAGTGTACTGGCATCAGAAAAATAATGTATGGTAGCCCGGCTACTATATATGTGATAACAATAATATTATGCATTTTCAATTTGGTTTGGATATGTGGTTTTAGCTCCCCCACATAAGACTGGATTAGTTGATCTTTAGACAACCTGAATATTCGTGTAGCAAGAGCTTCCCATTCATGTATGAATTCGTCCACATTGCCTTTCTGTTGTAACCTAGTGAGTTTTGAAAATAATTTGTTTTCGGAAATACACTGAGAAATTAAAAAAAAAATCGTTTTTGAACGAGTTCTAGTTATATGAAGGGCTAACTCCTTTCCACCACAAGTATCAGTTGTACGTGTTGCTTTTTAGATGCATGGAGGCATGTTTAACCTTTTCTTCGTCTCTTGCTATGTTATTTATATTGAAATACTCTTCTGCCTTGTTGAACGAAGCCATGCACTGATTTTCGCTTCCGTTGTATTTTGAAAACTCCAATTTTGCCCTTGGTGGGTATATCGTTAGGGGTTGATATTGTGATATGGGGTGGGGAAATCCCATGTTATCGTATGATGGTGGTGGTGGTAATGTAGGGGAGATCGGAAGTGGATTAGACAAAATAGGAGATGGGTTAGATGAGGTTGACGTGGTGTGATATGGGGAAGTGCTCTCTGTGTTACTAGGATGGTGACCCCTTAAAATACTCATGATTTCGTTATGATTTTTTTCGTTTCGTTAAGTTCAGTTTGGTTTTTATTAACCAGATTTCAAAGTTCTTCCTGCTCACTTTTCAGCTCGCTATAGTTTTGCACTATTATTGTGTTGATTCTTGTTCGTTTCTCCATAACCTTCTTATATTGTGTTTCTATTTTATTAATTTCATCCGTCATTCTCCTTGTTGCCGGGGGCGGGGGGTGTACTTTGAACCAATTTTGAAATGAATTTCCTTCTTTTTTTTAATAAAAAAACTTGACTTTATAAAATCGTGAATGATTGAGGTGTGCTTTCGTATAGTATAGAATAGGTTAAAAAGCGGCACTCAGAACTCTGTGCACGGCGGCTGAGCAATGACAGGCGTATGGCGACTGAATGCGTACAGAGGGATGCAATGGTACAGATGAATGTGTACATGTAGTTGAATGCGTACGGATGCAGAGATTTTAATGGATGAAGATAGAAATATATACAAATTGAATATTTTATAAGATGAAGATGATGATAAGTTACAACGAAGGTTCCATTTAAATAGGGAATTTAGTACCTTTTCGATTAAAGAGACTTGTCTTTTTATTTATTTTTCATTTATGTTTTATTATTATATGTTATTATGATTATTACTTATTTTTATTAATATCTTTATTATTGTATTCTCTTGTTTATTTTTAGTATAACAATAGAATAAGATGCATTGGCTTTCCATTTAAATAGGGAATTTAGTACCTTTTCGATTAAAGAGACTTGTCTTTTTAATATTTATTTATTTTTCATTTATGTTTTATTATTATATGTTATTATGATTATCATTTATTTTTATTAATATCTTTATTATTGTATTCTCTTGTTTATTTTTATTATAACAATAGAATAAGGTGCATTGGCTTCAGGTTTCTCCCAAAAACCTGTAATAATTGCTGAGCTCCGTGGGCTTCAGCCTTCTGCAGTGCTGGTGAGAGAACAATGCCCATGAAAATGCAAAATAACCCTGCATTTTCAGGGGGTAACAAGCATAATCATAACCCTAAAATTTTGTATGTTTTAAATTCCTTCTATGAAGTATTTCACAGTTAGGACATTTGTTGCTTATCCTATTTACATCCTTTGTGCTTCCCACGGGAAAGGCATCCTAAACAATATTCTGGTAAAAGCATATCCAGCTCAAGAAAATATTATGGTTTTAAATTTCTCAATTCAATTTAGCGTTTCAAGGTGGGATAATTTCGTATAACATCTTTTTCCTTAGAATCCAACGATTGCCCTACTGTCATAAGTCAACTGTTGTGTTTCTTCTGAAGAAATTTTTGACAAAAATAATAAAAAATCTGATTATGTATTTTGTCAAACACTTAGCATTTCAGTGGTTTTAAGCTTATAAACTTAGAAGTTAAAACACATATGCCAAGCACTTCCACTTAAACAAATACTGAGCATAAGAAATAAACACAGTGATTTAGATCAACTTTACCAGGGCAAAACCCATCTTGGGAAAACCCAAGAAAGAGATAAGCTTTATTCAGAGGGCAAAACTCAGAAATTTACAAATAAAATTTCTGCTACAGCCATCAACTCAAACATAATTTTCAACAGAAATCACTTATCTTTCAGCCCTGCATTGGAAAACGTGCTAGACTGCTCACATGCGCCTGTCAGACTGACCTCGGGATGTGTGCAGACTCAGAATAACGTGCATACCTTGGGATTCATGCCCTGCTGTATGTATGCTGTCAGACCTCAAAATCTGTGCCTTCTGTAACAAAGTTTCTAGGAAATCATGCTATTTAACAGCTGTACTTGCCTCAAATTATGTGCGTGCAACCTGCCTTGAATTCTGTGCATGTATGGTAGAATTTAATGCACTGTACGGTCCAATCAGACTGCTGAAGATTTCCTTGAAATCTGTGCACTGGTTTGCCTGATGAAATCTGCCCTAAAAGCTTCCAAAGTCTTCCTCAGACTTGGTCTCTTCTCTTTCTCCTTCAAGTGTACTTTCTCCTTTCCCTATGTATGTATTTATATTTCCACTTGATCCACTCTAATCCTAACTAACTTAACCAATCAGATCTAAGGCTAAGATTAGTTTAATCTAATGCACCTCATAGATACACTTTATTGATTTAAATGCACATTAAATGTAATGGGTCCCACAACTTAGAAATATAAAGTACAAAACACTTTATTTTATTTACATCACTCACTTTACATAAATAAAATAACACTAGGTACAATGACTTAGTCCCCTTTATGAAAAGCACATCAAAACCCACAAAGGAGACCTCCAGAGTTATAATTTTCTACATATGTCTCTTTGAATGTTGTCTCTTGGACTTTATTAAGGTTTTAAATATCTGTTTTGTTTTTCTTTACAGGCTGGAAGTATTGATGTCCTGCATTGTTACTATGCTCATGGTGAAGATAACGAGAATTTCCAGCGTCGAAGTTATTGGATGCTTGAGGAGTATGTTTGCCTTGACCTCACTTTTTCTTTTATGATTATAGATTTTGACTTTTCCCATTTTGATACCTTGCATTTCATTCAGTTTTCTCCCTCTCTTTTTTGAGTAAATACCTTTTAGTTTACAAAATAAAACATAACATTACAGAGTACAAAAAAGGAGTTACCTTAATGCAGTCAGCACTGCAATAAGGTTCGAAACTGCTTTTTCTTTCATTATACTGGCCTTTTCTTTCATATTATTGAAATGTTGTCAATTAATGGGATATTAAAGCAAAAACTTTAGCGCATTGTTTCACATTGATAAATCAATTTATAGAATGATTGCTAGACGGAATGAAAGATATAAGGAAATGGAATTATCATAATATTTCCCTCTCTTTTTTTGAGTAAATACCTTATAGTTTACAAAATAAAACATAACATTACAGAGTACCAAAAGGAGTTACCTTAATGCAGTCAGCACTGCAATAAGGTTCGAAACTGCTTTTTCTTTCATTATGCTGTCCTTTTCTTTCATATTATTGAAATGTTGTTAATTAATGGGATATTAAAGCAAAAACTTTAGTGCATTGTTTCACATTGATAAATCAATTTATAGAGTGATTGCTAGACGGAATGAAAGATCTATAAGGAAATGGAACTATCATAATATTTTTATTTTATTTTGGAGATAAATAATGGCAAAGTATTTTTTCTTTTTGAGAAATGCATCATATATTACATCATGGAACAAATAGTTACATCATGGGACAATGAGAGTTACAACAATCTGTCCACAGGAAAACAGCGAAATTCCCAGTATAAAAAAACAGAAATGCAAGGATATGAGCCTGTTTATGGAAGGAGCTGACATTGAATTAAACAAGGAAATCCAACTCCTGCTTAAATAGCCTCAAATCCCCTGGACTGATAAGGGAGGGTTCCTCATAAAATGTGGACTTACAATGATACTTTCACAGAAAGCTGATAGCAGACAACCATAGAGTCATTTTTATTTACATGTTTTTGGGAGAATGCTGCTTATATTAATAAAAGAAAGGATTTCTGATGCAACAATAATGTAAAAACAAAACTCCAAGTCTACATAAAGGATAATAGAAAAACCAAAGTTTTCACACTCGAACTCAACAAAGATTCGGCTGACCTTGCACTCAGCAAGACTCAGTGACTGGGGAAAGACTCGGCAGATACAACAAATCTCAAAATATAGTCTAGCCAAGTTTGGGCCAGTTTGGTGACTCTTGGTCAAGTTTTGGTGAGTCTAGGAAAGTCTCGGTGAGTGACAATTTCAGGACCAAGTGTGAGGTGAGTACTTGACCTAGATAAGACTCAACGAGGCTCACGAGTCTCAGCCAAGTCAAACTGCACTTAGAAAAACTTTTGGCTTAGACTGTGTTGCGGCCTAATACACACCTGCGAGGAATGCGGAAAGAAACCTTCAAGCCACTCGGTGTGTCCTTGGGGGCAAGTCAGAGTCAAGTGCTGTCACCTTATTACTCGACTCCTCCGTCTAGGCTACTCCTAGCGAAGCCAAGGGGGGTGGTCCCTATAAAAATGAATCTATGGCTTTTAAACTATGAAAGATAAAAAACATGTCTAGGAGTTAATGATGAAAATGGAAAATACTGAAACAAAGAAACAATTGCAATTTAGTTTAAGTACAACAACACATGAGATTAACTGGGCTGGCAGGTGCGAGAGGAGTCCTCTATGACTCTGATGGAAATAAAATGAAAGATTATGCATGGGGAATTGGCAAAAGGTCCAACAACGGAGTTGAATGGATCGCCTTGATCAAAGGACTGGAACTAGCCAGAAGTGATGGAATTGAGGATCTTGTTGTATTCGGCGACTCTATGCTGATTATTAGTGAAGCTAGGAGTCTGACAAATTGTAGAAAGATGCCTATTACCAAGACTCACCATCTACTGAAAAACATTGTCAAGGAATACAAAGCAATCAACTTTTTACACATACTAAGATCCAACAACCAGTATGCGGATAAAATGGCAAACAACGGAGTTAGGCTCGCTTGTGGGGTCTTGGTTTGCAATCAGCAAGATCATGGATTTGCTTGGGTCTTGTAATTTCCCCTTCGTTACTTATGTCTAAACTCACCCTCAACGTTCCTCTTTTTATTTGGCTTGGCCATTACAAAAGCAGAAACCCTAGATCACCCAAAATTGGGCTTCATAGCATCAACATCAACGAACTCTTCGAGGTCATCCTCAGTGCCCTTTCGAGGATTCAAGATCAGCTTACACGCTTGACCCACATGGCTCCCATGCAGGATGTTAATGCTCTCAACTTCCGAGGCAAAATTGGCTTCAAATTTGGAAAAGACGCCATCCCCTCATCATTCGTTCTCTGCTTCAGCGAAGTCTTCGAGCTCTGCAACATGATTTGCAAGGATAGAAGGTTTAGTTTGCATAGGAGTGAGCGCAATATGGAAGAGGACCTCTCCACGCTCCAGTCTATTCTCTGCATGAAGTAGATTGCAGCACATGGGCGACTTCACTTTGACACTTTGAATCAGAATGGTTCGAAGGCTGCCGGTCATAATAGTGCAGGAACCAGCAATGTGCATCCCTCTGCGTCGAACCATGGAAAAGCGGAATTTCTTGGACAGGGCCTCAGTGCACCCACAAACGGAACGGGGTTTTCCAATTTGACGGTAGAGTTCCAGACATATCTAAATGATATGGAAGCTCAGGTTTGAACACTTCGTAATGAGAATTATGAATTGAAACGGGCTCTCACTCACCTCTTTTCTTTGGTCAAAACAACAAATGTTGAGGTTCGCAATCTCAGCCCGAAAATCACTGGACAGGTAGCCACTTTGGTGGAGGCAAAGCTCGAAAATTTGGATGCAAGGATCCTTGCAGTTCATGGCACTACTAAGGTGGTGGCAGCTAAGCTTGACAGAATGGGCGCGGACATCAATAGCCTCTCCGAGGAGCTCAAAGGAAACGTGGAGCCCAACCACTCGTAACTCGCTGAATCTCTGTTTCTTTGCGTTTTTTGTTTTTATCATGCTCTGTTTTAGAACTCTGATGGTTCAGTTGTATAGGCTGAAAGTTTTTTACAGTCCACTCTTGATATCGGGTCAAACAATGCTATGCTCTTTTGTCTTCCTTTTAGGCTAGTATGTAAGGAGCTACAAGCTTCCTAGGATAAGTACTTATCATGAGCAAAGTAGAATAGCTGAATTCAATCATGCAGGCTTGGCTCTTCTACTTCTCAGAGAGCATCCCAATGCAACTCTTTTGTAAACTCTGTTGCACATTTTATATAAAAGCCGCTTACACGTTTCTGTAAAAAAAAAACAACACATGAGATTAAATACATTCACGACATTTCGTAGATTTAAACTTAAACATGATAACATATGATGTTTAGTGTCGAGATTGTAAGTATGATGCTGCTGTGTTGTTTCGTGAAAGTATTGCAAAGTCTTGTTGTCAGTTTTAGATTTATTAATGAGTATTAAAGGAGTGGGTTGATTGTTTGTTTGGCCCAACTCTGAGTCGCTCCTTCGAACTAGGGGTTGTGACAACTATACCAAGGGTCCAACCAGGCGAGGATAAACCTGCTTACGACAGTTTGCTGACTCTATAATTAGCCTCACTCGACCTCTCGAGTTCGAAGGAGCAACTCAGAGTTGGGCCAAACAAACAATCAACCCACTCCTTTCAGATCAGACAAAAATATAATTGGACAAAAATATAGTAGCAGTAAGAGATCTAACAAGTTTGATAACTTACTTGGTGAGTTGGAACCTTCGTTATACTCATTATTTAACTTTCAGATCAGACTGTGCCTCTTAGAGGAAAGTTAACAAATGAAACACAAACTGACCCTTACCTGAGGGTATGTACAAACCTGAGAGAGAGAGATAAAGTGCTGTAGGATAGGGTTATAGTAGAAGGTACAGTAGGTTGAATAGAGGATGGTAGCTTAAGAACCCTCACAAGAGTGGATGGATATTTCATAACAGAGACAGTCCCAAAAATTAAGCAGTGGCATCCCTAAATAGCAGTGACACTCACACCTAGCAACAACACCCTCACACATAACAAAGGCACCCTCAAACATAGAAACAACCCTCTTAAACAGGCAGTAGTACCCTCATACAAGGCAACGATACCCTCAACACAAAAGTGGCACCTTCAAACAAGGTAAGGCTACCTCAAAAGAGGATACAACAACCTCAAAATAGGGTACGACAACCTTAACAGGCTTCAAGCAAACAATGAAAGCCCTCTAGCATACTGAGGAACCCTCAAAACAGTGGCGACACCCTTCCTATTAGTAGAGAAACCCTCTAACAGGAAGCGGCAACTAAGGACAACCTTCAAATAAGTCTTGACATCAAGCGACAACCATCAAACAAGCCCTAACAGGTAGCGGCAGCCTTAGGAAACGTAAAAGCAGACCTCATCAAGGTGGCGGCAGCCCTAAGATAGTCACCAAAAACAAAATCGCAACCCAAGACAATCACCAACAACTTGAAACCCTAGACGTCACCCTTAAACAAAGCATCAAAGCCCTAGGATAGTCACAAGTAATCAGATCTGAATTGCTACCACAAGATACTCTCTCAATGAAGAATTAGACTTGAATTTATAACCTCTTAATGGCTTCTAGAAGGATCTCCCTTCTAATTCTTCATTGACTTAGGGTTACTTAAACAAAGTCAAGACATCCTATCTTTTAGGAGGGTTACCAATCATAAAATTATAGTTTAATGTTATGATGTCTTTAAGAGTGTGTAACAAAGACATAAGGGTAGGACAACATAAGGGGGCCGCTGGCACCTAGGACCAACAAGGAAAGGTCAACACAAGACAAGGCTAACATAAAGCTAACCACCAAAAAACAAGAATGGGTAAACACCCCTTCAAACCACAAGACCAAAGGTGTAACCACAAGGTGAGAAGACAACCCTTTTACCCACAAGACCAAGAACAACAACGTGGGAAGACAACCTTTCTAACCACAAGACCAAGGGTGTAATAACAAGGTGGGAATACAATCCATTTATCTCTCTCTCAAATATACAAGTGTTCCATACAATAATTGAAAGTTTTATCATCACCATATATGGAAGGTCTAGACTGGATGATGTGATCCCGTGGTCCTCCTGACTACTCCTGAGGTCAAGTGCTAGTGAATCCATCGAGGGGTGGCCAGTCCCTTGAGAAGACAACCTAGCTCAACCATCTCGAAGACCTAGGAGAGGAGGGCATCACACGCCATCATCTTGGTTAATTGACCAAGATCCACTTGGTTAATTGACCAGGTATGTACCTGCAGGAACTGTTTGGCCCCAGCTCAAGAATCTGGTTGGTCCCAGACTAGGATGTCTCTGTCTCTGCCTGCAGGTTCTACTTGGTCTTCGTGACCAAGAAACTGTCTGGTCCCAGACCAAAATGCCCTAGATACATATAGGGGCCCTAGCCACATGCTAGGGACTTTGCCATGGCTCCAACCTGCTTGGTCCTAGACCAAGAACCCCGGTAGATTGCTGGGGGCCCTAGAGTACCTGCTAGGGACTTACACTGCCTGGTTAACTGACTAGGAACCCTCGTTAACTGACTAGGGTGCCATCCTCCCAAAGAATGGCTCTTGTAGCTGCATTAACTTTAACAAGTTTAAGTTCAGATTTTGATTAGTATTAATTTCTGTGCCTAGATCTGGAGGTTTCAAGTGCTTTAAGAGTGATGTTATATGTTTAATATATGTCTCAACACAATAACAACTTTTCACAATGGGTACTGCGTTATCCCCGAATTCTTCACTAAACCCGCAACGCAGGAATCTACGAGACAATAACAACTTGCTGGTTTTAAAATCAGATTTAGAAAACATATGACAACAAGCAAACAATCTACACTAAGTCAAAATAAACATTGCTGAGCTATATGCTATGCAAGTAAGATTCTTCCAGTAGCTTATCCTAAGGTTCTAGTGTGATTTATTTAAGATTTGTGCATGCCTAAGATGTAAGATGTTTAACTCAGCAAATGAGCATTTTTTCCTAGTGCTAAAACAAGCTAAGAAAGTTAAAATAGAAGATGTGGAGAAGAAGGGAACAAGAGATCTTAACCGGTGCCTTGATGTTGGGTAAAGGAGTCGATTTCCTACTTCTTCCTCTTCAACAAAAACACTTTCAGTTTCAAGTTCTAAGGGTGGGGGATGATTTCTTTGGCTTCTTGTCTTCATAAATGGTCATCCACATCAGGTGCAAGGACCATGCTCTGATACCACTTGTAGTGTCCCTTTTTAAGAATTTGCAAAAACTAGGAAAAATTGCAAGTTTTGACCAATTCAACCCTTATACTAGTATTGACTCAATTGCTTCCAAATGGTTCCAAATGATTCTGAATTGGGTCTGAATGAGTTTGGAAGGTATTCAGACATGTAAATGAGGCTGGTGGAAACACTCTTAAAATACTTCTGCAACATTCATTTATAATCAGGAAAAAATAGGGAACTTTACTAGTCAAATCGAGGTTCAAAACCCCCAAGGGTAGGGGACAAAGATGGCTTCCCAAACATTGTAAGACCTTCCCAAATTTCAGAACAGAGACATGGTACTGTTAAAGGACTTCAATGGGCTCCCAAATACATCATCAATCAGTTCCTAAAAGCTTCTTCAACTTCCATAAATCAGATGTTTGTATACTAGCTTCAACATAGGGGGAAATGATAGTAAATCTTCACAAATGGTTATGAAACTTGAGAATATTGCTCCCAATGCTTGTCTAATGAATATGAAACTTATTCAGCATATTAATGGTGCTCCATACAACAATAATATACCAGATTTTGACTGAACAATTCGAATTTGAGACCACTTCAAGTGCAAATAACAAGGTATTGGGGAAATGACACCATTTATTCATAGTTTAGCATTTGTACATAAAATCTCTTGGAGTTTTGATCTGAAAGTCTTCTGAGCAGTAAATACAGAGTATATATATCAGATTACAAAGATATGGGGCCTCAAGAACTATCCCAAAGAGATCATCACCTCACCAAGTGCGCCTCTCCTCAAGGAGCAAGAATATGACAAGAAATAGAAGAATGGTTGTAGAAGCAAGCTGAAAGAGATGTGACCACGTGCTGCCCTGTAGCTTCAACCTGTAACAAAGGACTCCATTGTAGCTCCAAATGAAAGGTCTGAATGGCCTCTCCAATTGCCAATTAGGATGGGAATCTTTCACCCTCGAAATTGGTGTTAAGGCAAGTAGAATAACACTCTACTAGCTCTCCTCTCCAAATGCAAAATGTAAAATGATCAAATGCTGCTCTCTTTCTTTGTTCCTGACTTTTATAAACTTCCTAAGGCTTCCTTCACTCGAATTCCATCCATGAACTTCATGCCAATTCGAATTGGGAAGAGATTCCAAAGTATGCCACTTGTCCCTCCAATTCTAGCCTCCTCCTTCACTCAATTTGAATAGGTGTCTCTTTGGCTGCCCTAACTCTCTTGTGTGCCTTCTTGGAGGCTATTTTTAGCCCTGACATGTCATGTATGTCAGATGTCAGCCATCAAGTCTGATTTTGTCATAAGTGTCATAGGCATCTTCATCATTGGTGTCATAGAAGCTAGGGAATCTAGCCCAAGTGTCCCACTAGCTCCAAAATGCCTCTTCCTCTTCCATGGGAGTTACCCTTCCTCTACATTTCTACCTCATTGAGTCATGCCAAGTATTATGCCCTTCCAACTCTCCCAAGAATAGTGGACTCCACCTTGGATTCAAATAGGTGAGAGTGGAATGCCATGTGGCATGGGGAATCTAGCTTTGTGTGGGTCCCACACCACCAATGTGTCTCCATGACCAAGTGACATCTTATTTTCTCATCACAACTATTTATTTATCCCATCTTAATATATTTATGTCAAGCTAAAGTCCATTTGGGGTTTATTAATCTCCTTATTCCAAATTTAATGTCTCCACCCCAACCTAGGAAACTAGTAGATTGGTGGAATTTTCTCTTCTTGAGATTTATTTGAATGGGGACATTACAGTTGATCAATCAACTCTCAGGCTGTGTCATATTATATGCCATGAATGATGAGCACCTTCGACTATTTCAAGGGGTGTTCTGCGAAGTAGTTGCTCTACTTAAAATGTCCAGAAGCAACCCTTATCTGTGTCATTTGAAAACCCATGATATGCTAGGCGCTCCTCTGATCCAGACTGCAACTAATACCAATGCTTGGAAACTCTCCTCATGCTCAAAGATAACGCAGAACTCACTCGCTGGAGATGACAATTCAGGCACAGGAACAAACCAGGACGATCTGCTAGTGTTGATAAGGAATTTATGGCATTTAAAGCAATGTTGAAAACCTCGCTGAAAAATCGACGACTTTTTAAAAAGTCGCGAGTTTTTCCCTAAGCTGGAAAATCGGCTGGTAAAAATCACGATTTTTTAAAAAGTCGTGGAGGCACGACTTTTTGTTTTCCAAAAATTCACGACATTTTAGTAAAAAGCGCGGGTCGACCCAAAAAGTCGCCCAGGCCTCCATAATGGAAAAAATCGCCAAAGAGGTTTTTTCACAGTTTTAAAAACTTTGAATGTCAACAATACCAAATGGTAATGTTAAATTCTTAAAGTAAAAGTGACATTCTCTTTATCTTTCATTTTCCATTCTCTTTATCTTTCATAAGTGACATTCTCTTTATCTTTCATTTTCCATTCTCTTTATCTTTCATTTTCTATCCTTTTACTTAAATTTTTAACATTACCATTAATTGTTCTAGGATGTTTGAGAGTGGTTCCAACCTCACCGGACTTCATATGCAAAAAGTAGAATATTAGATCCCATTCAAAATTCAACAAACTTAATGGTTTTCAGGATTGCAACGTTTCCACTGGATTCTATCATGTATGTGGGTAAGGGATTGGAATTTAATGAAGCACATCAAGCTCTCTATGTACCTTGATGTTGGTGGTGTCGATGCCTAATTGTTGAAGTTGATTGAATTCCTCTGTCATGACCTTAATAAAATATATACCCTTAAAACAAGCAAAATCACTTATTAAGCATGCGAATCTCTTTCTACCTTATTTTAATGCTTGGATTAAGAAGTTTCATCAAAATTGTAGGGTGTTAATTGATGTCCTTGGAGGATCAACTTCAAGGTTAGAGGTAGAGGCAAGGGCTAGAGCCTAGAGGTGGGGGAACATAGTGCTATTGATGAATATGATCCTAAACATAGACAATGATTTTGATGATTATGTTTTTTCAATTTTGATTTAGATATGTATTGCACTTGGTGCAATTTTGATAATATTTTGTCTCTAATGGTTTGGAATCATAGCTTGGTATCTTTAATATATATATATTTTCATTAAAATTGTAAAATTTTATGTATTTTTTAGCAGTTCGGGTCATTGAAATCAAACCGCTCCAAGTTATTTGCATCCACTACATCTATATAGTAGCACTTTCTCCATATTTATGTTCCAAGGTGTATATTTGATGTTATTGTTGCTTTATATGTTTAAAATTTTGAAAAAAATGAATATTTTTTCTATTTTTTAATGTTTGCCGACTTTTGCTGATTTTTCCCGATTTTTTTCCCGATGTTGCCGAGAAGTTGTATTCGGGACCCTTGCCGACTTTTTGCCGATGCCGACTTTTTCAACATTGATTTAAAGCACTCTGTAATATGTATCCTTTCCTGTAGCTGGTCATCTCATCATTTTCTTGTCTTACAGCTGGCTGAGGCCTTCTGCATGCAATTTTTGAGAGTTTTTAACTATAATGATACACCCTTAGTACCCCTTTTCCTCGTGCTATATGCTGAGACCAGGCTACTTCACAAACAACTTCAGATTCATTCTATGACTGCTTAGGCATCAGCACAACTAGGTTACTTGATACTTTAGATCTTGGATGGCATCATTTGACTGTCTTGTTTCCTATACTAACCCCCTTTTTCTGGCAAGCCTTGATGGTGATGGTGGCAGCCTTTTACAGTCACAATAGTAACATGTGGAAACCCTCTTACTGGATGAAAAGCTGAATGTACATCCTGGAAGATATCTCTTATGCTGCTGGTCACTCTTTAGATCATCTCAGAAAAATATGGTGATCAAGTGCATAATAATCAATCAGTTTGAAGCCAAACTACATATAACAACAATAAAACATCTCAACATGCCCTTATAACTGGCTTCTTCTTAATCTATGTTAGGTGTCGATAGTGATGGATTAGCTTAGCTGCATAGCACAGTCCTCTTGGGTCCCTATCTTGTATGCTGATTCTAGAGAGCATGCAGAATGTCAAAGCTCTCATTTTTTCTTTCTATAGTAGAGTTGCTTGAAGTACTCCCTTGTGTTTCTCATCTATTTATTAATTCTACATTTCAATTAACAGTTAGTGGTTATTAGTTGAGGTTAATATATATTTATTTCATTTCATTTTATACTGAGTGTCGGCACATATGTTTGGCAGGCAGTATGAGCACATTGTTCTTGTACATTATCGAGAAATTAAAGAGGTCAGTATTCTTTCTCCATCTTGGCTATTATGTAATTTCTATACAAGTTGGTTGTTAATCAATTGTAAGATGACGTGTTAACTTGCATTGCATACATATAACATTTTGTACATGTTAACTTGGTATGTGTTTGAGTGGATGCATGAATATATCATTTTATATCCAATGCCTTGTCAATCTCTGGGGACTAGTTACAGGGATGCAGCTAGTTACAAGGACGCAGCTGTATGCATACATGTTTATTTCTTTGCAAATATAGGCATGGTGTTAAGAAGATGAATAAAATGGACTTATCATTCCTTCCTTGTATGGTATGAATTACAATTGCATTTTTATAAAGACATGATTGATTTTATATCACAAGGCAATTCATACATATAACTTTTATACATACTACCTTGCCAAAATGTAAATGCTTGTAGATCTAAGAAAACATGTGCCTATTCAACCTTGCGGGGAAATCCAAGGAATGCTTCCCCACATTCGTAAATGGCATCCCTAGTAGATCCGTTAACGTAGACTAGTGCACCTCACCGAAGGAGACTCTAATTGGGCACCTGTTGGCATGGAACTAGCCAAATAATGACAACTGTTTGAGCTAACCCCCTGGGCTTCTGTGTGCCTCTCATATAGACATGTACACCTGATGACAAATTATGAATAAAATTAAGTCTATTCTTCTTTCCTTGTAGTGGAAACCTAAGATTTTAGAGTAATTACTATCATGCTTGCATAGTTCATATAACAATCAAAGCCAACTTTTTTGTTGCATTTAGTCCTAGCCTCTAGGGGCATGCCACCCTTGACTTGCAGAATCGATGTGTTTGTGATTTCCATCACAGAGTGTAGTGCCAAAGAGGAAACCTGTGGGGTTCCCATAGATCATTTGCCAGATACATTTCTAGCATGCTTAGATGATTCCCTATGACCTTGGGGTTTTGATGGAGATTGTATCAGTTGTTGCCAGTGCTATGACATATATTACCCTTGTTTACACATGGGGATGCCGTCCTTCTATGTGGGACATGACCTTGGGGGTCCCTGTTGTGCTCTGTAGTGCCTCATAATGCTTTAAGTGTTGTTTCATTAACTAAGATGTATCATGGCATGATCATAATTTACCATTAGATAAGTGTGTCAACTTTTGAGTTAAGTTGTACCAATGATATTAGAATCGAAGCGGAAGCAACCAAATTGATTGGTTTGATCGATTTGGGGACATACCAGTCTAGTTTGAGTTTTTAGACCAGAAAACGCTGGTTCCATTATGGACTGGGCCTTAAAGTATCAAATCGCTTGGTTCCGTACAATGCAGCTAAGGACCACCAAAACTCAATTTAAAAAAAAGAAAACAAAAGAATTTACTTAAACAACAAGCATAATACCTAACCCTAAGGCCCTACTAAAGCTATTTAAAGATGGACTTGGATATTTCTTGGATGAACTTGGACCCACTTCCATGTAAATCTTTAATACAGAGATCACTACTCCCTCTGTATCAGTCTGAGACCTCAAGTAGTATGAATCTCAATGTCAGTACATACTCATAAAAACATAGACTCAACCACTAGATCTGCATCTACCAACAACATATAAAAGCAATCACCAACAATAGACAACATATGTACCCTGGAACCCTTTCGGGAGAAACCAGCTAACTATGGGGCTATCTTCTCAATCTCGAGCCCAGAGCATATAGATGTATAAAAGAAGATACAATACAGAATTACCTCAACCGGTAACTCAATCCCTCTGACTGGGACAAACCCTTTGACTTGCATGCATCCAGCTGATGCATGCACTAAAGAAGAATGCCCTAATTGCCAATCTGGATCTATGTGCTCTGATGAAGCCTCTGATAGATCTTCCCTCTCTAGATCTCTCTGCTCTGATATGCTCGCTCTGAAGACTGCCCACTGATGAAATCGACCCTCTCTGCATGCACAAGTGCACCCTCCTCCTCTGGATGTCAAATGCTCGTACTGCTCCGGATCTCAACAGATCTGAGCTCCGATCGTCTCTAACCTTCCTCAAATCTCGAGGCAAGGCTATCCTAAAAGTTTCGGACTCCAACTCGGTCAATCCAGCTCACAACGAGCTTCTCCTCCTCAGGAAAAACGTCTTCCTCCAAGCAAACTCGGCCTCCTCCAATCTAATCAGTAATCACACTGTGAAGCTCTCTTAGCTCACAGTACTGGAGATCTGGTCTCTTTGGAACTGAAGGTCATTGATCTAGCTTAGACCTGACCTTCCTAGCTCCTGCAGCTGCTCCTCCCTATCTCAGAAAGTCACCCCACATGGATAGATTCGTCCTCCTCACTCTGGTAGTATCTCTGTCTGATGATACAATTGAGTAACCCCATTTGGGGACCCCCTGCCTCTATAAATAATCTCACTGATGAATTAGGTTTGCCAAAACCCGAATTCCCGGTGCATGCAAAAAGTCACTTTTGCATGTATGCATACAAAAGGTCACTTTTGCATGCAGTCACTGAATGCTAGCAGGTCATGCAATACTCATGCATGCAAAGGTCAATCTCCCCTGAAGCTCCGCATGCAGCCCCTGCTGGGCTCATGCCATTGAGTAGAGTGCATCTCACTCTCTACTCCATCCTGATGCCTATGGTACTAATGTCCCTCCATGCAAGGCATCTGAGTCATGGAGGACATCCTGAAGTTACCATAATCTAACACTCTCTCTTAACGAGGGAAGTCCTACCATGGATACCTAGATCCAACAAGTCCTCTGTAGCTGACACTGATCTGACTGATTTGCCTGTCACTGCTGCACTCTGAGCTGAACCACCTTGATCAATCTCCATCTGTGTGGCTTTGGAAGAAGCCCCTCTGTCAACTACGACTGACTCTGTCACTGCACTCTGACTCAGACTCCCTCTGAGTCTCTGCTGTTGTAACCAACTCTGAAGACCTCTGTCAAGTGAATCTACTGCTCTGTAGATCATTTGCCTATGACCTTGAGTTGACTTAGCTCTGTAAGTCAACTCCCTCTGTCTCTGTACTAACTGAACTGACTGAGCTCTCTCCTGAGCCAAGTCCATCTCAACCATGTCATACCAGCTCACTCTCTGACTGGTGCCTGCATGAGCAGCATGCTCATCCATCTGATATGAGCCCAAAGGCTCAACCTCCTGTGACTCATCACTGTCATGAGCATCTCGCTCATCCATCGGAACTCCGCAATCACTGCCCTGATCCTCATCATGGTGAGCCTCTCGCTCACCCATCTGCTGAACAGGCCCACTCCTCTTGGCCTCATCTCTGCTGTGAGCATCTCTCCCATCATCCCCCTCTACATCTGAAGAGGATGCACTCAGCCATCCTGATGTGCCTGAAGTAGGCTGTCCATGAACCAAGTACTCACCATCAATCTTGTGACCAAACAACACTGGGTCTACTCCTCTAGGATAGGTGAAGAACTGATCCCTGTGAAACACTACAGGGAATACTGCAGTTGCCAATGTTGCCACTGAGAGAACACTCCCTTTTAGTCCTGGAACAAAGAACACTCCTGATACCTCCATGAGCTCCCCACGGTCAAGTAGAAATCTCACTTTGCCCACACCAGCAACTAAATGGTCAACCCCCTGACCATCCCGAGTCAATTGTACTGCCATATGCTCTAGGATCAGGAATGCATCTCGCACTCCTGTCATATGACTACTGAGAGTAATGTCCACTCTCCATCTCTGATCAGCCTGAATCTCTGGTGGGCTACTATCATGTCCTGACTGAACTGTGGCTAGTGAGAACTCCTCAAATCGAGAAGAGAACTCATCAACCTCCTCTGCTGCTGCCACTTGCTCATCCTGAATCAACCATCTCTCAGTCTTCATGTGCATGCATATCTCATGCATATGCAACATGCATATCTCATGCACATGCATCATGCAAGACCTCATGCACATGCATATCTCATGCACATCTTTGTACTGACACTTCCTCTCAGCGAGGAAGGTACTGCTGGAGAAGCATCCACCAGGATCAAACACATCATATGCTGCTGCAGCTGCTCCCTCTGAATTGGAAGACTTTCTGGCTGCATCTACTACACTTTGATATGCAGATTTGCACTCCTCCTCTATCAATGTCATCTTGAGAGAAGCATCATGCTCTCTCACTGTCACTAAAACTGAAACTGTATCCAAGGTCTCCCTGGACCCACATACAGGATTTCCCATCAACCTGTACTCTACTCTCAAGCTAGTGGCCATAACTCTGCAAAACTGAAATACTATAAGTCTATAACCCACAGTGAACAAGAATCTCCCCTAATCACAAATTTGGTAGATCTATCATAGATCTAACCACTGAACTCACAGATCTGATAGATCTGGTATCTATCCTAACAGATCTGATGTTTGCACTCACAGATCTGAACTCTGCTCTTCAAATCTGGACTCTGCTCTCACAAAACTGAACACTATGCTTCAAATCTGATATATCTACCACAGATTTGGACTCTGCTCATGTCAATCTCAGATCTCACCTACAAACTCACAGATCTGATAGATTTGACCTCTACAACCTCAAATCTGAGCTGTGCTCTTCAGATTTGGTAGATCTGGTTTTATCTTCATTGATCTACTAGATCTATCTCAGATCTAGTCTCCAATACCACAGATCTGGTAGATCTGACCTTTGCTCCTCAGATCTGGTCTCTGATCTGACCACACACCAACTGAACTGATAGATCTGACCTCTACAACCACAGATCTGAACGGGAATGTTCAGATCTGGTAGATCCGGTCTCTATCTCCACAGATCTACTAGATCTATCTCAGATCTAGCCACCACCACTGCAGATCTATAAGTGACTGCCACCCTGACCCTTACCAGGGCTTTGATACCACGTAAATCTTTGATACAAAGATCACTACTCCCTCTGTATCAGTCTGAGACCTCAAGTAGTATGAATCTCAATGTAAACCCATTAATGACCAAATACATGTTAATCTAAGTACTTTTTTTACCAAGTCAAGATTAACCCAACATTAGTCTCTCTCATCAACCTAAAATAAAAAATTCTGCATTTACTTTTCTGTTTGTTTGGTGAAATCTGAAACTAAAATTTTGCTAAATCATACTTTAGATTTCAGATCTCAAGATCTGGGGTTTCTTAACAACAGTTATCTTGATTTCTAGGCTTGTTTCAGCTAGCTTAATTTTCTGGAAATTCCTAGTTGCATTTCATCTCAAGAACATAATTATGTTAGGCTCAAGTGGCATCTAAATGAATGATCTTTTACTTGAGTAATTCATCTTCAAATTTCTGCAAATATATGTTTTAAAAACTCAATATTCAGATCAGATTTATGGTAACCTATTGAGCTGAAATAACTCATGATAAGATAGGTTTTAAAAGTGATTTTGATCACTAATTAAATTTTGGCAAATTTCAATATTTTCTCATCTAAATTCCAGATTTAAATGGATTCATATGGCTGTAATGTTTTATCTTTCACGCAATCAGATTAGTACAAGCTTTGTATTCATCTAATTGAAATTTCTCTAACCAAAGTTTCACTTTATTTCTTTACTTTAAGTGTTTGACTTTGTCCTTTGCTTATGTACTTTTGCATCTAATTGGCAATCACTTTGTTGGTTTATTGAAATCTGCATGACATACATAACACTTTTAATTAGATCTCAATTAACTAATCTAGGCTTTTGTTAACTAAAAACTAAATCAAATAAATCAACATTTAGGGAAACCCCCCTTGACTCAGTGAGAGCTAGTCAAAAGTGAGAGGAGACGTGTACTGAGGTGACAGTGTTAACCCTTCTATAGTTACCCCAAATATAGCATTCATGGACTAAGGCTTTTTCCACTTAAATGCTAATTGGAGTGGTAAATAGTGCAAATAATACAAGATCTAGAATTTCTAAAGCAACTGAAAATCTTCAACAAATAGGGTTTGATTTTTTGGCCAGGGAATGCTTCTTAACAACAAATGGTAGCAAGTTCAACTTCATAGAATCAGCTGCATACGTGTGAACAATGTGGGCTTAATGCTGTAGGCTGATAATGGATCTCTTTTTGTTGCTTTTCATCATGCAGTGGATTAATATGTACCTTAGAGGATGTCAGCAGCTTTCCTTTTGATTCTTTTTATTTCCTTAAAATGTGTCCTTTTTTTTTACTAGTGCGGTCTGGCCTAGTTCATTACCAGTAAAGTAAGCTACAGCCATATATTTAGATATGAAACTTCTGTGCGGCCATATACCATCACTTGTCCATAGTTACATCTCTTCATGATGTGGCCATGATGCACAGTGTATGTTTTGTATATGTTTCTTGGATGTTGATGGCATTATATGCATTTGGAATTCTCCGTAATTAAGAAGCATTAGGTCAATAGCATATATGTCTTCTATGTTTTCTGACTAAAAAATATCTTTTCAGGGTAACAAAGCTGGTCATATGCGCTCTATAAATACTGAAAGATCTTTGCAGATGGTGAATTCAGGGGGCCACATAACTTCCTTATCATGTTCAACTCAAGCACACACAAATTCTTTGCTGGCGCAGAAAGCTTATTCTTCAAGTCCTAGCATATCTGAATGGAATAGGCCAACTCACTCTTCAGAATTTGAGGAAGGTGAATCTGGAGATGATGTTGGTGCTGCTCTATCGGTTGAAGCTGAATCCTCTTCAGCAGAGCAAGGATCTAGTCGACAACATCTGATTAGAAAGGAGGATTTGGTCGTAGACTCTAGAGTTTACCAACCTCAGTCATATTTGAAGGGACCTACAAATTTGTTAGCAGAAAATAAAGTGAGTTATAGTCTCTTCAATGTAAATGAAGTTGGCTCTGAACAATATCCATTCCATGGATTAGAACAATCTGAACAAGGAAACTTTTCTGAGCATATTGATGAAAGTCAATTGAATATTACTTTTCAAGGTACCTGTTCACACGATTACATCAATGGAGAAAATCTAAATCTGATACGTAGCCAAGGTAAGCATTAAATGTCTTTGAGAAATCAAAAGGAGGATGCTGTCTCATCATGCATTATATGTTGTCTCTTGCTTTGATCCACAATTTAGATGAGAGTTTTTGAAATGTCTTTAAACAGGAAGCTATTCTGGAAAGCAGATATTCCCTTCCGTTGCTACTTCAGACTTGTCAGGATGCAATTATTCAGGCATGCGAACCAAGAATGTGGATGTTGGGGGCAATGAAATTAATAATGGGCATGGCATCAACTTATCTAGTTGGACAGATGTACTAGAGCTCTGCAAAACGGGTATTCAAAATGCTACTGAAGAGACAAAGGTCCCTTGCTTGCAATCTATGACCAGTGAGGATATTGTTGGAAGACGGACAAATACTCCAATGGAAACTTTTGTTAATAATGAGCTGAGTGGCGGACAGCAAGCCTATACAGATACTTGTGTTCCAGCTTTTGTAAAAGATGTCTGTATGAATGTAGAGCAGGTGATTATCATATAAGAAAGCCTGGTGACATGCATAAAATATTTCCAATTGAATACTCAATCTATACTAATGTTGTCTGTTTAATGTCACTTCACCTTGTCTCTTCCTAATCTATATATGATTGTAACTCTCGCGTTTTGTACATTGGTTCCTCAATTTATCAATCTGAACACTGATGCATGCACACTGCTTTCTTCTGGATTTGAATCTTTGATGTAAGGTGTACACATTTTAAAGTGGTTTAGGTAATGAAGTATGAACTGATTCATCAGGGAAAAATAAAACTCAACATGGTCAAAGAAAGAAGTTTGGTTTCACAAGTACTCATTTAAAATCTTTGCTATTTCCATTTGAGGTACTCATTTAAAATGTCTCACCACACCAAGCTTGATGATAAGCTTGAGGGAGCTGATAACTTCCGAGCATCGAAGTATAGGATTGCCCTTGTCTTTGAAGAAAATGACTTGGACAAATATGTTAGTGAAGAGGTTCTAGCACCAGAGTGAGATGAGGCTAAGGATATCCACAAGAAGAACTTGGTTAAGGACAAGATAATTATTGCAGACTCCATTAAGGATCATCTCATCCCACATGTGTCATCTTTGAAGACACCCAAGGAGATGTTCGATGCGTTGACAAGACTATTCGAAGGGAAGAACATCAATCGGAAGATGACATTAAGGAACCAACTCAAGAACATAAAGATCCTGAATTCAGAGACCATGCAATCCTATTTCACAAGGGTCTCACAGATCAAGGAGCAACTTGAAGCAGTTGAAGAAAAGGTAGAAGAAGGAGAGATCGTTATGACCACCTTGAATGGTCTCCCAAGATCATGGGACTCATTCATTCAAGGGATATGTGCCAGGAAGAAGTTGATAACGTTCGACAGACTATGGCAAGAATGTACACAAGAAGAAGCTCGACTTGTGGGACGAGAATAGAAGATGGGAGCAAATGATGATCAAGCTCTCACAGTTCACGCTAGAAGAAATTACAACAAGAGGGAGCACCACCATCACAACAAGAGGGAGAATCACCATCAAAATAAGAGGGAGAACTACGATAGACAAAGGAGACCCATAAGAGATCTATCCAACATTAGATGTTATACATGTGATGATAAGGGACACTACTCCAGAGATTGTCCTAGAAACAAAGGTCCCTCCAAGAAGACAAACAAGAAGAGACATCATGCTCACACAGCGGAAGAAGATGAACTTGCAAGAAAAAGAACCCGAGAAGAAGAAATAGATGATTATTCAAGTGACGAAGAATATGTCCTGATCTCAGTAGTCACGAGCACTGTCACACATGGGAGCAATGATTCACTTGTAGTTAGTGGAGCTTCCAAGCACATGACGGGATACAAAGAATCATTCGTCAATCTATCTGAGCATGAGTCACCGCATAAGGTGAAACTTGGGGATGATTACCAATACGCCATAAAAGGAAGTGGAGAAGCTTCCTACAAGCTAGACTCTGACAAATCTCTGAAGATGAACGATGTTCTATATTTTCCAGGATTAAAGAAGAACCTTCTCTCCATATAAGCACTAGATGCTAAGGGAATGAGGGTTGCATTTGTTGATGGCCAAGTCCTAATGTGGCCAAGAGGAAAGACGATAGATGATGCAACGGTGATTGGAGAGCAAGAGGGAGGTTTGTACAAGTTGAAGGGACAACTTGAACAAGCATTGGTGCATGACTCCATGGAACCAAGTGAACTATGGTAGACAAGGCTTGCACATGTGCACTATAGAGCACTACCTATTGCAAGCAAATACATGAAGGCATTTGCAAGAGATGTGCGCAAGGAAAGAATACAAAGAAGGCGTTTCTCAGCAGTGAAAGCAAAGCAAAAGGAATATTGGAGATAATCCACTCCAATGTATGCGGTCCCATGTCATCCAGCTCACTTAGCGGGTATGTTTATTATGTTTCATTTATAGATCACTTTTCTTGTAACACTTGGATTTATTTCTTGAAAAGTAAAGATGAGGTATTTAGTAAGTTCAAGGAATTCAAAGCCTTGGTCGAGAATCACACAGAGAAGAAGATGAAGACCCTACGATCAAATAATGGTGGAGAATTTACGTCGGAAGAATTCAAGAATCTTTGCAGAGAATCCGGGATTAAGAGGGAGTTGAGCATTCCCTACAATCCTCAACATAATGGTGTTGCAGAACGAAAGAACATAACGATAATGGAAGCAATGAAAGTAATGCTACATGACCAAGATCTTCCGATGCACTTATGGGCAGAAGCTGCGAGGACAACGATATATGCATAGAACCATACTCCTCACCGAGTACTAGATAACAAGACTCCCTGTTGCCGCTTGGAATCACACCTGGGAAAACGCGGCAAAAATCTTCAAGCCACTGGTGCGACCTTGGGGGCAAGCCAGAGTCAAGTGCTGTCACCTGAAGCTCGACTCCTCCGTCTAGGCTTACTCCTAGTGAAGCCAAGGGGGGTGGACCCTAAAAAGTAAAAATAAAACTAAGGTGTTTAATCTAAGAAAGATAAAACAACTAATCTAGGAGTTAGAATATTTTTTTTTGAACACAAGAGCAATGCAACATGTAAAGAAAATATCATTAATTTGTTCATGAACATCATTGTCATTTTGAAAATATAAACATCCGTCATCATGAAAGTGTAAATAATGAGACCAGTGTTGATAAATGGAGTCAGAAATAAAGTGCTTGAAAAATAACAATGTTGTGCAATTGTTCTTGGTTAATTTTATTATTAATGTGGTAATGAATCTTTTTATTATGGCTAGGGGATTCCCAATATACCGCAAGGTACTGGGAATATGTCCGGAATTTAACCAAGTGGCTTCTCACTCAGACATGTGGGATGGATCGGAGTCTCTGGGAGGTGTTCAACACTATACCAAACAAGCGTATAGTCTAACGGTTTCCCGAGGTCACTACCCAGTGGTTCGCGCGTATTTTGAGAAATTTGCCCACCACAATCAAATAAGTGTTTGCGCCGGATTTTCGCAAATAGATGGTTTATTGGGATGTGTTAATCCTATTACTAGTCACTTATCCCCTTTCTGGTGTGATCAGCATGTTCAGACTGAGCTGCAGTGATCCCAGAGCATACGGGGAAAAGCCTTGTTAAATTTTAAGTATTTTTTTGAACCAATATTTTACTTTTTTAAACCCCAAGAGTCTCTTTTCGGGCCACTACTCGGGCAAGCCCTTATCCTGAAACCTTACTTCGGGAAAGCAAGGGGGTATTTTGAATTGTAGTAAAAAAGTTGAAACATTGTAAAAAAATGAAGAAAACTAAGTCCTGAGTGAACTTGTGGCCCGCTAATGGAATGGACCAACGAGGTTAATTTTAGACCTGGTTAATTTTATTAAAGTACTGAAAATAAAATCTAAGCTAAAAAATTGCATGCCATGAAAAATGAGTCGACACAGTTCCCCCCTGGGGGGATGGGGTGTGGGTGCTGGTTAGCCCACTTGCTCTCGTTTAATATTTTGTTACAATGTATTTTAGAAGTGCCTCAGTCTTGTGAAAATGACTCATTGGCTTACAATACAAGAAGGAGAAAGTATACGGTTTGAGAAAATATGGTTCTAGGTGCTCCGGATGGAGCGAATCTTCAATATTTGGCCAACATCTCCCCCTACCTGTTCATGAATTGCTGCAAACCAGCAAGCAAACATTAGTAAAAGATGGCCCAAAACACTTTAAGAGTGTGTTTGTGTCACCTACAAAAAACCCCCAAAAATCTAAGGCAAAAAACTAAGTAAAAATGCTAAAAATGAACTAAGTGAGACAAGCTGTGAGGCTTCTCCTTAGGATCTTTGCACACTCAAAGAGCTGCAAATTCTAAGCTATTATATTAACCAAATAAACTTCAAAGTTCAGATCTAAGCATCATTTTTTAAGCTTTTAAAATTTAACAATTTTTGACTGTTAGGATATTTAGACACTTAGGAGTTAGTTAAGATCAACTTGTGTAATATATCCGTTAGGGATAGTGTGTTTCTTTAGTATGCATTAGTATGCATTTGTAAATACTTAATCCGATGGTCACGATATGTTCCCGACATAGAGTGATCCGACGGCTCAACTTCTCTTAGATCATACCTAACCTTGATCCGTGGCTTAACACCTGATTGGTCTATGATCTCTATTTAAAGAGCATGGAGGGTCATTGTTTAGTTGATCGATTATGAAAATCTCTTTTGTAACTTTTTTTCTTTGCATAATAAATTGTCCCGTAGAAGCTATTTGGCCGGGGCCGTGGAGTGTTTCCCTCAAGAGGGTTTAAACCACGTCAAAACATCGGTGTGTTGATCTGTGATCTGTTTGTGTGAAGTGGTTGCTCTTGGTGTTCGGTCCTTTGGTAGTACCCTGTGTACCCGAACATGGTATCAGAGCTTTTATGAAGAGTCGTTTCCGGTTATGATCTAGATCTTGAACTGTTGTTGCCGAAACTCGAAAGGGTTTCTGGTTTTGGTATTTCTGTGCATTTCTGGGCTGTGGGAGGTGTTCCATTGCGTTCGGAGCGCCGTTTCCATTGGGAAATAGTTTTCGTTTGATCGAAAACGGTTCCCGGTTGCTCTAAAAACGCGTATTTCATCAGATCTGAAGGTATAATGTTACAATGACGCATTTTTTTTATTTTCTGTTTTAAAAGAAGAAAAAATATCATATTTTATCATTTGTTACTGTTAGATTTTTTTTTGGGTTCGGATTGTTGCTTTCTCGTCTGCATATGCTCTTTGCCATGCACCTTGAGCGATCTCCGCAAATTAGAAACAGAAAGGGAAAGGGTTTTTCTCGGCTGTGTATGCTCTTTGCCGTGCACCTTGCGCGATCTCGGCAAATCAGAAACAAAGAGAAAACGTAGATTTTCCGGGCAAGATAACGAGATCTAACTCCATAAGTGTGGAAAAGTTTTTTTTGTTTCGATTTGTGGTGTGTTTTGTAGGAAAAAGGACAAGCACGCAAACCGAGCAAGAAGAGTAAAAAAAAAAAAAAAAAACCCCTTCCTCATTCCCATATTTTACATACCTTTTAATCTAGCTCACTTGGTTCAAAGTTGCTTTATTCCTTATTAGGTCTTGAGTTCAAGTCTTAGGAAGTTACTTTTAAAAGAAAAAGTGTATGCAATTTCTATTTTCAAGTTACTTTATTGTAAAAGTGTATCACTTAAATAATAAAAAAATAAAAATACAAGTGAGTCACTTAAGTTCTTTTTTATTGTTGCACTATTTAAAAGTAATATTATTGTAAAAGTGAAATCACTTATTTTACAAAAGTGGTTCACTCAAAGCAACTTTCTTGTAAAGTGATTGTCAAAAGGTTCATCTTGGGAAGAGGGGGGTTCCTTTTTTTGTTGTTGTTGGACATTCTCTAACTGCCACGTCACTATTGGGGACATCTTCAACAGTTTCTTTGTTCAAGCATAACTTCATTATACAGAGTCAGTTTTTAGTGTCGTTTTTTTTGAAACCGCCTATTTTTTCGAGCTCTTCACATCCAGACTATTGGTTTCTGCTTTTACAGCCATTAATTTACAAATATGGCCGCCCCTTGTGATATTCTACTTAACAGGTCCAACTATTTCTCATGGAAATCTCGTATGGAGGATGTTCTACGAAGTAGGGGACTTTTCAGAATTACCTTAGGGGAAGAAACAGAACCCACTGATGATGATAAGAAAATAAAATGGGCAAATAGATGTGATGAAGCTTGTGGATTGATTGGGATGTCAATCTCTACTGATTTGCGATTCCACATATCTGGAATTGATGAACCTGATGCTGCTTGGGACAAGTTGAAATCTGTGTTTGGTAAACACAATGAAATTCGAGGTCACCAACTCGAAAATGAGTTGATTTCTTTAAATCCAAGTGACTTTTCATGCATTCAAGATTATTTATCTAAGTACAAAACTCTTAAACTCTTATGTGCAGAATGTAAGATTAAGAGGGAAGACAAACAATGCATTTATCATATTCTTTCCAAACTTGGACCTGCATATTCTGTTTTTATATCTACATTTTACTCCATGAAAGAATCCTTGAATGCAGCTAGCTATCAAGAGCTTAGTCTTGAATCCTTTTGTGATTCCTTGATTAGAGAGCAAGATAAACTCATTCATTTTGGAATAATCAACAATGCAGATACATCTGGGAAAGCCTTATTGTCCCAACAGAAAGAAAAGTCCAAGCCTCCCAAGAAACAAAATTTTCGCAATAAGAAGTCAAACAGGGTCCAAAACCCTCTCAGTCAGCTCCTTCTTTAAAAAATGACAAAGGATCCAAGCCAAAAGTCAAAAAGACTGAGCGTCATTGCAACTATTGCGGGAAAGCTAATCATGATGAATCTAAGTGTTTCAAGAAGATGACAGCCTTGGAAGCAGCAATGAAGAAGCACCACATCAGCCTAGATTTGCCTTCAGAATCTGCCTCTCATGGACATGCACTTTGTGCTTCTGGTTATTTTTATAATGCATCTTCTTCTTCTACTTCAAATGAATGGCTCATTGATTCTGGAGCATTTTATCATATGGCTAAGGATCAAGCCATCTTTTCTACTATGCATGAATGTAACACCAAACAAATATTTGTTGGTGATGATAGATCTCTAAGTGTTGTAGGAGTTAGAACAGTTCCAGTAGATAATGGTCATTTTAGTGATGTACTATGTGTTCCTAGAATTTCCTGCAATTTGTTATTAGTCTATCAGATCACTCATTCTGGTGAAGGTAAAACTGACCTTTACACCTCACCAAGTTGTAATCAAGGATTTTAAAGATCCTCAACAGGTCCTAGCTACCGGAATTGTTGATGATATTACCAGGTTGTACAAGTTTAACAACTTTGGGTCATCACCTTTCCCTTTAGTTTTTGTTGCTCATAGTGATAACTTGAGCGAACTTTGGCATGAGCGATTTGGTCACTTAAATTATCGCTCATTGCAACAACTATGTAAAGACAATATGGTGACAGGTCTTCCAATGGTATCTTGCAGGGATGGTGTTTGTTCCGGTTGTGTACTCAGAAAACATCATCGAGACAGTTTTGACAAACGTGCCTCTTGGCACGCCTTGGTACCCTTGGAGCTTGTGCATAGTGACTTGTGTGGTCCTCTTCCATCTGCTTCCTTTTCTGGTTTCAAATATTTCTTAACTTTCATTGATGATTACACCAGACGCACTTGGGTTTATTTCCTAAAACTTAAGAGCGAAGTATTTAGCATGTTCTTGGCCTACAAGGCCCTTGTTGAAAAACAATTTGGTCATCAAATTATTAAGTTAAGATCTGACAATGGAGGAGAATATGTTAACAAAAAGTTCACTACTTTCTGCACTGAACAAGGCATCCAACAACAACACACTGTTCCATATACACCACAACAAAATGGTGTAGCTGAGTGGAAGAACCGCACTTTAAAAGAAATGGCTAATTGTATGATCCAATCTAAGGG
Organism: Larix kaempferi; assembly: GCA_027924585.1. Classification (NCBI taxonomy): domain Eukaryota; kingdom Viridiplantae; phylum Streptophyta; class Pinopsida; order Pinales; family Pinaceae; genus Larix; species Larix kaempferi. The sequence goes on along the minus strand of BSBM01001229.1, from coordinate 5,358,076 downwards.
ACTAAGTCTTCAATTTTGGGCTGAAGCCATTAATTGTGCAAATTATATAGTTAATCGCACCCCCACTAAAGCATTACAAGGTATAACACCGGAAGAAGCATGGAGTAAAACTAAACCAGATGTAAGTCACTTCCGTGTGTTTGGTAGTGAAGCATGGGCTCACATTCTGGATGAAAAACGGAAAGCATTGCAGCCTAAAAGTGAAAAGTGCATATTTGTTGGATATTCTGAAGATGTAAAAGGTTATAGACTTCTTCAACCACATTTTCATGATATAATCATTAGAAGAGATGTTAAATTTGATGAAAATCTCTTGGCCTGCGAGCCTAACTCGGCGATTGTGCCATCTTTGGCCTACGAGCCTGATTCGGCGTTTGTGCCTTCTTCTTTTTCTTCCAACTTCCTTGACAGGTTTCCAACTCCAGTTTCTGATGATGACAGTGAGGATGAAAATCCACCTCCGCCTGCTCATGTTCCTCCAGTTGCACCAACACAAGTGCTTCCTCGATGGGTTCGTTCAACATGTGAAGCAGTTGGTGATCTTGTCGGTGATCCTAGAGATCAACGTCGAACACGTTCTTAGTTTCAACGAGCCTCTTCTCTTTTGGCTCAAGTTTCCGAGAATCATGATCCAGAAACTTTTGCAGAAGCTTCAGGGAATCCAGATTGGGATGCAACCATGGATGAAGAATATCGTTCCTTAATGGCGAACGATACTTGGGATCTTGTACCTCATCCAAAAGGAAGAAAACTTGTTAGATGTGAATGGGTCTACAGAACTAAGTATGCATCAGATGGAAGTGTTGAAAGACTTAAGGCAAGGTTAGTTTCCAAAGGTTTTTCCCAAGTTGAAGGGATTGACTACAATGAAACCTTTGCTCCCGTCGCAAAAATGAACTCCATCCGCCTTGTTCTTTCCCTTGCAGCCTTACATAACTGGGAAGTCTATCAAATGGATGTCAAGTCTGCCTTCTTACATGGTGATTTACAAGAGGAAATTTACATGGAACAACCTCATGGATATGTTCAGAATAACTCTAGCCTTGTCTGCCCCCTTAAGAAATCCTTATATGGCCTTAAGCAAGCTCCTAGAGCTTGGTATGCCAAAATGGATAACTTTCTCCTTGACATTGGTTTTTCTAGATGCCATTCTGACCCCAATGTCTATACCAAGAAAGCAGGAAACCATCTCATCATACTTGTTCTATATGTTGATGACCTTATTCTTACTGGTAGTGACCCTAAGCTTATAACCCATGTGAAATCCAGTCTTATACAAAATTTTGAAATGTCAGACTTAGGACATTTGCATTATTTTCTTGGTCTCCAAGTTCTGCAAACCAAAGAAGGAATCTTTCTTTCTTAGTCTAAGTATGCTTGTGACCTTCTTCGTCGCTTTCACATGGAAGATTGTACACCAGTCCCTTCTCCCTTCCAGTCTGGAGTCAAACTTTCTGCCACTTGTACTTCACTTGAAGTCGATGCCACCTTGTATCGTCAGCTTGTTGGTAGTCTCTTATACTTGACTCATTCCCGTCCTGACCTTTCCTTTTCCGTTGGTCGTGTTGCCCGTTATATGCAGACACCTCATGAAAGTCACTGGAAAGTAGCTAAAAGAATACTTCGATATATTCGAGGTACAGTTCAGTTTGGGATTCATTACAGTACAGGGGGAAACCTTTGTTGGTTGGTTTCACTGATTCAGATTGGGCCGGCGATCTTGATGATCGAAAGTCTACTGCAGGTTATGTTTTCAGTCTGGGATTTGGACCTATCACTTGGGCTTGTAAGAAACAACAAGCTCTTGCTCTTTCTTCAGCAGAAGCAGAATATCGAGCCGCAGTTAATGCCAGTCAGGAAGCTTTATGGCTTCGATAGATCCTTTCAGAGTTTGGATTCGAGCAGCAACAGTCTACTCCACTTTGGTGCAACAATCAAAGTGCCATCAAGCTTGCCAAAGATCCAGTTCTACATCAACGCAGCAAACACATTGAGCTACATATGCACTTCATCATAAATCTTGTTCATGATCGTGTTCTTGAAGTGCTCTTTTGCCCTACAGATGATCAAGTTGCAGACATCTTCACCAAGTCTCTTACAGAAGCGAAATTTTCTAAACTTCGATATATGTTAGGAGTTCAGGAACTTGTCATTAAGGGGGGATAGGCTCTAATGCCTCCTTCCTTCTCCTAATAGTGTCACTTTTGTAAATCCTTCAATCCTATCCCAAGTTGTTCTTAAGGGGGGATGTTATGATATTTAGACACTTAGAAGTTAGTTAAGATCAACTTGTGTAATATATCCGTTAGGGATAGTGTGTTTCTTTAGTATGCATTTGTAAATACTTAATCTGACGGTCACGATATATTCCGGACATAGAGTGATCTGACGACTTAACTTCTCTTAGATCATACCTAACCTTGATCCGTGGCTTAACACCCGATTGGTCCATGATCTCTATTTAAAGAGCATGGAGGGTCATTGTTTAGTTGATCGATTATGAGAAGCTCTTTTGTAACTTTCTTTCTTTGCATAATAAATTGTCCCGTAGAAGCTATTTGGCCGGGGCCATGGAGTGTTTCCCTCAAGAGGGTTTAAACCACGTCAAAACATCGGTGTGTTGATCTGTGATCTGTTTGTGTGAAGTGGTTGCTCTTGGTGTTCGGTCCTTTGGTAGTACCCTGTGTACCCGAACATTGACAACTTAAGAAAAATGAAATGCCTAATAAACTAAGAGATCTAATCTATGGAAGATAAATACTTTTTAAATGAAATAGACTAGATTTCTAAGAGTAATATTTCAGAATATAAACTTCAAAATGCAAACCACTATTACTCTTTGCTTGTAACCAGTAACCAAAGAAAAAGTGTGAAGAAAAGGAGGAGAAATGGAGAGTTTTTTTTATTATTTCATCAATTTTTCCCTTGAAGAAGCCTTGGATGCTTCTTGGTGGAGAGCTGAGGGACTAAGTCTGCAAAAGAAGTTAAATAAATGAAAGAAACAAACAAGATCTTCTACCCATTTACTTGAAACAACTTGCAAATCACATCAACTTGAAACACAAAGATCAAATCTAGAAAAATACATAGAAGAAATCAAAAGAAAATGCTCATAAACAAATGAAACATCTAAATCAGATCTCTACATATGCATAGATAAAAGATTAGACAATAAACAAATTATTTAACTTTCCTTATAAATCATTACTGATCCTTCCCAAAGCTAGACTTGATGCAAAGAGAAACAAATAGCTCAAATACAAATGACATTCACCCACTCATAATAAGCCCCACACCAAGCTTGACCTCCAAAGTCTCTTTATTTCATTAAACAAAATAACAATGAGTACAAATGATGGTCTGCTCCAACTCCAACTAACCTCAAATGGAGTGGGCAGCCATGCTTTTATAGAGCAAATGAGAGAGGGAAGGCACCTTAGCTTGAAGAGATGGTGGTCGAAATGGTGGAGAAAATGGTGGAGGGGATGGGGGAGTGAATGTGGCTGCAAACTCCACCAACTAGGCTGCCAAAACACAGCCCACATTCAGCCTTGAAACATGCTGCAAGATTCCCCATGTGTGGGCTACCTTCCATTGGGAAATGTGCCTAGCTAATGAAGGAATGCGCCTAGCTAACTTGGGGGAGTCATGCCCACGATTTGGGCTGCCAAAATCTCTTACATATCAGCGCTTTACACTCCTTAAACATAGCTGAAATATTTCAGACCTCAAATCCCCAAAAAAATGGAAATTGATTTTTATGATTTTTTGATTTTTTCTCCACTTTTTCACTTTTTTTGGAAATTTTGACATAAGTGAAAAATAAATGACTAGAAAACTATAGAAAGTGGGTTTTGAGCTATGGTGGGTGCTTTGAGTTAGAAAATGAGTACCCCCATGGCAAAAAAGACCCATAGACCACACTTTTACGCCGTTTACTACAAATTTTTTAATTAAACCATTAAAAAATGGCTTAGAAAACGAAAAAAAACTTTTTTCGCCGGAATTAAAAACCTAAGGGGACCTAGCACATGTCCATACGACTCAAAATAATTTCTAGCATGTTCATACACATTGACACATGGACTTTAATAACCCCCTAAGGCGCGTTAACCTCACTAGGCATTCCAGTTTTGGAGTAGGAGAAAAGCTCAAAAATTATGTTATGCAAAAATGCAATACATAATTAATAAGTGAAAAAACTTCTTGGAATACCTGACTTGGCCAAAATTTCCTAGGGAACCAAGTCGTTTACAAAAATACCATGCTAGTACATTTTATTACAAACCCTGCAGGGCATGGACATGTGAAGGAATTTTTTTTTAAAAAAAGGGGCCCTCAAAAAGGCCTGATGGACATCAAATCATCGAAAATGAACATGTAACATGTTCAACTTTGCCCACTCACTTGATAGTCCAACTAAGTACAACTTAGCTAGTAACACTCCCGAAGAAGCTTTCTCCGACGAGAAACTAGAAGTCAGCCATCTTAGGATATTTGGCTGCCCAGTGTACATACATATCCCGAAGGAGAAAATGAAGAAGCTAGATCCCTCAGGAAAGAAGGGAATATTCGTAGGATATAGCGAAACTTCAAAGGCCTACAGAATATACTTCCCAAGATTTAAGAAGATAGACATCAACAGAGACGTGACATTTGGCGAAGACTCAACATACAACAAATCAAGAAAACTACCTATCGAAGAGATTGAAGAACCTGAAGTCCCCAGGATTAGAGATCCAGTGATGGAAGAAGCAGTTCCAGAATATCATGAAGACCACGACAAAGCAAAACCACAAGAACTTGTAGATCCACCACTTGAGAAGAACTCCCATAAGAGGAGACCAACATGGGTACGAGAGGCAATACAAGATGCAAAGAAGTATGGCGCTCTAGATGGGATGCACAGAGAAAGCAAGAGACCTAGACCATACTCCAGCTATGTGGCCTTGCTATGTGACATCATTGATAAAGAACCTTCGAACTACGAGGAAGCAACAGAAAAGAAAGAATGGAAGGATGCCATGATCGAGGAGTACCGGTCGATTATGAAGAATGATGTCTGGGAGATAGTTCTGAGACCAGAAGGGAAGTCTGTATTGACTTCGAAGTGGATCTACAAGATCAAGCATACTGCAGATGGTAGCATTGAGAAACACAAGGCAAGATTTGTGGCACGTGGCTTCTCCCAGAAAGAAAGCATAGACTACGAGGAGACATTTGCACCTGTAGCAAGCTACACTTCCATCAGATCTATACTGGCATTGGCTGCAGTAATGAAATGGAAGGTACACCAGATGGACGTTAAGACAACATTCTTGAATGGTGTAGTAGAACTGTAGAAGTATGCAAAGGTTGTTTACTTAGAAAGAATGCAAAGAAGTATTTTCCGCATAGTAACAGTCAATCTGAAAAGATCTTAGAGCTTATTCATTTTGATATTTGTGGACCAATGTCTTCTCCTTCTTTCAATGGATTTCTGTATTATGTCATATTCATTGATGATCTTTCTAGAAAATGTTGGATTTATTTTCTGACATTGAAAAGTGAGGCTTTTGCCAAATTTAAAGAAATTAAAGCTTTATTAGAAAACCAGACATGAAAACACATTCAGATCCTAAGATCTGATAATGGAGGGGAATATGAATCTCATGAGCTCGAAAGATTTTGTAAGGAAGCTGGTATCAAACGTCAATTCACTGTTCCTTACAATCCTCAGCAAAATGGCGTTGCTGAAAGAAAGAACAGAACTATATGTGAAGCTGCAAAAGCTATGTTGTTGGATCAAGATCTTCTCAATTCTCTTTGGGTAGAAGCTATAGCTACAACTGTTTACATTCATAATAGATGCCCGCATGCAATCCCAGCGGATAAAACTCTTGAAGAAGCTTTCGCTGGTAAGAAACTAGAAGTAGGACACTTGAGAGTGTTCGGGTGTCCAGTTTACATCCATGTGCCTAAAGAGAAGAGAACTGAGATGGAACCCTCAGGTAACAAAGGGATCTTTGTTGGATACAATGGATGTTCTAAAGCTTACAGAATCTATGTCCCGGGTCAGAAGCAGATCGAGGTCAGCCGAGATGTAACTTTCCATGAGGAAGTTGTTTTTAAACAATCTAGAGAGCTTCAGATCGATGATGAGCTAGACTCTCCTCCAGCTGAGACTTCTGTTTCTGACTTTCAGAGGGAGGAAAGTCATGATGATCCAAGATTCCAATGGATCAAGATTCAGTGTTGGAACCTGCTGAGGTGTTAGAAAGGTCTCTTGAAGAACCTCCTATCAAGAGAAGACCTGCTTGGTTCAAAGAAACTCTGCAAGAAGCAGAGAAACATATAGCCCCTTCAGGAACCTTTAGAGAAAGCAAAAGGCCTCAAAGATTTACAGGTTATGTTGCTTTGGTAAGTAACCTTAGTGACGATGAACCTTCTTTGTATAATGAAGCTAACAAGTTGCAGGTTTGGAAAGATGCCATGTTGGAGGAATAGAAGTCCATCATGAAGAGCATTGTATGGGACGTAGTTCCCAGCCCTAAGGATAAGTCAGTTGTCTCATCCAAATGGCTGTATAGATAAAGCATGCAGCTGATGAAAGTGTTGAAAAGTACAAAGCAAGATTCGTTGCTGGAGGCTTCTCTCAGAAAGAAGGTATAGACTATGATGAGATTTTTGCACCAGTAGCCAGGTATACTACAATCCGTACAGTGATTTCTCTTGCTTCTGTACTTTGTTGGAAATTGCATCAAATGGGGATGTAAAGACTGGTTTTCTTAATGGTGAAGTAGAACAGGAAGTATATGTAGAACAACCTGATGGCTTTGTAGTGCATGATAGGGAAACTCGTGTGTAAGTTAAAGAAGGCCTTGTATGGTCTTAAACAGGCACCTAGAGTTTGGTATGACATAATTGATGGCTTTCTGCTGAGCTTGGGGTTCAATAAGAGCACTACTGATTCTAACCTTTATTTTAAAGTTGTTGAAAATCAGTCTCTTATTTTAGTCCTGTATGTGGATGACCTTTTCATGCCAGGAGAAGAGAAGCAAATTGCCAAGTGCAAGAGGGAGCTCATTTATGAGTTCGAAATGAAAGATCCGGGATTGATGCATTATTTCCTCTGCAGATCCTGTGTTGGAATCTGTGACCCATTGATCACTTACAGGCCCACTGCCTGCTATTTCTTGTGTGCTGTGATTTCTGACTCTGTTTTTAGGGATCACTCTGTTTTTATCCCAAAATTTCAGTTGTCCATCCTGTGTCGAGTATTTTTAACCCAAAATTTCAGTGGTCCATCCTGCAGTAGGGTATTTTTAATCCAAAATTTCAGTGGTCCATCCTGCAGTAGGGTATTTTTAATCCAAAATTTCAGTGGCCTGTGTCCTGCACTAGTATTTCTTTAACCCAAAATTTAAGTGGTAGGTCCTGCATTAGAGTTTCTTTACCCCAAAATTTCAGCACCTGGAACTGTTACAGCAGCTTTTAGTGCTGCAATTTGACTCCCACTCTTGGAGTTTTTAGCATGGCACTACATATCCCAAAAAACCAAGAATTAACCTTTAAACCAAAAAAATCAGATTTGCAATCAATCTTCAACTCTGTGAAAAGAACAAAGTCAACCTTCAAAATTCCAAAAATTGGAAATATCCAACCTGGAACAGTTTGTTTGCACAGTGGAATAGTTTGGTATGGGAGAATAATAGCTTTGATACCACTTGTAAGAGACATAAGTGTAGATATGGATAATTTGAAATACTTTTGAGAAATGAATCAAATAAGGGCTTATAGCTGAATGCTTAAATGGAAAGAGTACATCACGTGTTTTATCAATACACATTGTGTGGCACATGCCAGGAAGTTTCCCTATAGCCAGCCTATTCTTTTTTATTATAATTACACTATTCTAGCATACATAGCCCATCATACATAATCAATTGATGGCCATTACAAAATGTTTTTCTCATAACAAGAAATATCAACTGATTTATTTCAGATTGATGCATCAGTTATGTGATGTGCAGCTCTCTGCTGCGTGGGAGCTCCTCCCACCCCCCCGCTCCCGCTCCCGCTCCCGCTCCTGAAGCTCGCTTCCTTCGGAAGCTCGCCCCCAAAACGCTACCAGTTTTGGGAGCACGCTCCCAAGGCGCTCCCTACTTCTCCTACACTAAAAGCTCCTGTACTAGGCTGATCATTTGATGACAATGTTATGGTACCTGCCTTCATTGCCAAGATCATATAGAAGTAGTTATGGTTGATCATTTGATGATAATGTTACAAGTTATAACTATTATATGATTGATGTTATATGGCTTAATCCATATTTTCTATAGCTAATTCAACATCCTACATGTTTTTTAGATATAAATCCATAAAAAAATATACTATATAAAAATCACTCCCGGAACGCTCCCAAAACAGGAGCTTTTGAAAATTTCGCTTTTCGCTTCGCTCCCGCTTCCCGTTCCCGCTCCCACTTCTTGCTCCCAACAGCATAGGATGTGCTTGTGATTTTGAAACTGAGCTTCTATAAGTACATTTACCAGACATTCTTTGTGATTTGTTAACTGTTTCCCATTTCAATTGTTGATATTAAGTCTCATGGGGAATGTATATGATAGGCATCATTAATGTATCCAAGGCTGGACAGGTTCTGCTTTGTTTTTTGATGCGTTTGTGGTGACATATTCGTTACGCTAAACTGTGAGATTTTACCAAGGAACAATTTGGAAATAAACGGTTAGAACAATTTATTCACTAGTAACTATATGTAAAACTAAATACTGAAGTGTAACTTGTTGAACATTTGCATACAGAATTTGGTTTAAGAACTGAATCAATAATTCCCAATCTTTTCCTTAATAAAGAGTGTCTATGATGGGTTCCATTCATAGATGCATCGAAGAGGGTTGTGTTTATAGTTATTTTGTTAGATAGGCATTCCCATGTTTGCATTTGTCAATTCTTTCCCAATAAAGTAGTCCATGAATAGTTAAAAAGTTGAAGGCTAGCAATGCAGATTATCGCACTGGTAATGGCAATTAAGAATATGGAATGTCCCCTACAAAATGTTTGTTGCTGATTTGTAAAAATGCCCTGGTCATTGGGAAGGGAGGCTTAGTCTTGAGTCCTTACTAGCCTGTACATATCCTTGAAATCATACTATAAGGTAGGCACCTAAGAAGTGCAATGCATGCATTTGTGTACAGAGTTTCAACAACTTGTGAAGTCCTTGTAGTGCTTGTGTGGGATATTGTTTCAGCTATAAATTTAGTAAATATTTGTTTGTATGATTTGATACTTGACAACTGAGTAATTACTGTGTTTGGGTGATCTGTAGATGGGTTCTCATAAGAAATTTACATCAAATTCCACGCTGAGTGTAGACCAACAGCAGATGGAAGGGCCAGGATATGGATTACTGGATGCTTGTGAACAAAAGAAATCCATTTTGAGAGATTCAGAGGAGATAAAAGAGTCTGCATATCGGCACAATAATCAGGAAAGAAAGCGTCAAACACATAATAATGACAATTTTCAGCCTTCCCAAAATGAATATTCTGTGAAATTGGAGGCTGAGAATGGGTCTCTTGAATATCCATTTTACCCTCAGATTCAGAAGCAGCTATTGCAACAATGCTCATCTGAGGCTGGAGGACAAGAGGGGTTTAAGAAAATGGATAGCTTTGGGCGATGGATGAGCAGAGAATATGGTGGTGATGGAGAGGACTCACTGGTGGCATCTGATTCCAGTAAGTATTGGAACTCACTTGAGAATCAAAATGGGGTTGAGGAAGTGTCAAGCTTGTCCCGACAAATGCAATTAGATAATGACTTGATGAGCCCTTCACTATCCCAAGACCAGCTTTTCAGTATTTTGGACTTTTCCCCTGATTGGGCATATCCTGAATTGGAGACCAAGGTATGTCTTCCTCTTCACTTGTTACTAGTATATGGATACTGCAGGGATGGAGGCCATTGCAGCTCTCCATCTTCTTAGTCACAAGAAGCATGTCTGTGAGGATGAAAATAAGTAAATAAAAGGAAGGCAACAGAACTAGAAAATGTTGAGATTCTTTTTGAAATCATCTGGAACTAATTTTTATATGGATTGTTGTAGGTCTTAATAACAGGTACATACATGGGGGACAAAAAGGATATCCATAAGTATAAATTTTCTTGTATGTTTGGGGAAATTGAGGTTTCAGCAGAGGTTTTAGGCCCAGGTGTTCTTCGATGTCAAGCCCCTCATCATACTACTGGAAGAGTACCTTTCTATGTTACATGCAGCAACAGGTTGGCTTGTAGCGAAGTGCGGGAATTTGAATATCGTGTGGGTCCATCCCAGGAAGTGGTTGCTGGCTCAAATATAGATAATGAGGCTGTAGATGAAATGCTGCTTCAGATACGATTTGCTAAATCATTATACATGAATTTTGATAAAGCACAAATATATTTTTCCCTTGATGAAGATGGAAGCTGTAACATAAGAGATATGATATGTTCTTTGACTAAAGATGGTGATGAAGAGTGGCTAGAGATGGAGAGATCAATAAAAGATTCTCCCTTTGATAAGACTCGAGAACTGTTGATGCAGAAGTTACTGAAGGAAAAATTGTATACCTGGCTTCTTTGGAAAATCAATGATAAAGGCAAGGGTCCAAACATTTTAGATAACAAGGGACAAGGAGCTCTACACTTGGCAGCTGCACTTGGTTATGACTGGGCAATTGGTCCAATTGTGTCTGCTGGTGTCAACGTCAATTTCCGTGATGTGCATGGTTGGACAGCACTTCACTGGGCTGCATTTTATGGCAGGTAATCTACTTCACAACTAAGCTTGCTAATTGGTGTATGATGCATTTGGATTCTGCATATTTGAAATTAATATATTATCTTTAAATCTGTTAAAGGTTGGCCATATATATTACTTTACTGCAGTGTGTGATGAAAGGTAATTTTTTGAATGATGATATATTTTTCTATTAACAACCATTAATGAAATAGATAGACCAATCCAAATAGTAATCTAAACGAGAGTAATTGGCCTATTGAGGTCTTGAAAATCAACTGAGGTATGGTTAGCCATAGACTTGAAAACTATTTATCAGTGTTCCACGGGGACGCGTCTCCCAGGGTCGGGGGCTCGCCCCCTGCGCTTCCCACGCCCCGGGGGCTGGGAGGCTCCATGGGAAACGTTTCCCAGCGCCCCCTTTTCTGCGAAACTTGGGGAAATGCACTAGGAGGAGTTTCCCGCAAAGGGGGGCTTGTAGACGCACCCTCCCAAAAATGGGGGACGCCCAGGTGCTATCCCCTCCTGAATTTTTAATTTTTTTTATGAAAAACCAAAAAAAACCTAAAAAATAAATCAGTGTCGAGGCTGAGACTGAGAGTGACTCTAACTTAGATGGTGACACTCCCAGAGATGGTGACTTTATGCAGCAGATGCATCAGCAGGACCACTCCATGGAACTATCTCCTTGATGCTCTTTTGATGATTTCTTTTTGCTACTTTTAGTTTTATAATTTTATTTACTGTCATTGATGAACTCAGATTGAGTCTTTGACTTATCTCTCTTTATTTGTAGGTGTTTATCTGATATGTCTATAATGCAAATTTATGATTTATGATTTTAAATTTATCTACTCTGATTTATGATTATTGATTTGTCATTTAAAATTTATCTATTGTTTATGTTTATGATTCAAAGTTATTATGGAAGATGTGCATGCATTTAAAATTTAAAATAGCCATCATGAATTGAATATCATGTTTACAATGTCCATTGCACAATGATGAATTTCAATTTAGTATGTAAATGTTGATGGAATGAAGAATTGATATGTAATATGTACACAATTCATATTTTTTATTTTTTATTAATTTAAAATTTTGGAGACAGAGGTCCCTATGTTAGAACTTAGGACCCCGACGCCCCCCCGCCCCCCTGTCCCCCAAAATACCCCAAAATTTGGGGGTGCCTCTACACGTCCCCAATGTGCGTTTCCCCGCCCCCGCGTCCCGGAGACTTGGTGGAACATTGCTATTTATGTATCTGGCCTTTTGCTCTAATACATTTCTAATCTAGCATATGTCTAAAAACCTGTTTGTAATATGGTATAAATGATTATCACATAGTACAGAATACAGATGATGATAGGTTTAAATTTCTTAGCAAATTAATTAATAGTGAACTAAATAATATTTCCCAAATGTTAGATAAGATAAGATAATTTTTATCAATGTCCATTAAATGATCACTGAAGTAGATCAGTGGGACTTCCAAACACAATGATTTCAATACAAAGTGGCAGCGCAAAGACGGCTCTTATGAAAAGTAAGATGCAGAAAGTAAAGTTTTCATCTAAGTAAGCTAAAGCCTGAAAACTAGACTCCGGAAGTAGATAGCATATATGGAAGAAGGATGTACAATGGGATGGATCCAAAATCTGGAGTGTTGGATTTTGTACAACTTCGGAAGATATTATTCATTATATTTTATTGTACTTTCATTGTACTTGTTTATACCTCCTAAGGGAGAAGAACTTTATGTAATCAATTATGTAAACACATGAAAGAATCAATGTAAGCCTTGGGGCACAAAAGAAACAAATAAAAATATTAAATTTAAATTATTTATTGCCCCTAGGTGAAGTCGGCCCCATTAGGGATATTTCCAGTTTTGCACTTGTATAAATAGGAGGCTAATGCACCTCATTATCTTTTTCACTCACTTAGCAAGTGCGCATCACTTGGAGGAGGCTGATTTCGCATCACTAGAAGGAGGAAGCTTATTTGGGGCATCTACTTGTGAAAGATACTTTCACATTCTTTCTCTTTCTTTATTTGTACTCTGATCTCGGAATTATCATCTCTATGCAAAGGTTGTTGTGTTTTCTCCCATTTGGGTTTCCCAGGTCAAACACCGTGTTGTTGTTTTGTGCTTTGTCTTGCTTCTAGTGATCTTGGTAATGCATTTATGTTTTATGCTATGAATGTATGAAATTTAACATGGTATCAGAGCCATTCTAGAAGAAACCATTGCCGAAGCATTGTCGGAACCCTGCCAGAACTAGGGTTTCATCTTGTGAAGTCTCCAACCATTATTTTGGAGAAAAGAAGCTACAAGAATTTCGTTTTTTTCAAGGCGCATCTATTGGTGAAAACAAAATTCAATTCCGAGAACTTTCAATTTTTGACCTAACTCTTTGGCTGCATCAGAATTAGGGTTTCAGTTTTGACACATCTCTCTCCACAAATTTGGACCAGCCCACCCTCTATTCAACTCTCCTTGGCAAGGCGAATTTATCTGTGGGGTTAGTTTTTCAAATTATTAACTTTCATTTGTGACCTAGCTCCTGCTAGGGTTTCTGAACCAGATCTGCAATCAAGATGATTGGGATGAAGGTTGAAGATCGTTTGGAAGGAGCCTCAAACTTCATCTCCTCGAAGTTTAGGGTTCTTCTACTCCTAGAAGAAAATTATCTCTTGCTATATGTAAATGAGAAGGTTCCCGAACCAGAAGCTGAAGAAGATAAATCCTGATGGAGGAAAAATGATGCTAAAGCAAGAAGGATTCTTGTGGATTCAGTGAGAGACCTGTTATCACATATATCGTAGCGATGCTACCATGCATTATTTTTCTAATTCCAGTACACTATCCAGCCAGTTCCCTTGCATTTGAGATGCCGAGATGAGCATCTATTATGGATCGTAATTATTACATGGACAGCAATTTTATTCCCCATGCCATGACTCAGTCTTAGGACACTCAGAGAGATGACCGATGTAGCCATTTATCCATTGATACAGAGTAGTCAGTATTGCCCAGAGTTACAGCAGCAGTTTCATAGGATAAATGATGGTTCAGATATTGTGCATTCAGGTATATGACTCAGCAGGTATATTTTGGTGTTATGGTTAGATTGCTTTTATATTCATTCTTGTAGCATGTATTAGCATTTAGTATCATGATCTAGCGATCATATAGATATGTGAAACTTATTGTACTTTTATATATATATATTACTGTCCCCACTCAGACTTAGAAGTTCATTATCCATACTCATTGGTTTTACCCTCCCTAGGGAGAATAGAGGTGATCATTCCCACCATACTTTGGCTTGCTAGTGTTGGTCTCATTATTCATTGTCTTCATCCATCCATTACCTATCCAGTTTGTTATTTACCTTGACTTACTACTTGACTAGTGGCATGGAGGAGCTTTCCTCGCTGTAGCCCCTGTATTGGATGAGCCTCCTTGTTTTTTGTGTCTCGGCTCTGAGTTGGCGACAAAACTTACTTTTGGTGAGTTGGATTATAGGCCTAAATCATTCTGGTCGGTTGTCCCGATGTTTGGCACTGGCATGAAGTCCCCATAGTCACTAAAGATGTTGTTGGCTAAACCTGAAACAGATAGTACTGCCATGAATACAAAATGTGAAAAAGAAATGTTATATCTATTGTGAAAAGCCAAATGAAACTGGCAATGAAATATCAAATGTTATATCTATTGTGAAATGTAATACGAGGTAAACAAGATGTCTAAAAAACACACCTGGAAGAAGTTAGCTCAGGTAAACAAGTGCCTTAAAAACACACCTGCAGCATGAAGCCTTATGTAAAATGTAAATCTATGCAATGTGTTTATAAACACACATAGATCAAAGGCTATGGAAACTAAAGGCCCAAAAAGCAATGGAACTTAAACTCTATATCGAAAAGGTTACTGGCCTCATTTGTATTATGCATTGCGAGCATCTGCCAAGGTGAATAAACACTCTTTGAACAACTTACCCATTTGTGAGACACCGCCATTCCCTGTTTTATTGCTCATTCAGTATATGCCATGGTGTGTATTCCCTTTCCATATCCAAAGTGTCACAGTGTTAAGTCAGTAAGTCATCCTCCTAGCCATTTTACTTTTAGCCTTCACCCTTCACTAGCAAATTGATCACAACTATGAAGTGAGTATGGTCCTGAAAGTCTAGTCTGAGTAATAATAATAATTAATTGTTTTATATATTTGGTTTAAGATCGCCAGTAATGATTACTTCTTGTTATAATTGTTACTTTAATGAATTGTAGAGCATATTCTAACCTTTGACACCTTGCAGCATTATGATGACACCATGAGTTATATTTGGGTCATGTTGACTTGGTCAAACCTAGTTTGACCAAAAGTCAACCACGGGACATGAGGTGGCAGACCTCAAATGAAACAGAGATATGATATATGGTCTCGTATAGGTCACCATGGTGGTTCTATGCAGTGGTTTCAGGCTTATGATGATGATTTGTGCTTTTCAGCACTTTTACAGATTGTTATTATTTGGTCTGCCGGATATGATGGACATTTATTTTTGACCATGCAGAGGTCTATATGGTATATGAGTACACATATTAGATGGATTTGGACCTTCTGAGTCCAATGAGACACTCTGTTTTCAGTTCCGGGCACTTACAATGATTTTTAGCCTCAACTGGCTATCCTTTTGCAGTTTTAGCCTATCAGAAGCCTTGTTAGAGCAGAGCAGAGAGTTGATGAGTTCACCTAGGGTGCTGTGCATGGAGGGGTGGTCCAGCCACTTGATATTACCATATTGCCCCCCTCCCAGAGAGCCTGGTGGCCTCACCTTGACAGCGCAGGCACTCCAGGAGGCTGTTTGGGCAGTTTCACACTTCCCAAGGCAGATCATAAATGGTAAAAATGGCTACTGAAGGATTCGATTTGGGCTACTGAGGCAAGGGATTGGCATGGGATGACTTGTGATGATGAATGGGATGTCTTCCACACTTTCTCCAACAGTTTCAGCTTGCAGTGGGACCCACACCCATCACTTATGGCATTTTATATTGATTTCTGGAGCCTCCCAAGGCTCACGACTTTCCTAGAGGGGAATGATTTGGTGCTCAGAGTATTATTTTATTGATATTGTGCCATGGGGATTGACCAAGGGTGTTAGAAATTACCCCTTGGACCCACCATGAGCTAGATCTTATATTTATTCATTGACATTTGGTGGGACCCCCTCTCCTAGGGCGATTTGGTCCATTGATGTATTATTTTATTAGTGATCCATGTATTGTATTGTTGAGCTCATCTCAACCATTGATTAGATCGTGTTGATCTTTTAATCTTAGGCACTCATTCAAAAAGTGGTTAGGATTTGGTCTCTCTCCATCCTATTTAAAGGAGAGAGCTTCTCATTGTAAAGGAGACTTTTGGCTCTGGATTATTGGAATAGAAAAATACTATTGCATCTATCTGTTGTGTTGTGGTGAATTGCTTTTGGAGTTCGTTCGTTGGTTCTTCCTTTGCACTGGGTTATTGGAGATTTATCTTGCTATCGATTTTGTTCCATGATTTTTTCATCTACAGGTGGAGGCTGAATTGGTTCAAGGAGGATGCATTGGTTGGGGAGGACCCTCCCGCTTCTTCTTTGGGTTGCTTCGTCGGTAACATGGAGTATTACTGCCTTTGTACCTTCTACCTCATGTTATCATTCGGTTATACTTGTATTTCCTCCATACTTGATCATTCTGATTGAATCGACTTTCCTTGGTTTGACAGGTAGAGGAGGGCGCACGTGTGGAACTAGGGCATCAATTCAAGCAAGGCAAATCGAAGATCTCCCATTTGGTCTCTGCGTGAACCTTCCTCAACAACAAGGCAACCTCATTCATCACTCAGGTATGATCTCAAGGTAAATTTCTCGTTCCATGATCTATCCAACTGTCTAAGTAACTGAAAACCCCCATAAGTTAAAACCCTCATGTTACACTTTTTCAGATCTACTTAGATCTAGTGGCCTTTTGGGTAAGATATTTAAAACCCACCTCTATAGCATCCACGACAATTCAGATCTGTAGTTTGGTGTGGATTGGTCTCCATTTGACCCCTGTCCTGAGGCAACTTAGCCTCTCCAGGTGAGGTCGCACTCCTTGGTTGGGTGAGTTTTCCTAGATCTAGCACCTTGGTAGGTGAGATCCCACTTTATCCTTAATCTCCACAGTTGATAACCTACCCCTAGTGTTTCACTTTAGTGATTTTCACCTAGTGGGCCCCATTCCTCATTTTGAGGGTTGAGCCACACTTGGGTCACTTAGTGATACTTTTTTAATCTCAGATCTACTGAGATCTAGCCATTGGATATACTTGACTTTCAAAACCCACCTAGCCTTACACCTTGACATCCCTGATCTATAGTTTGGTGGACATCCGACTCCATTTAGCCCATTTCCAAGGCACTGATCTTTCTCCAAGCCCTCACGACTTTCCTGGGTTGTTGAGTTTGCTTGTGGTTTGACCTTTGTCTGACTGCTTGAACACCTAGACATTGTCATATCCTGTCATCAAGCACTACTAGAAAGCCCTAATTGTCAGATCTCTGATTTGGGACACTTTCCCTGTTTTAAGGGTCACGTTTCCCAAGGTAGTTGATTTTTACCATTTAAAACTAGCTTTGAATCTTAGAATCATACTTAATCTTTGAATCACTGTGTGTCATCTTTCACTGTCATATCATACCTTTCCTAAGCCTACACAGTGGTGTTAATTCCTCATTTCTAGGGTTCCATACCTGTCACCTTATGTACTTCTCAGATTGATTTGATCTGGTGATTGGGTTGATCTCTCCTATCGGGAGCAGATCTGGGTCTCCCCCTTGCTATCTTGGCTTTGATAGCTAAAGTGAAGAGTGCCTCGGTTGTCGTGACAAACATCTATTTGGGGACCAAGGCCCTCTTGGTTCACCACTTTAGTTGCCTATCCCCTCTACCATCCACCTTGGATCCATCTGTAAGGTAAACTACAAGATTGGTGATAACATTTTGGTGCTGTTGCTGGGGAGGTAGAGGCTTACCTTCAGTGTCTGCGATTGTCCGTGCGTTAACCCTTATCTTATCGCATCCGGTATTTTGCCTTGGTGATTGCATTTTCAATTCCATAACTATTTCAATCACCAATTTAATTCACTCATCTCACCTCTCCTACGACATATCTCATTTCGGTGAATTACTTGTGTGGTTCACCTGGCGACCCCACCCCGCGACTCTACTGAGGACCGAACCCAACGTATAAATCCTAAGTTCATAGAACGCCTTAATCTTGAAGGATCCTCTATAACTTACATTCGGAACAGAAGACCAATCAAAGAAGCTTCATCCAATTTTCTTTGGAAGATCTACAATCACTCTTCTTCTTCGAGTCATTCTTTATGATCTCCTTCAACCTCATCTATTCCAATGGTCGGAACAAACTCTTGTGGAAACCAGAATGTTCCTCCTCCCCCACAAAATCCTAGGATTTTCGAAAGGAAGGCTAAACCATCTCCTTCAGATTTTTCCCAAATCCAAGGAGCACCCCATGACATGCCTGGAAAGTACTTTGAAAAGGTTCCCAAGTTTGATGGAGTGTCTGCTATCTCCATTGAAGATCATGTTGATAAAGTATGGGAACACATGGAAGCATATGGAGCATCTGAGGAAGATGTTTTCATGAGGGGTCTCCTGGCATCTATGGAAGGAGATGTTCGGAAGTGGTTTGACAGATTGCCTGCCTCATCCATTGATGGGTATGACAACTTTGTCAACAAACTAAACAGTGAGTGGTCCCGCAAGTTAGATGGGAAGTTTCTCTTACATCAACTGTTTGATATCAAGAAAAGAGAAAATGAAACAATCCATGAATTTAATATAAGATTTGACAAGACTGTAGCTAACATCCCTGAAGAGATTAAACCAAAAGATTAAGCGATTGTTATTCATTACTTGAATGCATTCGAAGGATGGCTTGGTTATCACTTAAAGGAGAAAAATCCAAATGACTTAAAGACTGCCCAATTTAATGCAAGGATGGCTGAGCATAATGTAGCATCTATGAGGAAGCAAAACTTCTTTGATCACTTTACCCCATCCACTTCTAGATTTGACCTTAAGCTTTGAAAACCCAAGGAACCTGTGAGTGAGCCAAAGGAATCAAAGGACACGTTAGAGACTGTTACCAACTGAGTTGCACTACAGTTGGACTTCAGTGAGCCGCCAGTATTGCACATTTACTTGTGCCTTTTTCAGAGTTCAGAAGTTCCAAGTTTGGCCTTTTCAGGGCCCATTTGTCAGTTTTTTGTAGTACATGATTGTGCCCCACGGGGTTTGTAATAAGCGTACTAGCATGGTGGTCTTTGAGTGACTCGGTTCCCTAGGACTTGGCAACCAAAGAAGGTATTCCAAGGAGTTTTTTCCCTTGTCGATTATGCCTTGCCTTTAGCCGAGTATAATCGATGAGGTTTTCTCCTGCTCCTCCAAAGCTGGAATGCCCAAAGTGGGGGTTAGGCCTTAGGGGATTATTAGAGCCCATTTTGTAACATGTATAAACATGCTAGGCGCTAGAATTCCATCGTTTTGTCATGTACTAGGTTCCCCTGAAGTTTCAGTCGATTCCGAGAAAAAATATTTTTCCGCATTTTTAAGCCATTTTTTAATGGTTTAATTAAAAATTTTCAAAAGGTGATAAAAGTCTTATCCGGAGTCGGAATTTGACGCAGGGATGCTCATTTTCAAGCTCAGAGCATCCTCTTTACCTCGGTACCCCAGTTTTCCTACATTTCGGGTGACCGAGAACCCCCGTAGAGCAGTTTTGCCTATCAGAGCTACAAAGTGGCACTTTAATGCCAAAAATGCAACAAATTGCACTTTGGTCAAAAGTCAAAATGATTAAAAAATGGAATAAGTCACATGTCAAATGACATGGCACTCATTCACTTAAGATAAAGCGACTATGCTAAAATGGATTAATAAGTTATATGGTGGAGAAATGAAGTCAAACGTTGAAGTCTTGAAACCAAGGAAACGCCCATTCTTCACGTGGGCACCAAGTGACTTGGCATCGTTTTTTTTGATGGACGATTGAGGTTAATATTAGAACCTTATGTTATAATTCAAGGTGGGAAATTTTATTAAAGAATCAAAGCTTGTGAAGGTCGAATTAAAAGGTTTAACCTTTTGCATTATAAAATCGTACGGCTTCCTTTCTCACGTGGGCCCTCATTCATCCACGGTTGAGCCAATTAACGTGGCATGTCATTAGAATTGAGATCATATCATATGGTTTAAGACATGTGTATTAAATCATCTTATAAAGGTTTTGAGCAAGTTAGAAAATCCGTATGATATCCTCACGTGGGGCCAACTTCCATTCATGACACGGCCGTACGATCTGTTTCAAGGCTGAGTTCTTTTGTGTGGTTTCCTACCATTGTGAGGTGGCTTTTCCATGTGGACGAACTTCAAATCAAAGCTCCAGCTGAACCCCACCATCCAACGTGGGAGAGAAACTTCAAGTCCGCCATCCACCTTCACGTGGGCCAGCATCTCCTCACGGCTGTGTTTGCGTTTTGATAAGTGGTAAGTCAAAGGTTAAGTGCCTACCTTAATGAGGTGGCACAACATATTTGGTGCAACTTCTTTTTTAAAACAACCAATCACTCATCCATCCAACGCAGCAGCAAACTAAAGCATGGAAACATCAACTCCATTCGACCTCTCTCCTTCATGTGGGTTGTTTCATCAATTCGGCAGTTTCTTCTTTGAGTGTTTTTTGTCCAAGTTGGATGGTGCATTGCTCATTGGCCATTGAGTTTACTTGCTCTACAATCTAGGAGGTTGCCCTCCTTAGGGTTTTGCGCCCTAGATGCATGCCATTTGCTATATATTGAGGAGCTTGGCTCCATTGTAACGATCTGGAAGGTGGAACCTCTGCACATTTCTATTTGTAATATTTTTATTTTTGAGTTAATAAAGAGAAGGCTTTGGAGGCTAATCTGATTTGGTGATTGTCTTGGATTGGATCCACATGCATGAATGAGGTAAACTGTACTTATGTTCCATTGATTAATATTGTTGGGATTGCATTTCTTGGGTAAAGAAGTTATCTTCTTATAGATCTGTAAGTAACTCTTTATAGGCTGCTTACATATGTAAATGATATCATGATGCAAAGAATGATGGTGTTTCTTGCTTGAAATTCATTTTTCTATTGTTTTATGGTTTATTGTTATACAAATGCTCTTAATCCCCTTGTTAGTTCTTGGTAGCTATTTACAGGTAGCCCAAGTTGGAGAGCACAAAGAACTTGCTTGATCTTGTCTTCATTTCAACATTGTCGATCGAAGTGTAGATCTTATCGGTGCATCAAGGAGTTTGACTCCATAACCCTTCTCTTCAAAAGCACTCAAACCCCATGGGTTCATCTTTCTAGATCTCCCTTTTTAAATCTATCTCGGTTACTGTCCTATTTAAATCTAAATCTTGCTTCAAAGTTTATTTGATTAATAGATCTAAGCAAGTAGCAATCTAAAGAGTCTAATAGCTTCATTTTTATTTAGTTCTAGGTTGCTAGCTAAGTTAGAAAATTTTGCATTTTTTTGTAGCAACGTCAAAGACACTTTTTAAGTGTTTCTTGGCATTTTTAAGACTAATTCAGTTCGCTGGTTTTTTTTGTCTTTTAGCAGGTCCGAGCTTTTTAAAGCTCAAAGTCTGAGATTCAGATGTGTCCGTAGCCATCCGGGGAGCTAGTTTTACTTCCCTTACATCATTCTAACATTGTAAACTGACTTGTTCCCTAATGATAAAGGGCAAGCAGCATTTCTCTTAAGTTTCCAAGTTGTAATCAAAAAAATAAAAACAGCACAGCAGGCAATTCCAGCGCCTGAACCCAATCCCCCCAGGGGGGATTCGCACCCTTGTTTATTTTTTTATTTTTTTCGTTTTAGATTAGTTTTCTTTCAAGCAGTAGTAATTAAATAACACACTCGAGCACACAACGTCCTCCAAGGACCCGTTTTTCATTTTATATGCTTTTGTGTTTATTTCAAATTATTATCTTGTGCTTAAAATTTAATCCCAAAATTAACCCCCCTTGCTTTATGCTTGGGGTTTAGTGTAGATTAATCATCCACTCATACCTATTTAATAAAACGAACAACGCCCCAAACTCGGAGTATGCTCTTGACCACTGCAGCTTAGTCGGAACAGTTGGCTCAATCAGAAACGGGTGCAAGGTAATTAGTGTTAATAGGATAATCCATCAGAATCCAATCCTAAGAACTCGGGAGGTTGCATGGACTGAATCCACAGAGTCAGCAGGTTCTTAAGCGGGTTCATCCTCGCCTGGTTGGACACTTGGTAAGGTTGCTAGAGCACTCAGTTCGAAGTTTAGGTTTTCTTTTGGGCCAAACCAAGAATCAACCCACTCCTTAACTACTCATCTAATAACTATAAAATTTACCAACCGAGCCACTGCAATACTTTCACTGAGACTACACAAGCAACCCCACACAACAGTATTTACAAGTATTTTTACATTCTCGGCACTGGTCTTTAATTTTCTGTGTTTAAATCAATCATAAATGTCGTGAATGCTCATTAATCTTATGTTGGGTTAGCTATTTGATTTAATTCACAAGCAGTGCTTTGTTGTTATAATTTTATCATCTCGTCATCTTTAACTCCTAGAATAGACTTTTATCTTTTGTTGTAGATTAAAAGCCTTAGATTATTTTTCATAGGGACCACCCCCCTTGGCTTCGCTAGGAGTAAGCCTAGACGGAGGAGTCGAGTAATCAGGTGACAGCACTTGACTCTCACTTGCCCCCAAGGACACACCAAGCGGCTTGAAGGTTTCCTGCCGCGTCCCCCCCAGGTGTGTATTAGGCGGCAACTTTTTGGCGCCGTTGCCGGGGATAAACCTTTCTATTCCCGGGTCACGACCTTTGTTTCTTTTTGCTTTTTTTACTTTGTTTGATGTATCCTGTGAATATTTAAATTTTTACTCGGTCCATCTGGCGACTCCACTTTTAAACAATTCAACGAAGTATTCAACAAGAAGAAATTCGGAAGGATTATTCAATTTTATTCCTGAACCTGAAAAGGTATATAGAAGAAGATTGAATAAACAAAACTCTCGGAGAATACTCGAAAATCTTAGACTTGAGTCAATCTTAGATATTCACCATCTGTTTGAAGAGTCTAATCCACCAGAAGACATGGGAGATTTTTTTAGCCCTCTAGACTTTACTGCAATCGTAGGGTACCCTCATGTCGTAACTGAGAAGGCAATTGAAAAGTTGCCTTCATTTCAGGGTAACAATGCCATAAGTGCTAAGGCACATTTAAAGTCTTTTTCACAATGTTATAATAAATGGTGTCTTAACGCTAAACATGAAGATGTGCAGATGAAGCTGTTTGCACTATCCTTAGAAGAAGATGCCTTTGATTGGTTCTCAGACCTAGATGCTGGCAGTTTCAAAACATTCAAAGAATTTGAGAAGGGTTTCCTAACCAAGTGGGGAGACAAGAAAGAAGATAGGTACCTGTTAGCATCCCTAAACAACATGAAGAAGAATGAGAATGAGACTATGGAAGAGTTCAACAAAAGATTCAACAATCTCATCTCAAGCTTGCATGCCGAGATTAAGCCTCCTGATGGCTCAATCCTCATACATTATATTGAATCTTTCAATGGAGAGATGAGATATCAACTTAGGGATAAAGAACCTGTTGATCTTAAGAAAGCCCAAGTTATAGCTGAAAAGATTGATAAGAACATGCAGTCATCCGGAAAGTCCAATCTTCCAGGTTTCACTAGAGGTACTACATCAAAACAATCAGACAACAAAGACAAGTCAGCATCAACAGATAGCAAGGACCTAGCAAAAGATCCTTTGAGAGAATTGACAGATGTAATCAAAGCTATGGAAGCCAATCATGCTGCACAAATGAATTCCATGCAAAACAGACTCATTGCTATGGAAAGAGAAAAATCTCACATACCTTCCAATAGGTTTCCTCCTAGACAGAACAATGAATGGAAGCAAAAGTATCCATCCAACAATCAGAGGATCCCTAGTCAACTTGATTCAGCCAACATGGTTATGGAAGAGGTGCCCCCTTTCTGTAGGGCTTGTAATGAATTTCATGATGAGTCAACTTGTCCCAAGTTTAACTACATAAATGAACAATGTCCTCCTGAAGTCAACAACTTTGTAGGGTATTCAAATCAACCTGAGTATATTAATCATGTTGGTAAAACTCACACTTTGCCAAAGGATGTTTGGAAACAAGCTAAGGAAATGGCACAGGAAAAGGACAATGTTACAAAAATTTATGGAGAGAAACCTACACCTGAGGAGATCAAAGAATTAGCAAAGTTCAAAGGCTTCACCTATCAGAGAAGGAAGACTGCCATCCCCATCAAATCAGATCTGCATATTCCTAAGGTAACTCATCTTCCTTCCCCAGAACTAAATGTTGATGTAGTTAGCTGGCTAGCTGGTGCTAAAATGCTTGTTCCTGTAACTGAAGTAATTAAAATGCCAGGTCAAAAGGATAGATTGATAAAGTCTTTAGAAGCTAGTGGAAATATTGATGAAGCACCTACGGAAGTTATCTATGAAAAACCTAAGGAAAAGGTCCTAGAAAAAACTAAGGATAAAGTTCAGGAAAAACCTAAACAAGTCATTCCTGATGTTCCTAAGAAAATCAATGAAGATCTTCCTATTATACTACATAGTATAGATCCTCGTAAGGAAGAGCATCCTCCTTTCTATGTATCCTTAGTCGTCAACAACATGTTGCTCCATAACTGCATGCTAGATTCAGGTGCCACATCCAACGTCATAACTAAAAAAGTCATGGAACAATTGAACCTGAAAGTCACAAGACCTTATCAGAATGTGTGTGCAATGGATTCTAGAGAAATTGACACCATAGGCATTATCATGAACTTACCTGTTAAGTTAGCTGCATATCCGGATGTGAATTTGACTATGGATGTAGTTGTGATCGATGTCCCTAACATTTGGGGCATGTTGCTATCTAGAAAATGGGCTGCTTCCCTTGGTGGTTGCATACAGATGGATTGGACCTATGCCATGATCCCAGCTAATGAAGATGCTCATGTTAGGTTATATAGGGAAAAGGAAAGAAAATTTCATGTTGAAGACCCTAATGTGCTAGATAATGAGTATGTTCACGAGTCAGATGGTTCTGGGAACTATTCCATTTTTGCAAACACATTAGCTCCTATTAAAGAAAAGATTAAAGATGATAGAGTAAATGGATTGTGGAGGATGAGTTTTGATGGTGCATTTTCCAGATCAGGAAAGGGTGCTGGAATTGTGATTACTTCTCCATCTCAACAGACTTTCAAGTTTGCTTTCAGACTGGAGTTTGATGCTTCAAACAATGTTGCAGAGTATGAAGCACTCTTGCAAGGCCTTGAAATAGCTAAAGATATGGGTATAAAAATTCTAAGTATAAAAGGAGATTCAGACTTAGTTATATGTCAAATCAAGAATACCTTTGCATGTAAGAATCAAAGGTTAAGGAAGTATAGGAATGCTTGTTGGGATACAATGGAATTATTTGATGCCCTAAACATTACATCAGTACCTAGGGAAGAAAATCAGGAAGCAGACCAACTAGCAGTAGCAGCCTCAACCCTCCAACCGACTGAAGAGATAATCAATGGTGAAGGAAAATTTGAGATCAATTTCAGACCCTCCATCCCGGATAATATAGATCATTGGCAGGTATTCAAAGATGACAAGCAAATCCTTAGATTTATACATAATGTCCAAGAGTTCACTGATTGTAAGATAGGCTATAAGGAAGAAAAGTATGACTACAAGGAAGATGAGGATCAACCTAGGAATGCCATACCTAAAAGTATAGTTGAATGGGAGCACATCTTTGACAGACAAGACAGGCATAAGCCAGAAAAGGAAATATTAAAGGCTGGAAATTACATAGAGATCAATATTGGGACTAAAACTGAACCTAAGCTAATCAAAATTGGCAAGGGTACAAGTGAAAAGGAAAGAAATGACCTTATAGCCCTAATTCGGGAATATCGGGATGTTTTTGCCTTTTCATATGATGAGCTCAAGTCATATCGGGAAGATGTTTTCCAACATACTATCCCTTTAAAAGGGGATGCCAAACCTTTTGGCCAGAAGTTGAGACAAATAAATCCCAAGGTGGCCCCCATAGTTTTGAAAGAGCTTCAGAAGATGCTAGCAGCAGGAATCATAGCCCCAACTAGACATTCCTCATGGTGTTCAAATCTGGTTGTTGTAAGAAAGAAAAATGGAAACCTAAGACTGTGCATTGACTTTAGAAACCTGAACTGGGCATGTTTGAAAGATAACTACCCTCTCCCCAACATGGAAACACTGCTTCAAAGAGTAACTGGTTCTGGAATGATGTCAATGTTGGATGGTTTTTCGGGGTATAACCAGGTAGTGGTCAGCGAAGAAGACAGGCATAAGACAACTTTTACCACCCCATGGGGTACTTTCGAGTATCTTAGAATGCCTTTTGGATTGCTCAATGCTGGGGCAACTTTCCAGAGATCCATGGATTATGCTTTCAATGAGCTAATCGGTAAGATCATAGAAATATATCAGGATGATCTCACAGTTTTTTCTAAAGAAAGAAGTGATCATATTGGCCACCTAAGACAAATCTTTGAACGATGTCGAAAATTCGGCATATCTTTAAACCCAGCTAAGTCTGTCTTAGGTGTTGATGAGGGGAAGTTACTTGGTCACATCATCTCCAAAGATGGGGTCAAAATTGACCCAGAGAGGGTAGAAGCCATAAAGAAAGTTCCTTTGCCTTGCAATAAAACAGCTTTACAGTCATTCAACGGGCAAATCAACTTTATCAGACGTTTTATTCCCAACCTAGCAGAGTTAATGAAACCCATGCAGAGATTGCTTAAAAAGGACGCTAAGTTTGAATGGAATAAAGAGGGTAAAGAAGCTTTTAGTGGAATAAAGGATGCTATCTGTAGATCACCTGTCTTGATCAGTCCTGATTATTCCAAAGATTTTCAAATCTTTTCATTTGCATCACCAGACACCATAGCCGGAGTTTTGTTGCAAAAGAATAAAGATGACCAGGAGCAACCCATAGCCTTTATGAGTAGAGCCTTACAGAATTCTGAGCTTAAGTACACTATCATGGAAAAACAAGCATATGCCTTAGTTAAATCACTTAAGCATTTCAGAATGTATATCGGATACTCGAAAGTTATAGGGTATGTGCCTCATGCGGCGGTTAAGGACATTTTATCACAACAAGACTGTCTTGGTATAAGGGGTAAATGGGTCTCTAAGATCCAAGAATATGACTTAGAAATCAAACCCACCAAGTTAGTTAAAGGTCAGGGTTTAGCCCGCATGATGGCTGAAGGGAATGAGCAAGCCTTAGGGATGGTATGTCAGAACAATGAGTCAGTACAGGTCAGATCAGAAGAGATTCAACGTCTTGAACAGGTTCCTTGGTATTCAGACATCATATATTTTCTAACCAACCTCACATGCCCAGATCATCTTATTGGCCATAAAAGAAGGGCCTTGAGGTTAAAAGCCACAAAGTTTTGTATCACCCAGGATGGGCTGGGATGGAAAAATCCAGATGGTCTAATTCTTAGATGCATCGATGAGCCAGAGTCCAAAAAACTCATGGCTGAGTTCCACTCTGGATTTTGTGGAGGACATTATGCGGCCAAGACAACAGCCCATAAAGTCCTTAGAGCAGGGTATTATTGGCCCACTTTGTTCTCAGATGTTCACAAGCATGTCAGAAGTTGCCAACAATGTCAACTCTTCACAGGAAAACAAAAGTTAGCATCCTTGCCTCTTAAACCTGTAGTTGTCCAAGCCCCTTTCCAGCAGTGGGGTCTTGATTTCATTGGTCAGTTTAAGGATAATTCTAGCAATGGTTATTCTTGGATCCTAACTGCCACGGATTATTTTACCAAGTGGGTGGAAGCAATCCCCACGAAAGCGGCAACCGAGAAAGTGATCATGGATTTTTTAGAAGATAAGATTATCACTAGATTCGGTGTGCCCGCTAGGATCACCACGGATAATGCTAAGGCATTTAGCTCAGCAGAAATGTCATCCTTTTGTTTCAAGTATGGTATCATCCTATCACATTCATCAAATTATTATCCCCAAGGTAATGGTCTGGCAGAATCAAGTAATAAAAACCTAATGACCATAGTCAAGAAAATTGTTGGAGGTAATAAAAGAGCTTGGGATAGTAAGATCAGATTTGCACTATGGGCAGATAGGATTACTAAGAAAAGTTCAACTGGAAAATCTCCTTTTGAACTGGTTTATGGATTAGATGTTACTTTACCTGTGCACCTAAAGCTACCAGTGTATCAGTTACTAGAAGAGTGTAACACAGATCTGGATGCATCTCAGTATAGAATGGATCAACTAGTTGAGTTGGATGAAATCAGACGAAAGGCGGTTGATCAAAGCATAAAGAATCAGGAGAAGGTTAAAAAGAATTTTGATAAGTCATCAAAGCCAAGGGTATTTCAGATTGGTGACACAGTACTACTTTGGGACAAAAGAAGGGAAAAACCTGGAAAACATGGAAAATTTGACAGTTTATGGGCAGGCCCTTATCTCATTCATGAAGTAGCAGGCACAAACGCTTTCTACCTAAGCAGTATGGACGGCGAGAAGTGTACCCTCCCAGTCAACGGAGGCCTTCTCAAACTATTTTACACTGAAAATATCTGATGCCCATGGGGGCATCTTTGTATCAAAATTTCTAAACCCTACTCCTGCATTTCATTTTCTAGTTAGATTTATTTTATGTATATTATTGTTTTATACATTAGATTGAATTTTGGTTATGTACTATAGTTTCCTTTTATGAATAAATGTCGTAACTTAGATGTTTCATTTGGTTATTTTTCATATATATATGGGACTGATGCACTTACGTTTCCATGCAGGAAACTGAGAATCTGGAGTTCTCGAATGATCTCCTTTCCTAGGAAAGATTAATCACACGTCCCGCAGTTGGAGCCAGATGTTACCAACTGAGTTGCACTACAGTTGGACTTCAGTGAGCCGCCAGTATTGCACATTTACTTGTGCCTTTTTCAGAGTTCAGAAGTTCCAAGTTTGGCCTTTTCAGGGCCCATTTGTCAGTTTTTTGTAGTACATGATTGTGCCCCACGGGGTTTGTAATAAGCGTACTAGCATGGTGGTCTTTGAGTGACTCGGTTCCCTAGGACTTGGCAACCAAAGAAGGTATTCCAAGGAGTTTTTTCCCTTGTCGATTATGCCTTGCCTTTAGCCGAGTATAATCGATGAGGTTTTCTCCTGCTCCTCCAAAGCTGGAATGCCCAAAGTGGGGGTTAGGCCTTAGGGGATTATTAGAGCCCATTTTGTAACATGTATAAACATGCTAGGCGCTAGAATTCCATCGTTTTGTCATGTACTAGGTTCCCCTGAAGTTTCAGTCGATTCCGAGAAAAAATATTTTTCCGCATTTTTAAGCCATTTTTTAATGGTTTAATTAAAAATTTTCAAAAGGTGATAAAAGTCTTATCCGGAGTCGGAATTTGACGCAGGGATGCTCATTTTCAAGCTCAGAGCATCCTCTTTACCCCGGTACCCAGTTTTCCTACATTTCGGGTGACCGAGAACCCCCGTAGAGCAGTTTTGCCTATCAGAGCTACAAAGTGGCACTTTAATGCCAAAAATGCAACAAATTGCACTTTGGTCAAAAGTCAAAATGATTAAAAAATGGAATAAGTCACATGTCAAATGACATGGCACTCATTCACTTAAGATAAAGCGACTATGCTAAAATGGATTAATAAGTTATATGGTGGAGAAATGAAGTCAAACGTTGAAGTCTTGAAACCAAGGAAACGCCCATTCTTCACGTGGGCACCAAGTGACTTGGCATCGTTTTTTTTTGATGGACGATTGAGGTTAATATTAGAACCTTATGTTATAATTCAAGGTGGGAAATTTTATTAAAGAATCAAAGCTTGTGAAGGTCGAATTAAAAGGTTTAACCTTTTGCATTATAAAATCGTACGGCTTCCTTTCTCACGTGGGCCCTCATTCATCCACGGTTGAGCCAATTAACGTGGCATGTCATTAGAATTGAGATCATATCATATGGTTTAAGGCATGTGTATTAAATCATCTTATAAAGGTTTTGAGCAAGTTAGAAAATCCGTATGATATCCTCACGTGGGGCCAACTTCCATTCATGACACGGCCGTACGATCTGTTTCAAGGCTGAGTTCTTTTGTGTGGTTTCCTACCATTGTGAGGTGGCTTTTCCATGTGGACGAACTTCAAATCAAAGCTCCAGCTGAACCCCACCATCCAACGTGGGAGAGAAACTTCAAGTCCGCCATCCACCTTCACGTGGGCCAGCATCTCCTCACGGCTGTGTTTGCGTTTTGATAAGTGGTAAGTCAAAGGTTAAGTGCCTACCTTAATGAGGTGGCACAACATATTTGGTGCAACTTCTTTTTTAAAACAACCAATCACTCATCCATCCAACGCAGCAGCAAACTAAAGCATGGAAACATCAACTCCATTCGACCTCTCTCCTTCATGTGGGTTGTTTCATCAATTCGGCAGTTTCTTCTTTGAGTGTTTTTTGTCCAAGTTGGATGGTGCATTGCTCATTGGCCATTGAGTTTACTTGCTCTACAATCTAGGAGGTTGCCCTCCTTAGGGTTTTGCGCCCTAGATGCATGCCATTTGCTATATATTGAGGAGCTTGGCTCCATTGTAACGATCTGGAAGGTGGAACCTCTGCACATTTCTATTTGTAATATTTTTATTTTTGAGTTAATAAAGAGAAGGCTTTGGAGGCTAATCTGATTTGGTGATTGTCTTGGATTGGATCCACATGCATGAATGAGGTAAACTGTACTTATGTTCCATTGATTAATATTGTTGGGATTGCATTTCTTGGGTAAAGAAGTTATCTTCTTATAGATCTGTAAGTAACTCTTTATAGGCTGCTTACATATGTAAATGATATCATGATGCAAAGAATGATGGTGTTTCTTGCTTGAAATTCATTTTTCTATTGTTTTATGGTTTATTGTTATACAAATGCTCTTAATCCCCTTGTTAGTTCTTGGTAGCTATTTACAGGTAGCCCAAGTTGGAGAGCACAAAGAACTTGCTTGATCTTGTCTTCATTTCAACATTGTCGATCGAAGTGTAGATCTTATCGGTGCATCAAGGAGTTTGACTCCATAACCCTTCTCTTCAAAAGCACTCAAACCCCATGGGTTCATCTTTCTAGATCTCCCTTTTTAAATCTATCTCGGTTACTGTCCTATTTAAATCTAAATCTTGCTTCAAAGTTTATTTGATTAATAGATCTAAGCAAGTAGCAATCTAAAGAGTCTAATAGCTTCATTTTTATTTAGTTCTAGGTTGCTAGCTAAGTTAGAAAATTTTGCATTTTTTTGTAGCAACGTCAAAGACACTTTTTAAGTGTTTCTTGGCATTTTTAAGACTAATTCAGTTCGCTGGTTTTTTTTGTCTTTTAGCAGGTCCGAGCTTTTTAAAGCTCAAAGTCTGAGATTCAGATGTGTCCGTAGCCATCCGGGGAGCTAGTTTTACTTCCCTTACATCATTCTAACATTGTAAACTGACTTGTTCCCTAATGATAAAGGGCAAGCAGCATTTCTCTTAAGTTTCCAAGTTGTAATCAAAAAAATAAAAACAGCACAGCAGGCAATTCCAGCGCCTGAACCCAATCCCCCCAGGGGGGATTCGCACCCTTGTTTATTTTTTTATTTTTTTCGTTTTAGATTAGTTTTCTTTCAAGCAGTAGTAATTAAATAACACACTCGAGCACACAACGTCCTCCAAGGACCCGTTTTTCATTTTATATGCTTTTGTGTTTATTTCAAATTATTATCTTGTGCTTAAAATTTAATCCCAAAATTAACCCCCCTTGCTTTATGCTTGGGGTTTAGTGTAGATTAATCATCCACTCATACCTATTTAATAAAACGAACAACGCCCCAAACTCGGAGTATGCTCTTGACCACTGCAGCTTAGTCGGAACAGTTGGCTCAATCAGAAACGGGTGCAAGGTAATTAGTGTTAATAGGATAATCCATCAGAATCCAATCCTAAGAACTCGGGAGGTTGCATGGACTGAATCCACAGAGTCAGCAGGTTCTTAAGCGGGTTCATCCTCGCCTGGTTGGACACTTGGTAAGGTTGCTAGAGCACTCAGTTCGAAGTTTAGGTTTTCTTTTGGGCCAAACCAAGAATCAACCCACTCCTTAACTACTCATCTAATAACTATAAAATTTACCAACCGAGCCACTGCAATACTTTCACTGAGACTACACAAGCAACCCCACACAACAGTATTTACAAGTATTTTTACATTCTCGGCACTGGTCTTTAATTTTCTGTGTTTAAATCAATCATAAATGTCGTGAATGCTCATTAATCTTATGTTGGGTTAGCTATTTGATTTAATTCACAAGCAGTGCTTTGTTGTTATAATTTTATCATCTCGTCATCTTTAACTCCTAGAATAGACTTTTATCTTTTGTTGTAGATTAAAAGCCTTAGATTATTTTTCATAGGGACCACCCCCCTTGGCTTCGCTAGGAGTAAGCCTAGACGGAGGAGTCGAGTAATCAGGTGACAGCACTTGACTCTCACTTGCCCCCAAGGACACACCGAGCGGCTTGAAGGTTTCCTGCCGCGTCCCCCCCAGGTGTGTATTAGGCGGCAACAGAGACCATGCAAGAAATGATGAGACAACTAACTATCCTAACCAAAAGTGTCGCAAGTTTGAATGATCCTGAGAGACATATAAACCCTTATGGACCCAAACCTTATTGGAACAACAATAGAAGGCCCGAGGGGGATAGAGATAGGCGACGACCTGAATTTCCAGAAAATTCAGAGAAAAAGAATATTAATTGGTGTGATGAAATAGAGGGAGAGCCTTTTGACACCAATTACCCCGATGACCAACCAGAAAACATCAAATTTATAAATGACTTAACTTTGATGAAGATTTTGGAAGAATCCTTCTAGACGAAGAGCCATGGGAGCAAGAAGAAGAAATATTTGAAGAAACTAGCTCCTCATGTTGTGCAATAGATCTCCCAGAACCTAAGAAACAACCAAAGTATCAAATCTATAAACGAGGAAGTAGTTCACAACCTTCTTTCTTTGACAAACAAAAAAAGAGTAATGAAGATAAAGAGGAAGAAGAAGATCTTGCTACTAATGATTATGATCTTAAAATTGATATGAAGAAAGAGCTAAGCAAGATAATGTGCAATATCCCTGTCACTGAGTTAATGAAAGTGCCCTCTGTTAGAAGCCAAGTCGAGGAGTTCTTCGATGGTATTGGCCAAGAGAAGACTCCTAAGGTTGTCTTAGAATCCTGTCACATTCAGAGTCTTAATGGAACACAACCTAGTAAAATTGAAAAGGATCCACCAATAAACATCCATTCTGCCATTTATGAGAGAAAGAACGGTGGTCACCCTCCCTTTTACCTCACCTTGCACATTCAGAATATGCTTCTCCACAACTGCATGATGGATTCTGGAGCTGCTAGGAATGTCATGCCCTTACATGTCATGAAGGAAATGGGACTGGAAGTGACTAGACCTTATGGAAATGTCTGTGGTATAGATTCCCGACGAGTACAGTCTTATGGTTTGATAAAAAACCTTAGGGCTGATCTGTTTTCCTGTTCAGACATTTCCACCATGATGGATGTAGTAGTGATTAATTTGCCCCCAGCATATGCAATGCTTTTATCTAGGAAGTGGGCAGCTGGCTTAGGTGGATACCTTATGATGGATTTATCATATATTTGTGTTCCTAACTCTGATGGAGCTTTAATTAGGGTGAATAGAGAACCTTGCTATAATGAGCATTTGGACTCATTTGATGAAGGCATTAAAAACATGTATGGGGATGAACTGCTAAACAATGCTAAAACTAATTTTGTTGAAGATGAAAATGAACTTTGGGAAGAAGATCAAGAAGAAAATATGTTCATGGTAATGGAAGATTCTGATTTTTCTTTTGAAGAAGAGTAGATAGCTGAGTTAGCTAGAAGGATAAATTTGGATCTACTTAGAAATGAGTTTGCTGAAGAGATAAATGAATTGAGAAGAAGTGAGAATCAACCCCAGGTTCAAGAGTAGAATAATGTAATCAATCAAGAACAAATGATTGAAAATCAAACTCCTGAAGAAGTTGATGATGGTTTAGATGACATAAGAAGAGGTGAACGTTTTCCCATATCAGTTATTGAAAGAAATGCACTCATTGATAGTAATATAACAAGACAAAATCAAGGTCTGGAACCAATTCTCCCATGGGAGAGTCATCATGAGCAAACTAATATTGTAGAAAATGTCATTGAGGATCCTGTCCCTATAGTTGATGAGTTTGATGACATTAGGAGGGGAGAGAGAGTTCCTTTTACTGTTAGAGAATGGTTTTCCGTAACTGATCATAATAGAGAAAGGGAAAGCCAAGGGCTTGCACCTATTTATCCTTGGGAAAACCGTCCTGTGACAGCTGCTGTGGCCGAAGCCAGTGAGGAATCCAATGTGTCCCACTATTTTGATGTAGATGATTCCTTATCCCACTTATCTTTAGAAGACAATAATTTAATTCGAGTTCATGATAATTCTTTAAGCTGGGAAGAGGATGCCTTAATTAATGATGCACCTGAAGGAGACTTTAACTTAAAACAATTTGGCTATTTTTCAAACTCCTTCAGATTCTCATAACAATGCTTTATCCACATATCCTCATGTCCCTGATTTTCTTCTACCACCTGAGTCATCTAGTCATCACACGAATGATCCTTCTCACATTCCTAGTTCTTCTACATCTCATTCTGAGGTAGTTTCCACCGGGTTGGAAAATATGGTCCATCCAGGGGAAGGCTCTAGTCAAAATACTGTCATATCTCATGAGCCACCTCCCTTGGAAGAACATAGAGATTTCTGGACTGTAGGTGAAGTTGTTAAAAATGTTTGTCTCCTCATGAGGAGGAGCCAAATGAAGTAGTCCAAGAGACGAGAAGAGAGATTAGAGAAGTCCTTGTTGGCAAGATTGCATTTTCATTAGATGGTGGTCCACCCATAGTCAATGCAGTTCCTTCTAGGAGGAGCTCAAGGATTATCACACCTCAACCGCAAAACCCTGTTGAAATCCACCCTATGCCTATTCGCAACATTGGAGTTATTCCTGAGTCTGTCAATAGGAATAGGCTTCGTATAGGAAGTCAAGTCATCATTCCCAACCATTTATTGCATATTAGATCAGGACAGGTTGATGACTTGTGGGTTGGACCTTTCACAGTAGAGCGATGCATCGATGGCATGTGCTTCCTGACCACTGGTAGTGGGCGACGTATTTTATATCCTATAATTCAGAGGGATTTAAGGGATCATATCCCTGATCCCACCTAGCTGGGACTTCTCCGCTTGCCGTGCCTTGCCTTTCCTGGTAGTTAGAGTAGGTAGAAACTAAATAAGCCTGCTTGGGCAGTAGTTAGTCTTTTCAGCCATCGAGTTTGGCACCTTTTGTTTGTCTTTTCCTTAAGCTCACCTTTGAAGCTCTTAGTTTGGCTGAGTACCGATCATTTTCTTTTCCTTGCACAATAAAACCAAACTTTTAAAAGTTCTGTTAGTAGATTAGATTTACTTCCTGCATTTATATTTCATGCATTTCAGTTTTAGTATTGTTGTTTATTTTTGATTTATATATATACATGCGACGTTCTGACATCAAGTCTATGAGTTAGGTATAGCTTTGGCCATTTTGCAGATAGTAGATGATATTTTGGCAGGAGTTGCAGAGATAGAGTGTTGGATTGAGGATATGAGTTGCAGAGTTCGAGGACCAGAGATTCTAAGGTTCTCAAGCGTTATTTTCAGCAGAGCACTTGTCCCAGCTGGAGCCAGATGTTATCACATATATAGTAGCCAGGCTAACATGCATTATTTTTTTGATTCCAGTACACTATTCAGCCAGTTCCCTTGCATTTGAGATGTCGAGATGAGCATCTATTATGGATCATGATTATTACATGGACAACAGTTTTATTCCCCATGCCATGACTGAGTCTCAGGACACTTAGAGAGATGACTGATGTAGCCATTTAGCCATTGATATAGAGTAGTCAGTATTTCCCGGAGTTACAACAACAGTTTCAGAGGACAGATGATGGTTTAGATCTTGTGCATTCAGGTATATGACTCAGCAGGTATATTTTGGTGTTATGGTTAGATTGCTTTTATATTCATTCTTGTAGCATGTCTTAGCATTTAGTGTCATGATCTTGCGATCATATAGATATGTGGACCTGATTGTACTTTTATATATATATATTACTGTCGCCACTCAGACTTAGAAGTTCATTATCCATACTCATTGGTTTTACTCTCCCTGGGGAGAATAGAGGTGATCATTCCCACCATACTTTGGCTTGCTAGTGTTGGTCTCATTATTCACTGTCTTCATCCATCCATTACCTACCCAGTTTGTTATTTACCTTGACTTACTACTTGACTAGTGGCATGGAGGACCTTTCCCCACTATAGCCCCTGTATTGGATGAGCTTCCTTGTTTTTTGTGTCTCGGCTCTAGGTTGGTGACAAAACTTACATTTGGTGAGTTGGATTGTAGGCCTAAATCATTCTGGTCGGTTGTCCCGATGTTTGGCACTAGCACGAAGTCCCCCTAGTCACTAAAGATGTTGTTGGCTAAACCTGAAACAGATAGTACTGCCATGAATACAAAATGTGAAAAAGAAATGTTATATCTATTGTGAAAAGCCAAATGAAACTTGCAATGAAATATCAAATGTTATATCTATTGTGAAATGTAATACCTGTTATCACATTTTATGTCGGGAGCAGCTTCCACACTGCAGACTGTGCGGTCGAGGACCGCACAGTACTTTTTTTTCTAGATCAGGAGATCAGCTACCTCCAGAGGAGGCATTTTGTTCAGATTGCCCCTAGCAGATTTACCAGAGGGGACAGACAGTTTACCATCTACCACAGGGTTACCTTTCCTTGCCCGGCTTTGACACAAGCCCATTTGAGACAG
Source organism: Larix kaempferi (assembly GCA_027924585.1). Lineage (NCBI taxonomy): Eukaryota > Viridiplantae > Streptophyta > Pinopsida > Pinales > Pinaceae > Larix > Larix kaempferi. The sequence goes on along the minus strand of BSBM01001229.1, from coordinate 5,321,104 downwards.
TGCCTAGTCTTATTCTAATCGAGATTGTCACAGTACAATGTTGGTTTATTATATGCCCGAATTCAGCAGAGATCCAGCTCAGATACAGGTTCAGTAGCAGCAGGTATATGGTGCAGCAGGTATTGCATATATTGATTATTGCTCATGTTGTAGATTAGACTCTTTTATACTTGCTAGTACATTAACTTTGCATGAGATGATATATTTGGTGATCTAGTTATGATATGATGTGCTTGGGCCCTTGGTGATGTCAGTCCACCCCTCCGGATAGACTTATGTATATGCACGCTGAGTCATGTCCTATATACTTGGCATAGACTTGATCATTGAGCCCCCTCAGTAGCTGACTTTAGCACCATTATCACTTTCTCCACTCACTCGACTCATTCATGACACTTCTCTCTTGACTTGGATTCTGATTCATGATCCCAAGGACCCATTTCCCCACTGATCTCTGAGTTTGCCATGACTCCCTATTTATTGTGCCTCGGCTCTTTAGTGTGTGAGATACACGGTTAGACCTGGGATTTGCTCCTGTCGGTTGTCCTTGATGTTGCAATGCAGTTAGGACTGTGTAGCCTCATCGGGTACTCCCCATTGGTCATTGAAGCTTGTATTACTCACCCCCATTACCTTTGCAGTATGAGCACCATGTTTATATCTTTTGAGATATGTATGTAGCCCAAGAGGGCCATGAAGAAATGAAATGAAATGTAAATCAGGCTAAAAGGCCTTTATGTTGTAAATGTAAAATCTAGCCAAAAAAGGGCTAAGTATGAAACTCATTGTAAAATCCATGCAATGTGTTTATGAACACACATGGATTCTGGTTAGCTATACATGTCAGCATTTGTAGTGGTTATTCCTCACCTAGTCCTGTGGGACAAGGAGGTGAGAAGGAGCAAGGGACAAGCTCAAGATTGCCCCCTAGAGTCTCAAGTTACGGTTTGCCGGACACCCAGTTTGGCGGCTCTAGAAAAGAACCCCACGGAGTCTTTGGATACGGATGTGAGTTGTGGGATACTTGTTAGATGACTAGTGGTGGTTTCCCTGCACTATACCCATTTGTGAGGCACTGCCCTTCCCCGTGTTCTGTCATGGCATGCTCACCTCAGTGGACCCCGCTTTCCCGAGTTGTCCAAAGGGTCACATGATCTTCATCCTCGTCCTCCCATGTCCTTTGCCTTGTTGTCCATATCACCTAGAGTCAACAAAATGGTCAAATCTATAGAGGTGTATAGCATCTTAGTCTTTTGGAGGTGGTGGGCCCACTTCACTAGGGCCTTGTATTATTTCGGTATTTAATGTATTTTTGATCACCATGTTATCATTTATTGCTTAGTAATGTACTAACTTGTATAATTGAGCCTTGTCACTTCATGATTGCATACAGGTTTCAGCTAGCACTATTGTTGACCAGATTTGACTTGGTCAAACTGGGTTGACTAGGCCAAAAATGGGCCCGAGAAAATGTTGCGATTGGAATTTCGATTTCGATCATTTATTATCTACAAGGGTTCCATATGAGCATGCAATTGACGGAATTGCAAAATATTGAACCGTTTGAGAGATTTTGAATTATTATTGGTCAACTTTGACCCGTTTTAATTAAAAATCATGGATTTGGGGCAAATAATGCCAAAGTGATGGATCGGGGTCGTTCAAGTGGTCATCCCTACTACTTTTGGGGTCCACGATCGCATTGCAGCAGACGGTTCGGCAATCCGGGCAATAAAAGTGGGTCAAAAGCCCAATTTTCATCTTCAGCCATATAACGCAGTAGGAAATACATGGAAATCAGAATTTGACCAAGGCAACTATAGGTAAATGGAAAAATTAAAGGTTGGAAATGGTAAAGGTAATCTCTAAGGTATTTTTGGTAATGTTTTATGTGATATTGGCTTGTAGTGGGGCCCTCCATGTGACAACTCATGCTAGAGGTCGATTTGGCCCAAGAGGGGCGTTTTTTCTCCATGGGGGGAATTCGATTTTGGCCATTGTATTGGTGTGGGGCCCTTGTTGTATTAGTTGGGGGGATAAAACACCCCATAGACACCCCCCAACTCCTCCTTGTTGCATTGTATGGCCCACATGGGCCCCTCTCTCTCCATATGTGCGCTCTCCTTGGGGCAATTCGCACCCCCCTCTAGGGAGCAATCTCCACCATTCGATTTTGATGGTTGGGGATTGATCTCCACCCTCCGTTTTGGGGGGGAACCTATCTTGAGAGTGAGCCATCTCTATAAGAGAATGGACTCACCTCCATTGTACCTCTCTTGGACATTTTTTGTAAACACTTGGAGCTCTAATAGAGAAAAACTTGGAGAGTTCTTGAGACTTTGTGCTTGGATGAATATTGCTGTGATTGATATCTACTTGTTGATGTATTGCTGAGTTAGTTAGTGCATTTCCCCACCATCTAGAGCTGAAGCGATTTGCAGGTTGGAAGATCACTTGAGGAAGGGCGCATTTCTTGGAGTCAGAGCTCCACACTTGGGTTCTTCTTCAAGATTTTAACAAGGGAGTTGGATTTACTGTTGTCCTTCAATTTCCTCATCATATATCGTTCATTTTGTTGTGTTAACTTGCTATTTTGTTTCAGATATCTGATTTCTCCATTTCTATGGCAGGTAGCAGGGGCGCACTAGGTCTTTGGCTGGCTCAAACGCTTAGGGAAAATGTTGGTATCTCATCACTTGGATTCGGCAATTAGTCTTCACCAATATTCAGCCATTCATCATCGTTTCGGGTACTTCTCTTCTGTCCAACTCTCTATTTAGATTTCTGATCTGTTTGCTGAGCTGAAAATACATATAAACCCAAGGAAAAAATCAAAACTAAAAATTCAACCGTTAAAATCCTTAGTTCTTTAAAACCCGCTAATGAAATCTAATTAAATAGCCATATCTCAAGTTTCATTGCATTCCGACTCCATTTACCCATTTTTTAGGCACTGGTCACTTTGCCAAAAACGCCCCTCTAGGGCGTTTTTCTCTTTCAGCCTGTTGGGTGTAGTTTGGGGTTATGGGTACTCTTTAATCTGCTCCGTAACGTCTTTTTACCTCAAACTGCCAAGTATCAGCAGCTGGAAATGCCTATAAACGTCTTTTTCTGACTGCCCTAGGTCCAATTTTCCACCGTTTTAACCCATTCCCCTAGGGTTGTTAATTTCATTGCATGCTGGTCTGTTTTTTGTGTCTTAAATCAGTCATTTAATCAAGTTATAATTGCTGGAATATGTGTCTACATTGCTTATCCATCTCTGCCATGTATTGATAAATCATCACGAGCTTCATTCCCCCATAGGCAGGGTCCCTAACCACTCTTCCAGTAATTTTCTGTTTGTTGATTTAATTTCCAGTCTTCTAATTCTTCAATTCATCCATCATTTACATGTGTAATCAGATCTGAATTTGTATCACTTAGTATACCTTATCATCCAGAATCTTGATTCCACTAAGGCTGGAAGAAATCTCACCTTCAGTCATCCATTTTGCTTTCTACTTCAATCATCTTTTTGGGTTTAGGGTGTCTGACTGTTGAGTCTCAACCTTCACTGGTTGAGTGGGTCTCCCCCTTGACTTGGCTAAGTGCCTTGTCTAAAGTGATTGCAGCCTTGTCCGCTGTGACTTCTGTCCCCTTGGACAGAGGGCTTGGCTGTTGTTGGTTACACCGGCCTAGCTGTTCTCCTCTACCGTCCCTATTGGGATACATACCACAGGCAGCTAGAGTTTGTGTGATAACAATACCTAGGTAAACAAGATGTCTAAAAAACACACCTGGAAGAAAATAGCTTAGGTAAACAAGTGCCTTAAAAACACACTTGCAACATGAAGCTTTATGTAAAATGTAAATCTATGCAATGTGTTTATAAACACACAGATCAAAGGCTATGGAAACTAAAGCCCCAAAAAGCAATGGAACTTAAACTCTATATCAAAAAGATTGCTGGCCTCATTTGTATTATGGATTGTGAGCATTTGCCAAGGTGAATAAACACTCTTTGAACAACTTACCCATTTGTGAGACACCGCCATTCGTTGTGTTATTGCTCATTCAGTATATGCCATGGTGTATATTCCCTTTCCATATCCAAAGTGTCATCCCTTAGCCTAGCCATTTTACTTTTAGCCTTCACCCTTCACTAGCAAATTGATCACAACTATGAAGTGAGTATGGTCAAAGTCTAGTCTGAGTAATAATAATAATTAATGACTTTATATATTTGGTTTTAGATCGCCAGTAATGATTACTTCTTGTTATAATTGTTAATTTAATGAATTATAAAGCATGTTTTAACCTTTTACACCTTGCAGCATTATGATGACACCATGAGTTATATTTGGGTCATGTTGGCTTGGTCAAACTTACTTTGACCAAAAGTCAAGCACAGGACATGAGGTGGCAGACCTCAGATGATATAGAGATATGATATATGGTCTAGGACAGGTCACCATGGTGGTTTTATGCAGTGGTTTCAGGCTTATGATGATGATTTGTGCTTTTCAGCAATTTTACAGATTGTTATTATTTGGTCTGTCGGATATGATGGACATTTATTTTTGACCATGCAGAGGTCTATATGGTATATGAGTACACATCTTAGATGGATTTGGACCCTCTGAGTCCAATGGGACAGTTTGTTTTCAGTTCCAGGCAGTTGCAGTGATTTTTAGCCTCAGTTGGCTATCCTAGTGCAGTTTTGGCCTATAAGAGGCCCTGTTAGAGCAGAGTAGAGAGTTGATGAGTTCACCTAGGGTGCTGTGCATGGAGGGGGTGGTCCAACCACTTGATACTACCATATTACCTCTCTTCCGGAGAGCCTAGTGGCCTCACCTTGACAGCATAGGCACTCCAGGAGGCAGTTTGGGCAGTTTCACACTTCCCAAGGCAGATCAGAAATGGTAAAAATGGCTACTGAAGGATTCGATTTGGGCTACTGAGGCAAGGGATTGGCATGGGATGACTTGTGATGATGAGTGGGATGTCTTCGACACCTTCTCTAGTAGTTTCAGCTTCTAGTGGGACCCACACCCATCACTTATGGCATTTTATATTGATTTCTGGAGCCTCCCAAGGCTCATGACTTTCCCAGAGGAGCACGATTTGGTGCTCAGAGTATTATTTTATTGATATTGTGCCATGGGGATTGACCAAGGGTGTTAAAAATTACCCCTTGGATCCACCATGAGCTAGATCTTATATTTATTCATTGACATTTGGCGGGACCCCCCTCTCCTAGGGCGATTTGGTCCATTGGTGTATTATTTTATTAGTGATCCATGTATTGTATTGTTGAGCTCATTTCAACCATTGATTAGATCATGCTGATCTTTTAATCTTAGCCACTCATTGAAAAAGTGGTTAGGATTTGGTCTCTCTCCATCCTATTTAAAGGAGAGAGCTTCTCATTGTAAAGGGGACTCTTGGCTCTGGATTATTGGAATAGAAAAATACTATTGCATCTATTTGTTGTGTTGTGGTGAATGCTTTTGGGGTTCGTTCATTGGTTCTTCCTTTGCATTGGGTTATTGGAGATTTATCTTGTTATCGATTTTGTTCCATGATTTTGTCATCTACAGGTGGAGCCTGAATTGGTTCAAGGAGGACGCATTGGTAGGGGAGGACCCTCCCTGCTTCTTCTTTGGGTTGCTTCGTCGGTAACATGGAGTATTACTGTCTTTGTACCTTCTACTTCATGTTATCATTCGCTTATACTTGTATTTCCTCCATGCTTGATCATTCTGATTGAATCGACTTTCCTTGGTTTGACAAGTAGAGGAGGGTGCACGTGTGGAAGTAAGGCATCAATTCAAGCAAGGCAAATCGAAGATCTCCCATTTGATCTCTGTGGGAACCTTCCTCAACAACAAGGCAACCTCATCCAACACTTAGGTATGATCTCAAGGTAAATTTCTGATTCCATCATCTATCCATTTGTCTAAGTAACTGAAAACCCTCATAAGTTAAAACCCTCATTTTACACTTTTTCATATCTACTTAGATCTAGTGGCCTTTTGGGTAAGATATTTAAAACCCACCTTTATAGCATCCACGGCAATTCAGATCTGTAGTTTGGTGTGGATCGACCTCCATTTGACCCCTTTCCCAAGGCAACTTAGCCTCTCCAAGTGAGGTCGCACTCCTTGGTTGGGTGAGTTTTCCTAGATCTAGCACCTGGGTAGGTGAGATCCCACTTGATCCTTAATGTCTGCAGTTGATAACCTACCCCTAGTGTTTCACTTTAGTGATTTTCACCTTGTGGGCCCCAATCCTCATTTTGAGGGTTGAGCCCCACTTGGGTCACTTAGTGATACATTTTCAATCTCAGATCTACTGAGATCTAGCCATTGGATTCACCTGATTCTCAAAACCCGCCTAGCCTTACACCTTGACATCTTTGATCTGTAGTTTGGTGGACATCCGATTCCATTTGACCCATTTTCCAAAGCACTGATCTTTCCCCAAGCCCCCACGACTTTCCTAGTTTGTTTGAGTTTGCTTGTGGTTTGACCTTTGTCGGACTGCTTGAACACCTAGAAATTGTCATATCCTTTCATCAAGCACAGCTAGAAAGCCCTGACTGTCAGATCTCTAATTTGGGACACATGCCCTATTTTAAGGGTCATGTTTCCCAAGGCAGTTGATTTTGACCATTTGAAACTAGCTTTGAACCTTAGAATCATACTTAATCTTTGAATCACTGTGTGCCATCTTTCTCTGTCATATCATACCTTTCCTAAGCCTACACAGTGGTCATAATTCCTTGTTTCTAGGGTTCCATACCTGTCACCTTACATATTTCTCAGATTGATTTGATCTCTCCTATCGAGAGCAGATCTGGGTCTCCCCCTTGCTATCTTGGGTTTGATAGCTAAAGTGAAGAGTGCCTCGGTTGGCGTGACAACCATCCATTTGGGGACCAAGGCCCTCTTGGCTCACCACTTTAGTTGCCTATCCCCTGTACCATCCACCTTGGATCCATCTGTAGGGGCAACTACAAGATTGGTGATTACAAGACCATTTGGTTCCTCAAATCTGAGGAAAGAAGAATGCTAGGAAAATGTCAAGACCATTATGAAGCTGTTTGAACATACTAGCCTAAATGTATTCATGAGTTTGAGAAACCAACTCTCAAATATGAAGATATCAAAGTCAGAATCCATTGCCTCATATTTCATGAGGATCACAGAACTCCAAGACAACCTCAACACCAGTGGAGATCCTATTAGCGATAAGGAGCTTGTCCCACACACTTTAAATGGTCTTCCACCATCATGGAAGTCCTTTATCCAAAGCATAAGTGGTAGTTCCAAACTATCAAAGTTTGACAAGCTTTGGGCAGATTGCTCTCAGGAGGAGACAAGGATTGTAGCATGACAAAGACTCCATGGCTCTCAACCTGAAGAGACTCAAGCATTTATTTCCCATGCCAAGAAAGGTAAGGGAAAAGTAAAGAAGTTCCATAAACACCAGGACCAAGAAAGGAGATCAAGTTCGCGCCAAGAACAAAAGAAGAAGAAGGATGTATCTCAAGTTCAATGCTATAGGTGCAGAAAGTATGGACATTACACCAGTACCTGTTGAAGTCAAATCAAAAGGAAGCATGAAGCATCCACTGCTGATGTAGAAGAAGATCATCATCACAAGAAGCAAAAGAATGAAGATCACATAGAATTTCTATTCATATCAGCACTATCAGGTACTATTCCTACCACTAGTGACACTTGGCTCATAGATAATGGTGCATTTAGACACGCCAGGTTATAGAGAGAATCTTTCAGAATTAATTGAGAAAGATTCACATCTCCATGTTGTACTAGGAGATGATGCAAATTACACTGTGAAGTGGTCTAGAGCCACCACCCTTCAATTGGAATCAAGTGATACATTACGCCTAAGTGATGTACTCTATGTACTTGGTATGAAAAGAAATCTTATCTCCATCTCAACAATGGAGGACAAGGGATATAAAGTAGCTTTCTCAGAAGGGAGAGTCCTTGCTTGGCACAAGAACTCAAGCATGAGCATAGCCAAAGTTATTGGTATAAGAGAAGAGAGCTTGTATAGACTAAACACATCTCCAGTCAAAGTCCTAATAAATGATGCTGCAAGAATAGGCGAGTTATGGCATAAAAGGTTAGCTCATCTAAACTATCGAGCTCTCCCAGTTCTGAAGAATATTGTGACAAGTTTGTCAGGCTTCCAGGTAGACCATGATGGAACTTGTAGAGGATGTGCACTTAGCAAGAATGCCAGGAAGTCCTTTCTAGATAGCGAGAGTAGATCCAAAGTGATTTTGGATCTAGTACACTCTGACTTGTGCGGGCCCATGACAGTTGTGTCATTAGGTGGTTATCATTACTATATCACCTTTATTGATGATTACTCATGGAAGACTTGGATTTACTTTCTCAAGTCAAAAGAATCCGAGGAAGTGCTTAACAAGTTCAAAGAGTTCAAAGCACAAGTTGAGAATCAGTCGGTAAAGAGGATCAAGATTTTGAGATCCGATAATGGTGGAGAATATAACTCTACAGAATTCAATGATTTCTGCAAGGAAGAAGGAATTAAGAGGGAGCTCACAGTTCCATACAACCCTTAACAAAATGGGGTTGCAGAAAGAAAGAATCGTACAATTGTGGAGGCACCCAAAGCTATGATACGTGACCCAAAGCTATGATATGTGACTAGAGTCTTCAAATGTTCTTGTGGGTAGAAGCATCCAGAACCGCTGTATATGTACATAATAGATGTCCACATAAGATATTGAAGAACATGATTCCAGAAGAAGCGTTCACAGGTGTGAAACCAAAAGTGGCCCATCTCCGGATTTTTGGCTGTCCAGTCTACATACATGTGCCCAAAGAGAAAAGATCTAAGTTGGAACCTTCAGGCAAGAAGGGTACCTTTGTGGGTTACAGTGAGACTTCAAAAGATTACAGAATTTACATTCCAAGGTCCAGACATATTGAAGTTGGTAGGGATGTGACCTTTGAAGAAGAAATGGCTGTCAGGAAAGGTAGAGGATCAGATATGGAGATCGATGATGAAGAAATGCTAGAACCTAAGGAGATGTGATCATCTCCCCCTCTAGTTAAGAGGGAGACAACAGAAAAGGATGAACCTATCGATCCCATAGATCCAGTTGATATCCCCAGAGATGTTGCAGGTCGGAAAAGACCTAGATGGGCACAACAGACATTGCAGGATGTAGAGGGGCATGAAGCTCCACATGGCGTTTTCAGAGAAAGCAAAAGACCTCAAAGGTTCTCTAGTTATGTGGCGCTGATGAGCAACATTATTGATTCAGAACCCACTACTTACAAAGAAGCATCCAAACATCAAGTTTGGAAGGATGCCATGATGGAAGAATATCAATCCATCATGAAGAATGATGTGTGGGAAGTTGTGCCGAGACCTGAGGAGAAGTTAGTAGTGACTTCTAAATGGCTATACAAGATCAAGGATGGAGCAGATGGCATTGTTGAGAAATACAAGGCCAGATTTGTAGCCAGAGGATTCTCTCAGAAAGAGGGAGTCGATTATGATGAGACTTTTGCTCCCTTGGCCTGATATACTTCCATCAGATCCATTATCATGATTGCTTCAACTATGGGATGGAAGTTGCATCATATGGATGTGAAGACAGCCTTTCTCAATGGTGTTATTGAGGAAGAAGTTTACATCGAACAGCTAGATGGGTTTATTGTCAAAGGAAAAAAGTCTCATGTATGTAGATTGAAAAAGGCATTGTATGGCCTCAAGCAAGCACCCCGTGTTTGGTATGGACGAATAGACGGATTCCTGGTGAGCTTGGGATTTTCCAAGAGTGATGCAGACCTGAACCTTTACTACAAGGTTGTAGATGATGAGCCACTGATTTTGGTATTATATGTTGATTACTTGTTTCTCACAGGAAATGAGAAACTCATTATATGGTGTAAGATCTTGGATTGATGCATTACTTCTTGGGATTAGAAGTATGGCAGAGGCAAAAAGAGAGTTTCCTAGGACAAGGAAACTACACCATTGATATATTGAAGAGATTCAGAATGTTGAACTGCAAGTCCACGGCTACTCCGAATGGATGCGAATTGGAAGAAGTTGAGAGATTGTACTTCATATTTTGATTTGTTTGATCCCACCATTTATCGCCAATTGATTGGGTCATTGATGTATCTGACCAAAACCAGACCAGATATATGTTTTGTTGTGAATGCCCTCAGTCAGTTCATGTGCGAACCGAGGCAGATTCACTGGATTGCTACAAAACATGTGCTCAGATACTTATGTGGGACTGTGGGATATGGATTGAAGTATGCTTTAGATGGTGACCTGATTTTGCAAGGGTTTACAGATTCAGATTGGGCCAGATGTGTTGCAGATTGGAACAGTGCTTCTGGATGTTGCTTCAGTTTGGGTTCTGTAGTTATTTCCTGGTGCAGTAGGAAGCATAACTCGGTAGCACTCAGTATTGCAGAGGCAGAGTACATGGCTGCTAGCACAGCAGCTCGAGAAGCAGTTTGGCTTCGTAAACTCCTGACAGGATTGTTCGGCCAGATTCCAGAGCCGACCGTGATTCACTGTGATAACCGAAGCTGTGTGCGGATGTTAGTGAATCCTGTATTTCATGACAGGTCGAAGCATATTGAGATTCGATATCACTTCATTCGTGATATGGTGCAGAAAGGTGCGGTCGAGTTACAGTACGTGCCGACAGATGACCAGACTGCAGATGTTCTCACCAAGGCACTTCCCAGAGTGAAGTTCGAATACTTTCACAAAAGACTTGGAGTCGAAGAAAACGTTTCCCTCCTTGAGAGGGAAAGATGAGATGCTTGCCCTGCTTTGCCTAGGTGCCTCTGCAGTCCAGTTACTTAGCCATATATAGGAGAAATCCCATAGGCAGATGAGTAGGACAGTCAGCAGTTGGTCGGGCTAATCGAGGTACCTTCTGCAGTCCATTTACTCAGCCAGATATGGAGAAATCGCATAGGCAGATGAGTAGGACAGTCAATAGTTGGTCGGGTTCACATTGGTGCCTTTGCAGTCCAGTTACTCAGCCAGATATGGGAGAAATCCCATTGGTAGATGAGTAGGACAGTCAGCAGTTGGCCGCGTGGTTGCACAGGTGCCTCTACAGTCCAGGTACTCAGCCAGATATGGGAGAAATCTCATAGGTAGAAGAGTTGAACAGTCAGTAGATGGCCGTGCCCTTTTGCTCGTCTGAGATCTCAGCCAGGTATGGGAGGACCCCATTGGCAGATGAGACAGACAAGTAGCAAATTGTATAACAGAGATGGTACAATTGATAATCTCAGATATCCAGGATTGAGTGATTCTCCTGGATCCAGGATTGAGTGATTCTCCTGGACTCACCGAAGGACTGGTGATGATGATGCACAGAGACTGTGTGGACAACCTTCAGTATGCAGAAAGATGATGGAGACAGAATGGATGTACAGTATGAAAACCAGATGATCGTGATGCAGATGAAGACCGAAGAATACCTTCCTCATTGAGAGGGAGTGTTGGATTTTGTAGAACTTCGGAAGATATTATTCATTATATTTTATTGTACTTTCATTGTACTTGTTTATACCTCCTAAGGGAGAAGAACTTTATGTAATCAATTATGTAAACACATGAAGGAATCAATGTAAGCCTTGGGGTGCAAAACAAACAAATAAAAAGATTAAATTAAAATTATTTATTGCCCCTAGGTGAAGTCGGCCCCATTAGGGAATTTTCCAATTTTGCACTTGTATAAATAGGAGGCTAATGCACCTCATTATCTTATTCACTCACTTAGCAAGTGCGCATCACTTGGAGGAGGCTGATTTCGCATCACTAGAAGGAGGAAGCTTATTTGGGGCATCTACTTGTGAAAGATACTTTCACATTCTTTCTCTTTCTTTATTTGTACTTTGATCTCAGAATTATCATCTCTCTGCAAAGGTTGCTGTGTTTTCTCCCATTTGGGTTTCCTAGGTCAAACACTGTGTTATTGTTTTGTGCTTTGTTTTGCTTCTAGTGATCTTGGTAATGCATTTATGTTTTATGCTATGAATGTATGAAATTTAACATGGAGTGCAACTTATAATACAGCCAATGTATTAGGGTCCTGTTATCACCTAAACTGTAGTTACCGCTATGAATGTATCCATTAATGGATGGCAATAGGGAAGGGCAACTCAAAAGGTGCAACCACGATCACCTCGACCTCCAATAGATGGTTGTCACGCCAGTCGAGGCAACCTTCGCTTTATGTTATCTAGCCCAGACAACAAAGGGGGAGACTCGATCTATTCCCGACAGGGGAGATCAAAACCAAGACACCAAATCAAATTAATTCTAAGTGAAGTAAGGTGTATGGTTTATCCTAGACGTTAGGATGAAGTCACAAGACAAGTGAGGGGTTCAATGAATATAGCTTTGGTTCATTGTTGATGTGAGAGTGACTTATAATATTTGAAATGGGATCCAGGATTGAAGTACTAGTTCAATGTGAGAAAATCCACTGCCTTGGGAACCATGTCCAATGTAGGGTAGTTTAAGGGTTGAATTGGGGCTAACTAGTACAAGTGACAAGCTTGATCATGATACATGATGACATCAAAGGGTTTAGTTCACCATACAAGGGTCACACCACAAGTTAATCCAACAATCTAGGAAAGTCGAATTGGCTTGGAGGTAGACCAGTGCCTTGGGAATTGGGATAATGGAGTCAAAGTGTAATTAACTTGTGATTGATAACTCCTATTGTATGAGACAAGTGGGGAATTAAAGTCTTGATGGATGAATAGGTCTAGATCTAGAGATTCAAGGTTTGACCTAAGTGGACCACAATCCCTTAAAACAAGGAATGCTATCCCCAAGGCAAGATTTGATGAAGAGACACACTAGACCTAGGTTTTGAATTATGCCCGTTCCAAATCCACTAAAATCTCAAGTACCCGCGTCCTAGAAGTGGACCAACTCACTTCTCCAAGGTGGTGTGACTTTACCCAAGGAGGCTAAAAAGTGGGATAAATCAATCAAGACAAGTCCACTGGCATCCAAATTTTAGATCCAAGTAGTTTAGGCAAGTGAGAGTATGGATCTATAATTTCAAGGCAATCCGATGGCTAGATCTTACTAGATCTGAGTTTAAAGATACCAAGTGGTCCAAAATGGGGATTAAATCCCTTAAAATGTGGAATAGGGACCACAGGGTAGAAATCAGAAAAGTGACAATCTGGGGGTAGGTTATTGGATGTGTAGATCACGAATCAAGTGGAATCTCAACTACCCACGTATTAGATCTAGGTCAACCCACCCAAACTAGGAACTGCGCCTTTGATTGGAGAGGCTAAACGCCTTGGGAAGAGGGACAAATGGAGGCCAATCCTCACCAAACTATAGATCCGGGATGCCGTGGATACTATAGAGGTGGGTTTTAAATTTCTTGCCCAAGAAGCCACTAGATCTTAGTAGATATGAAAAAATGTAAAAATGGGGTTTTGATTGATTAGGGTTTTAAATATTTTAGACAAGTGGATAGATCATGGAGATAGAACTTACCTTGAGATCATACTTGAGTGATGAAGAGAGATGCTTTGATGTTGAGAAAGATTCCCGCAGAGATCAAATGATAGATTGTTGATTTTGCTTGCCAAATTGATGCCCTAGCCCACAAGTGCGCCCTCCTCTACCTGTCAATCCAAGGAAAATCGATTTCAATTAGAGAGGTCAAGTATGGAGGAAATACAAGTAAAATGCAATGATAACATAGAATAGAAGGTCCTGGGACAGTAATACTCTCTGTTACCAACAAAGAGATCCAAAGAAGAAGTAGGGAGAGTCTTCCCCTACCAATACTTCCTCCTCAAAGCAAATCGGCCTCCACCTGTAGATGCAAAAACGTGCTACAAAAGATATGGGAAAACAAGATCTCCAATAACTCAGTGCAAAGGAAGAACCAACGAACGAACACCAAAAACATTCACCACAACACTAGAGATAGATGCAATGATAATTTTCTATTCCAATAATCCAGAGCCACCAGTCCCTTTACAATGAGAAGTTCTCTCCTTTAAATAGGAAGGAGAGGCATCAAAATCCTAACCACTTTTTGACTGAGTGGCTAAGATTAAAAGATACAAATGTCTAATCAATGGTTGAGATGAGCTCAACAATAAAATACATGGATCACTCATAAAACATAAGTGGACAAAATCACCCTAGAAGAGGGGAATCCCACCATATCATGATGACAAAATATAATAAGCAGCTTATGGTGTGTCCAAGGGGTAATTTTAGCCACCCTTGGACAATCCCCATAGCACAATAATAATAAAATAATCATCAATATACCAAATCGTGCCTCTATGGACAAATCGTAGGCCTCAAAAGACCTTAGAAATCATCTGAAAGTGCCATAAGTGATGGATGTGGGTCCCGATGAAGTTGAAACTACTGGAGGAGGTGTGGAAGACATCAATCCATCATCACTGATCATCCGATGCCAAGACATAGCCTCAGTAGCCCAAATCGAATTCCTCAATAGCCATTTCTACCAATCTTGAAATGCCTCGGGAAACGTGACACTGCCCCAAACTTCCTCCTGGAGTGCCTGCGCTGTCAATGTGAGGGCACCAGTGTGTCCGGGAGGGGGGTAATATGGTAAAAACAAGTGGCTGGACCACCCCCTCCAAGCACAGTGCCCTAGTTCAACCGAATAAAACTCCTCTCTGCTCTGACAGGGTCTCCGACAAACCAAAGCTGCACTGGGTTAGCCTGCTGAGGCTAAACATCACTGTAAGTGCCCAGAACTGAAAAAAAAACTGTCTCATTGGATTTAGAAGGTCCAAATCCATTCAAGATGTGTACTCATACACCATATGAGTCTCTGCATGATCATAAAATATATCCAATATACCGAAACAGGTCAAATAATAATAATCTGTAAATGATCAAATATTGCTGTAAACCATGAATCATCATCATAAACCTGTATCTGCTGCATAGAATCATCATGTATATAGACCATATGTCATCTTTCCATCTCATCACAAGCTCCAACCATCTCATGTCCTATGGTTGACCTCGGTCAAACTAGGTATGACCAAGTCAACATGACCAAATATAACTCAGACCATCATCAGAAGCTGCTGCAAAGTGTCAAAGGTTAATGCATGCTCTACAACTTATTCAAATAACAATTATAACACAAAGTAATCATTACTGGCGATCTAAATCCAAATATATAATGTCATTAATTATTATTAAGACTCAGACTAGACTTTCAAGACCATACTCACTTCATAGCTGTGATCAATTTGCTAGTGAAGGGTGAAGGCTAAAATAACATGGCTAGGCTAAGGGATGACTTGACTGACTTAACATTGTGACACTTTGGAACATGGAAAGGGAATACACACCATAGTATATATTGAATGAGCAACAACACAGGGAATGGCGGTGTCTCACAAATGGATGAGTTGTTCAAAGAGGGTTTATTCACCTTTAACAGATGCGCACAATCCATAATACAAACGAGGCCAGCAATAATTTAGATATAACATTTAAGTTCCATTGCTTTTTGGGCCTGAAGTTTCCATAGCCTTTGATCTATGTGTGTTTATAAACACATTGCATAGATTTACATTTATTTTAGGATTTCTGCTGCAGGTGTGTTTTTAAGGCACTTGTTTACCTGAACACTTCTAGGTGTGTCACAGACAGCTTGTTTACCTAGGTATTTACATTTCCAAAAGATATAACATTTTATTTTCATGGCCATTTTCATTTGGCATGCCTTTCATTCATGTGTGTTTAGAAACACATTGCATGAACGGGCTTTTTCATACAAGATATAGCATTTCATTTTCCAGATTTTGTATTCATGGCAACACTAAAAGTTTCAGGTTTAGCCAACACAACTTTAGTGACTATGGGGAATTCACAAGGAACTCCAACTCACCATAGGTAAGTTTTGTCACCAACTCAGAGCTGAGACACAATAAACAGGGAAGCTCATCCAATACAGAGGCTACAGTGGGGAAAAGGTCCTCCATGTCACTATTCAAGTAGTAAGTCAGGGTGATAAACTAAAAGGTAGGCAATGGATGGATGAAGACAATGAATAATGGAGCCAACACTAGCAAGCCAAGGTGTGGTGGAATGATCACCTCTATTCTCCCTAAGGAGGGTAAAACCAAAGAGTATGAATAGTGAACTTCTAAGTCTGAGTAGGGACAATATAGTATATATAATAAGATCAACCAGGTCCACATATCTATATGATCGCCAGATCATGCCACTAAGTGCTAAGACATGCTATAAGCATAAATATAAAAGCAATATAACCACAACACTATGATATACCTACTGAATCATATACCTGAATGCTCATCATCTGAACCATCATCTGTTCTCTGAAACTGCCACTGTAACTCTAGGCACTATTGACTGCTCTGTACAAATGGTATAATGGCTACATCGGTCATCTCTCTGAGTGTCCTGAGACTCAGTCATGGCAATGGGGAATACAACTGCTGTCCATAATCTGATAGTGATCCAATATAGGTGCTCATCTCAGCATGTCAATGTAAGGGAACTGGCTGAATAGTGTTCTGGAATCTGACAAAAAATGTATGGTAGCCCGACTACTATAGATGTGATAACATTTGGCTCCGACTGGGACAAGTGCTCTGTTGAAATGAGCGCTTGAGAACCTCAGAATCTCTGGTCCTCGAACTCTGCTACTCGAATCCTCGATCCATCACTCTACCATTTTGCTTCCAGCTTTTATTTTGCAACTTATTTCTGCATTCACAAACATCAAAATACCTCATGCAGCATGTATGGGAAAAATATAAAATCCAACTGAAATAAAATCTATTCTATGTCAGAAATATAAATGCAGAAAGTAAATTAAATCATTAACATCACTTGTAAAGTTTGAAATTTATTGTGCAGGAAAAAGAAAATGACAGGTACTCAGTTAAACTAGGAGCTTAGAAAAAACAAATAAAAGGTGCCAGACTCAATGGCTGAAAAAGACTAGCTACTGCCCAAGTAGGCTTATTTGGTTTCCTACCTATTCTAATCTACCAGGCAATGCAAGTGGAGAGATCCCAACTATGTGGGATCAGGGATGTGATCCCTTAAGTCTCTCTGATTGATAGGATATAAAATACGTCGTCCATTACCAGTGGTTAGAAAGCACATGCCATCAATGCATTGCTCTATTGTAAAAGGTCCAACCCATAGGTCATCAGCTTGTCCCTATCTTATATGCAACAGATGGTTGGGGATGATGACTTGACTTCCTGTAGGAAACCTATTTCTATTGACCGACTTAGGAATAACTCCAATGTTACGAATAGGCATGGGATGGATTTCAGCAGGGTTTTGCGGTTGAGGTGTGACAATCCTTGAGCTCCTCCTAGAAGGAATTGCATCCACTCTGGGTGGACCACCATCTAAGGAAATATCAATTCTGCCCACAAGTACCTCCCTAACTTCTCTTCTTGTTTCTTGGACGACTTCATTTGACTCTTCCTCATGGGGGGGCACAACTCTTTTAACGATTTCACCTACAGTCCAGAAATGTCTATGTTCTTCCAAGGGAGGTGGCTCATGAGATATGACAGTGTTATGACTAGAACCTTCCCCTGAAGGAACAGGAATGACCATGTTTTCCAATCCAGCAGAAACTGACTCAGGATGAATAGTAGAAGAACTAGGAATGTGAGAAAGATCATCAGTGTGATGACTAGATGACTCAGATGGTAGGATAAATTTAGGGATATGAGGATATGCAGATAAAGCATGGCTTTGAGGTTCTGAAGGAGTTTGAAAAATAGCGAGCTTATTTAGATTATATTCTCCTTCAGGTGCATCATTAATTAAGGCATCCTCTTCCCAACTTAGAGAGTTATCATGAACTTGAATTAGGCTACCATCTTCTAGAGATAAGTAAGATAAGGAATCTTCTATGTCAGAATAATGGGAGGCTTCAGACTCTTCATTTGTTTCAACCCTAGTAGATGTTGCAAGATGGTTTTCCCAAGGGTAAATAGGTGCAAGCCCTTGGCTCTCCCTTTCCCTATTATGATTAGTCAAAGCAAACCATTCCCTAACAGTAAAAGGAATCCTTTCTCCCCTCCTAATATCATCAAATTCATCTTCATGTATTGGATTTTCAATATTTTCATCAACATTTGTTTGATCATGAAGGCTTTCTAATGGGGAATTTGGTTCCAAACTTTGATCATTAGGCAGATGTTCATCTCTTCCTATATCTCTTAAGCCATCATCAATTTCCTCATGTGCTTGGTTTTCAATAATTGGCTCTTGAATGATTTCATTGTTTTGTTCATGACCTTGAGGTTGATTTTCACTTCTTCTCAATTCATCTATTTCCTCAGCAAATTCATTTCTGAGTATCTCTAAATTGATTGTTCTTGCAATTTCAGCTGCTTGCTCTTCTTCCCAAGAGGAATCAAAATCTTCCATGACCATACACATATTTTGATCCACTTCATACAATTCATCCTCATCTTCAACAAGGTTAGTTTTGGCATTATTCAACAATCCATCCCCATATGTGTTCTTTAACCCTTCATCAAATGATTCTACATGCTCATTATAACAAGGTTCTCTGTTTACACGAATCAAAGCTCCATCGGGGTTGGGAACACAAATAAATGATAAATCCATCATAAGGTATCCACCTAGACCAGCCGCCCATTTTCTAGATAACAGCATTCCATATGCTGGGGGTAAGTCAATGACAACTACATCCATCATGGTAGAAATGTCTGAACATGCAAAAAGATCAACTCTAAGGTTTTTGATCAAACCATAAGATGGCACTCGTCGGGAATCTATACTGCAAACATTTCCATAAGGTCTAGTCACTTCAAGTCCCATTTCCTTCATAACTTGTAAAGGCATAACATTCATTGCTGCTCCAGAATCCAACATACAATTGTGAAGGAGCATGTTTTGAATATGTAAGGTAAGGTAAAAGGGAGAATGACCACCACTTTTTCTCTCATAAATTGCTGAATGGATGTTTATTGGTGGATCCTTTTCTGTTTCACTAGGTTGTGTTCCATTAAGATTTTGGATGTGACATGATTCTAGGATTGTTTCAGGAGTTTTCTCTTGGCCAATACCATCGAAAAATTCCTCTACTTGGCATCTAACAGAAGGCACCTTCATCAACTCAGTGACAGGGATATTACACATTATCTTGCTTAACTCTTTCTTCATATCAATATTCAGATCATAATCATCCATAGCAAGATCCTCTTCTTCCCTTTTATCTTCATCAATCTTCTTATGTTTATCAAGGAAAGAAGGTTGGGAAGTACTTCCTCATTTATAAATCTGATACTTGGGTTGCTCTTTAGGTTTTGGGAGCTCTATGGCACAACATGAGGAACTAGGTTCTTCAACTATGTCTTCTTCTTGCTCCGAAGGCTCTTCTTCTAATATAATTCTTCCAAAGTCTTCATCATAAGACAAGTCATTTATAAAATTGATGTTTTCTGGTTGGTCATCATGGTCAATGGTGTCAGAGGGTTCTTCTTCTTTTTCATCACCCCAATTGACTTCCTTCTTCTCAGAGCTTTCTGGATATTTAGGTCGTCGCCTATCCCTATCCCCACCAGGCCTCTTATTATTGTTGCAGTAAGGTTTAGGGCCATAAGGATTTCTATGTCTCTCAGGGTCATTCAAACTTGCTACATTCTTTGTTAGGACAGTTAATTGCTTCATCATTTCTTGCATGACTTCTAAAGTGTCCTTTGATTCCTTTGGCACACTCGTAGGTTCCTTTGGTTTTCGAAGTCTAGGGTCAGATCTGGAAGTGGATGGGGTAAATTGATCGAAAAAGTTTTGTTTCCCCATGGATGCTACATTTTGTTCAGCCATCTTGGCATTTGATTGAGCAGTCTTCAAGTCATTTGGGTTTTTATCCTTTAGCTGATAACTAACCCATCCCTCAAAAGCATTCAAGTAGTGAATAACAACTGCTTGGTCTTTTGGTCTAATTTCTTCAGGGATAACAGCTATAGTCTTGTCGAATCTTATGTTAAATTCATGGACTGTTTCATTTTCTCTTTTCTTAATGTCAAAAAGTTGATGTAAGAGAAATTTCCCATCTAACTTTCGGGACCACTCACTATTTAGCTTGTTGACAAAGTTATCATACCCATCAATGGATGAGGCAGGCAACCTGTCAAACCACTTCCTAACATCTCCTTCTAAAGATGCCAGGAGATCCCTCATGAAAACATCTTCCTTAGATGCTCCATATGCTTCCATGTGTTCCCATACCTTATCAATGTGGTCTTCAATTGATATAGCAGACAGTCCATCGAATCTGGGAACCTTTTCAAAATACTTTTTAGGCATGTCATTGGGTGCACCCTGGATTTGGGAAAAGTCTAAAGGAGATGGTTTTGCCTTTCTTCCAAAAATCCTAGGATTCTGTGGAGGAGGAACATTCTGATTTCCAGAGTTTCTTCCGGCCATTTGATTCGGTATGTTTGTGTTTAAGTTTGAGCTAGAAGATGAGAGAGGAACCGGATTAAACAAAGGGGATCCTGAAGCTCGGTTTGGAGAATCGTTAACCAATTTCCAAAAGAAGTTAGATGATTGTGCTTTAGGATCTCTTTTACGATATGTGATTGGGGTTCCCTCAGCTTGATCCAAGTTTGCTTTACTTCTCGTGTTATAAGGATGTAAATGAGCTCGCTCCTCAGCGGAGTCACGGTTGGGAGTCGCCAGGTAGATTTAAACTCTTCTACCAAGATATGTGTCATTGTACATGCAGGAGAGAGTGAATAATGACTACTAGTTTTATCCAAGGTAAGCCTATGCTTTCTATAGTGCCAAAATGTTAGGCAAAGAGAACGGGAGTAGGGCTTTAGACAATATATGTCGGACCAGGGTAAGCTACTGCCTTCCCTGGCAACGGCGCCAAAATGTTATCACCTAAACTGTAGTTACCCCTATGGATGTATCCATTAATGGATGGCAATAGGGAAGGGCAACTCAAAAGGGGCAACCACTATCACCTCGACCTCCAATAGATGGTTGTCACGCCAGTCAAGGCAACCTTCGCTTTATGTTATCTAGCCCAGACAACAAAGGGGGAGACTCGATCTATTCCCGACAGGAGAGATCAAAACCAAGACACCAAATCAAATTAATTCTAAGTGAAGTAAGGTGTATGGTTTATCCTAGACCTTAGGATGAAGTCACAAGACAAGTGAGGGGTTCAATGAATATAGCTTTGGTTCATTGTTGATGTGAGAGTGACTTATAATATTTGAAATGGGATCCAGGATTGAAGTATTAGTTCAATGTAAGAAAATCCACTGCCTTGGGAACCGTGCCCAATGCAGGGTAGTTTAAGGGTTGAATTGGGGCTAACTAGTACAAGTGACAAGCTTGATCATGATACATGATGACATCAAAGGGTTTAGTTCACCATACAAGGGTCAAACCACAAGTTAATCCAACAATCTAGGAAAGTCGAATTGACTTGGAGAGAGACCAATGCCTTGGGAATTGGGATAATGGAGTCAAAGTGTAATTAATTTGTGATTGATAACTCCTATTGTATGAGACAAGTGGGCAATTAAAGTCTTGATGGATGAATAGGTCTAGATCTAGAGATTCAAGGTTTGACCTAAGTGGACCACAATCCCTTAAAACAAGGAATGCTATCCCCAAGGCAAGATTTGATGAGGAGACACACTAGACCTAGGTTTTGAATTATGCCCGTTCCAAATCCACTAAAATCTCAAGTACCCACGTCCTAGAAGTGGACCAACTCACTTCTCTAAGGTTGTGTGACTTTACCCAAGGAGGCTAAAAAGTGGGATAAATCAATCAAGACAAGTCCAATGGCATCCAAATTTTAGATCCAAGTAGTTTAGGCAAGTGAGAGTATGGATCTATAATTTCAAGGCAATCCGATGGCTAGATCTTACTAGATCTGAGTTTAAAGATACCAAGTGGTCCAAAATGGGGATTAAATCCCTTAAAATGTGGAATAGGGACCACAAGGTAGAAATCAGAAAAGTGACAATTTGGGGGTAGGTTATTGGATGTGTAGATCACGAATCAAGTGGAATCTCAACTACCCACGTACTAGATCTAGGTCAACCCACCCAAACTAGGAAGTGTGCCCTTGCTTGGAGAGGCTAAATGCCTTGGGAAGGGGGTCAAATGGAGGCCAATCCTCACCAAACTATAGATCCAGAATGCCGTGGATACTATATGTTTGCCGCCTGGTTCCACACCTGGGAAAACGCAGCAGAAGTCTTCAAGCTGCTGGTGTGGCCTTGGGGGCAAGTCAGAGTCAAGTGCTGTCACTTGGGACTCGACTCCTCCGTCTAGGCTTTCCTAGCGAAGCCAAGGGGGGTGGACCCTAAAAATAAAAGAAACTAAAGCCTCTAACCTAGGAGCTAGGAAAATAATTTTGGCAACCAAGAATAAACACTACATTCATTTGTCAAATAAAAACATCATTTATCATTTACTCCCATTTAGAATAATCACCATTTAACTGCATACTAGTCAACAATATAAAATGAACTTTGCAACAAGACCAGTGTCTTATTATGGAGTCAAATAACAAATGCATAAACAGAAAGGTAAATGTTGTGGAGTGTTCTTGGTTTATTTTAAAAAATTTATGTGATGGTGATCTTTTTATTAAGGCAGGTGGGTTCCCGATATACGCAAGGTACGGGGGAACATGTCCGGAAATCTGAAGCGTGGCTTCCCTCTCAGGCTTTGGGCTGAATCGCAGTCTCGAGGAGGTGTTCAGATGCTATACCAACGAGGGCAAGCCTAACGGTTTCCAAGAGGTCGCTATCCAGTGTTATCCCAAGCCTTCTGGGAAATTTGCCCACGACAACAAATTGCGTGTTGTGCCGGATTTTCACAAAAAGAATTTTTTATTGGGTGGTGTTAAGTCCTATTACTAGTCATCCACTCCTTTCTGGTGTGTACCAACTGGATCAGACAGAGCTGCAAGTTGGCCACAGAGCATACGGGAGAAGACCTTGTTATTTTTAATAAAAAATTTAAGAACACAAATTTTATCTTTATTAAAACCCCAGGAGTCTCTTTTCAGGCACGTATTTCGGGCAAGCCCTCATACATAAACCCTACTTCGGGAAAGCAAGGGGGGGCGTTATGAGTTTGTAAAAAATGTGAAAAAAACTAGGTTGTGAGTGAACTTGTGGCCCGCCAGTGGAACGGACCAACAAGGTTTATTTTAATCCTAATTGATTTTATTTAATGCCGGAAAACAAAGAAATAAACTACTCTAACATTCACGCCACGAAAATGAGACGACACAGGCCACCCCTGGGGGGATGGGGTATGGGCGCTGGCTAGCCCACTTGCTCTCGTTTAAAAATGTTTACAATGATCTCGAGAAGTGCCCCAGTCTACTTAATGTGACTTGGTGGCTTACAAAATTATAGGAAAAATATGACCGGTTTTGAGAAATATGGAAATTTGTCCTCCGGATCGCCTGGATGCTCGAAATTTCGCCAGCACTTCCTCCTACCTGTTCATCTTTTGCTGCAAACCAGCAAGCAATAATTAGTACAAGATGCCCAAAAACACTTTAAGAGTGTCTTTGGAACACCTCCTAAAAAACCCAAAAAAATCTAAGTTAAAAAACTAAGTAAAAATGACGAAAAATAACCAAGTAAAACAAGCTATGGGCTTGTCTACTTGGGATCTTTGCTAGCCCTTTAATGGCTGCAAATTTCAAGCTCTATGGCAGCCAGATAAAGCTTTGCAATCGGCACTACAACTACCCAACAAGACTTAAAAGAGATATGACGATTTTACTTGCAAGCCTTTTGAAAAGTAGATGCTAAATGGATGAAAATCTAACAGTTAAAGATATAAACTTTGTAACTGTCTAAACCAATCCTTTATGAAAATATTTCTGATCTATTTGAAATACAATATGAGCATATAAATCAGAAATATTTCACATGCAAGTAACCAGTAACCAGAAAATTTTGATTTTGAGTTAAGTTGAGAGAGAGATGAAGCAAATCTTGGTTGAAATCCGAAGCTTTGAAGGTTGTGTTTGTGATATTCCAAGGGACTGCATCTGCAAACAAAATTAGAAGGGAGGAAACAAACAAGATCCACCCACTTCCAGTTGAGATAACCTGCACATCACACACTTTGCAAACAAGGATCAAGTGTAGACATATATTTAAAAGAAATCAGTGCTGCATACTCATAAACAAATGAAAACATACAAACATGATCTCTTAATAAACATATATCAATAAGCTAAGACAATAAACAAATTGAATTAACTTATCTCATAAATTGTTACCAATCTGTCCAATGAGTACAATAGATGCAATAAAATATCAAAGCTTATGCACAGGTTACCTCCATTAGACAAGCCAAAGATGGTTCATCCACTCACACACAACACCACAAACTTGACCTCCAAAGTCTTCTTTATTCAAATTCAAAATGATATGAGTATTACAACGATAATTTTTGTGCTCCAATTCTCACTAGTTAACAATGGAGAGAGCACTTCATTTTATAGAGCAAACAAGGAGGGAGGGCGCACTTAGTGAGGGGAGTGAGAGGTGGAGTGATGGCATGAAACATGGAGAGATAGAGGCTGCCCACTCCCCCATCCTAGCTACCAAAACGCAGCACATAAAGTGCTCAACCAGCAGCATAATAAGTGCTGCAAACTCCACACGTGGGGGGTCCCATGAAGGTGAAGTGCGCCCAACACAAAGAAGGGAGACGCCCATGCTTGAAGGGAGTGCTACTCCATGAAATTAGCTGCTGTAGCAGCTGCTATTTAACACATATGAGAACCCAGATTGTATGCTGCGATTTCCTTAAGACATGGGCATGCCCACAACCTCAAGTGCGCCCCTCCTTTAGCAAAACGCCCCTCACACATGGGCACGATTCCCTCCACACATGGGGCTCCCAAACACTTACCCAATCAGCCCAATATGCTCCATAATACATGCTGATCCAAATCAGAGTTGTCATAACTCCCAAAAATTAATAATTTTTTAAGTCATTTTTCACTTTTTTCGATTTTTTCATGACTTTTTGACGTTTTTGGGTTTTTTGGCCATAGGAAAATATTGAAGCACCCAAACCTTAGGAAAAGTGGGTTTAGGGGTTTAGGGGGTACTCTGAGTTAGAAAACGAGTACCCCTAAGGCAAAAAATACCTCCAGACGCCCCAGATAGGCCAATTACAAAATTTTTAATTGAACCATTAAAAAATGGCCCAATTTACGGAAAAATTAAAACTTGCCGAAAATTAAAAAACAACCTAGGGGGACTTAGACATGTCCATATGACTCAAAATTAACGCCTAGCATGTTCATATACATTGACCCATAGACTTTAATAACTCCCTAAGGCGCGTCAGCCTCCCCAGGCATTCCAGCTTTGGAGGAGCAGGAGAAAAACCAATTAATTATGCAATGCACTGATGCAAAACATAATAGATAGGTGAAAAAACTCCTTGGAATACCTGACTTGGCCAAAAAGTCCTAAGGAACCGAGTCTTTTACAAAACACCATGCTAGCACGTTTTGTTACAAACCCCGCAGGGCCATGGACATGTGAAAAAAAATAAAAAACGGGGCCCTTTAACAGGCCAGCTGGTCATCAAATCACCAAAATTGAACATGTGTCATGTTCCACTCTGCCCGCTCGTTTGATAATCCAACCAAGTGCAACTTAGTTGGCAACACTATAGAGGTGGGTTTTAAATTTCTTGCCCAAGAAGCCACTAGATCTTAGTAGATCTGAAAAAATGTAAAAATGGGGTTTTGATTGATTAGGGTTTTAAATATTTTAGACAAGTGGATAGATCATGGAGATAGAACTTACCTTGAGATCATACCTGAGTGATGAAGAGAGATGCTTTGATGTTGAGGAAGATTCCCACAGAGATCAAATGAGAGATTGTTGATTTTGCTTTCCAAATTGATGCCCTAGCCCACAAATGCGCCCTCCTCTACCTGTCAATCCAAGGAAAATCGATTTCATTCAGAGAGGTCAAGTATGGAGGAAATACAAGTAAAATGCAATGATAACATAGAATAGAAGGTCCTGGGACAGTAATACTCCCTGTTACCAACGAAGAGATCCAAAGAAGAAGTAGGGAGAGTCTTCCCCTACCAATACTTCCTCCTCAAAGCAAATCAACCTCCACCTGTAGATGCAAAAATGTGGTACAAAAGATATGGCAAAACAAGATCTCCAATAACTCAGTGCAAAGGAAGAACCAACGAACAAACACCAAAAACATTCACCACAACACTGGAGATAGATGCAATGATAATTTTCTATTCCAATAATCCAGAGCCACCAGTCCCTTTACAATGAGAAGCTCTCTCCTTTAAATAGGAAGGAGAGGCATCAAAATCCTAACCACTTTTTGAATGAGTGGCTAAGATTAAAAGATACAAATGTCTAATCAATGGTTGAAATGAGCTCAACAATAAAATACATGGATCACTCATAAAATATAACATAAGTGGACAAAATCGCCCTAGAAGAGGGGAATCCCACCATATCATGATGACAAAATATAATAAGAAGCTTATGGTGGGTCCAAGGGGTAATTTTAGCCACCCTTGGTCAATCCCCATAGCACAATAATAATAAAATAGTCATCAATATACCAAATCGTGCCTCTATGGACAAATCGTAGGCCTCGAAAGACCTCAGAAATCATCTGAAAGTGCCATAAGTGATGGATGTGGGTCCCGATGAAGCTGAAACTGCTGGAGGAGGTGTGGAAGACATCAATCCATCATCACTGATCATCCCATGCCAAGACATTGCCTGAGTAGCCCAAATCGAATTCCTCAATAGCCATTTCTACCAATCTTGAAATGCATCGGGAAACGTGACACTGCCCCAAACTGCCTCTTGGAGTGCCTGCGCTGTCAAGGTAAGGGCACCAGTGTGTCCGGGAGGGGGGTAATATGGTAAAAACAAGTGGCTGGACCACCCCCTCCAAACACGGCGCCCTAGTTCATCCTATTACCCCTCATTTTGGCTGGGGTATCCATAGAGTTTCTTCACAAGGAAGTGCAGAGTGAGAGGCATGGCAGGCAACATAAGAAAATGAACATGCAGCGGATTCAGCGACAGCATCATCAACTCAGATGCTCCCTCCAATAGCAGAAAAGGGACTGTGTTTTCCTATCACTTCCGTCCTAGTTTTAAATACATATTTGCTGTCCTAAAAAATCATAGAGATGAACAACAGAAGGAGTTGCAGGTCAAGCTCAGTCGTAAAAAATAAAAAGAAGATCAGGTTGTATGTAATGATACAATGGGAGATCTTGTTATAGCAATTCAAAGGCATGGAGCTTCAGATAATAATAGCTATTGGCAAAGTTCAAATTATTGGGGTTCAGGGTTTTAGATGGGCCATAGACAACAATAAATGGCATGCCCCAGTCGCAGGTATTAAAGAGATGTATTTGAAGCGGCCAAAAGTGACCTTAGCAAGTCCTCCATTGATGCTGAAGTGGTGCAAGCTGTTTGGGACAGAGTAACTCCTCGAGTGGCAGCATAAATCAGGATACTGGCAGAGCATGACAGAAATACGATATGGACAACTATATCCATACTTCTATATAATGTTAAAACTGAGGTGATTTGTTTCTGATAAAGATAGCAGAGAAGGAAAAGAAATGAAATAGGAATCACTGTACGTGGTCAGGGTGTTGATAATCGAGCTGGAAGTGATTTGCAAAATGTTATTTGGAATCGGCTGACGCAGAATTTTCATTATTAAAGCAAAGCAGAGTTATTTGTCACACTGAATCTTGCGGCAGGAGAACCAAAGGGTGTTCTGTTTAACAAATGGGAACATCATTTGCAGAAATCGCCAACAGCAAATTCTTTTTCTCCCCCTAGCACATGTATTTGATCGGGGACTGAGGAATATTGCATTTATAAAGTGTATCAGTAGGCTTCTGGCGTGGGGACATCAAGTTTCTGTGGAAGATATTATGGAGCTAAAGCCAACTATTTTCTGTGGTTTTCCTCATGTGTTTGATCATGTATACACAGCCTTGGAGGTTTTTTGCAACCAGTTGGCCTCTGTAGACGGGATGTGTGACCTTTTATCTTCTCCTTCTACTGAAGAGCTCGTCTTTTTTCATATAAATCTATCAATATCGATGTCGGATTTCTGGGAAATTTGGGCATTTGTTTCTTATTATGCCTATCCGCAGGCTAAATGAGCAGTCGAGGTATTATAACAAAAGCTTGATTGGAGCAGAGGTTACTTTGACAGCAAATTTTGATTGATTCAAAGATCTAGAATTTGATGCCAGCTCGTGGCCTCGTGTCCAAGTAATTCCTGCGTGAACAATTGCAAGTAATTCCTGCGTGAACAATTGCGGATTTGACTGAAATCGGGCAATATTATCAAATCTATAATTCCTCTGAGCCAGCAGTCGTCTACTTGGGTTTTTAAGAACCGGTTTTATTGATGGACTCACCATGAATGTGTTAAAAAAAAAAAGGGCCCGAGCATCAGCGTGAGAGAAATTCAAACGAACCACGGGTCACCCTTGGCGTCGGTTTTTTATCGACAGCCGGTTACACTAACTGCGCGGAAGTCATCAGCTCAGCGAGATGTATTGACAGTCGATTGCATGGTTTACTTTTTTTATGTGTTCAACAGGGATGCTAGACTTAGCAGCCGAGTTAGATTCGATGAGCTCGGCATTTGGCAGCAGTCCTTCACGTCACTTTCGGATCCACGCGTTTCCTCATTAGCAGCCGAATGCCAACGCCGGTTCACATTTAGTAGCAGCAGAGCTCACGACTTCAATACCTGGCAGCCGAATATCGGGTTAACTCCACGATTAATGCTAGGTCTCGGGGTTCAACAAAGTGATGCACACCGCTGATTGAATCGAAGGCCACGGGGATACACAACTGACAGCCGCTACGGAGTATTCGAGCCTCGAGCTTACCAGTCAATTCGAGGTCGAGTTAATTAACACACAATGGAATTAAAAAATGAATCGGTGGCCACCATTGTGATTTATGTAATTGCCCCAACCACTGACAGGTCTTCACGTTTCCATTTAAACAGCCAACCGATTGATGCAGAGGCAGTTCTTATCAGCGCCATCTGTCACCTCTCTTAGCTCTAGGTGTTCTACAATTTAATCAACACAATGATAAAGTAATTAAAGTGAATGCCGTGGAGCATTTGACAGCTTGTGTGAAGGTCTCGATTCCCTGTTGCAATACGTGTGGGGGTTCATGGATATGCCACGAACAACCTAAGTAGCAGTGCCATCAAATAAAGTAGGAGTTCCACTTAAACAATGATTTAGCCATATATTCGTTGAGGAGAAAAAGGTGGAGGATGACCTTTTTGCTTTATGGCCATTATTTTTTATTTTTTCTGTTCTTTGTCTTTCATAAGAGGTTTTTGGCCTATAAAAGCCAGCCTCCTTCATTGTAACCAGATGGAAAAATTTGGGGTTTTCTCTCCCTATTGAGCTTTAATGAAAATATCAGCTGGTTTGTGGACAGATTGAGCATCCTTCATGTGCTTGTGTGATGTATTTCAAGTTGTAGAATGAATCTAGCTTGTGAGGGCTTTCTCAAGCACAATAGATTAGCCATTTAGGATTAAGTTGGTTAATTATGCTTGAACAATTAGTTTCTCAATGGACATCAGTATTTGGTTGTACAAAATGTTGATTAAGATTTGATTGTTTATGCATTCTAGATTCGTCTCACTTTTATGAAGCATAAAGCCTCCATGAGCCCTCTTTTGACTCCATTTCCCCTTCTGGTACTGGCACTGATCTTTGCCTGAGGATTGATCTTCCCTTCTTTCCCATCACCCATTTGAAAACTATCTTTTGTTACTTCCGTTTCTCTAAGGCAGCCTCTTCCATTCACCTTGCCCGTTACTGTACCTGCCTTAGCGATTCTACTTTAAGGATACCCCCCTAGTGTTGGAGAAGAGCCAACCTGAAGCGAAGAGGAGAGGAGTGTGGTGACATTGGCCTCTCTCCTGAGAGAGTTGTCATTCCAGCTGGTGTGTTGCATTTTGGGCTTTCAAACGACAAGCATGCCATTTCGGAGGACAACACAACCGAATAAAACTCCTCTCTGCTCTGACAGGGTCTCTGACAGACCAAAACTGCACTTACAGATCGGATATCTATTCTTTAGATCTGGTATCTATCTTCATAGATTTGAACTCTGCTCTTCATATCTGGTAGATCTGGTATGTGTACTGCTCTAATCTTTCACTGCACTCTGATACCATGTAGAGTTTTCAGATTTTACTCACTGAAAATCTTAGATCTCAATTTGGTCTCAAGTCTTGCTAAATCACAAGTTAGATGGATAAGCCGATTCTCAACCCTAGAGAGTGAATAGCATAAACAATTATTTAAAACTAGAAACACATTAGATCTAATCTACTCTTTTAATTCAACAATACACACATGAAATGGACACAAACGTTTTGGTCAATGTGACCCTGGAAAAACCCTTGCAGGAAAACTAGTGAGAGAGAGAATATTTTATATCACAAACAGTTTACAATAGGTACAATAGAAAAATCCAACGTAGACTTATCTCTGAGCCAAAAGCTCTGATGCGCATGTCTGATCTTTGAGGGATAGCTGGGAAATCCTCTCCTCTGACTGAGTGTGCCCCTCTCTCTGACAATGCCTCTCTTTGAAGCTTCTCTCTGACTAGGGCCTCTTGCTCCTCTACCTCTGGATCACTGTCTCGGTGATACCCTCTCTCAGATTAGATGAACTCAATCACTAGGCTTGCCCTCCTCCAGAGAAGTGCGCCCGCCTCCACAGAAATGCACCCCTCTCTAGCTTGATCGATCTCTGATCTCTCTGTTGATGAATCAGATTTATCTCAGAAGCTGACTCTGCCTCCAATGGATCCACTCTCTGCTCCAGATGAGGTGTGCTAGATCTCTGCTCAGATCTACGCCCCTTTCTCCTTCTGGAAATGCACCTGTCTCCTCAGGAATGCGCCCTAGCTCATGCACTAAGCTTTCTCTGTCCTCTCCACTTGATTTGCTTCTCACAAAACACTAACTACCTCCTTTTTCCTTCTCAACTCTATTTTATTGTTTGGTTGACTTTTAGGGTTTCATGCAAAATTTCCGCCATGCAAACTTTTAATTAAAAAATGCATTCATGCAACTTTTGCATGCAAACTCAAAAATACAGTTTTGCTTTTGCGTGAAGCAAGGTTAAGGGTCCAACCACTTTCCTAGTTAACTTTTCAACACCATTCCCAAATCTGAACCAGACAGAAACCATGGAATCGGAACTGAGCCAAGTCCTCTCGAGGGTAATATCAAAGAGATCAAGGGTATCTCGGAGAAACATGCTCTCAACTTGCATGGGGTCTGGGGAGGTAGGGAGAGCCCCTTCACTTTAAGGTTCAGCTCCTGGGCCTGCCTAGTATGCTTCTCAATGAGCTTGGCTTGCACCACTTTCTCAACTGCAGCAAGAGGGGGGAGCCGTAACCCTTCCCTGGATGACCTATGCCAATGAGTTAAGATGTGCTTCAATTTCTTGTTGAAGGTGGCCTGTTGGGTTCAGATCTCCTCGTGTTTGATCTCAAGGTTGAGAATCTGTGTGTGTAAAGCATCATTCTGTGGGTGAAAAGATTCCTGTACTTTGTTTTCATTCAGCAATTTCCTAAGGGATCGACTCTCTGTTTCCACCTCGGAGACTTTATTTGAGAGAATGAGCACCTCCACCTGTCACTATTCCATCAATTTAGCAAAAGCTACAAAGCCGGGCTGCTAATAATATTGGATCTGTTGAATGAGTTACCGTGCTACCAGGATCAAGGATTTGTTTGAGACCATCCGTGGATTGCTGTTGCAATGTGTTTCCAATATGCAGAACTGTGTGTGGGTGTTGTGTTTTCATCATCAAAATTTGCATCTACAATTGGATTGTGGCTTTCCCAGCTGAGATTGAAGTGAGTTGTTTCCTTTGAGGGGCCAGCAGAGGGACCTGCAGTGATGCAGTCTGTGGACAAGTATGAAAGGTGGCCATGCATACAGGGGAACACATATCATAAATGTGTGGTGTTGAGCAGTGAAGAGGAGGGAGATGAGGGTGTGAATGAAATGGGGGAGTGAGGCAGAGGCACTGGGAAGAAGGGAGGCAGGATCCCTGGGAGGAAGGAAGGTGGAGGGATGAAGAGGAGTAAGGATAATAGAGGGAAGGGCGCGGGCGAGGGTGGAGACAAGGACATAATCCTGTGGTGGCTGGTTAATGGGCAGCAATCACCAACAATTCTGTGATCAGGGGCATTAAAAATCACCAAATTTCTGTGCCTGTTCAGAACCCACGCTGTGTCTGACAGATTATCATGTGCCTAAGCTCGATGACAGGTGAGAACCTGATGGCAATATAAAATTATAGTGGTATATAATGCACATAGATGTGTGGATTTAATTTCTTTATTTCAAAAGTAGTTATAGTATTTGCAGATCTGATTTGTGAATTTTAGCAGTAGTTTATGAGGAAGTAGATGTGTGGAATGATAGAATTACAGTAGCAAAACTTTTCTTTTGCTGTAGTGAAGTTATTTTCCCTTCCAAACATACATAAAGATCCTAGAAACATAAAAATCAGCAATCTTCTGAAAGGGCTGTGAGTTGAAAGCATTGTCACAAGCATACAACTTGAGATTGAAATGTTGGCAGGTTTCTGACTCTCCAGAGTTATACAGTTGAGTGCAAACTTTTAGAGCCCTGTGTTCTGATTTGTTTCTGTTGAAAGGCTAGTTGCCTTTCCTTTGTTGTTTTCCTCTTTTGACCACTTGCTCTTTTTATTTTCCATGGAATAGTTCAATATAACATGACCAGTAGTATATTTATAACTAATATTCTGTAGTTTTGGGTTTCACATACATTCCTAATCCTGAAGCGATGAAATACGGAACTGATAAACTAAGCTTTGGGGCAGCCCTAAATTATCTAAAATGAATATTTAATGTCTCTTCTAATTCATCTTGCACCTACATAATACTGATTGCAGTTGTGGTCACATCTAGCCTTTTCTGCTCATAGCTTATTACTCCCATTACAATATCCTTAGGTTAAATTTCTTCCTGTGACTCAGATGTTATTCAGGATTATGTACTGTCCACCTGCTGTACATAGTAATGTCATAGTGCAACCGACTGTCCAGAAGTAATGCCTTGGATTTTCTTTAGTTCCCTCCAAATGTTTTGGGGTGCTTTTTAACTAGTTGAATACACTTTTTTAATATTTTAAGAGCACACCCTTTGCTTTTTTGGATCTTGTAAGATCTTATGTACACCTGTGGGTGTGGCTGTAAATATGTCCTTGTAAATATAAGAAGTATTCTACCAAGAAAAAAAAATCTTATGTACACGTTCTTCCTGCAAAAGTAATATGTGACCAAACTATTGATGTTTATTGTTTCAGGGAGCAAACAGTGTCTACGCTCATTTCCTTAGGGGCAGCTCCAGGGGCACTGACAGATCCAACACCCAAATTTGCTGCTGGTCGTACACCTGCAGATTTGGCTTCTAGCCATGGACACAAAGGCATTGCAGGATATTTGGCAGAGACTTCTTTGACAAATCATCTCTCTAGTTTAACTATTAATGAGAATATTATGGGGAGTGTTTCTGCAACTCTTGCAGGTGATAAAGCTGTAGAAACTGTGGCAGAACGCAATGTTGTGCAACTTGATGGAGGTGGAGAAGATCAGTTGTCATTAAAAGATTCACTTGCTGCAGTTAGAAACGCTGCTCAAGCGGCAGCCCGCATCCAAACAGCCTTTCGAATGCATTCATTCCGAAGGAGGCAGGCAATTGAATATGGAGATGGAAAGGGTGGAATGCCAGAAAAACAAGCACTTTCATGTGTTTATGTCCAAAAGAAATCTAGGCTGGGTAACCACGATGAGCCTCTGAATGCAGCAGCCATACGCATACAGAGAAAGTTCCGTGGTTGGAAGGGTCGAAGGGATTTTCTGATTATTCGTCAGAAAATTGTGAAAATCCAGGTATTGGCTCTTAACATCAACCTCTTCTTCATCAGTGCAACAGTTCAGGTTTCTCCTTTTAGAAGTGGATTTTTTTATCTCCTATTTGGTAAATGTTGTGTATCCTATCTTGAATATTGTATCATTTTAAAGTAGTCCCTTTTCTCACTCCCTAGTGAAATATTTCCTTTTAAAGCAAATATGATGGATAACGTTATTTGCAAGTATCTTGCATAGGTTACACAGTATGAAATCTCTTCAACAATCAGCAGCTGTAACCTGCATGTAAAGTAATCAGATATAATTTGTAACTGTTTCTTGCTAAATCTGCCTGCTGTCTTAATAATGATCTCAAAATGTACTATAAATGTAAGTTCAGGGTGCACCCTATACTCCTGTAGGTTATGTTATCACTCAGACTCATCCTTCCAGATAAAGTCCTAAAGCTCTAGGTATGGGGTTAGTGAACTGTGAAACTAAGAGGGAGGCCAATGTCACCACACCAAACCCACTTCTTCTCTTTAGGTTGGCCCTTCTCCAACTCAAGGGACGCTTCCCTAGGCGAGGAATACTAAAGCTTCTAACTACGTTCAAATGAAATGAAGAGATAGCTTTACCAAAATGGTTTATGATAGTAAATAAGAGATAAGAATGAATGGATTGGAGACCAGTCTTATCCATTGGGTGGATGGGGTCTAAAGGCTAATATGAAGGATCTAAGCTGTTGGGAGCGGGCAGCAGGGAGAGGGAGCAGGACGAAAAGCTAAATTTTCAAAAGCTCCCGTTTCGGGAGTGTTTTTTATATAGTATACATTTTAATATATTTGATGGATTTATATCTGAAAAACATGTAGGATGTTGAATTAGCTATAGAAAACATGGATTAAACCATATAGCATCAATCATCTAGTAGTTATAACTTATAACGTGGTCATCAAATTTTTGGAATTTTCACACTATAGAGAGTGGGTGTGAATCAGTATTGAGCACATTTTACCATTTTAACTTCAAGCATATCATGTAAACATTACTTATTAACAATGCTATTCA
This sequence comes from Larix kaempferi, assembly GCA_027924585.1. Lineage (NCBI taxonomy): Eukaryota > Viridiplantae > Streptophyta > Pinopsida > Pinales > Pinaceae > Larix > Larix kaempferi. The sequence continues at coordinate 5,285,940 of BSBM01001229.1, read as the reverse complement.
ACACACATAAATGATAAAACCATACACAACACACATGAAGTTTTACATGGAAACCCAAATGGGAGAAAACCACAAAATGCTTTTCTTATATTGTATTAAGATTACATTTAGTTTACCAGCACCAACTGGAAGGAAGCACCCACTTCCTAGATTTTCTAGCACCCACTAGAAGGAGGTGTTATCCACCTTAGTTGCAGTTAGTTGGATGGCAAGTGAGCCTGCAAAGATCAAACAAGTCTACTTGTTCATTTCAGAAGATCAGAAGTCCTAGCAGGTCAGTGTGGCCCTTTTTTAATAGATTTGCGTGTTCATACCCTGCGAAGAATTGTAATAACCAATGTTGCATGACTCGGACTAGGCAAAGACTCGGTTGGCATATGACTCATAGACTCGGGACAAACTCGACAAATAGGAAGAAAACTTAAAATATGGTGCCATGGAATCTGGATTGCAAAAAAAACTATATTCTATATTAAATTTTAATTTATAAATTTAGATTTTAGACTTTTTTAGTTGTTTAATGAATTAAAAAGAAAATGTGACCATGTGGGCTGAGACACTTAGCCACAGGGCTTTTGCCCATCAAAATAAATGATAAATTTAAAATTTAAAAACAATTAAAACTAGAAAACAATAAAGCATATCGAGAAGATATTTTTCAACATACAATCCCATTTAAGCCAAATGTTAAGCCTTTTCACCAAAAATTGAGGCGAATAAATCCCAAGTTGGCCCCCATGGTCTACAAAGAACTTCAAAGGATGTTGGCAGCTGGAATCGTTGCTCCAACAAGACATTCTACATGGTGTTCAAACTTGGTTGTTGTTAGAAAAAAGAATGGGGATATCAGACTGTGTATTGATTTCAGAAATTTAAACTTGGCATGCATGAAAGACAACTATCCCTTGCCCAACATGGATACTTTACTTCAGAGAGTGACTGGATCAGGTATGATGTCCATGCTTGATGGTTTCTTAGGATATAACCAGGTGTTAGTAAACAAAGATGATCAGCATAAAACCACCTTTACTGCACCTTGGGGTACCTTCAAATACCTTAGAATGATGTTTGGTCTTTTAAATGCGGGTGCTACTTTTCAACGAGCTATGGATGTTGCATTTAATGGGTTAATTGGAAAAATTATTGAAATATATCAAGATGATCTAATGGTGTATTCTAAGGATAGAGTAGATCATGTTGGTCATCTCAGAATTTTTTTGAGAGATGCAGAAACTATGGCATATCATTGAATCCAACTAAATTTGTGCTATGTGTTGATGAAGACAAGTTATTGGGGCATTTTATCACCAAGGATGGTGTGAAAGTTGATCCCGAAAAAGTTGAGGCCATAAAAAAGGTTCCTATTCCCACAAATGTCAAAGCTCTCCAATCCTTTAATGGCCAAATTAACTTCATTAGAAGATTCATTCCAAATTTAGCAGAACTAATGAAGCCTTTACAACTTTTACCGAAGAAAGATGCTAGATTTGAATGGACCAAACAAGGGAAAGAAGCTTTGTCAAGTACCAAAGATGCCATATCTAGGTCCCCTGTGTTGATAAGTCCTGATTATTCAAAAGAATTCCAAGTCTTCACCTTTGCATCTGAACATACCATTGACGGGGTTTTACTCCAGAAAAATAGCCAAGGCCAAGAACAACCTATAACCTTCTTCAGTAGAGCCTTACAAAACTCAGAACTTAAGTACACTATTATGGAGAAGCAAGCTTATGCCCTCGTTAAGTCTTTGAAACATTTCAAAATGTAAATAGGGTTTTCCAGGGTTGTGGGGTATGTTCCTCATACGGCTGTTAAAGATATATTAGCTCAGCAGGATTGCCTTGGTATACGGGGTAAATGGGTATCAAAATTCCAAGAGTATGACTTGAAAATCAGGCCTACCAAGCTAATCAAAGATTAAGGTCTTGCTCGCATGATGACAAAAAGCAATGAGAAAACTGTCAGAATTATTTGTCAAAATAATGAGTCAGCACCAGCCATGTCAGATGAACTTCAGATACCGAGTCAAACACAATGGTATTCCGACAATATCTACCTTCTTAATAATTTTGCTTGTCCTGAACACTTAGTTGGTCACAAAAGAAGGTCTCTAAGACTTAAAGCCACTAGATATTGCATAGCTCAGAATGGTTTGGGTTGGAGGAACCCTGATGGCTTGATTTTTAGATGTGTTGATGAACTAGATTCCAAGAAGCTTCTGGTTGAATTTCATGCAGGATTTTGTGGAGGGCATTATGCAACAGATACAACAACCCACAAAATTCTTAGAGCAAGTTACTATTGGCCCACTTTTTTCACTGATGTACATAAGTTTGTCAGGTGTTGTCCCCAATGTCAGTTATTCACTGGGAAACAAAAGTTGGCAACTTTCCCTCAGTAGTAGTTCAAGCCGCTTTTCAACAATGGGGTCTTGATTTCATCGGTCAGTTTAAGGAAAATTCAAGCAATGCTCATACTTGGATCCTTACTGCCACCGACTACTTCACCAAGTGGGTAGAAGCAATTCCCACCAAGTCTGCAACAGATAAAGTAGTTATGAATTTCTTAGAAAATCAAATTATAACTACATTTGGGGTACCATCCAAGATAACAACTGACAATGCCCAAGCTTTCACCTCAGCCACTTTCTCCTCTTTTTGCTTCAAGTATGGCATCATCTTATCCCACTCATCCAACTATTATCCCCAAGGAAATGGATTGGCTGAGTCAACCAACAAGACCTTAATGAATATATTAAAAAAGACAGTTGGAAAAAATAAGAAGTCTTGAGACAATAAGATAAAATTTGCAATTTGGGCTAACAGAATAACACAAAAGCGTGCCACTGGAAAGACTCCTTTTCAGTTGGTTTATGGTTTAGAAGTTTTTGTACCCATCCATGTTCATTTGCCAGTGTATCAGATGTTGCATGACTATGATCCAGACGATGATGGCATGCAGAATAGAATTGAGCAAATTATGAAGTTATATGAGACTAGAAGAAAGGCCTTAGGCCAAGTATAAGGAATCAGGACAGGGTTAAAAGGACTTTTTATCACATTTATAGTAGCTGAGGCTACCGTATCTTCAGATCAGATTCCAGTCCTTTTTTCAGCCAGTCCTTTACATTGAGATGCTTGAGATCAGTGTTTGATGAGCATTCATTCCAGGATCACTCATGTTTTTCAGTGCAGCTCTTGAGTAGACAGTATAGCCTTATGCCATGACCGAGCCTCATGACCTCAGATTTGATGACTGATGTAGCCATTTTGCCATACAGAGCAGTATGCAATGCCCAGATGTGCAACAACAGTGTTCCAGTGACAGTAGATGGTTCAGATGGTTTGTACAGGTGTATTGATGTGCATTGGTTATGATGTTTTGCTCTTTTACTCATTATGGTAGCTTGATTTGGTATATTGTAGTTATGATCTGGCGGCATATATATGTTATATAGATATATGTGTTTTAGTGATTATCTAAAATGGTCTAATTTACTCTAAATATGAAATTCTTGTTTATACTCATTGGTTTCACCCTCCTTAGGAGAATGGACATGATCATTCCACCATTTTGGCTTGCTAGCATTGGCATCACCTTTCACTCTCCCTATCCACCTGTTCTTTCCCACTATTGGTTTTACCTTGGCTTACACCTCAGCCTGTGATATGGAGGACTTCCCTACTTTTGCCTCTTTGTTGGATATCATCCCTGTTAGTTTGTGTCTCGGCTCTGAGTTGGCAACAAAACTTACCCTTTGGTGAGTTGGATTTGATACCTTGATCTCTCTAGTCGGTTTCCTGATGTTTGGTCTTGATTGTAGATAATTCCCCTAGTTGCATAATTTGTGTTGGCTAAAACCTGAAGCAAATAGTACTACCATCATTACATGCATGTGGAAACTTTATTATATCTTTTATGCAAGCCCATTGAAATAAACAAAACTGTGCTTCTCAACACAATGAAAAAGGGCTATGAAATGAATGAAATGTAAATACCCTGGATCAAAAGATACAATTAGTTGTGCTTATAAGCACACAAGAAATCCAAAGGGTCATAAAGGCCTAAAGAAAGCAGTGGTTAAATATATGTGAAATCCAAGACTGCTGGCCATGAATTTAAATGTAATGATTAAATTCCTCACGGAGCCTGCAGGTTGTGATGTGAGATGGATTAAGGGACAACTAATTCTAAGTGTCCCCTAGAATCTCAAATTACTGTTATCCGGGCACCCAGTCATGGCGGTTCTAGAAAAGATCCTCACGGAGTTGTTTCAGCTTGGATGTGAGCAGTAGACATTTGCCAAGGTTGAAAAAGCACTTCTCTAAACAACTTATTCCATTTGTGAGACACTGCCATTCCCTGTGTGTTTATTTCCAACATATGCTTAAGTGTGTATTCCATTTTCCCTTATCCAAAGTATCATAGTGTTGAGTCAGTAAAGTCATCCCCTTAGCCTAGCCTTGCATTTTTCACCCTCACCCAATCTTAGCAAAATGATCACGGCCATGAAATGAGTATGTTCTTGAGTTTATATTTTGAGTAGTTGATTATTTTAACTTATATTGGATTGTTATTATTGCTTAAACCGCTAGTGATATGCTACTTTATACTTTGTGTCTTGCTATTAGAATGATTAAAAGGAGCATGCTTTAACCATTTGCACTTGCAGCAGCAGGCAGTTTAAGGTTGGGTTATATTTTGGTCAGTTTTGACTTGGTCAAACTTAGTTTGACCAAGTCAACCAGAGGACCTGAGTTGAGTTGGACCAGTGATGTGTGATGTTGATGATTTATGGTCCTATATACCCATTTGATGGTTCCATGCAGCAGACACAGTTTTCAGATGATGGTTTGATGTTTTAATGATTATTATTATTATTTTCAGACCATTATTTTTATTTGTTCGGGCATGGTCATGATTATAGATGATTATACATATAGCCATAGGGTGTATGGGTACTCATCTCTAGTACATTTGGACCTTCTGAGTCCATTGGGATACTCAATTTTCGGTTTCAGGCACTTTCGGACGAGATTTAACTCAGATCATCACTTTATTGCAGATTTTCCATTTAAAATGGCTTGGCAGCATAGTTTGATTTTTTATTTTGTTCACCTAGGGCACTATAGAGGGAGCATGGGGTCCAACCACTTGTTATTACCATTATACCATGCTCGTAGACATTTTGGTGCAAGTAGTTTTGGCCCCGGGGTACCAGGTAGTGAGCTACATGCATTTTATTCTTTCACGGGTGATTCTTCTGAGGATAAAAAATGTTAAAAATGGTTACAGAGGAATTCGATTTGGGCTACTAATGTAAGGAAATGGCATGAGGTTGGTTTAGATGATTTGTGTGATGCTTCCCACACCTTCCAGAGCAGGTTGCAGCATTCAGTGGGGCCCACACACTCTCCGGGCTTTTATATTATGATTTTATTATGTCATTGAGGGGGCACGATTTGGCCATGTGGTCATAGTATTGTATCATGATGATGTTATTATATGTTATTGTGCCATGGGGACATGCTAGAGAAGGATGAGTACACCTCCTAGCCACACCATGAGCTTATGTTGTGTTTCCTAGTCACTTTCATGTGGTGCGTCCCCCCTAGTGAGACTTAGCTAGTGCGCCCCCTCTATTTTTGAGTTGATCCATGTACTTTATTTTTGGGCTCATCGTAGCCATTGATTATCACTTATGTATCTTTTGATCTCAACCACTTGTTAAAAAGGTGGTTAGGGTTTTGGTCCCTCCCATTCCTATTTAAAGGAGAGACCCTCTTCATTGTAAAGGGACTTTTGGCTCTTGGCTACTGGAATAGAAAAATATTTTGCAAATTGTTATCACATCTATGTTAGCTGGAGCTACCATACTGCAGACTGTGCGGCCGAGGACCGCATAATACTCTTTTTTTCCAGATCGGAGATCAGCTGCCTTCAGACGAGGCATTTTTGTTCAGATTGCCCCTAGCAGACATATCAGAGGGGACAGACAGTTGGACAGTGTCACACACATTGTCACTTACCATCTACAATAGGGTCACCTTTCCTTGCCAGGCTTTGACACAAGCCCATTTGAGACAGTTGCCTAGTCTTGTTCTGATCGAGACTATCACAGTACATTGTTGGTTTATTATGTGCCCGAATTCAGCAGCGATCCAGCTCAAAGACAGCTTCAGTAGCAGCAGGTATATGGTGCAGCAGGTATTGCATTTGATGATTATTGCTCATGTTGTAGATTAGACTTCTTTATACTTGTTAGTACACTAACTTTGCATGAGATGATATATTTGGTGATCTAGCTATGGTATGATGTGATTGGGCCCTTGATGATGTTGGTCCACCCCTTCGGTTAGACTTATGTATATGCACGCTGAGTCATGTCCTCTACACTTAGCATAGACTTGATCACTTAGTCCCTCTCGGTAGCTGACTTTAGCTCCATTATCACTTTCCCCATCCATCCGACTCATCCATGACACTTGTTCCCCGACCTGGATTCTGATTTGTGATCCCAAGGACCCCTTTCCCCACTGATATCTGAGTTTGCGATGACTCCCTGTTTATTGTGCCTCGGCTCTTTAGTGTGTGAGATACACGGTTAGACCTGGGATTTGCTCCTGTCGGTTGCCCCCGATGTTGCAATGCAGTTAGGATTGTGTAGCCTCACTAGGTGTTCCCCATTGGTCATCGAAGCATGTATTGCTCACCCCCATTACCTTTGCAGTATGAGCACCATGTTTATATCTTTTGAGATATGTATGTAGCCCAAGAGGGCCTTGATGTAAATGAAGAAATGTAAATCAGGTCAAAAGGGCCATTTTGTTGTAAATGTAAAATCTAGCCAAAAAAGGGCTAAGTATGAAACTCATTGTAAAATTCATGCAATGTGTTTATGAACACACATGGATTCAGGTCAGTCATACATGTCAGCATTTGTAGTGGTTATTCCTCACCTAGTCCCGCGGGACAAGGAGGTGAGAGGGAGCAAGGGACAAGCTCAAGATTGCCCCCTAGAGTCTCAAGTTACGGTTTGCCAGACACCCAGTTTGGCGGCTCTAGAAAAGAACCTCACGGAGTCTTCGGATACGGATGTGAGTTGTGAGATACTTGTTAGATGACTAGTGGTCGTTTCCCTGCACTATACCCATTTGTGAGGCACCGCCCTTCCCCGTGTTCTGTCATGGCATACTTACCTCAGTGGACCCCGCTTTCCCGAGTTGTCCAAAGGGTCACATGATCTTCATCCTTGTCTTCCCGTGTCCTTTGCCTTGTTGTCCGCATCACCTAAAGTCAGCAAAGTGGTCAATTCTATAGATGTGCATAGCATTTTAGTCGTTTGGAGGTGGTGGGCCCACTTCACCAGGGCCTTGTATTATCTCGGGATTTAATGTATTTTTGATCACCATGTTATCATTATATTGCTTAGTAATGTACTAACTTGTATAATTGAGCCTTGTCACTTCATGCTTGCATACAGGTATTCAACTAGCACTATTGTTGACCAGATTTGAGCTGGTCAAACTGAGTTGACTAGGCCAAAAATGGGCCCAAAAAAATGTTGCGATCGGAATTTTGGTTTTGATCAATTATTATCTACAGGGATCCCATATGAGCATGCAAGTGTCGGAATTGCAAAATACTGAAGCGTTTAAGAAATTTTTAATTATTAATGGTCAACTTTGACCTGTTTTAATTAAAAATTATGGATGTTGGGCAAATAATGCCAAAGTGATGGATCGGGGTCGTTCGAGTGGTCATCCCTACTACTTTTGGGGTCCACGATCGCATTGCAGTAGACGGTTCGGCAATCCGGGAAATAAAAGTGGGTCAAAAGCCCATTTTTCAGCTTTAGCCATATAAACCAGCAAAAAGTACATGGAAAATCAGATTTTGACTAAGGCAACTATAGGCAAATGGAAAAATCAATGGTTGGCAAAGGTAAAGGTAATTTCTAAAGGTAAAATGGTAAGTTTTGATACATTACTGGCACATTGTGGAGCCCTTTCCATGGCAGCTCATCACTTGAGGTCGAATTGGCCCATAGGGGTGTTTTTTTCTCCTTAGGGGGAATTCGATTTTGTTTGGTATGGGCATGTGGGCCCTTATTGTATGATGTTGGGGGGATAAAACCCCATATAGACACCCCCCAACTTGTTGTATTGTGGTATGGACCCCACATGGGTCCCCTCTCCTCCACATGTGCGCTTCTCTTGGGGCAATTCGCACCCCCCCTTCATAGAGACATCTCCACCATTCGATCTGTGGATTGGGGAGATGATCTCAACCCTCCATTTTGGGGGGAAAACTATTTTTGTTTTGAGCCATCTCTATAAGAGAATGGACTCTCTCCATTGTACTTCTTCTTGACATTTTCAGATTTGCTATTGAGCTCTTGAGAGACATTTCTTCACCCTCTTGTGCATATGTGTTGTGAAGTGTTTTGATGTGGATTATTGGCGTATTGCTAGAGTATTGTTGAGTGATAGTGAGCTATTTCCATCTCTTTTCTTGTCCAAGCTAACTTGCAGGTGAAATCGACCACTAGAGGGAGGCACAACCATTGAGCCAGCAGCTCCACGTTGGGTTTTCTCTCCGGGTTTCTGCAAAAAGGGAAGTAAAACTTATGTTATTATCTTGCTTTCCTTCATTATTTGTCGTTATTTGCTTGTATTTCCTTGCTATTTGCCTCAGTTATTGATTTGTGTCTCTCTTTGGCAGGTACAAGGGCACACTTGGACAACTAGCTGCTCCAAAATGCGTAAGGGAAAGGCACTATTGCTCAACATTTGGCAATAGTGGGGGTTAGGCCATAGGGGACTATTAGAGTCCATTTTGTAACATTTATAAAAATGCTAAACGCTAAATAATGTCATTTGGTCATGTACTAGGCCCCCTTGAAGTTTTAGTCAGTTTCGAAAAAAATTTACCGGGTCCGTCGAGTTTGGTTTTTTTAATTATTTTTTAAATTTAATAAATTTCTCTATAGTTTAAATAGAGAAATAATAATTTGTAATATGTCAGTCGTCCAGGGTTCGAATTCAGTGGTTGATGGCTCGTTTCATAAGCCATAAATCACACATGACCTATGGACCAGCTAAACCCAAGTTTTGGATGTCATTTAGGCCTCATAATTAATATTTTCTCTAAAAACCCAGTTACAGAGAAATTATTAATTAAATTAATAAATTTTATTATTTTGGAGAAAATCCAAAACTCTCCAAAATAATCCAAATGGAATAAAGTAAAAGGCTAAATGACATGGCAACAGAGACTCATGATGATTCCAATCAACTCCAAGTTCATCCAGTTGAAGATACAGTCAGCACAAGCTTATCCACTAAAGAGAATTCACCCTCCATGCATGCAAGCTCGATTTTGGTGATGTGGAGTATGCATTTATTGGTTTTTGGTTGGTGTGAGTTGCATTGAATAGAAGTGGGGGCGCCTTGCCTAGGTGGAGGCCACCTCCCACTCCCAACTACCATGATTGCAATCAAATATTAGTTCAAACTCCAAACACCTACCAAAAAGCTCACGCTATCTCCTAATTGCTCACGTCATTCCTCTTTAGAGCTCGACTTTTACCACATGGCAGCTCATTACTTGTTTGGTGGTAGTTCCAAAGTGGGATGGGGGGCGCCTTGCCTAGGTGGAGGCCACCTCCCCATCCACATCATCCACAAACTTGAGTTTGATTGGTGTCTATTCACTCCAAGCTTGTTAAACATGAGATTCGATTGGTTGAGACTAGTTGTGATTGGAATTCGACTTTGTGTCTATTGTTATTGGCTCTCTCTCATGCCAATTCGATATAGGGTTTTAGTATGTAACCTTTGCTATATAAGAAAGGTTTTTTAGGCTTGTTCTTCATGGAGATTTTGAGCATGAACACTTTGCCAAAATACAATTGTAATATTTGTTTACTTTTTTGAATAATATATTGACTTTGGAGGTCTACACAAGTGGCTTTGGGGATTGCTTTCACATTTTTTGGTGATATTCTTCTCACCCTATCTCTCATATCAAGTTTTTCATTATTTAATGTACGTTTTATAAATCATAGAAGTACATTATTCGGTTTAAACTTGTTTGGTTTAAGGGTTTTGTAGGATTCATCAAAGTGGAGAATGACTTGGATATCAAGTTACTTTTTGTTTTCAAATGGTTATTAGCTTCTAAATCAAAGTTTGTCTTGCAGGTTTCCAAAAGATTCATTGTTCAAAGGAAAGAAACACTTCCAAAGAGCCCTAGCCTCTTTCTCCATCAACAAACTTCTCAAAACTTTCTTGGTTACATTGGTTCTAAGCTTATCTCTTCAAGCCCATCCCCATTAGATTAGCCTCTTCCATCCATTCACCTTGCCCTTTCTCTCACTTGCCCTTTCGTTTTGCCCTAGGTTTGCCATCTTTGTCCATTCGTTTTGCCCTTTCAAGTTCATATTACCTCTTCCACCTTTAAGCTCCATCATCCTCCCTTCTCCTTGCCATTAGCTCCATTCGTCCACCTTCCAAAAGGGCCCTAAAACACAAAAAGTACAAAAACGATTGTTGAGTTAGTGTTAGCTTCTTTTTGTTAGTCTTAGTTCTTTTTATATTTCTTAAGTAGTTAGATCTCTTTTATAAATCAAGTCTCATGCATTGAAAGGTTAGTTTAGAAGCATTATAAATCACTTTTCTTCATTAGTATAACTTGCATAGTTTAAATTTTCAAGTTTCCTTGTCAAAGATAGAAAATTTCCCATGAAAATTTCTTAAATTTTTTACATCTTATATCTCATTTCTAGAATATTTAGGGCATCTTTTGTTCGCTGGTCCGTTTTCCCATCTTAACTTTTTTGAACCATTTTTCATGTCATTCTATCGTTTTAGATCTCATTTTGCAAATATAGACTTAGTTTCAAAGTTCATTTTATTTTTCTAACACTAAAGGGTGCCTTGAGTTTTGGCTTTCTTGTAGGTACTTTGGAAGTGTGAAAGATTTGAAAAAGTTGAAGTGAAGAAAACCGAGCTAAAGTAGCAAGAACTCAAACAAAATACAAGGAGGATCAAATATACAAATCTATCACTCACTATCCTTTGTAATAGCTATCAAGATCTAAGTTAAATTTTTTCAAGTTTTATTTTCATTCCAAAGTCCTTCAAGGTTTTAAAACCCAAGGCAATTGTACAAGATTAATAAAATTTTCAAGTGGAGGAGGCCTCCACTCTTTTGGCATTCTTCCCCATTTGGGGAAGAGTGTTGTGATTGGTTAGATTAGATCTTTCAATTTCTGCTTTAGATTAGTCTTTTATTTCATCTTGTAATTCTCTTCCAAGCCTTTGACCGGAAGTTGTATCCTTGAGATTTCATCTCAAGGGCAGGACCACATAATTTTGTGGTTACTCTTCCTTCCCCGTCGGTTTCCTTGGTAGAGCTTTCAGCTAGCTGAAGGTTCTCAAGTGCAGGTGGTTCTAGTGGTTGACCTTGTTCGGAGGTTGATCCCACCTTAGAGTAAAACTGTTGGTAGAACACTAAGTCTTTTTAGCATTATTTCATTCTGCAAATAGCATGCTAGTTGTCTCTTACTTTATTTGAGCTATCACATGGTTTAATTCTACAAAGCTTCATAACTGTTTTTCACAACTGCTTCTATTTTCTTAAAATAAACAAAGCCTCTTGAACTTGGCCAAATCCAAGTCAAGAGCACTCTCTGTCGGAGAGCATTGTTAGATTTGCACTTTCCCCTTGCATTAGGCATTTTAAAGTAGGAAGTCTCTTGAACTGTGGTCTTAAGACTAAGTTAAGAGCACTCTTTGTCGGAGAGTTGAACAAGTGCTTTTAATAATAAAACACTTCAATCCACATTTTCCTCTAATTAATTTACTTTGGTCGTTTGTCCAACACCCGTATGCTCTGCCAACCGGAAACGGTTGGGCTAGTACTCAGAAAGGTGAAGGACTTGATAAGCTTACAAGTGATAATATAATTAAAATTTTACCCAAAACCAAAACCAGTATCAAATCACTGAGGTGCTTCCTGAAACAGGTGGTGCCGGGAATCCACTGTTAGACTCGAGGGTGGTCAAGCCGTAAGTACACTTGTCCTCTTTGCAATCTGGTTGCTCCCGACATACCATCTAAGAGGTTGCCAGTATTTGTTCATGGTTAAGGTTCCACTCTTTTGATATCCTTGGTTTTAGCCCTAATAATCAAGACCATTTAAAATATTCAATAAACCAAGATTAATCGCAGGACGATCTCACGAACATTACCACTTTGAACTCTTGTATCAAGCAACCCAAGCACTCAAGACTTTTTTGACTCCATAAGGCACTAGTCCTTGGCATCTTTCTATTTTGTTTATTATCTATCTGGAGCATTTATATTTCCATGGTTGTCTTGCTTTAATTTTATCAAAGTGGTTATATCTCGAATCTCTTATCTTATATCGCAACTTGGATTGCTTATCTTGTGTTTATTTCATAAATTGTGATCTACCATCTAAAAACTCCTAAACAACACTCATCCGCATCACCCCATACAAAAAACACTTAAAACATAAGAGCTTTAGTGAAACTCTTTTTAGGGACTACCCCCCTTGGCTTCGTTATGAGTTAGCCTAAACGGAGGAGCTGGGATTCAGGTGACAGTACCTGGCTCATTGCTTGCCCCCAAGGCCACACCTCTCCCCACTTTCCAGTGAGGGAGACAGCTTTCGAAAGACTTCTGCTGCTGGTGTGCAGTTTGGCGGACAACAGAGCCTTAGCTCACTGATTCACCCCCCCCCTCTTAGTGAGCATTGTGTCTAACAGTTAGTTTGTCAATCTGTGAAGTCATTTAAAAGGAAGCGTAGACCCTCGTGTGTTAACTTGCACATGGTGTCCATTCGCCCAATCTCTCTCACTCAAAACGGGTTATATCACCTGTTAGATTATGACAACTGAGGAAGGTCTTCTATGCATGCATGTGTCCTTGCATGTAGAAGACATTAATTGGAAACCAATTGTATTTAATTAATTCTTCCTAAGTTTTGGAAAATTAATTAAAGTGATTATTATTTAATTATTGGAATATTTTTTAACAAAAGTAAGTGAAAAATAAAAAGTAAATGGCTGATTTAATCTTAGTCATTGATCTCACTGGAAGATCTCATCCATAGATCTATAGTGAGATTAGGTTTTTCGCTTAGCCAATGATTATAAAAGAAAGGTCAATTGGTGGAGAGGACACACATTCATTCCGACAGAGATTGAGAGAGCAGCATTGTGAGAGAGAAGATTTTTGAGAAAAAGACGGAGGAGCAGCGAAGCGAAGAAGAACAACACATAGGAGAGGGAGAAGAAGAAAGGACAGGGCAGAGGCAACCGTACAGCAAGCAGGCCGTACAGCCGCCATCCGTACAGACCGTACGGAATCCGTACAGCAGGTCAGTGCGGATCCGTACAGCAGGCCGTACTATTGCAGCAGGTAACTGCATTGGGATCCATGCCAAACCAATAGGTTTTTCTCAGTATTTCTGTGTGTTTCGATTTTGCCATTGTTGGCTGAAAATCGATTTTTCTAAGTTGTAAAAGGCTCCATATTTTCTGAATAAAATATCGCTTATACTGCTACACCGGTTTTCCCATCTTGGGTTTTTCTGGGGGTTTATACCCGAAAATATTGTGTTGTTTCTATTGGTGTGAATGATTGGTATATCTCTCAGTGTTTTAATTCCGCTGCAAATTATGAGTGAAGAAACCCTTGGGTGATTGAAAGTAATTAATTGCATGGTTTTAGTCCTAGTTGGGTTTTAAGGAAAATTTACATGGTATTAGAGCTCATCTGAGCAGACTAAGAGATAGCAGTAGAGTGCTTGGATAGATCACTGCATATCTATCCAAGGGTTTATTGGCACTATTCACTATGGCCATACAGTTGAGAGTTGAGGATAGACTCCAGGGGGCACAGAACTTTCCTACTTGGGAAGAGAGGATCACCAGGATCCTGGATGTCAGTGAGCTGAAGAGCACATTGATAGTACCAAGGCTTCTCACACAGATCCGACAGATTTAGCTGCTTGGAAGAAGATTGATTCCAGGGCAATGTTAATCACAGTGAAGCACCACTCGCCCCAGACTCGCGAGTATTCGCGAGTCAGGACGAGTCAAACCCCACGCCGAGCACTCGTAGAAGACTCGCCTTTGAACTCGCCATACTCAGCAAAATCGTGGTACTTGCCCTAAACTCGGCGTACTTGCCCTAAATCGTGATGAATCGCTCGTACTCGGAAAACAAAGGAAAAATAAAAACCGCGGATATGGAGGCAAATTCACGATTTGTTAAATGGGTAATCGATTTGTTAAATGGGTGATGAATCGATTTGTTAAATGGGTAATGGGTGATGAATCGATTTGTTAAATGGGTAATGGGTGATGAATCGTTGAGTATAGAGGTTCGTTAAACAACACAATGCTCAGATTTCAATTACTGATTTTTATTTAACAATTCGCGATTTGTTAAATGGGTAATCGGCAAATAGTTTGTTGCCCTGCGTTTCATCATTTTTAATCGACGATGGATGGTAATCGATGGAAATCATGTATGCTATTTAGTATTTCCCTCTATCCCTTTGAGTCGCAACTTGCAAGTGAGCAACGACAGCCGGTGGCCACAGAATATTGACTCACGACAGAATAGTGATTGGACAGTCAGCGTAGACAGAATGGTGAATGAATTGTGATCGATAGTGGACTTGGGCATCCGGAACACTCATCTAGTCATCTGGTCGTATGGAACACTCATCGGGTTTCATCTGGTCGGAGCTCAGCCAACTTAGTTTAACTTTATACTATAATATCATAAACTTTATAATATTATATATATATATTATTTTCTTTTTTCAATGTTCATATGTTTTATAAGTTGTATTATGTTATAAACTATGATATATTTGTATTAAATGTTATTTATTATAAATATGTTTTATACATTGCATTATGTTATAAATTATGATATATTATTTATTAAGTGTTATTTATTAAGTGCTATTTATTTTTAATATATGTAAAATATATTAAATATAATTATACATGATAGGTTAATAAATAATGTAATAAAATATAATTTGTGTTTTAATAATATTGATATGAACAAATCTAATTCGAATCTCATCACAATGTTTGAATTAGAATCGAGGGCTGTCATCAAGTTTCATCTTCAAGATTGGAAATGCCATTAACCTTGTTTTTGTGCCCAAATTTACAATATTTTAATTTTTTTTCTATTTGCCGAGTCTTGCCGAGTCTATCCTGGGTCTTTCCCGAGTTTTTCCCGAGTTAGCGAGTCACATGCCAGCCGAGTCTTTGCCGAGTCCGAGTTGTGCAACATTGGTTAATCATTCTAGATGGGGTGAAGGACCACATAGTCCCTCACCTGTCTGGGAAGAAGTCCACATTAGAGATGTGGAAGGCTTTGGAGAGTCTGCTCAGTTTGCTGCTATCTTGTAAAAATGAGATAGAAGCACTCTGCTGCTATCTCTCAGTTTGCTCAGTACCAGAATGGCCAAGGGTGAAGGAGTGGTGCCCTATCTTACAAGTCTCACAGATTATGGATGAGCTTGGAGCAGTGGGCTCTAAGACGGAGGATGAGGAGCTAGTTCGTATAGCTCTCAATGGATTTTCTAAGCCATGGGATGTCTTTGTTAAAGGCGTGGTGGCTAGGGAGAAGCTCCCTGACTGGCAGAGATTGTGGGATGACTTCATACAGGAAGAGACCCGCATGGGTTAAGGTTCAGCTTCATCCAGTGGTACTACACAGATCGTGGATGAAGAGGCTCTAGCCCTATCAAGCAAAGGTAAAGGGAAGGCAAAGAAGAAGAAAGGTGGCAAGAAGAACTTGGACATTGCAAAAGTCAAGTGCTTCATTTGTCACAAGCATAGACACTTTGCTTCCCAGTGCCCAGAAAAGAAGAAAAAGAACAACGACACACAAATGGTAGGATCTGCAGAGGCAGATGAGTTCAACACTAGTTTTGAGGAAGACTTTTGTTTGGTAGCTTGCATGGCAAGCTCCGTCAGTAGCAGTATCTGGTATGTTGATAGCAGTGCATCTTGTCACATGCCAGGACACAGAGGGTTCTTCAAGAGCTTGCAGGAGAGTGGATCGAATCTCCACATTGAGTTAGGAGATGATGCGCGGTATCGGGCGCATGGTGTTGGCACTGTATTGTTTCAGAGGGAGTCTGGAAAGCCTATTAGTTTTGCTGATGTGCTATATGTCACAGGCAAAGTCACCTGACACGGGGACACGGGACATGTAGGACACGAAAATACGAGAGTCCGACACGGACACGGTGACCCCCGAAATCAGGACACGTAGGATACGTTTTATATACATATATATATATTTTTTAAAATATATTAAAATTTAAAAATATAGACATATAGATCCAAAAATATTTAGAAACTAGAACATTTACAAATATTCAATAGAAATTAGAATAAAAACACATTAATGATTACAGTCATTACACATTTGTCATTCACAAATCACGATTCACAACACATTTGTCATTCACAAATCACAATGAGACACAGATGCATGTCGGAACCATATTTCTCATTAAGTCATCAAAATCAAAATGTATACATATATGTCAGAATGCCACTGGGCACTGGGCCACTGGAAAATGCCAAATAAACTAATAGTAAATACAAAAAGAGGTGGATCAAGATGGGAGAATCCCATATATCAGTAGTCCTCCTCCATGCCTGAATCAACATACTCATCACCGCCACTGCCACTGCCACTGCCTTGATCCTCATCCTCCTCCCCCTCCTCCTCCTCTCTGCCCATCTGACGATCTGCATCTGCTGCTGTGGAGGATGACCCCTCTGTACGATCACTATCATCAAAAGTGACCGGCTCTAGCACTGGATCATTAAGATCCATGTTGGCTAATGCCAACTCAGTACTGCTGTCCAAACCCATATCAGCAGGAAAGACATCCCACGTCTTTGTCTTTCCCTTCACCCACTCCTCCCTCTTCCTGTAAATAAGACGAAGGTTGGAGTGCACATACACCATGGACTCTACCCTGGACTGCTCAAGCCTGCTCTTCTTCACACTGTACAAGTTCCCATATGTGCTCCAATTCCTCTCACAACAAGAGGATGATGTAACTTGAGAGATGACCCTGAAGGCTAACTTATGTAGAATAGGGGATGTTGCCCCATGAGTTTCCCACCAACGATAGGGTGTCTTACCCTCCCTATCTCGAAGCACATCATAGCCTCCAAATCTCCCAGTGCCAGTGGAAAAATCTACAAAGCCATCCTCCACCTCCTCAAGCATGTCTCTATCCTGAAATAGCCGTCTAAGTGCTATCTTCCTCCCATTTGCAATCTCTGCATCCATGTGAGGAGGGACTCTGTGTGAGGCCCCCGATCCACCAGTGAGCCACTCCTGAGTGTAGAACTTGGGGTTCAAGGAGTGGGCCAAGCAATGCAAAGGTGTGCAATTCTTATCCCACCTGGAGATAAAAATATCCCGAATAATGGTCCATAAGTTCTCTGCCGATGTCCCATACTCGGGACACTCATTCTCCATGACAATGGACCTCATGGACTCAATCATGGAATCCCACCCCTCATAAACCTCTGCTAGGATGGGCTGGTCCGTGTCTGCATACCGCAACAAAGAAATGATTGGCTCCATGATCTTAATAGTAAGATCCACCGTGTCCCACCAACCATCATTTAACACCAAGTCCTTCACCTTTTGTGAAGCAGCCTGATCCGTCTTTCTCCAAAAAGCCCAAAACTATGAAATCACCATGGACCCAAGAGCGGTTTTGACCTCCCTCAACCTCTTGAGCATGATGAATGAGGAAGCAAACCGAGTATCTGCAACCTTCAGCAATGAAAGCTGTGTGTACTGTTTGTAGATGGTGAGGGCATTTGTGTGGTTTTGTACAAAGTTACGGATATGGCGTGCATCCTCAATAAGGTTGTCAATCCATGCCACATCCGAAGCAATGGCTTTCAGTGCTAAATTCAAGGAATGGACAATGCAAGGTGTCCAAAAAACCTGTAAGAGCAATAAAAGCATGTATCAATGACTCTACAACACTAACATTGCAATGACCAAATTCAAACAATGAGCAAATTAGAAATGAAAGGTGTCCAAAATGAACATACCTGTGGATATTTAGCTTCCACAATCATGCCAGCAGCCTTGCAAACAGGTGCATTGTCCGTGATGATTTGTACACACGACTCAACACCCACTTCTTCAATGGTTTTGATGAATAAATCACCCATAAATTGTGCATCCTTGTATTCACCAAGAGCATCAACCGCTTTCAAGAACACCAGTCCATTTTGGGAAGATACCATGAAATTGATGAGTGGATGGCGTGCGGGATCCGTCCATCCATCAGAAACAATACTCACACCGGATGAGGGCCATGTTGATCTAATTGGCTCAAGAATTTTATCTACCTTCTTCTTTGCTTTAACCAACAATGTGGTTCTAAGCTTCTCTGAACCAGGAGGCACATAACCATTTGGAGCACATTCCAAGATAGTTTTAACTGTCTCAAAATACAATGGTGACCGTGCAACATTGAATGAAATGAAGTTGAGGTAGAAGAAAAATGCAATAGTAAGGTCTACCTCTTCTCGCGCCTCTTTTTGGAAAATCCTATCCATTGGACCACCTGTAGATTGCCTCTTTCTTGTTTGATAAGTATCCCCACGCCCACGCCCACGCCCATGAATGCTAGGTGGAAATGGAGGCTTGGTGCTAGAGGACTTCCTCAAGAATGGAAGAGGATCATCCTCTTTTTTCTTGCTTGCTGCTGCCACCTTCCCTAAGCCAACATGATCCTCTCTTTCCATATCCCTCCTTTGGTGAACAGTCACCGCTTTGCATGAAGAAATCCCACAAGAAGGAAGGGCCAACAAATGGCCCTTAACCTGGAAATATGTGCTCATGAACTCATGCTTGCAAAAATTGCATCTCCAAGACACATTGCCTCCCCCACCAAGCTTTGCCCCGGGTCCATCTTTCCTTGTCACATACTTCCACAAAGGGTATTTTTTTTCTTGGGCTTGTTGTCTTGCTAAAACAGGGTTAAGTGGAGCCATAGAATGAGCTCCACTAGCAGCCGATGGAGCACTTGACAGAGGAGGAGAACCGCTTGTGCTTGGTGGAATAGGAGGGGAGGCCCTAGATGGTGCATTTCTCCCTCTCCTTTGCCCCCTACCTCCTGCCCTAGCTGATTGAGACATTCCTTTTCTTTTGTGATGGTTGAGCTTGCAATCCTCTCTACAAATCCACGGAATGCACTTGGAATCGCTTAGAAACGATGGATAGCCTTCAAATCTCCTTCAAATCTCCTTCACCTGCACATACAACTCACTCTCAACCAAATGCTTCCTTGCAAATGACAAAAAGAAAGGCAAATTTCTATTTTTAAGTGAACCCGGACGCCCTTTTCCGCCAAAAAGGTGTCCTGTTTTTCAAAAACGTGTTCGACAGTCGGGATTCGATGCAACTGCGTG
Organism: Larix kaempferi; assembly: GCA_027924585.1. Classification (NCBI taxonomy): domain Eukaryota; kingdom Viridiplantae; phylum Streptophyta; class Pinopsida; order Pinales; family Pinaceae; genus Larix; species Larix kaempferi. The sequence continues at coordinate 5,266,409 of BSBM01001229.1, read as the reverse complement.
TCCGATTCGTTGTTAAGTTCGTGTCCTGATTCAGGATTCGATGCAAGGTCGAATCAGACACAAATTCCAATCGAATCGTGTCCGATTCGACCGATTCGGGACACGGCAAGGGTTTGCAACGAATCCGGTTTCTGAGGTCACAGGGATGACGAAGAATCTCATATCAGTATCCACACTAGAAGACAAGGGTTTTCCAGTGACTTTCCACGACAGGAAAGTATATATCAGACCTAATGGATCAGATCAAAGATTGGATAGAGTGATTGGGGTTCAGAGCGAGAAGGTTCACAGACTTCAGTTTGAGCCTGCAAAGGCTCTGGTTAGCAGTAGCAGTAGTGATTGTGAGTTGTGGCATAGGAGGATGGCACACTTACACCATGGTGCACCGAGGCATCGGAGATAGGCAGTCATTGGAGTTCCTTTAGTTCAGGAGGACAAGCACAACCACTTCAAGGGTTGTGCGTTGGGGAAGAACATCAGGAGACCTTTCCCACATAGTGAGCACAAGTTTGAGGGAGCCTTAGACTTGGTGCATTCGGATGTATGCAGACCGATGCGTGAACATTCATTCAGTGGTTACAGTTACTGCGTCACATTCATTGATGACTATTTCAGGAAAACCTGGATCTATTTTATGATGGCCAAGTCAGAGGTCTTCAATCGGTTCAGAGAGTTCAAAACTCTCATGGAGAACCAAACAGGGAGAAAGATCCAGATATTGATGACAGACAACGGTGGTGAGTACACCGACAGAGAGTTTGTGGAGTACTGTGCATCCGAGGGGATCAGGAAGGAACACATTGTTCCTCATACCCTGCAATAGAATAGAGTGGCAGAGAGGAAGAACAGGACACTGGTGAGTGCAGCTAAGGCCATGTTATTTGATCAGGGATTACCTCTATTCCTATGGGTTGAGGCATTTCAGACTACAGTATATGTCCAGAACAGGTGTCCCCACACTGCATTGGGGAGGAAGACACCTGAGGAGGTATTTACATGTACTAGACTAGACATGAGTCATTTGCGTATATTTGGGAGTATCTGCTATTGTCACATTGATGCTGACACTAGGAAGAAACTGGATTCTTCTGGAGAGAAGGGGCTTCTAGTTGGGTATAGTGAGACTTCCAAGGCTTACAGAGTATATATCCCAACTTGCAAGAGGATCATTGTGAGCAGGGATGTCCAGTTTGACGAGGACAGAGCCTTGAGAAGATCTATGGACTTACTAGTACAGGAGCAGCTAGCACAGGACTCAGGAGGAGTCAAGTTGGAGGAGTCACAGGTACAGGTTCAGAAACAGAGCACAGGCTCTGATAGTCAGAGGGAGTCAAGTGGACAGGATCCTCCTATCTTTGATGGGGAGGATGAGTAGTAGTAGGAGGAGGACATCCAGCAGCCGCAACAGGCAGACACTAGGCCACGACCTAAGTTGTATAGGTCCACAGTTCAGGATTCCAGATAGGTGAGTCTTCCTCAGAGATCTTGCAGACGTAGCATACCACCAGATAGACTGAGTTATATGGAACTGATGACAGATTTGATTGACTCTGAACCTTCTAATTTCGAGGAGGCTGCACAACATGATGTGTGGCAAGAGGCCATGGTTGAGGAGTATGACTCAATCATGAAGAATCAGGTATGGGAGGTTGTTCAGAGACCACAAGGTAGGAATGTGGTGGGTTCTAGATGGATCTACAAGGTAAAGCATGCAGCAGACGAAAGTGTGGAGAAGTACAAGGCACGCTTCGTGGCGAAGGGGTATTCGCAGAAGGAAGGTATTGACTATGAGGAAACCTTCGCCCCTATCACTAGGTATTCTTCTATTCGGACTATCATATCATTGGTAGCAAAGATGGGTTGGTGCGTTCATTAGATGGACGTAAAGACAACCTTCCTCAATGGAGTGATTGAGGAAGAGGTTTATATTGAGCAGCCAAAGGGGTTTGAGGCAGAGAGTAGAGAGTCTCATGTAGGCAGACTGGAGGGAGCTCTTTATGGGCTCAAGCAGGCACCTCGAGCATGGTACTCGAGGATTGACAGGTATCTACGAGAGATGGGTTTCCAGCGGAGTGAGGCAGACCATAACCTGTACTTCTTGTCAGGTGAGGTACCTCTCACTGGTCCTATATGTGGACGATCTCTTTCTTACAGGAGATGAGAGGTTGATTGGGGACTGCATGTCCAACCTTGTAGTAGAGTTTGAGATGAAAGACCTTGGGTTGATGCATTACTTTTTGGGTTTGGAGGTTTGGCAGAGAGGTTTGGAGGTTGGTGGCTGCAGAAGTAAGTAGCGCAGTGGGGGGGGTGAGGGGGCGTGGCCGTGGAGGAGCGGAGTGGTGGTGGTGGAGAGGGGAAGCTGTGGTGTGGAGCAGCGCGTATGGCTAGAGCGGAAGCGGCGGAGGGAGGTAGGATAGGATGGCGGAAGTGAGGGAGAGCGAGGGTCAGCGGAGAGTGGAGGCGGCTGAGCAGAGGTGGGAGAGTGCAGTAGGAGAACAGTACGGAGGAGTGATGTAGAGGCGAGAGAGTGTAGTGGCGAGAAGGGAGCTGCAGAGGCAGCGTGGAGTGATGCAGGTGGAGAGGGAGCAGTGAGGGGGGAGGTGGAGTAGCAACGTGGATTGGGGAGAATGCGGTGGATGTATGCGCGTGGAAGTGTGATGAGGAAGAGGAGTGAGGGGGGAGGTGGAGTAGCAACGTGGATTGGGGAGAATGCGGTGGATGTATGCGCGTGGAAGTGTGATGAGGAAGAGGAGCAGTGAGAAGGTGTAGAGGATGGTGATAGGAAGTGCAGCGGAGAGAGGAGCGTGAAGTGGGGAGAGAGATGCGTGAGGAGAGAACATAAATCGAGTGTGGGAGATGGGGGAAGAGGTGAGCATAGAATGAGGAAGGAGGGGTCTGCGGAATGGTGAAACCGAGCCGACAGTGAGCGTGTAGGACTCTAGGAGCCGATTTGGGCTCTGATACCAAATGCAGTGACCGTATCCGGTTACTGAGTTAAGAAGTGAATAATATTATATTATATTATATTGATAGATTATGAATAATACAATTGGTGGCCGCTATTATATATGGTGTCGGCAACAATGTATGAGAAGACACGGCACTACCTGATACTAATTATTTTGTGTATTTAATTATTTTATATTCGTTACAACGTCCTTGTACGAAGCCACCTAGATCACATTCCAGACATATTCCCTATACCGCAAGGTATATCGGGAATCCCCACATCCCACAATAAATCAACCTCATCTTTCAAAATCTATAATAAAATAAACCAAGAAGCATTCACACAACAGTCCTTTTAGCACTCCAACAGATAGTGACTCCATTAGCACTGGTCTTTCATCAACAACAATTGTTCAAAGTTTTTGCTTTTTATCCATCTCGAATTGTTGTTCATCTTATGATATCATGCTGTGGATGTTATTTTGAATAAGTTGGCAAAGATGTTGTTTTTGTATATTAGTATGCTGTGGATGTGCCATTGATTTAATTTGGCGAATGAAAACTTGGTTTAATTTTGCATAAATCAAAGATTTGGTTCAATTTTGCCTCAATTCAAAAATCTCCTAAAATAACAATCTTCCCATTATTAAACACAAAACCTTAAAAAGCCTTAGCAAACCTTTTTTTTAGTAGGGTCTACCTCCCTTGGCTTCGTTAGGAGTTTTCCTAAACGGAGGAGTCGGGATCAATTGACTACACCTGGCTCTTTGCTTGCCCCCAAGACCACATCGAGCAGCTTAGAAAGATTTCTGCTAGGCTTCCCCCATAGGTGTGCATCTCGGCAGAAACACCACCCATGTTTTTTCCACGTGAAACGTGGTGGCACGGTCGGAAACGTGTTTTCGAGTTTCCTGCATGGTACGACAGTGGTACGGGGCCTAGTACCAAGTTTCCTACAACTTAGTAGGAAAACCATGGACATTTGAGAAATCTAATGGGTTGAATGTTTTGGGCAGAAGAGCACGAAGCCCACCCTTATCATCATCCATAGTTTCAAACAATGAGGTACCACATCTGAAATATGCATGTAATCATATCTTGTACTGACTCAATGGAGTTGTCAAACTATGAGCTTCAAAAGATTTTCAATGTGTCGCATGTGCTCGTCTCTACACACAATAAATCTTCAAGAATTTATGAGAAACAAGGTTTTATGCCTTCAATGGAGTTGCCATGTCAAAAGAAAAATATGCAATAAAAATCTCTCACAATTTTTGTTTTGTTGCTTTTCTTTGTAAATTTATAGAAAATGAAAAAGTTAGTAGAGTCGCCAAATGAAACATTAAAGATCTATTCTGAAAGATTCATCAAACAATGGAAAAACGAAAAGGAGAGTGTAACACCCCCTGGCCCAGGTTAGAGTTGTTACTGTAACACATTGTGGCTATGAGTATGTACGTAGCATGACGATATTTTAATAAAAATACCGGTTGGCTACATGGGGAGCAATACGCTGAAGAGGAGATCCAGATATTAACCAAGGGCTATGAGGGGGAAGGGTTGACCTATGTACCTTGTCTCCTTAAACCTTGTTTTCTCAACCTTATGATAAAAGCCCCAAAACCCATTGTCCTAAGCCATAGTCTTGATGGGGGATTAATTAATGATTGAATATTATTAATTATTAGTTAATTTTGATTTAGTGGCTAATCATGATTATTGGGGGGGGAGGAACATGTGCCTTTCGGATAGCCACGTGGGAGCCCAAAGGGGACACAATGAATTGCTTTGTTGATGGAATGTGGACAGACCGTGGCCGGTCGTGGCGGTCAGTGGGACTCACGGCCTGGCGGTGAAAGAATGTCAGTCTGAGGATGCACGTGGTTACTTCGAGGGAATTGTGTGGACATAGCTGGGGGGACGTGAGTCCAACACGATGCATGCAGAGCACGGGGGGGCGAGTTTTTGTAGAGTGCGAGAAGAAGTGGGAGAATTTGAGAGGAATTTTAGACATGGACAATGAAGAGGATCACTGTGTGTTTTGAGTTCTCAGGGAGTGAAGAAAACTTGGAGATATTTCCTGTGATGAACCTAAACCCGAATTGTAGAGATAACCTGAACATTGTTATGCTGAGATAACCCGAATTGGCCATGAATTCCATGGTTGAATTAATCAGTCAATTGGCAATGAAGCATGAGACCCAGAGGGAATCTCGACGTTTGCAGTGAAGTGTGTCGCTGTGCGTTTTGGGAAGGAACTGTTATCACATCCATGTTAGCTGGAGCTACTGTTGCCGCCTGGTTCCACACCTGGGGAAAACGCAGCAGAAGTCTTCAAGCTGCTGGTGTGGCCTTGGGGGCAAGTCAGAGTCAAGTGCTGTCACTTGGGACTCGACTCCTCTGTCTAGGATTTCCTAGCGAAGCCAAGGGGGGTGGACCCTAAAAATCAAAAGAAAACTAAGGTGTCTAAACTAGGAGTTAGAAAAAATATTTTTCTTAACCAAGACAAAGCAGCATATACTTTTGTGAAGTAAAACAATCATTCATCATTTACTCCCATTCAATATAATCATCATTCATTTGCACATTTGTCAATAATATGAAATAACATTAAACAAGACCAATGCCTTATAATGGAGTCAATAAACAAATGCATAAGCAAAAAAAGTAGATGTTGTGCGAGTGTTCTTGGTTTATTTTAAAATTTATGTGAAAGTGATCTTTTTATTATGGCAGGTGGGTTCCCAATATACACAAGGCACGGGGGAACATGTCTGGAATTTTGAAGCGTGGCTTCCCTCTCAGGATTGGGTTGAATCGGAGTCTCGAGGAGGTGTTCAGATACTGTACCAATGAGGGCAAGCCTAACGGTTTCCAAGAGGTCACTACTCAGTTTTGTCCCAAGCCTTCTGAGAAATTTCCCCACGACGGCAAAATATTCGTGATGTGCCGGATTTTTACATAAAGGGTTTTTATTTGGGGCGGTGTTAGCTCCTATTACTAGTCGTCTCCCCCTTTCTGATGTGTACCAACTGGATAAGACTGAGCTGCAAGTCGGCCACAGAGCATACGGGAGAAGATCTTGGTATTTTTTAGAAAAATTTTAAGAACCAAAATTTTATCTTTTTAAACCCCAGGAGTCTCTTTTCAGGCACGTATTCGGGCAAGCCCTTATACAGAAACCCTACTTCGGGAAAGCAAGGGGGGCGTTTTGAGTTTGTAAAAAAAAATGGAAAAAACTACGTTTTGAGTGAACTTGTGGCCCGCCAGTGGAACGGACCAACAAGGTTAATTTTAACCCTAGTTAATTTTATTAAACGCTGAAAATAAAAGAAATAAACTACTCTAACAAAATCACACCATGAAAAGAGACGACACAGGCCACCCCTGGAGGGATGGGGTGTGGGCGCTGGCTAGCCCACTTGCTCTCGTTTAATAATCGTTACAATGATCAGAGAAGTGCCCCAGTCTACTTAACGTGACTTGGTGGCTTACAAATTTTGAGGGAAAATTAACCGGTTTTACAAAAATATGAATTTTGGTCCTCTGGATTGCCTGGATCCTTGAAATTTCAGCAGCACCTCTTCCTACCTGTTCGTCTTTTGCTGCAAACTTGCAAGCAATTATTAGTATAAAATGCCCAAAAACACTTTAAGAGTGTCTTTGGAACACCTCCTAAAAAACCCAAAAAACTCTAAGTGAAAATCTAAGTAAAAATGCAATAAAATAACCAAGTAAGACAAGCAGTGAGGCTTGTTTACTTGGGATCTTTGCAAGCTTTATGAGTTGCAAAATACAAGCTCTAATTGACAGCCAGATATACTTTAAAATCAGAACTAACACTACTCAACAAAACTTTGAAAAATTTAACAATTTTTTGCAAGTTTTGAAAGAAGTAAAGATCTAATCAGTCAAACAATAAGAGCTCTAACAAACCACTAGACTAGATCTTTCTGAAAGTAAATTCTGATCTATTTAAAATGTTAACAATAGTATATAAATCAGATCCACTTTATGCTTAGTAACCAGTAACCAGAAAATTTGACTTGAATAAAATTGAGAGAGAGATGAAGCAAATCTTTGTTGAAATCCGAAGCTTTGAAGGTTGTGTTTGTGATGTTCCAAGGGACTACATCTGTAAACAAAGATTAGAAGGGGGGAAACAAACAAGATCCACCAACTTCCAGTTGAGATAACCTGCACATCACACACTTTGCAAACAAAGATCAAGTGTAGATATACATCTAGAAAAGAAATCAATGTTAGACATTCATAAACAAATGAAATATGCAGACATGATTACTTTTGTGAATATATAACAATTGACTAAACAATAAGCAAATTGCATTAATCTATCTCATAAATTAGTACTAATCTTTCCAATGAGTACAGTTGATGCAATAAAATATCAAAGCTTATGCACGGGTTACCTCCATTGTACAAGCAAAAGATGGTTCATCCACTCACACAGTGAACATCACAGATTTGACCTCCAAAGTCTTCTTTATTCACAATCAAAACCAAATGAAAATTACAATGATAAGTCTTGTGCTCCAATTCTCCCCCTTGAACAATGGAGAGAGCACTTCAATATATAGAGAAAGAGAGGGTGAAGGGCACACTTGGTGAAGGGAGAGGATAGTGGAGTGGTGGCACGAAACATGGAGAGATAGGGGCTGCCTCCCCACCTTACAAGCTGCCATAAACCAGCATATATGGTGCTAACATGGCAGCACATAACATGCTGCTCTATCCTTAACTCGTGGGCTGCCCACACAATAAATGCGCCCCTCTCTCATGGGCATAATCTTCTCCTCATTTGGGGCTGCCCAAACACCTTACAATCAGCCCAAATCACTCCTAGATTCATGCTGTTCGAAATCAAACCCATAACTCTCTTCAAAAATTTAATATTTTTTAAGTCACTTTTTCAATTTTTTGATTTTTTCATGATTTTTTTTACTTTTTTGGGTCTTTGGGCCATAGGAAAAAATTGAAGCACCCAAACATTAGAAAAAGTGGGTTTAGGGGTTAAGGGGGTGCTTTGAGTTAGAAAACGAGCACCCCTAAGGCAAAAAATACCTCCAGACGCCCCTTATAGGCCAATTACAAATTTTTTAATTGAACCATTAAAAAATGGCCCAATTTACGGAAAAAATAAAACTTTGTCGAAAATAAAAAAACAACCTAGGGGGACTTAGGATATGTCCATATGACTCAAAATTAACGCCTAGCATGTTCATATACATTGACCCATAGACTTTAACAATCCCCTAAGGCTCGTCAGCCTCCCCAGGCATTCCAGCTTTGGAGGAGCAAGAGAAAAACCAATTAATTATGTTATGCACTAATGCAAAACATAATAGATAGGTGAAAAAACTCCTTGGAATTCCTGACTTAGCCAAAAAGTCCTAGGGAACCAAGTCTTTTACAAAACACCATGCTAGTACGTTTTATTACAAACCCCGCAGGGCCATGGACATGTGAAAAAAAGTTAAAACGGGGCCTTTTAAAAGGCCAACTGGATATCAAATCATCGAAAAAAGAACATTGAAATGTTCAACTTTGCCCGCTCGCTTGATAGTCCATCTAAGTACAACTTAGCTGGCAACAGCTACCATGCTGCAAATTGTGTGGTCAGGGACCATACTACATTTTTTTTTCCAGATCAGAGATCAGATGACTTCAGAGGGGGCATTTATTGTATTGAGATTGCCTCGAGCAGAGATATCAGAGGGGACAGATTGTACTTTGTATTGTGCCAGAGCTATTTTAGAGCAGTGATTACAAGGTCCCCCTTCCTTACCTTGCTTTGCACGACCCCATTGAGAGGGTTACATAGCCATATTGTGATGAGAGCATTACAGAGTTCAGCTAGTTTGCCACTTATTGGCTGGATTCAGCAAAGGTTCAACTTCAGTTTCAGCTTCAACAACAGGTATATGGTATGGCAGGTATAGCATTTTATGGATATTGCTCATGTTGTTTGCTTTGAGACTTGTTTATTTATGATAGTACATGGACTTGACATATGATGTTTGATGTGGTGATCTCGGTTTTCATTGTGATATTGATGGCCCTTGGTGAGGTCAGTCCACCTCTTTCAGTAGACTCGTCTATGCACATTGGTTCCTGTCCCCATTATTGGTATAAACTTGGTCGTTCATTCTTCTAGGAAGCTAACATTGGTTCCACCTGTCACTTCCTTCCACCCATCCAACTCATCCATTTTTGTTCTTTCCCGACTTGGACCTTGATATGTGGCCTTGAGGATCCCCTTCCCCATAGACCCCTGAGTATGCCATGACTCCCTGTCTCTTGTGCCTCGGCTCTTTAGTGTGTGAGATGCATTCTTAAACCTCGGATTTGCTCCTGTCGGTTGCCCCTGATGTTGCAATGCAGTATAGGATTGTGTAGACTCACTAGGTGTTCCCCATTAGTCATCGAAGCATGCACACTTGCCCCCATTACTTTGCAGTATGTGCGCCATTGTTATATCTTTTGAGATATGTATGAAGACAGAAGGGCTATGAAATGTAATGAAATGAAGCCAAAAAGGCTATCTGAATGTAAATGAAGCCAAAAAGGCTATCTGAATGTAAATCAAGCCAAAAAGGCTAAGTATGAAAGTGAAATGTAAAGTCCAAGAATGTGTTTCTTAACGCACACGGACACAGGCTAGCCATATATATCAGAGCATTGTATTGGTTATTTCCTCACCTAGTCCTGTGGGGCAAGGAGGTGAGATGGAGTAAGGGACAACTATGCGAATTGTCCCCTAGAGTCTCAAGTTATGGTTTGCCGGACACCCAGTCATGGCGGCTCTAGAAAAGATCCTCACAGAGTCTGTTGAAGGCACGGGTGTGAGTTGCAAAGTGTGTGTTAGATGATTAGTGGTGGTTTCCCTGCACTATACCCATTTGTGAGGCACTGCCTTTCCCTTGTGTTTTCATGGTATGCTTATGTCAGTGGGTCCCGCTTTCCCCGTTTATCCAAAGGGTCACATGGTCATGGTTTTTGTCTTTCTCCTATCTCTTCACCTTGTTTATCCACCTCACCCAAAGTTAGCTAAGTGGCCAAGTCTATAAGTTGTGCATAGCAGTTTTTGAGTCTTTGTTGGAAGTGGTGGGCCCACTTCACCTGGTGTTAATTTTTGAGCATTAATTCAATATACTCTAGGATCTTTACTGAGAGAATAACATGTACAGTATATCAATGCATATCAATCATAGGAAGCATATCAATCATCACAAGATGCAAACATAAGAGACAATAGACACACAGAGTTTCCGTGGGGAAAACCCTAAGGTGAAAAACCCCACAACTTCCTCAGAGATCGATAGAGCAATAATACAACCAAAGTACAACCCGAGTACACAGAGATAGTCTCCTCCTAGTAGCTGATCCTCCTCCTCACATGTGCGCCTCTTTCCGAGTGATGTAGAGTGAGATAATGAGATGATCAAAATAGAGATCTCCCGATCTCTATTTATACTTGTCCTGACTGCCCAATAAACTTATAGGGCCGACTTGTCTAGCTTAGCACAATGACCCATGGTTATCTTAATCAGGGCCGACCCCACACATGGTGTTCTAATAACCCATCGGCAAGTTACGACACTTGCGACACTTGTCAATACAAATGACGACACTTCCTTATAGAGGAATAACACATCTCTATAGGAGTACAATATACATAAATGAAATACATAGGTGAAATACATTCCGAAGTTACATATACATCAACACTCCCTCTTAACTAGGAAGGTATTTCTTAACACAGATCTGCTAGCACAAGTCTTCTTCTCTGGATCATCATCAACGAATCATCGTCCTCGAATCATTGTCATCATCACTGCTGTTGCTATCTCAATCAATCTCTGAATCTACTCGTCGTAGGAAGTTCTATAGAGCCAGTCCTTTTTCATACTAGATGTAGGCCCACCACCTGCAGGTCTTCATCATCACTGGCCATACTGTGGAATCCTTAGGACTTATTACGTGCGTCACAAAACCTTGCAAGAGCATCCCAGGACTTATTACGGGCACACAGGCCAACCTATCGGATCTCCCAGGGAGCTATTACATGTGACCCCATCACAAAACCTTGAAAGAGAATCCCAGGATTGATTACGAGCACACAGCTCAACCTATTGGATCTCCTAGGGCTCTATTATATGTGGTCATGGCAAAACCTCGAAAGAGCATCCCAGGACTTATTACGGGAACACATCCCAACCTATCGGATCTCCCAGAGCGCTATTATATGCGATAGGACAAAACCTCGAAAGAGCGTTTGCCAGATCTCTCAGGGAGCTATTATATGCTAGCGGCAAAACCTAGCAAGAGAATCTGCAAACCTCCCAGGGTGCTATTATATGTCCTCCCAAAGCAAAATCTTGAAAGAGCATTTGCCAGATCTCCCAGGGAGCTATTATATGCCAGCGGCAAAACCTAGCAAGAGAATTTGCAAACCTCCCAGGGCGTTATTATATGCTTATCTGCACAACTTGTCCACGGCCACAAAGTATCAACCTGATACTCACCATGCATCATCCTTATGTACACATGATCATCCTGATCATCATCACTGCATCGTCCTGACGCATATCATCTGGAGCAACATCCTAAAGCTCATCATCCATGATCATCCTGATCATACAATGCATCCACCTGATGCATACACAGTATCTGCCTGATACATATCATCATACATGATCTACCTGATCATACAATGTATCCACCTGATACATATACAAATACATGATCCACCTGATCATACCTGATACATATCAACATACATGATATACCCGATCATACAATGTATCCACCTGATACATATACAAATACATACACATGATCCAACTGATCATATCCAGCATCCAACATGATACATACATACATATAAATGATCCAACTGATCATATACAACATCCAACATGATGCGTACATACATATAAATGATCCAACTGATCATATCCAACATCCAACATGGTGCATACATACATATAAATGATCCAACTGATCATATCCAGCATCCAACATGATGCATACATACATATAAATGATCCAACTGATCATATCCAGCATCCAACATGATGCATATACAAAGCAGTAATTGAAGCATCGTCCTGATGCTCATCATCCAGCGCTTACATCCATAGCCATGGAAGGATCCTCCTCTCACCATGCTTGGAATGGCTTGAGCAAATGTGTCCATCACTTCTTCCTCGAAGTGTTGTCAATCTGAAGAACACCAAGCCTCTCTCTGAAGTACTCGAACTTCACTCTAGCTACTGGTTTCGTCAGTACATCTGCAATTTGCTCATCCGTCGCAACATATAGGAGCTTTACTGCTCCTCTCTGGACCATATCCCTGATATATTGATATTTGATCTCAATGTGTTTCGACCTGTCGTGGAACACCGGTTTTTCAGACAGCTTCACACAACTCTAGTTGTCACCAAAGATACCAGTAGCCTCCAGTGGGAGATCAAATAACTCAGACAGTAGCTTCCAGAGCCATACTGCCTCACAACTAGCCGAACAAGTTGCAACATACTCTGCTTCAGCTGTACTCAGTGCTACGTAGGACTGCTTCCTGCTAAACCAAGAGATCACACCTGATCCCATACTGAAGCAGCACCCAGAAGTGCTCTTCCTATCTGCAACATTGCCTGCCCAATCTGAATCAACATAACCCTGTAGGTTAAACTTTTGATTCGCATCATACTTGAGCCCATAGTCAACCGTACCCTTCAGGTACCTCAGAATATGCTTTACAGCAACCAGGTGAACACCTCTGGGATCTGTCAGGAACTGGCTCAATGTGTTCACTGCAAAGTAGATATCTGGTCTCGTGTTCGTTAGGTACATCAAGGACCCAATCATCTGACGATACACAGTGACATCAACCGGATCAGATGAAGCATCACACAAAAGCTTCAGTTTCGATGCCATAGGTGTGGTCATGGCCTTGCAGTCCATCATCCCGAACCTCTTCAGGATCTCTACTGCATACTTCCCTTGTCCAAGGAAGATCCCATCTGCACTCTGCCACACCTCCATGCCTGGAAAATAGTGCATCATCCCCAAGTCCTTCATCTCGAACTCGGCAGCAAGCTTCCTCTTGGTATCAGCAATCAAACTATCATTACCTGTAACAAACAGGTCATCCACATACAGGAGTAGTATAACAGTATTGCCTTCCTCAACCTTGTAGTAAAGGTTGGAATTTGCATTACTCTTGGTAAAGCCCAAACTAGATAGGAAACTGTCCATCCTACCATACCAAGTCCTAAGAGCTTGCTTCAAGCCATACAAGGCTTTCTTCAACCTGCACACATATGACTTTCTGTCATGTGTCTCAAAACCAAGTGGCTGCTCCAGATACACTTCCTCCTCAACTACACCATTCAAGAAAGCAGCGTTGACATCCATTTGGTGTATCTTCCATTTCATCACTGCAGCCAGAGCAAGTACTGATCTAATGGAAGTGTATCTGGATACAGGAGCAAAAGTTTCTTCATAGTCGATTCCTTCTTTCTGTGAGAAGCCACGAGCTACAAATCTCGCTTTGTATTTTTCTATGCTGCCATCTGCAGCATGCTTGATCTTGTAGATCCATTTGAAAGTCACAACAGACTTTCCTTCAGGTCTTGGGACTACATCCCAAACATCATTTTTCATTATTGATTGGTTTCCTTGACCATGGCATCCTTCCATTCTTTCTTTTCCGCTGCCTCTTCATAACTGGAAGGTTCTTTGTTCATAATATCATAGAGTAAAGCAACATAACTGGTATGTGATCTAGTTCTCTTCTTTGTTTTGTGTTCTTCTTCTGGAATGCCATACCTTTCTGCATCTTGAATGAGCTCTCTAGCCCATGCAGGTTTCCTCTTGTGAGAGTTCTTCTCACGAGGTGGATCTACAGGTTCTTGCGGATCTTCAATTTCACGATTAACATTTGGAATTGCTTTAGTCATAGTAGTGTCTTGAAATCTGGTTTCCTTTGGTTCTTCATGATCTTCAACAGGTGTCTTTCTTGATTTGATGAATGCTGAATTTTTATCAAATGTTACATCCCTGCTGACATCAATCTTCTTGAACCCTGGAAAATATATTTAGTAAGCCTTCGAGCTTTCACTGTAACCCACAAAGATGCCCTTCTTTCCTGGAGGATCTAGCTTAGTCCTCTTTTCCTTTGGGACATGAGTGTATACTGGACAACCCAATATTCTGAGATGGCTGACTTTAGGTTTCTTACCAGAGAAGACCTCTTCTGGTGTCTTGTTGTCCAATATCTTGTGGGGTGTTCTGTTCTGCACATATACAACTGTCCTAGCTGCTTCTGCCCATAGATGCATAGGCAGATCCTGATCATGCAGCATTGCCCGTGCTGCTTCCATGATTGTTTTATTCTTTCTTTCTACAACTCCATTCTCTTGTGGATTGTAGGGAGCGGTCAACTCCCTCTTAATACCTGAATCAATGCATAGTTTCTTGAAATCACCTGAAGTGAATTCTCTGCCATTGTCGGATCTGAATGTCTTGATTTTTTTATCAGTTTGATTTTCCATCAATGCTTTGAATTCCTTGAACTTATCAAATACTTCATCTTTGTTCTTCAAGAAGTAAATCCAAGTTTTTCTAGAGAAATCATCAATGAAAGAGACATAGTAAACATACCCACTCAGAGAACTGGATGACATTGGACCGCATACATCAGAGTGGATGATTTCCAAGATTCTTTTTGCCTTGCTTTCACTGCTTGGAAATGCCTTCTAATGTTCTTTCCTTTTGCACATCCTTTGCAAACACCTTCATGCTTTGTCTTGATTTCAGGAAAACCTTCTACAGCTTTACTTGCAATTGGTAGTGCTCTGTAGTGCACATGTGCAAGACTTCTATGCCAAAGTTCACTTGGCTCCATGGATTCATATACCATGGCATGTTCAAGTTGTCCCTTCAATTTGTACAATCCTCCCTCTTGCTCTCCAATCACAACTGCATCATCTATGGTCTTACCTTTTGACCACATGAGTACTTGGCCATCTACAAATGCAACCCTCATGCCTTTTGCATCCAATGTAGATATGGAGAGTAGGTTCTTCTTGAGCCCAGGTACAAATAATACATCTTTCATCTTCAATGACTTTTCAGAGTCTAGGTTGAAGAAGGCTTCACCACTTCCTTTGGTAGGATATTGGTAGTCATCCCAAGTTTCACCTTATGGGGTGACTCATGTTCAGATAGATTAACAAATGATTCTTTGAACCCAGTAATGTGCTTTGAAGCACCACTGTCACTAAGCCAATCATTACAACCATGAGAGATAGTACCTGTGAGAGCAGAGATTAGAACATATTCATCTTCACTTGATGAGTCATCCTCATCACTTTCTGCTCTAGCCTTCTTCTTGGGAGGTTCTGTTATCACACAACTTGTAGTTGCCCCTAGTGGTATCCCATCCAGGATGGTAGAGGAGATAGGCAACTAAAGAGGTGACCCAAGAGATGCCACGGTTCCCAATGCAAGGTGGGAGTCACGTCAACCGAGGCCCTCTTCGCTTTAGGTCAAGGTGAAACAAGACCTAGGGGGAGACCCTATAACCAATCACAGTTGATTGGACCCAAACAAAGGTTTCTAAGGATAAGTAAGTGAAGAGTTACGGAAACCAATGCAAGGTTGAGTGGACCTAGATATTAAAGTATGGTTGAAGGTGGTTTGGGAGATTGTTAGTGTTTCAACCGATGTATGATTTAGGCCACATGATGAGCTAAAAAGACAAGATCTAGTACCATGTATTACACAAGTGGGACCCACTTTCTTGGGATATATGAATGATTCACATAGAACCCACAAGGTGAAATTAAGGGATGCAATTGGTACTAGTGGATATGTAGTGAGTAGATCTATGGATCTAAGTTGATTTTAGGGGTACCCATGTACCGGATCTAGAGTTTCACACAATTCCCAAGGAGTGCGACTTGCTTTGAGGAGGACTAGTGCCTTGTTGGATGGGCTAATGGGGTCAAAAGATATGTCAAAGTGTAGATCAGGACACCTAGGAGCCAAGTCAAGTGGGCTAATTGAGATTGGATGGTTGGATCTTGCTAGATCTAGGTTTTCATGAAATGACCTGTTATCACACCATAGTAGCAGGACTACTATTCTTGTACAGCAGATATCTGCACATTCCAGAGCCTTTATTCCAGAGCATGGCTATATATTTTGGATCACCCATGATCAGAGCAGTACATTATTCAGATTTTATGACCTTGTGTCAAGGCTGAGCCTTGAGAGTTCAGATTTGATGACTGATGTGACCACTTATCTCATTACAGTTTCAGTTCAGTGCCTAGAGATGTATTTCAGCAGTGTTTCAGATGATGCATGATGATGATTATTATGATGATGTTGTATGATCTATGGATATGTTCTCACTGACTGTAGATTATTATCTTGTTGATTTGGTCATGATCATAGCATGTGCTTGGTATATCATTCCTGATGTGGCATACTATTTAAAATGAACTGTAAATCATAAAATGGACAATTGCTTGCACTTTTAGGTCATTTAACAAAACTTACTGGTATTGCACCTTACATAGACATGGTTTTTCCCCGACACCAGTTGTCTGCTAGTGTAGGCTCCATATTCACTTGTCTCCATCCATACATGACCTTCCTGTTTGACTTTAAACCCTGACTTGTCTCATTCGACTTTCTGATACTGAGGACTTCCCCATTTTTCTACCTCTGTGTTTGGACCGCATCCCTGTTTATTCAGTGTCTCGGCTCTGAGTTGGTGACAGAACTTGCCTTTGGTGAGTTGGATTGTAGGCCTAAATCATTCTGGTCGGTTGTCCCGATGTTTGGCATTGGCTCGAACTCCCCCTAGTCACTTGAGATGTTGTTGGCTAAAACTGAAAGCTCATGTTCTACCTATGGAAACTAAAAAATTCGCCCATGGAAACAAAAAAAAGGGCAAGAGCAATGAAAAGCTAAAAATACTCCTCGAAGAGTATAAGAAAGGTCCAAAAAGCAATGGTTCTTAAAAGTCATATTTAAACAATTGCTGACCTTATATGTGAAAAACATGCCCTGGATGCAAGCTGCAAATAGTTGTGCTTCTCAGCACATCTGAAATCCGAAGGGTTATGTAGGCCAAAAAGGCCATGGAATTAAATTTGAATGATCCTAATGAACCTGGATCAACTTGATGTAGACATGATGCCTAAGTTGAATAAGCACTCTCTAAACAACTTATCCATTTGTGAGACACAGCCATCCCCCGTGTTCTTTTTGTCCAGCACAGAGTTTGTAGCTTCCCCCTTTCTCCCAGTCCAAAGTATTTTTGAGTTAAGTTAGACAAATCAAACCCGTGGCCCAACCTTGCTCCTAGCCTTCATCCTTCACTAGCAGTTTGACCATGTCCAATGGGTGAGTTTGTCATTTGAACTATTGTGCAAGCAATTTTATATAACAACAGAATATGTTAACTTGATTAATGCCACTGAATGGAATTTATACTTTGAGCTTAGCTGTGGGAATGATTAGAGAAGCATTGTCTTAGTCTACTGATGTGATTTATCCTTGATTATATATATTCTTGGGATCCGTGATGATGTGGACCATGTATGATGATTATTGATGATGATTTATGAGCCCACATGTTTGATGATGATATCATATGATGGACATATGATGCAGATGATGTTTGATCCAGTTCAGCAGGTTTATTATTTCTTCAGATCAGCAGATTATACATTGTCCATATATGGTGGACCCTACAGCAGGCCCATTAGGGCAACCTAGGGTGTATGAGTACTCATTTCTAGTGGATTTGGGTCTTCTGGATCCATTGAGACACTTATCCTTCAGTTCCGGGCACTTCTGACAGTGATTGATGCAGTTTTACACTTGTTGACCAGATTGGGGGCTGATTTCCCAGCCTGAGCAGCAGAGGCCCCGAGAGGCCAGTTCACCTAGGGCGCTGATGATGGAAGGGGTGGTCCAGCCACTTGTTATTACCATTTATCCCCCCTTCCGGAGAGCCTGGTGGGCTCAGATTGACAGCGCTAGCACCCTAGGAGGCAGTTTTGGCACTTTCACAGTTCCCGAGGCAGTTAAAAAATGGGAAAAAGTGGTCACTGAGGAAATCGATTTGGGCAAATGAGGCAAGGTTTTGGCATTTGGTTTTCACAGAGGTCTTCCAGGGCGGCATCACTACCTTCCAGTCAGTTTTCACCATGTGGGTATGCCCAGATTGATCACAGGAGGACATTTACTGCTTGACTGTCATGGATTCTAAGGACAGTTTTGATCATTTATATTATATTGGACATATTTTATTATTTTTATTGTGCCTTGGGGATGAGCTAGTAAAGATTAAAACCTCCTAGCCCCACCATGAGCTTATATTTTCATGTCCTAGTCACCATGAGGTGGATTTTGATGCTTATATTTTCTCTTGTGGATGACGTCACCCCCTTATTGTACTTTTTAGTGGGGGCGCTATCATTATGTGGGTGATCCATGTGATAGGTTGTTATGATTTATTGTTAGCCATTGATTAGATCTTGAGATCTTTTAATCTTAGCCACTCATGTAAAAAGTGGTTAGGATTGTACTCTCTCCCCATCCTATTTAAGGAGGGAGCCTCTCATTGTAAAATTCATCTAGAGATTTTTGGCTCTTGGCTCTTGGAATAAAATTTCTATCTTTTGGAGTACATGCTTGGATTGGAGTGAATGTTGGTTGTTTCGATTGTAAATGCTATTGTCCATTGCACTGGAGGATCTATTGTAGCTATCTTGCATATTTGCCATATTTTATTTACAGGTTAAGAGGGCGATTTTGGACAAGGGCGAATTGGTGGGGAGGCTTGCCCTTCAATCTTGGAAGAAGTCGTTTTGGGTTTGACAGGGAGTAGTTTTGCCTTTGTGTCAACTATTCTATGTTTCTCTCTCTCTCTTGCTTGTATCTACCTTCAACATGTTAAACTGATTGATGCTTTGCTCCTTGGCTTGACAGGTTAGAAGGAATCACATGTGGCTTGGAAAAATCGATTTGGCAAGAGGGCTTCAACAATTCTCCATTTGATCTTTGGCAAAGTAATCCTCGTCTCAACTAGCATTCATCTCTTCATCCAGGTATGTTCCAAGAGGTATGATCTTCTCTTCCTTGAATCTTCCATAATTTCTAGATCATAAAAACCCTAATCAAATTAAAACCCTTGTTTTTTTTGTATTTTTCAGATCTACTTAGATCTAGCCTTGCAATTGAAAAGATATTAAAAACCCACCTCTATAGGATCCACCCCTAGTTGGATCTATAGTTTGGTGGTGATTGGCTAAAAATTGACACACTTTTCAATGCAAAAAGCCCCCTTGAACCAAAATCGATTTTCCTAAGAGAAGCTTGTTGGGTTAGATCTAGCACATGGGTAGGTGAGATCCCACTTGATTTGAAATCTAGCCTACATCTAACCTATAGTACCAACCTCACACCTAACTTCACCTTGTGGGCCTACCTAGAACCATTTCACACTTCCCAAGAACATTGAACCCACTTGTGTAAACACATGGTACTACACCTAGTTATCATACCCCATCATGTGGCCTAAACCATACATAGGTTGAAACACTAACAATCTCTTACATCACCCTCAACCATACCTTAACCCTTAGGTCCACTTAGCCTTGCATTGGTTTCCGTAACTCATTACTTACCTACCCTTAGAAACCTTTGTTTGGATCCAATCAACTGTGATTGGGGTATAGGGTCTCCCCCTTGGTCTAGTTACACCTTGACCTAAAGCGAAGAGTGCCTCGGTTGACGTGACTCCCACATTGCATTGGGAACTGTGGCATCTCTTGGGTCACCTCTTTAGTTGCCTGTCTCCTCTACCGTCCCGGATGGGATACCTCTAGGGGCAACTACAAGTTGTGTGATAACATGACCCTAAGTGGACCACAATCCCTTGAAACAAGGAATGCTGCCCCCAAGGCAGATCGTCACACAATGATACTCTAGACCTAGGTTTCAAGGTATGGCCATTCCAAGTCCACAAAAATCTCAACCACCCACTTCCTCAAAGTGGGGAAACTCACCTTCCCAAGGGAGAGCGACTTTGCTCAAGGAGGGCTAAAAGAGGGGTTAGGTGGACCAAATCAAGTCCAATGGCCACCAAACTGTAGATCCAGGTGGCTTGTGCCCCGATCTATGTAGATACCAAAAATCAAGTCAATCCAAGGGTTAGATCTTACTAGATCTGAGTTTTGAGGTGCCAAATAATTCAAAAGGGGGTTTTAATCCCTTAAAACGTGGAATGATGCCCACAAGGTAGAAATCACCAAAGTAAGAATCTGGGGATAGGTTATCAAGTGTGTGGATTGCAAATCAAGTGGGCTCTCACCTACCCATGTGCTAGATCTAACCCAACAAGCCTCTCCAAGGAAGTGCGATTTGGTTCAAGAGGGCTATATTGCCTTGAAAAGTGTGTCAATTTTAACCCAATCACCACCAAACTATAGATCCAACTATGGGTGGATGCTATAGAGGCGGGTTTTCAAGATCTTCTCAAAAGCAAGGCTAGATCTAAGTAGATCTAAGAAATACCAAAATTGGGGTTTTTGATTAATTAAGGTTTGAGACCAATGAAGATAGAATGGATGAAAGAGGCACATACCTTGTAGATCTTACCTCAATTGCTTATGGCCACCTTGCAAATTGATAGCATTCTTCTATGTGTATATTCAAGAGTGAGATCCAAGAGCTCCAACCAAAACGTCCTCCTCCAAGATAGCCAAATCGTCCTCCTACAAGACAAGATCAAAGAAACAAGTCAAGTAAGATGATTATGAAAATGATAGAAAGATGTAATAGAAAGCATCAACTATGTCACGAAGATACAATAATGATACTCCCTGTCACAAGATCAACCCAAGAGAGAATATGTGGATCCCTCCAACAATAACCCTCAAGAAATCGCTCTCCTCTCCACCAATTCGACTTTCCTGTAAGAAGATTAGTAGAAGCACAAAAATCCACAATGATACATAGAAGAGATACTGTATATTCAATATGCAAGAGAATCCACAAGACAAGAGAGATATGCTCCACAAAGAAATGTTCTATTCCAATATTCCAGAGCTCCAAAGGTGAGCTATACAATAGGGGTCTCCTCCTTATATAGGATAATAAAGACCAAAACCTTATACCACTTCACAATACTACATCAAATGAGTGGTTGAGATTAAAAGATCTCATCATACAATCAATGGCTAAGATGAACCATAACAATATATCACATGGATCACCCAATACAATGATGACGTCATAGTATAAAATAATCATGGAAGGTGACGTCATCCACTAGAAGGGGTAAAAGTACCAAAAATCCACCTCATGATGACTAGGACATGACATAATAAGCACATGGTGGGGCTAGGAGGCATCAATCCTTACTAGCTCATCCCCAAGGCACAATAAAATAATAAAATATGTCCAAGATAATATAAATGATCAAATCTGTCCTCAAAATCTGTGACAGACAAGCAGTAAAAGACCTCCTATGATCGCTGTGGGCCTACCCACATGGTGAAAACTGGCTGGAAGATCTTGGGATCACCCTGGAAGACCTTTGTGAAAACCAAATGCCAAAACCTTGCCTCAATTGCCCAAATCGAATTCCTCAATGACCACTTTATCCCATTTTTTAACTGCCTCGGTAACTGTGAAAGTGCCAAAACTGCCTCCTAGGGCATCTGCGTTGTCCATCTGAGCCCACCAGGCTCTCCAGAAGGGGGGGTAAATGGTAAAAACAAGTGGTTGGACCACCCCCTCCACATACAACGCCCTAGGTGAACTGGCCTCTCATGGCCCCTGCTGCTCAGGCTGAGAAATTAGCCCCAAATCTGGTCAACAAGTGTAAAACTGCATCAATCACTGTCAGAAGTGCCCGGAACTGAAAGATAAGTGTCTCATTGGATCCAGAAGACCCAAATCCACTAGGAATGTGTACTCATACACCATGGGTTTCCCTAATGGGCCAGCTGTAGGGTCCACCATATATGGACAATGCATAATCTACTGATCTGAAGTAGTAATAAAACCTGCTGAACTGCATCCATCATCATCTGAACCATCTGTCCATCATATGATATAATTACCAAGTATGTGGGACCATCAATCATCATCAATAAGCATATATATATGGCCCACATCATCACGGATCCCAATAATATACAACCAAGGATAAATCACATCAGTAGACTAAGACATGCTTCTCTAATCATTCTCATAGCCAAGCTCAAAGTATAACATCCATTCAGTGGCATTAATTAAGTTAGCATATTCCTTTGTTATATAAAATTACTTGCACAATAGTTCAAATGACAAACTCATTCATTGGACATGGTCAAACTGCTAGTGAAGGATGAAGGCTAGGAACAAGGTTGGGCCAAGGGGTTGACTTGTCTAACTTAACTCAAAAATACTTTGGACTGGGGTAGGGACCTCAGAGCTGGGTTGATTTGTATATTGTGTTAATACAAATGACAACACTTGCTTATAGAGGAATAACACATCTCTATAGGAGTACAATATACATAAATGAAATACATAGGTGAAATACATTCCGAAGTTACATATACATCAACACTTGGGGCCTGTTTTTATTGATATATTTTTATTATAATCACCATGTCGTCATTATGTGTTTTTAGTAATGTACTAACATAAATAAGGAAGCCTTGGTGCTCCATGTTGCATGCAGGTTTCAGCCATTGCCATTTTGACCAGAGTTGTCTTGGTCAAACGAGGTTGACCGGGCCAAAAATGGGCCCTGAAAAAAGTTGCGACCAAAACATCAATTTTGGTCATTTATCATGTATTGGGGTCCCATATGCTCCTCCAAGTGTCAGATCGAGAAAATGTTGAAGCATTAGTGAGATTTTTAATTATTACTAGTCAACAAGGGCTTGTTTTAATTAAAAATCTTTGATTTTGGTAAATCAGTGCTCAATTGATGGATCATGGTCGTTCTAGTGACCATTTCTAGTATAATCGGGGTCTACGATCACGATGTAGCAGACGGTTCGTCGATCTGGGCAATATAAGTGGTTCAAAAGTGCAAATTACATTTTGTGAAATAAAACCAGCAATTAATTAATGAAGAAAAATCAAATTTGGCTAAGTTAACTTTGGAAATGGTAAGTGCAATGGTTGGTAAAAGTAAAGGGGTCCCCTAATATAATTTTGGTTATGTTTGGACACTAAATATTTGGTGTGGGGCCCTCATTAATGCCCAGCTCTTCTCATGGGGCGAATTTGCCCATAGAGGAGCGTTTTTCACTATGTAAAATTTCAAATTTTGTAAAATTGATGTTGTGAGACTATGGTTATGTGGTCTAGGGGGCTAAAACAACCTAAAGGCACCCCCCTAGACACTTGTTTTTATGTTGTGAGGGCCCCACGTGGTTCCCCTTTTCTCCCTTGGGCGCATGAGGGTAATTCGTCCCCCCTCTTCCACTCCATCTCAACCATTCGATTGGGCTCTTGGGGATTGAATCCTAGCCATTCGTTTTGGTGGGAATGGGCTTGAGTTTTGGAGCTCTCTCTATAAGAGAAGAAGCTCACCCATTTGTATTGGTCTCTTGGCATTTTTGCACTTGCACTTGGTATTGAGAGAGACATTCCATTCGGTGACTTGAGATATTGTGTTTGGGGTGTTATTGTATCGATTGTATGTTGGTTTATGGTTGCATTATTGAGATAATTTGTGGTGTTCTCCATCTTTCTTTTGCTGGTTCGACTTGCAGCTTCGCTGACCATCTGTAGAAGGGCGCATTTCTTGGAGGTGGCTGCTCCACATTTGCTCCAATCTCCGGAGAACCTCAAAGGGAAGTGAAATTTACATTTGTACTTCATTTCCTTCATTATTTGCCATCTAGTTGTTGTGCTTAACTCGTTTTTTGCTTCAGATATTGATTTTGGTCTCTTTGTGGCAGGTTATTGAGGGCGCACTTGGTGTCCAGCTGCTCTCCACACTCAAGGAAACACGCAGGGCTTTCAACACTTGATATTCCGGGCTGGTCTTCATACAAAGCACTTCATTTCACCTCTGTTTCAGGTATTCTTCATTATCTTTTCATCTTGTTATCATTTTCATTGTGTTTGTTGACCTGATAATAAACAAAATAAACCTTAAAATTAAAAACACAAAAATTCCACTATTAAAATCTTATTTTCTTTACAAACCCGCTTCTAAAATAATTTTAAGAGTCCACTCCCAAAATTTGATATCATTCCGACTCCATTTGCCCTTACACATAGGCACTAGTCATTTTCTGGTTGCGCCCTCCTTGGGCAGCTTGCTCAATCACGTAGCTGGGGTCTTTTCTGGGTTTTGGGTGTGCTTGATTCGTGTTTTAATTGCCATTTTAATATCTGAAATCAAGTTATCATTCACTAGAAGTGCTTAAAAACACTAATTTGTTGCTGCCCTAGGTCTATTAAATCACTTAACCAATCCATTTTCTTGGGCAGAATTTTATCACTTCACCACTTCTAGTTCATTGTGACCCTTAGTTAATTTCCAGCCACTAAATTGTTGATTTACTTCATCTATATTCATCACACTTTAGATCTGGTCACTTTTCATATCATGTTTATTTCATCTTAGTGTCCAAATCTTTGGCTGGAATCGAGCTTGGGTTCACTTGGTACTTGTTGTCCGCCAGATTGCACACCAGTAGCGAAAATCTTTCGAAAGCTGTCTCTTCACTACAAGTAAGAGAGGTGTGGCCTTGGGGGCAAGCAATGAGACAGATACTGTCACCTGAATCCCAGCTCCTCCGTTTAGGCTAACTCCTAACGAAGCCAAGGGGGGTAGTCCCTATAAAGAGTTGTCTAAGGCTCTTGTGTTTTAAAATGTTTTTGTGTGGGGTGATGCGGATGAGTGTTGTTTAGGAGTTTTTTGTATAATGATGAGAACACAATTAAACACGCAATCCACGTTGCAAATTCCACAAGATACAATTTAGAAGATGAACAAAAATACTTCTGACTTAAAATTGAAACAAAGCATCCACAAGATAAAGATTAAACAAATGACAAGGACATATGGTCCAGATTCGGAAGATACATAAGAGTTTTAAAGACCAGTGCCAAATGGAGTCAAATGAAATGCTTGTGATGCTGAAAAATGTAAGTAAAAAATAACTGTTTGTGAGATCGTTTTGAAATTGTTCTTGGTAAATTTTTAAATGTTTTAGATGTTCTTGATTATTATGGCTAAAACCAAGGATATCAAGAGAGTGTCCGGAAAGACAGTATCAAGTGTCTCCGTTCAAGGACATGTTGGACCACCCAGTGCTCTAGTCAGGTTGCGCAATGCTAACTAGCAAACTAAAGGCTGAACATGGCAACCCGACGCCCCCAACTAGGAGATTACCCACTGAACTTATCTTATCGCTCAACTCCGGATTGGTTGGTTATGGGGGTGAAAGTTTTAATTAATTATCACTTATGAGATTATCAAGTCCTTCACCTTTCTGAGTACTAGTCCAACCATTTCCGGTTGGCAGAGCATACACGTGTTGGACAAACGACCAAGATAAATTAATTAAGGGGGAAATGTGGGTTGAAAATGTTTTATTTATTAGGAGCACTTGTTCAACTCTCTGACAGAGAGCGCTCTTGACTTGGTCTTAAGACCATAGTTCAAGAGACTTCCTACTTTAAAATGCCTAATGCAAGGGGAAAGTGCAAATCTATATGCTCTCCGACAGAGAGTGCTCTTGACTTGGATTTGGCCAAGTTCAAGAGGCTTTGTTCGTTTTATTGGAAGAAATGAAGTGATTGTGAAACTTAAAGAAGTAAATGAAATTGAAAATGACTAAAAATATAAGGATAACCACAAAGAAAGATGCTTTGAAGCTAACAAAAAACAAAATCTAGTGTTCTACCAAGCAGATTTATTCTAAAGTGGGATCAACCTCCGAACAAGGCTAATCACTAGAACCGTCAGTCTTGGAAACCTTCCAACTAGCTGGATGTCCACAAGATGTTGATGGGAGAACGAGAAGCTACCACAAAACTATGTGGCCTTTGGGACACAATCCCAAAGTTAGCTTACTCTGGTCAAAACTTGAAAGAGAAGCGATAAGATGAAAAATAAAAACTACAGATCTAACTAAACCAAACACCACACTCTTCCCCAAATGGAGAAGAAACCAAAAAAAATGGAGGCCTCCTCCACTTGAAATTTTATTATGAGATTACAAATGCCTTGGGTTTTGAAACCTTGAAGGACTTTTGAGAAAGAAATAAACTAAAACAAAACTATGAAAATAGAAGCTTGAAGCCCTTAATGGCTTTTACAAAGGATAAAAAATATGTATTGAAATTTGTCTTCTCTTGGTTTGGAATTTCACGGTTTTGGATCCCTTTGTTTTTGGTACTTGGTTTCCTCTTCTCTCTTTGTTTTGGTCTTTTATTTCAAGAGTTCTTCTCTTCCCACAATCCTACAACAAAGGATAAATCAACAAACTCATGCACCCATTGGTGTTAGAAAATTAACAAACTTTGAAACTATCAAGTCTAGGTTTGCAAAATGAGACTAAAGCATAAAAGAGCATGAGATCTGAATTTAAAATTTTCAATTTTTATGAAACGGACCAGCAAGCTAATATGCTCCAAAAAATGATGGGAATGAGATTGAAACCACAAGATTTTAAGCTATCTTATATGCAAACTTTGCTATCTTTGAAATGGAAACAAATGTCTAAACGAATGCAAGTTTATACTAATGTAAAATGAGATCTAGAATGCTTACAAAACTAACTTTTTTCAATGCATGTGATTGTAAACAAGATGCAAAAATTGAGATCTAACTAACACTACACCGTAAGCAAATTGTTTTTTGGAGTTTTAGGGCTCTTTGGAAAGTGGACGAATGGGAGGATGGAGACTTGAAAGGGATGGACGAGAGGAGGGAGTGGGTATTTCTAGGGCAAAACGAGAGGAGGGAGTGTTTTGAAGACAAATATAAATGAAAAAACGAATGGAAGAGGAGGGTGATCTAAAGCATGGAAAAAGAGAGTAAAACGAATGGGTGATGGAGAGGGAAGAATCAAGTGAAACACTTGATGGGTGAAGCACTATCCAAGAAATCTTTCCAGCTAGCTGGATGATACGCATGCGATAGTGTTGAAGAGAGCACAAGGGAACAAATCCCAAGTTATTCCCCAAGGTTGAAGGAACTTCAACCTTATGTCAAACTAATCTAGGCTTTAAAAGTAAAGAACTTCAACTTTGGATTCAGATCTAGAAAGGGTTTTCCACAAGAAGAAGGTGGGTCCAAGTAACAAGTAACCAAGAAAAGAGAAATTGTGTTGATGGAAGAGGAAACCCTCTCTGCTTTGATGCCAAATTTAAGATCTTGCTCCTTGGAAGTATCCTGCAAACGCACTATTAGTAAAAGCTTTTTGTTGGTTGAGAAGAGGGAGATACAACCGAGTTCATCTCATCTCAACCATTTTGAAGATCTGCAGATGCACAAAAAACTTACACAAACAAAGCTTGGTCAAATATAGAGAGTTAGACAAAAACGCATGAAGAGACAAGGTAGTAAAACCGATTACAATTTGCACTCTTTATACTATTTTAGCCTAAGCCTCGCAAACAAATTGGGACCATTAAATGTTTTCCCTACGCTCTTAAGAAAGAGATCTAAGCATGTATTCAAATCAAACTTTGAAATTGCATAAATCAAGAACACATTACAGATATTACCTCAAAGAAATTAATAGGTCATGAACCAATAGAAGTGTACACAAATTGCCTCCAAAGCCAACTTTATTTCCAATGATAGCCAATAGCTATTACAATCTCCGCAGAGTAAGTTTACAATAATTCTCCATGAAGAGAAAGCCCAAATGGCCTCTCTTATATTACAAAACTCAATGCTAAAACCCTAATTCGAATTGGTGATGAAGAGAGCCAAAAACTCCATCAAAAACCAATCAAATCCATGTCAACACCAACCAAATCGAGCTTGGAGTCTTAACTCATCTTTAAACTTGGGTTTGGAGCCCATAATTTGAGGAAGGAGCCCCACATGCATTGATTTCAAAATCCAACAACCCATTAATCAATTGCCAAATCACAAAAACGAATTTGCATGAAGGTGGGTGAATTTCTCAACTATAGATCACTCTCAGTGCTTCGAAACTAATCTGAATCAGGTGGGTGAAGATTCCAATCATCATAAATGCTTTTTGCCATGTCAATTTGACTTTTACTTTATTCAATTTGGCCTTTTTTAAAGAAATTTAAATTATCTCCAATTTATTATTTTTTGAATATTTTAATTGATATTTCTCATTTTTTGATTTTTTGAGAAAATATTAATTATGAGGCCAATAATTGTCTGATACCTAGGGTTAGCTGGTCCGAGATCATGAATGATTTTTGGCTTAAGTCTGGAGCCTTCAATCACTGAAATCGGATCCCAAATGACTGACATATTACAAATTGAAATTTCTCTATTTAAACTATAGAGAAATTTATTAAAATTTAAAAAATAATTAAAAAACCCAAACTCGACGGACCCGGTAAAATTTTTTCGAAATTTTTTCCTGGGGGTCCTAGAGACTTGGGACATGACCAAAACCTATTCTAATAGTGTCTAGTAGGCTTATATACATTAGTTGGACTCTAATAACCCCCCATGGCTAAAATTTTCAAAATCGAGCATTTCAGCTTTGGAGGAGCGGAAGAAAACCTCATCGATTATAGCTCGGCTGTAGGCAAAGTATAATTGACAAGGGAAAAAACTCCCTGGAATACCTTAGTTGCTTAATCAAGTCATGGGGAACCGAGACACTCAGATCCTACTAGCACACTTTATTACAAACCCCCATGGGGCCATGGTCATGTCGACTCAAAAATAAAACTGGCCAGCCAAACTGGCTAACTGCTGCATTCTAAAACCCAGATACTCTGGAAGTGAACACTGATGTGTTTCAAGACTGGCGGCTCAATAAGGTTTCAACTATTTGTACAAAATAGGTGATAACAGTACTCATCTCTTGTTTCTGTTTGTTTTATTTGTTGGGATTTGGGTGTCTATTTTTTTCCTCAACCATCATTGGTTGAGCAGGGTCTCCCCCTTGACTTGGCTACTTGTCTTGTCTAAAGTGACAAACGCCTCGTCTGGTGTGACGACCGTTCTTTGAACGGTGGACTTGGTGTTTGCAGGTGTCACCTGCCTGGCTGCTTGCCCTCTACCATCCCGGATGGGATATCCTTAGTAGCAGCTAGAGTCTGTGTGATAATAGGAACTTGGGTGGGTCAGTTGCGAAATTGACAAGGAATTGGTTACCAAAATGCTGTTTGTTGTACCCTGTGTATATCTCTTACCTCTGTTAATTCCACCTTAGACTCTGAGAGTGAGTTGGGGGAAAATTGGTGAGATATCTCTAGTTAATGTCTGGATCTCAGCTCGGGGGTGAACTTGGGAGATGAAATAGTACAGGTTGGACAAGTTCTAAGGTTGGGTGGAGCGTGGCTCACATGCAGCCAGTTGCCACATTCATGTGAATTTCAGATAAGTGTATATGTGTATGAATTATGATATTCATGTGTTTTATTATGCTTGATATGTTCAATCTGTGGAATGAATGTGTAAATAAATGTAAGCCATGAATATGTTATGCTTATGCCTGTGTAGAAGGCTGTATACTTGTAGGATGTTTCCTTCAATTGCATGACTTATCTGCATGATGAATCTTACTCGTGAAAGATGTAAGGCTATATACTTCATTTATTAATCTCATGTATGTTTATTCTGTCACAACCTTATTCATGAATGGATGGTTCATGAAATGTTCATAGAATGATAGGCATAAATTTGGTTATGAAGTTGGTATGCCTGATTGGGTGTCTTTTCTATGATTAAGGTGGTTTTGTGTAGTTTAACTTTGCATGCTATGATATGTCTATTTAGCTTAGTGTCATTCTTTATGTTGTTTATGTATTATCCTTCACCATGCTGAAGGATTAACTACTTTGGTGGTTATTAAGAACAGAAGTTCGGTGGGAGTTTTAGCTTGCTTGGAATGCAGATTGGGTGATTCCGGATGGCATGTTTCTGACTGTTTGTGTTTAATTTATGTTTATGGGCCAACTAATGTAGATATGAAGCTACCAATTGGATTCTTAAAGGAAATTGTTTTAATTGCATGGGTTTACACTGTAATTATGTGTATGTGTAACGAGGGTACGTTACAGAGAACCAAAAAGCCATATTCCGGAAATAAAAAGATTTATCCTTGGCAACGACGCCAAAATGTAGCCGCTTGATATGCACCTCGGGTAATGTGGCAGAAATCTTCAAGCCACTAGGTGTGTCCTTGGGAGCAAGTCACGAATCAAGCTCTGTCACTTAACACTTGACTACTTCTAGGCCATGACTCCTTCATCTAGGACAATTCCTAGCGAAGCCAAGGAGGGTGGTCCGTAAAAAAATAACCAATGGGGGAAGCACTCAGTTCAAGGCGGATTCCTGTAGCCATTATGTACAGTAGTTTCCAGCACTGAAATCGCGGCAAGTTGGCACACATTTCAAGAGAAGTGACTGCTGTTATTTCTTCACTTATAGTGCATAGAAATTGAGGAGACTCTTGTAGTAGATTCTGTGGGTGTTTGACTCAGAAATCAAGGTGAATGTGTTGGCTCAGATTTTGAGTTTATTCCTGTGTATTTAATGCTGTAAGTACTGCTGCTGTAAATCTCTGAGATTTCTCCTTAAAGCTCAATAAAACGCAGCAGAAGTCTTCAAGCTGCTGGTGTGGCCTTGGGGACAAGTCAAAGTCAAGTGCTGTCACTTGGGACTCGACTCCTCCGTCTAGGCTTTCCTAGTGAAGCCAAGGGGGGTGGACCCTAAAAATGAAAAGAAACTATGGTGTCTAATCTAGAAGTTAGAAATATTTTTTGAAACCAAGCTAATGCAGCATACATTTATACATATAAAGCAAAGCATCATTCATCAACATTTCATTTGCAAATATTCAACATTATCATCATAAACAACATGAAATATAACAATATAAACCAGTGCCTAAATGGAGTCGAAAAAGATGCATGAGCTGAAAAAGTAAATGTTGTGCAAGTGTTCTTGGTTTATTTTAAATTTAATGTGGTAGTGGTCTTTTTATTAGGGCTGGTTGGTTCCCAATATACGCAAAGGTACGGGGAACATGTCCGTAATTTTGATGTGTGGCTTCTCACTCAGATTTGGGCTGGATCAGAGTCTCAAGGAAGTGTTCAGATGTTGTACCAACGAGGGCAAGCCTAACGGTTTCCAAGAGGTCACTACCCAGTTTTGTCCCAAGTCCTCTGAAAATTTTTCCCACGACAACAAAATACTCACGTTGTGCCGGATTTTAACAAAAAGTTGTGTTTATTGGGGTGGTGTTAGATCCTATTACTAGTCATCTTCCCCTTTCTGATGCGTACCAACATGATCAGACTGAGCTGTAAGTTGGCCACAAAGCATATGGGAGAAGACCTTGGAAATTTTTAAAAAATTTTATGAACCAAAATTTTATCTTTTAAAACCCCAAGAGTCTCTTTTCAGGCCAATACTCGGGCAAGCCCTTGTTCTGAAACCCTACTTCGGGAAAGCAAGGGGGTGTTTGAGTTTGTAAAAAAAATGATAAAAATCTATGCCCTGAGTGAACTTGTGGCCCGCCAATGGAACAGACCAACAAGGTAAATTTTAACCCTAGTTAGTTTTATTAAATGCCGAAAATAAAAAAAATAAACTACTCTAAAAAAATCACACCATGAAAAGAGACGACACAGGCCACCCCTGGGGGGATGGGGTGTGGGCGCTGGCTAGCCCACTTCCTCTCGTTTAATAATATTTTATAATGATTAGAGAAGTGCCTCAGTCTACTTAAAGTGACTTGGTGGCTTACAATTTTGCAGGAAAAATTTAACCGGTTTAACAAAAATTCAATATTGGTCCTCCGGATTGCCTGGATCCTTGAAATTTTGGCAGCACTTCCTCCTACCTGTTCGTCTTTTGCTGCAAGCAAACGTCAGTTTAAGATGCCCAAAAACACTTTAAGAGTGTCTTTGGAACACCTAAAAAACCCAGAAAAAAACTAAGTGTTAAAACTAGTTAAAAATGACGAAATTTAACCAAGTAAAACAAGCAATGGGGCTTGTTTACTTGGGATCTTTGCAAGCTTTTAAGGGCTGCAAATTACAATCTCTATTAACAGTTAGATGTACTTTAAAATCAGACCTAACACTACTCCTGAAAACTTTGAAAAAATTTGACGATTTTAACCAGTTTCGAAAGGAAAATGCTAGATGAACAAGAAGTTTTAATCTATTAAAGATGAACGCTTTATAAAGTAAAAGACTATAACTTCCTGATAGCAAATTCTGATCTATTTAGAATGTTAACAGCAATATATAAGTCATAACCACTTTTCTTATGTAACTTGTAAGCAGAGAAAACCTTTTTTTTTGAAATAAGAGGGAGGGAGAGATGGAGCAATTTTTTGTTGAATAAAACCGAAACTTTGGAGATCCTTTCCGGTGGTGAGCTGAGGGACTATATCTGCACAAAAGATTAGATAAATAGAAGACACAAACAAGTTCTCCAACCTATCCAACTGAGACAACCTGTAAAAACACAACTTGCAACAAAAAGATCAAATATAGATAAAACACTTAGTAGAAATTTGAAGAAAATATTCATAAACAAATGATATATTTAAATCTGATATCTACTAAAGCGTAAAATGAAAGACTAAGTAATAAACAAATTACTCAACTTTCCTCATAAACCAATACTGATCTTTCCCAAAGCTATACTTGATCTTAGAAAAACTTAATGCCTCAATACAAGTTACCTCATTTGAAACAAGACATCCACCCACTCACAAAGCCCAACACCATAAGTGACCTCCAAAGGCTTTTATTAATAAAAAATGCCAAAAGTATTACAATGATAAGTTCCTTGCTATCCAACTCCCACTGAAAAATAATGGAGAAGAGCTCTCCAATTTATAGAATGAGCATGAGAGATAGGGCGAATTTGTGAAGGAGAGAGTGGGGAATTAGCGGCAAAAAATGTGGAGTAATAGAGGCTGCCCACTCCCAAGTTCTAGGCTGCCAAAACGCAGTAGTAACAGCTACAATTTAGCCCATGTGACAGCCCATGTATTGGGCTGCCATTTCCCCAATTCGTGGGCCTCTAAAATGGAAATGCCCCGTCCTTTAAATGGGGAGTTAATCCCATGAAACGTGCTGCCCAAAAGACTGAAAAGACAGCCCCACACGCTCCTCAAATGGTGCTGGTCGAAATCAGACCATTAAAACTTTCCAAAACTTTTTATTTTTGAAAGTCATTTTTCCAATTTTTTTTATTTTTTATGACTTTTTTGGGTCTTTTGACTAGGTGAAACATTAAACACCCAAACATTAGAAAAAGTGTTTTAGGGGTTAAGGGGGTGCTGCGAGTTGGAAAACGAGAACCCCTAAAGAAAAAAAGACCTCCAAATGCCACTTCTAGGCCAATTAGAATTTTTTTAATGAAATCATAAAAAAATGGCTCATTTACGGAAAAAATAAACTTCGCCGAAAATTAAGAAACTACCTAGGGGGACTTAGCACATGTCCATATGACTCAAAAATAATGTCTAGCATGTTCATATACATTGACCCATGGACTTTAACAATACTCTAAGGCCCGTCAGCCTCCCTAGGCATTCCAGCTTTGGAGAAGCAGGAGAAAAACCCCAAAATTATGTTATGCACTAATGTAAGACATAATTAATAGGTGAAAAAAACTCCTTGGAATACCTGACTTAGCCAAAAAGTCCTAGGGAACCAAGTCCTTTACAAAACACTATGCTTGTACATTTTATTACAAACCCCGCAGGGCCATGGACATGTGGAAAAAATTAAAAAAGGAGGCCTTTAAAAGGCTTGTTGGACATCAAATCATCGAAAACGAACATGTAACATGTTCAACTTTGCTAGCTCACTTGGTA
The DNA here is from genome assembly GCA_027924585.1 of Larix kaempferi. Classification (NCBI taxonomy): domain Eukaryota; kingdom Viridiplantae; phylum Streptophyta; class Pinopsida; order Pinales; family Pinaceae; genus Larix; species Larix kaempferi. The sequence goes on along the minus strand of BSBM01001229.1, from coordinate 5,232,375 downwards.
CTCCAACTAAGTACAACTTAGCTGGTAACAGTTTCCAGCACTGAAATCGCGTCAAGTTGGCACACATTTCAAGAGAAGTGACTGCTGTTATTTTTTCACTTACAGTGCACAGAAATCGAGGAGACTCTTGTAGCAGATTCTGTGGGTGTTTGGCTCAGAAATCAAGGTGAATGTGTTGGCTCAGATTTTGAGTTTATTCCTGTGTATTTAATGCTGTAAGTACTGCTGCTGTAAATCTCTGAGATTTCTCCTTAAAGCTCAATAAAAAATTCTCTTGATTGGTTTTCCCCTGTGGGGTTTTTCCAGGGTCATTTGACCAAAATTTCCAGTGTGAAATGTGTTGATTTAGACTGCTGTTCACTGTTATTTTCTGCTGCTGTAAAATTTTCAGATTGCTTAGCCTTGTGTTTCTTCCCTTAAAGTACAGTTAGAATTTGTTTGGGATGATTGCGTGACTGTTGAAGTTTAATGGAGGTAGAAATCAGAGTTTGCTAAGTGTTTGACGAAATCTGTAGCTGAGTTTAGTGGACAGATTTTGAGATTTTTAACAACCTTTGGGAGGGCCCTTTCTTTATTCTGCATGTTGATGAAGGTTATTTGACTAATTAGTGGATGTTATAAACAGTCTAGTTGTGCCTCCATTCACCTTAAATTTAACCGTCTTTAATAAAACCTTGACTACATCACCCAACTGGATCGACACTGGTCTATTCTTTAACCCATTTATATCAAAGATTATCGTAATCTTTCTTAGGGTTTCCCCCCTTGACCCAGAGGAGAGTGGACCTAAAGTGAGGAATTGTTACTGAGGTGACATTGGGTAACCTTCAAGGCTTTCTAATTTAAAGAGCAGGTTTAGAGGTAACAGATCCTCTAGGATTTATGCTATTTTGAATTGTTATTGTGCCAGTCAGGTTTGTTCTAGATTTGCAGTGATGTTCATAGGCACCACTATCCTTGTTTCTCTACAGATAAATTTTACAGAATCGATGGACACTTGAATGGTGCGTAGGGAAATGACATCCAAGGAGCAGCTAAAACTTAAAAGTATTTTATTTAAAAATATATGTAACTCATTTAAAACTAGAAGTTAGACTTTAAAAATCCATAGAATCACCCACAATATTCTTGTCGTATAAATGCTTTAAAGTCAAATCAAATATGATGCATTTGGTGGCCTGTAAATGGAGCTTAAATGAACAGGGATGAGTATTATATTTAGACAATATTTTCAGATGGCTCCTTGATGTTCATCAAGGTATTAGCTTCATGAACTTTGTGTGAATTTATCGTGCTGGAGAATCGGAGATTTCACAAAAAAGGGAAGTATATATATTTTGTGGTGATGTTTTTCATGTCGATGATTCATCTACTTCCAAGTCATTTTGGTATTTAGTAGTATTCTATCTTATTTCGTGAAAAATGTAGATATAGCTCTCTAACCTATTTTGTGTTATATAGGCACATTTCAGAGGGCATCAGGTGAGGAAAAATTACAAAAAGATCATTTGGTCAGTTGGGATTGTGGAAAAGGCAATCTTGCGTTGGAGACGTAAAGGAGCTGGGTTGCGTGGTTTCCGAGCAGATAAAGTTATTGAAGTCTCAAAAGCACAAAATGATGATCATATTGAAAATGATGATGATAATTTTTTGCGAGCTGCAAGAAAGCAAACTGAAGCTGGTATAGAAAAGGCTCTCGCACGGGTTCAGTCTATGATCCAATATCCAGAAGCACGGCATCAATATCGGCGAATGTTGGCTTTCAAACAAACTAAGGTAACCACTCTATCACATAGATAATACCATAGAGGTAATCATGGTTACAATTCACTTACACACACACACACACACACACAGACTAGTTTATATCTCATCTTATTCTGGGGGTCATGGTGTGTTCATTCATTTCTAACATTTGATAGGTGTTTGTTGGTCCCTTTTTCTCACTTATTATTCTGTTCATATGGAACGTTTGTTGTTCTTTGTCTATAAAAATTGCCTTTTGCAGTTGATCATATTTTTCGGTGACTTGATCAAATTTATTAATTAGATAAGCTAGAATTTTACACTTCTTGTCTTAGTTTGTTAGACATGCTTCTCTACATATACTATTCAGATCATAGATAGAGTCCAGACTATGTACAAAAGGTTAGGGTCTGGGTCTAGGGAAAAACATAATACAATCATAAACAGTTTACTCCCCTTTCTCTGTTCTGGAACTTTACCATTTTTTTTCTGCACATTACTGTAGGATAGAACATTTCTTCTTTTAGTCCCCAGGCTGCTGTATGTATTCCACACTGGTCCTTGCTTAAGTGAAATCACTTGTTTCTCTTGGGTAACCATTGCTCCCTACGTCTTTCTTACTGTGTCAAGGTTGTCATTGGACATTGGCACATGCATCTGGATTCCAATCTGGACCACAGGCAATGATTGATGAACTTCTAGTCCGACAATTGACTACTTGTATTAAATTTCGGCATGTGCTTGTGTAAGTTTTCTGTATGAATATTTTATCCTTCTTTCTCTGAAGACCTCTTTCCTCGCTTTGGTGACATTGCTCGATATCTTTCTCTTGGGTTAAGTTTTCTGCATGAATATTTTATCCTTCTTTCTCTGAAAACCTCTTTCTTCGCTTTGGTGAAATTGTTCGACTTCTTTCTCTTGGGTAATGACTGCTCCCTACCTATTACTTAGTACTTACTGTGTCAAGGGTATAATTGGACATTTGCACATGTGCTTGGATTCCAATCTGGACCACAGGCAATGCGTGGTGAACTTCTAATCCTACAATTGACTACTTGTATTGCATCCTTCTCTCTATGAAATCTCTTTCATCGATCCTATTCAAACTACATTATAATAATAGAGCTTGCAACCAAGGTCCTAGGAGTCATTGATTGTTTTGTAATCTCATGTATCCTTTTTCCCTCTTTCCTTACAAACTAAGTTGCATGATACAGGGAAACGGAAACGTGTATCCGATACGGAAACGCACTGGAAACACGACTTCCCCAAAATTTAGGAAATGGGGAAACGCCGCGATATATATATATATATATATATATATATATATATATATATATATATATATATTAGCAAGGACATTTAAAATTAAACGTGAAACATAAATGACAAGTGATGAATCATAATTTCAAACATCTAACATCACATTTTACTCACAAGTCCATCTCTGTATCATTAATAATTGTCATAGATTATTACATAATGCAAGTTGCCAAGTAGTAATATCCAAAAACAACCTTGGCAATACAATATATTCAAAATTTCAAAATCAGCCTTTATTTATGAGGCTACAATGCTACATGTATCAAAATGTGAACAGTCAACATAGAACTAAAACCTAAGATAAGACGATTTGCACAATGTTGTAGCTGACTGTCTTCAAATTGGCTTCCTCAAGTAACCCTCGCTTGCTCAAATCACTGTGTGAGATGAGGGCAGTAAAATCCTCCTTTTATAACAAAAAATGACTTTTAGAGGCTTCTAGAGGTTTCCTAAACCATCACTAACCCATTAAGAAACAACTTAACCCATTGATTAAGCTAACAGGTTATTTTTTTGGATGGAAAAGTGAGAATTGGAGGAGGAAACGTGCCATACGGACACTGATACGGAACAAAAACGCGTTTCTAGCCGTACCACCCATGTTTTTTCCAAGTGAAACGTGGTGGCACTGTTGGAAACATGTTTCCAAGGAGTACCAAACGCATTTCCGAGTTTCCTGCCTGGTACGGTAGTGGTACGGGGCCTAGTACCAAGTTTCATGCAACTTTGCTTACAAATGATAATCTTGGAGGTATTTTTAAGAGATTGCTTATTTCTAGGTTACCGAATAGGCAATACCACTGTTTATGTTAGAGTTTGCTAGATCAAAGTCATTCAATAGGTAAAAGCTTTTTGGAGAGGCAATGGAAATATTTTTATAATGTTTAAAATTCAAATAAATTTGCGGCCACCCTCTAAGATTTTACACTTTCATTTTTATTTTCTCCCTCTCTTTTTTATTAAAATAAGATAGGTTATAGACCTAAGGGTGTTTAAACATTTACAAAAAAATTGCTGTCCACACTTCGGAGGCTTTAATAGTAAGATACAAATAGTATATATAGCTTATAACAGTTCTACTGAACATATCCAAGGAATTATTGGCTCCCATCACATTCAACTTTATAGTCCAGGAAGATGCCTTATTATAACAGAAAACATAACAATTATTCATGAATCAGGACATCAAGTTACCCATAACAGAAAACAAGGTTCTGCAGTGCCTTTATTGGATAAGTAGTCTAGTTGTTGAACTATTATTGGCCATGGATTCCTGAAAGCAGTCAACTTTCTAATCAAATTTTGCTTTGTATCAAGCTTAACATTTACATCTTCCAGAATTGATCACCCCGGGGGGTACTGGTTTTGCAATTTATCAACTAGAAGCCCTGCCTGTCATCTGGCTTTGATTCATGCCATCTACATAGATGTTGTTGAGTATTTGTATGCTGTTGTACATAAATTGAGAGGGTGTGAATTGACAAGGAAAGGTGGTTCTTTTTCATTAATAAGGAGAATTGAATCCAAGGAAGAAGGTTTAGCACCTTGACTGATCCTTTTATTCAGATGATGCATAATAAGTTGTCAAAGTCACTGGCTCTAGTTATGATTATCTTTTATTGTTAAGATTGTTGATGCCAACCATCCTCTACCTTTCCATCTGTTAAGACCCAAAATTGCACCTGTGCAATTCTCATGTTAACATCCAGATTTGCTCATTGGGCTAATTCACTGGGGAAAATCCTTCATAGGATCACTGATATAACAGTTCTAGACCATTCATTTCAAAGATCAGTTTACACATGGAAACCATTTGCAGTTGCAGTTTGAGATTCAGAGATGATTCATGGCACATTCAGGGCTCATGTGTGTATGCGGGGGACCGGGGTTACTGGTAGTTTGTATGCGACATGCATGCAAATCCGATACACTAGTATTGTACATGTTGGCTTTTTCATAGTTCACATGTTGGATCCAGATTTAGACCTGTTACCATCTAGATTGTCTGCAGTACACCATATCAGATGTGCCAAAGAGGGGGGCTTTTTTCTATGGTAAAGGCCAAGTTTGGAGCTTGTTTATGTAAAAGTGTTGGTCTAGCAAGTTTCATGACCCTTGGTCTGGTCATGGTAGGTCCTCTTGGTTCTCACCTCAAGGAGTGTTGGTTTAGTGGCTTTGCTGACTACCCCTTGATGAGTTGGATGTCCCATTTCATATTGGGCATTTCTGCCCTAGGTGGGTGCCCGGGTGCTTCTTAGGCTGGATCGATTAGGACACATGGCTTGGGGCTCCTAGCCACACTTATGTTTTATGCTTTGTAGAGGTGATTGCGCTTGTAAGGGTTGTTATACCCACCTTAACACACCTCATGGATACCCCCTTGGACCTATTTTCCATGTATTATTCCCCCCTCTTGGTAATTCTGGTCATCAAGAGCAAATCATCCACCATCTAAGCAAGCATGAAGAGGTCGTGCCACCTAAAGGATGGCATTGAGGGAAAAAGCACAATGGTAGGGTTAGATGGGGCATGGTGTCCTCCTTCCAAGCTCATCTTTTCATCATGTTGTAGCATTTCATCATTTTTATCATTATTTTATGTTTTATGAGGTTTAGTCCCTAGATTGTGGGTGACAAACCCTAAAAAATCATTAAAAGTCATTTTAAATAAAAATTAGGTAGGTAGGCCCTAAAGGAGGTTTAAGTTAGCCTTTTCACATATAAATAAGGAAACTCCTCCTCATGTGTAACTAAAGATCATGGGATCAAACATGACTTTTTTCTGGGACTACCAATTTGCTAAGTGATGTTGGAGTTGAGTTGAGGATCATCACTCAGTGCTTCTTTGAGGCAAAAAGCATTGGTGAGTTGCTTTGTTTGGGGATGGACATGCTCTTGTTCATGATGCTCTTTTTGGCCTCTGGCATTGCCTGTAAATAGTGGTGCTATTTGTTTTATGGAAGCTTGGGTGTAAGTTGTTTTTGAGTAGGCATTTAGCACTTTGTTTGCTTTCGATTTGACGTGGAAGGATGAGGTTCGTCACCAACTTTTGGAAAAAGGAGATTCATTGATCAAGGATTCCCATCCTTAGATTGCACTTTGTACTTTGATTTTATTTATGGTTTAGTAGCTTTGAAGAAGAGGTTATGAGGTCCATTGCCTATGCCCTTCACTTTTTGCAATGTATTTGTTATTGCGCAAATTGTAGCTGCCCCAAATGATGATCCTATCCAGGATGGTAGAGGGGATGTTGTTGATGTAGCTACATGAGGTATCCTCACTAGCCAAGCCTACCTACAAAATGAATAAACAATATAATGTATATTTTATATTTACAAAAGAGACAAGTCGGCCCCACAGAAATCAGTGGGTAAAATTGCCCCAAACAATAGGCAATCTACCCCAAACAATGGGTAACACTACCCAGTAAAATGACAAGTCGACCTAGTAAAGAAGTCAAGTCGACCTTGTTATCACATTTATAGTAGTCGGGGCTACCATATCTTCAGACCAGATTCCATTATTTTTATGAGCCAGTCCTTTACTATGAGATGCTTGAGATCGACAATTGATGAGCATTTATTCTAGGATCACTCATATTTTCAGCAACCCTAGAGCAGACATTACAACCCTATGCCATGGCTGAGCCTCATGACCTCAAATTTGATGACTGAGGTGGCCATTTCCTTTCATACAAAGCAGTGTGATAGTGCCCAGAGTTATGCAGCAAGAGTGGATGGTTCAGATGATGGATACAGGTATATGACACAACAAGTATATGGTTGTGCATTGGATACTTATATTTGTTAGTTTTTATGGTATCTCGGGATGTCCTCCATGATTCATATGCCTTGCATGGAGGTACATCAGTTGTATAGGCATCGGTATGGAGTAGAGTGTGAGATACACTCTACTCAATGGCATGAGTCCACTGGTGGCTGCATGCAGACCTTCCAGGGTGTTTTTCCCTTTGCATGACATGTCAGTGATTAAAAGATGCATGCAAAAGTGACTTTTTGCATGCACCGAGATTAGGTTTTTGGTAAACCTAATTCATCGGTGAGATTATATATAGAGGTAGGGGGTCCCCAGATGAGGTTGCTCAGTTGACTTATCAGAGAGTGATAGATTAGGAGTGAGGAGGGTGCATCAGTGCATGCCGGGCGACTTTTTGAGAGAGAGGAGCTGCTGGGGGAGGGAGAGTGGTCAGATCCGAGTTGGATCTGTGACTACTAGCTCCAGAGGCACTAGGCACCCAAATCTGTAGACTAAGATAGTCTATCAGTGTGGTTTCTGCAGAGATTGTGGAGGACTTCTTCCAGAGAGGGAGAGGGGTGCATTATGATAGATCAGGAGTGAGGAGGGTTCATCAGTGCATACAAGGCGACTTTCTGAGAGAGAGAGGAGTTGCTGCAGGTGGGAGAGTGGTCATATCTGAGTTGGATCGGTGACTACTAGCTCCAGAGGCTCTGTTATCACACCATAGTAGCTGGGCTACTATTCTTGCTAAGCAGATATCTGCACTTTTCAGAGCTTTGCTTTTATAGAGATTAGCTATGATGAACTTGTTTATTTGAGATCACTTATGGATCAGAGCAGTATATGTATCAGACATTAATTAGACCTTGTGCCAAGGATGAGCCTTGAGAGCTTAGATTTGATGACCGATGTGACCCTTTGTTCCATACAGTTTCAGTTCAGTGCCCAGTTGTATTATTGCAGCAGTGTTTCAATTGTTTATGGATGATTATTATGATTTGATGTGACCTATGGACTTCTTATTATTGGCACTAGATTATTATCTTGTTGTTTTAGTCATCTTCATAGCATTGACTTGGTATATGATTCATGATGTGTCAGTACTATTTAAAATAAAATGAAATATCCTAGATGATGTTATAAATACAAAATGGATGTATTACTTGCACACTAAGGTTTTCTGACAGTACTCATTGGTTTCATTACCCTCTTGTGAGCATAGATATGGTCTTTCTTGACATCTTTGTCTGCTATCTTAGGCACCACATTCATTTGACTCCATCCATCCATGACCTTCCTTATTTGGCTTTCACCCTGACTTGCCTTCTTTACTTTTTGATACTGAGGGCTTCCCCATTTCTACCTCTGTGCTGGACCGCATCCATGTTTGTTTTGTGTCTCGGCTCTAAGTTGGTGACAGAACTTACCTTTGGTGAGTTGGATTGTATGCCTAAATCATTCTGGTCTGTTGTCCCGATGTTTGGCACTGTGCAGAAGTCCCCGTAGTCACTTGAGTTGTTGTTGGCTAAAACTGAAAGCACATGTACTACTTATATTGGAAATGTATTATGAAAGCCTGTGAACTTAAAATTCTAGAATGTGTTTCTTAACACATGTGAATAAAGGCTATAGCAATGAACTGCTAAAATACCCCGCGAAGGGTATAAAAAGGTCCAAAAAGCAATGGTTAAATAAATGCTATATCTAAGTATTGTTGACCTCATGATTATAAATATGCCCCGGATGCAAGCTGCGATTAGTTGTGCTTCTTAGCACATGTGAAATCCCAGAGGGGTCATAGAGGCCAAAAAGGCCATGGAAATGAAATGAATGATCCTAATGAACCTGGATCAACTTGATGTAGACATGATGCCTAAGTTGAATAAACACTCTCTAAACAACTTATCCATTTGCGAGGCACAACCCTTCCCTTTGTTATTTTGTCCAACACAGAGTGTAGCTCCCCCTTTCCCCGTCCAAAGTGTCACTTGGTTGAGTTTGGTCAAGTCATCCCCTTTGCCCAACCTTGTCCTTAGCCTGCACCCTTAGCTAGCAGTTAGGCCATATCCAATGGGTGAGTCTGTCATTGAAGCTTTTGTGCAAGTAAAATATAAATAACATTGAAATATATATGTATTAACTGCCACTGAATGATGTTTGTACTTTAAGTTAAGTTGTGAATGTGATTAAAGGAACATGTCTTAGTCTATGGTTATAATCTAGTCTTTGGTTGTATTTTGACCTAGTCAAACATAGTTTGACCATGGTCATTCTTGGCATCCGTGATGAGATGGACCACTTATGCTTTTGGATGATTATTTATGGTCCCACATACACTTGTTGATGATTCCATATGTTGGACATATGATTCAGATGATGATTGATGCAGTTGATCAGTTTTATTATTATTTCCAGATCATCATATTTTACACTGTCCGGGTATGGTGGGCCATGCTGATGGCCCCTCAGGTTATCATGAGGTGTATGAGTACTCATTTCTGGTGGATTTGGGTCTTATGGATCCATTGAGACACTTATATTTCAGTTATGGGCACTTCTGATGATGATAGTAGCAGTTATGCACCTGTTGACCAGTTTTGGGCATGCTAATCCAACCTGTCCAGCAGAGGCTTGGAGGCCAGTCGTTTCCTAGGGCGCGATGTAGGAAAGGGGTGGTCCAGCCACTTGTTTTTACCATTATGCCCCCCTTCCAGACAGCCTTGTGCACTTAGTTTGACAACGCAGGCACCCTGGGTGGCAGTTTGGGCAGTTTCAGGGTTTTTCAGGAGGATTAAAAATGGAATAAAAGGGTCACTGAGGAATTCGATTTGGGCAATTGAGGCAAGGTTTTGGCACTTGGTCTTCTCAGAGGTCTTCTAGGGTGAACCCCCCATCTTCCATATCAGTTGGCGTCAGTTAGTGGGGTCCACAGTGGCCACAGGAGGCCTTTTACTGCATGTCTCTCTCAATTTTGGAGACAAGATTTTGATCATTTGTATTATTTGGACATGTCATAGTCCCATTATTTTATATTATTGTGCCATGGGGACGAGTTAGTGAAGGATTTGTTATCACACAATCACTAGCTGCTACTAAGGGTATCCTATCTGGGACGGTAGAGGTAAGCAGCTAGGCAGGTGACACCTGCAAACACCAAGTCCCCTGCTCAACAGAGCAGTGGTCACTCTGGACAAGGTGCTTGTCACTTTAGACAAGGCGCGTAGGCAAGTCAAGGGGGAGACCCTACTCAACCAGCCAAGGTTGAGACTCAACAATCAGACACCCAACCCCAAAAGACAAGCAAAATGACATGCAAGGTGAATGCTTAAGTGTTTGAGGCTTCTTCCAGCCTAGTGAAATCGAGATTCTAGACGTAATAGTAAACTTGATTAGATGATTCTAGATCTGATAATGAGTATAAAATGATGAATAATGGAAGATAATGTGGCTGGAAATTAAATCAGAAAACAAAAATTAGCTAGACGTGAAAATAAATTTCTTCCTATGGGGAAATTGACTCAAATTTGACCAAGTATGCAAAGAAGAAATAAAATCAACGACTTAATCAACACTTCTAGTGATTTAAACTTGGTTTTAGATGATGATTAAATTAGTAAAACAACAACCAAGATTACCCACAAACCCAAAACCAAACAACCAATGAAAAATGACCAAAAACGCTCAAGTAGGGTGCAGGCCAGCAAGTGACTAGTGCCAAAAAATGGGTAAATGGAGTCCAAATGAACTGAAATTTAGGATATGAACGTTTAATAATATTTCAGAAGCGGGTTTGACATAAAATTTAGGTTTCAACGACGAAATTTTTAGATTTTAATTTTCCCTTGGTTTTTTAAGTAAGTTTCAGCTCAGCAAACACAACAGAAATTTAAATAGAGAAAGAAGCTTGGGAGCGTACCTGAAATATTGGTGATTGAATGAGGTGTTGCATGAAGACTATTTCCAGAGATCAAATGTTGAGCGACCAGCGTTTTCTCTTGACTTTGAGCGAGCTAGCTCACCAAGTACGCCCTAGCTACTTGACACAAAAGAGGAGAAATCAGAAATATGAAACAAATAGCGAGTTAGCACAGCAAAATGAAAGACATATGATGAAGAAATTGAAAGACAATAAGTAAGTTCAACTCCCTTGTTAAATTTTCGGAGAGAAAGAACAAATGTGGAGTTCCCACTCCAAGATTTGCGCCCTCCTCCAAATGGTCTCACAACCTGCAAATCGAACCAGCTATCTATGGTAGAAAAACATGCCAAAACACTCAACAATGCAATAGAATATAGATACCAATCATGACAACAAACACCCAAGTACACAATATCTCAAGTGCTCCGGAAGAATTCTTCTCTATTAAGCTTCAAGTGTCACAAAAATGTCCAAGAGAGGCTCCAAATGAGAGAGTCTCCTCTCTTATAGAAATGGCTCACAATGAAAACCCCTTCCCACCAAAACGAATGGCTGGGATTAAGTTCCCCAAGAGCCAAACGAATGGTTGAGATGAGTTGAGGAGGGGGGGCGAATTTCCCTCATGCGTCCAAGGAGAGAGAGGGGGGACCATGTAGGGCCCATACAACATGCAATGGAGTGTTTAAGGGGTGGCTTTAGGCTGTTTTAGCGCCTTAGACCCCTTGCCCAAAGTCTCAACATATAATTTTTACAAAAAATGAGTTTTTACATAGTGAAAAACGCCCAAGTATGGGCAAATTCGTCCCACAAACATAGCTGGGCAGAAATGGGGGCCCCACACCAAATATTTCATGTCCAAACATAATCAAAATGATATTAGAAGACCCTTTTACCTTTTCCTACCATTGCATTTTCCATTTCAAAGGTTCACTTAGCCAAATTTGATCTTTTTCCATTAATTAATTGCTAGTTTTTATTGTTGAAGGTGAAATTTGCTCTTTTGACCCACTTATCTTGCCCGTATTGACGAACCGTTTGTTGCATTGTGGTCATAGACCCCAAATCTACTAGAAATGGTCACTGGAAGGACCAAGATCCATCAATTGAGCACTGTTTGCCCAAATTCAAGGATTTTTAATTAAAACAGGGCCCTGCTGGCCAGTGATAATTAAAAATCTCATCGATGCTTCAACATTTTTGCAATCTGATACTTGGAGGCATGTATGGGACCCCAACACATAATAAATAACCAAAATCAAAGTTTTGGTTGCAACTTTTTTCGGGACCCATTTTTGGCCTGGTCAAACTAGTTTGACCAAGTCAACTCTGGTCAAAATGGCAATGGCTGAAACGTGTATGCAACATGGGATGCCAAGGCTTCCTTATTTATGTTAGTACATAACTAAAAACATATAATGACGACATGATGATCATAATAAATAATATCTCACGAAAAACAGGCCCCAGGTGAGGTGGGCCCACCACTTCCAACAAAGACTCAAAAATGCTATGCACAACTTGTAGACTTGGTCACTTAGCTAACTTTGGGTGATGTGGACAAACAAGGTGAAAGGATAGGGGGTTGACAAAGACCATGACTATGTGACCCTTGGATAAGCGGGGAAAGCGGGACCCAATGACATAAGCATACCATGAGAAACACAAGGGAAGGGCGGTGCCTCACAACTGGCTATAGTGTAGGGAAACCACCACTAATCATCTAACACACACCTTGCAACTCACATCCGTGCCTTCAACAGACTCTGTGAGGATCTTTTCTAGAGCCGCCATGACTGGGTGTCCGACAAACCGTAACTTGAGACTCTAGGGGACACTTAGAATTAGATGTCCCTTACTCCATCCCACCTCCTTTCCCCGTAGGACTAGGTGGGGAAACAACCAATACAATGCTCTGATACCTATGGCTAGCCTTTGTCCGTGTGTGTTGACAAACACATTCTTGGACTTTACATTTCACTTTAATACTTAGCCTTTTTGGCTTCATTTACATTTCATTTCATTTCATACATAGCCCTTCCGGCTTCATACATATCTCATAAGATATAACAATGGTGCTCATACTGCAAAGTAATGGTGGCAAGTGTGCATGCTTCGAGAACTAATGGGGAACACCCGGTGAGTCTACACAATCCTATACTGCATTACAACATCGGGGGCAACCGACAGGAGTAAATCCCAGGTTTGAGAATGCATCTCACACACTAAAGAGTCGAGGCACAAGAAACAAGGAGTCATGGCATACTCAGGGGTCACTGGGGGAAGGGATCCTCAAGGCCACATATCAAGGTCTAAGTTGGAAAAGAACCAAGAATGAATGAGTCGGATGGGTGGAAGGAAGTGCCAAGTGGAACCAATGTTAGCTTCCTAGAAGGTGAATGACCAAGTCTATGCCAACAATGGGGACAGGAACTGGTGTGCATATACAGGAGTCTACTGAAAAAGGTGGACTGACCTCACCATGGGCCATAAGCATCATAGTAAAACACGAGATCACCAAGTCAACCATCATACATCTAGTCCATGTACTATCATAAATAAACAACCCTCAAAGCAAAACATGAGCAATAACCATAGAATGATATACCTGCCATACCATATACCTGCTGCTGAAGGTGGGTCTGGAACTCAATCTCTGCTGTATCCGGGCAAGAAGTGGCAAACCAGTTGCAATCTGTATTGCTCTCATCATAATATGGCTAAGTTACCCCTCTCAATGGGGTCATGCAAAGCTAGGCAAGGAAGAGGGACCTTGTAATCACTGCTCTGTAGTAGCTCTAGACCATCAAAACACATACTGTCCCCTCTGCAATCTCTGCTTCGGGCAATCTCAATACAATAGATGCCCCCTCTAATGCCATCTGATCTCTGATCTGGAAAAAAAAATGTACTATGGTCCTTGACCACATAATCTGCAGCGTGGTAGCTTCAGCTAACATGGATGTGATAACAGGATTGATACCTCCTAGCCCCACCATGTGTGTCTTGAGTCATGTCCATGTCATATTTGGTGGGCCCATGTATCTTTGCCCCCTTTGAGGGATGACGTCACCCTCCTTTTGAGTGATCCATGTGATATATTGTTAGGCTCATCTTAGCCATTGATTATTTTGTTAGATCTTTTGATCTCAACCACTCATTTCAAAAAGTGGTTTTGTGGTTTAGGTTTTTGGTCTTTATTATCCTATATAAGGAGGAGACCCCCCTATTGTAAAAGCACCTTTGGAGCTCTTGAAGATTGGAATAGAATACTTCTTTGTGGATCTACTTCTCTTGTCTTGATGGATTCTTTTGCACTTTGATTATACAGTTTCTTCTCTATGTATCATTGTGGATCTTGGGCTACAAGTTGTTTTTCTGCAGGGAGGGCGAATTGGTGAGGAGGACGATTTGGAGGAAGCTATTGTTGGGGAGACCCACATATCTTCTCTTGGGTTGATCTTTGTGATAGGGAGTATCATTATTGTATCTTTGTGACATAGTTGATGCTTTCTCTTACATCTCTTCATCATTTTCATAATTTTCTTACTTGGCTTGTTTCTAACTTGAGCTTGTCTTGTAGGAAGAGGACGATTTGACCATCTTTGGAGGAGGACGTTTTGGCTTGGAGCACTAGATCTCACTCTTGAATATACACATAGGGCAATGCTATCAATTTGCAAAGTAGCCACAAGCATTTGAGGTATGTTTTACAAGGTTACTACCTAGATCCATTCTTCTTCTTCATTGGTCATCAAACCCTTAAAATCAAAACCCTCATTTTTACTTTTTTCTAGATCTACTTGGATCTAGCTTGGCATTGGGGATAATTTTAAGAACCCACCTCTATAGCATCCACGACAATTTGGATCTATAGTTTGGTGGTAATTGGCTTCCATTTGACCCATTTTCCAAGGCACCTAGCCCTCCTTGAGGCAATTTGCATTCCTTGAGGAGAGTTATTGGGGTTAGTTCCAAGTTGTGGGTAGGTGAGATCCCACTTGATTTTCATAGATCTACCTTGATACCTACCCCTACTGCTTTACCTTGTTGATTTTCACCTTGTGGGCCCCATTCCTCAATTTGAGGGATTGAGCCCCACTTGGGTCACTTGGTGATGCATTTTCCATCTTTTAGATCTATGGATATCTAGCTCATATGGGGGCATGCCATCTTAAACCTGCTTTGATAATTGCCTAAGCTACCTCGATCTACATTTTGGTTAAATTTGGACTCCATTTGCCCCCTCATCTCAAGGCACTAGTTTCCCTTGGGCAATTCACATTCCTTGGGTTAGTGGCCTTTTCTAGATCCCATATGTGGGTGTTGGCTCATTCACCTTAGATCCATAGATCTACATCATTGCACCCCCTTAGTGCCATCTTACCCCTAATTTAACCAAGTTGGCCCCATTTGGACCATTTTCCACTTTTTAAGGAGTGGGCCCCACTTGTGTGTTTTCATGGTACTAGATCTATTCATTTGAGCTTCATAAGTGGTCCTAATCAATCATTGGTTGAAACACTTGTCACACCCTAAGCCTCTTCAACCACACTTAAACTCTTGGGTCCACTTAATCTATCTTACTCATTGGTTTTCGTAACTCAATTTACACGTTTCCCTAGGAACCTTTGGGTTAGCTAATCTTCATTGATTGGCTAGGGTCTCCTCCTTGATCTTGATTAGTCTTCATCTAAGGTGAAGAGTTCCTCGGTTATCGTGACTCCCAACTTGCATTGGGAACTGTGGCATCTCTTGGGTCACCTCTTTAGTTGTCCGTCTCCCCTACCATCCCGCATGGGATACCTTTAGGGACAACTACAAGTTGTGTGATAACAGGCACTAGGTGCCTAGATCTGTAGATTGAGATAGTCTATCAGTGTGGTTTCTGCAGAGATTGTGGAGGACATCTTCCAGTGAGGGAGAGGGGCACATTACCTGAGGAGAGAGGAGCTCATTCAGAGTTTGATCTGCCAATTGAGTGTCAGAGACTTTCAGGTTAACCTTGCCTCAGTGTTCGAGGAAGGTTTGTGACGATCAGAGCTCAGATCTGCTGAGATCTGATTCAGTACGAGTGTTTGACATCCAGAGGGGAGGGCGCACTTTTCCATGCAAAGGAAGGGCGCATTCACCAGTTGAGCAGTTGGCCTTCCAAAGCACAGCAGACCAGATCAGAGGGTTGAGAGAGGCAGTAAAGGCAGAGCTACCTGCAGACAGACTCAGATCCAGATTGATAGCTAAGGCATATTTCATTAGTGCATGCATCAGCTAATGCATGCAGATCTAGGGCATTGACCCGTTCAGGGATTGAGTGTTACATTTGAGGTAACATTGTTGTATTTACTTCTTTCATATATTGCTATGGGCTCGAGACTGAAGAAAGCCCCACAGGATTGCTGGTTTTCCCCGTTTGGGGTTTCCAGGGTATATGCAGTGTTATGTGTGATTGATTTGAGCATTTCAGTGGTTATGTTGTAAAGAGATCTATAGTTGTTGAGTCTTATTTCATTATAGCATTATTGATATACATAGACTCAAACCGCTTGAGATCTCAGAACTATCTAGAAGGAGTAGTGATCTCTGGATTAAAATTTACATGGTATCAGAGCCCTGGTAAGGGTTAGGGAGATCAATCACACTTGGATCAGTGAAGATAGAGACTAGATCTACTAGATCTGAAGAGTGGAGCTCAGATCTGTGGTTGTAGAGGTCAGATCTATCAGATCTGTGGTTATAGATGTCAGATCTATTGGATCTGTGACCTAGGTGGATAGATTTGAGATAGATCTATCAAATCAGTGAAGATAGAGACTAGATCTACCAGATCTGAAGAGCGGAGTTCATATTTGTGGTTGTAGAGGTTAGATCTATTAGATTTGTGAGTTTAGAGGTGAGATCTGAGATAGATCTTTCAGATCTGGCATGAGCAGAGTCTAGATTTGTGGCAGATACATCAGATATATATATAACAAGGATCTATTATTTTGGCATTAGATCCATCTAGATCTACCTGTTTAAACCTATAAGTGACCCTTATTCATCCTTGGTTGAACATTTGTTCTTCCTTTAGCCTCTTCAACCAATCCCTAACTCATTTGGTCCACTTATCCATTATAGATCTAGGTACAATCCTATCTTGATCTTCTCCTCTATCATCATCACATTTCCCTAGGAGGTCTTGATTGGGTTCGCTAGCCTTAATTGGCTAAGTTAGGGTCTCCCCCTTGGTCTTGCTTAGGCTTGATCTAAAGTGAAGAGTGCCTCGATTAACGTGACACCCAATTGCATTGGGAACAGTGGCATCACTTGGGTCACCTCTTTAGTTGTCCAACACCTCTACCGTCCTGGATAGGATAACCTTTAGGGACAACTACAAGTTGTGTGATAACAGTAACCAAGCACTCGACTGCCCACTCTATGTCTCCCTGTCGAAGTACAGCCTCCGTCCTGTGTGATGATACTGCTTTAGGAAGGTAGGTATGCATACCTCTCAAAACCACTCTCTGTCCGTCTGTTCCCTGAAATTCCATCTTAGTTCGTAGAATACTTTCCAATGGAATAAAGCCACTAAACTCCCAACACCACATTCGTATCCGGCACATCAACCACATAAAATGAATCTATCATTTTGTAGTTTCCTAGACATGTTCAATTTTGGAATCCAATGAGTGCACTCCATGTTGTGGTTGCCTGCTATGGCCACTGTAAATCCATCAAATTTCTCGATCTGGATACCTCTCTGTTTTATCCATGTTGCATCAATAAGGTTGTGGGATGCCCCACCATCAATCAACACTCCAACCCTGTTACCCTGTATGACACCTCTTATCCGGAGAGTGTGGAATCTAGGAACTCCACATAATGTAGCAATGACACCTCCCTTTATATCCTCTGAAAACTGATCCTTCGCTATGTGAAGTGCCTCTCCCTATACCTGATCCTGATCATCCTCATCCTCTCCACTATCGAAGTATACCTCTATGTAGTGATCTTTTCCCTTCCCGGAACACCTATGACCTAGTACCTGTTATCACATTTATAGTAGTTGGGGCTACTATATCTTCAGATCAGATTCCAGTTTTTTTTCAGCCAGTCCTTTACATTGAGATGCTTGAGATCAGCATCAGATGAGCATTCATTTTCAGGATCACTCTTATTTTCAGAGCAGCCTCTGAGCAGACAATACAGCCTTATGTCATGACTTAGCCTCATGATCTCAGATTCGATGACTGATGTAGCCATTTTACCATACAGAACAGTATGCAGTGCCTAGATGTGTTGTAGTAGTATTCCAGTTAACAGTTGATGGTTCAGATGGTTGGTACAGATATATTGACCTAGCAGGTATATTGATATGCATTGGTTATGATGTTTTGCTCCTTAGTTCATTATGATAGCTTAGTTTGGTATCTTGTAGTCATGATTTGGGGGTCTATATATGTTACATGGATATTTGTGTTTCAATGGTTATCTAAAATGATCTGGTTTACTCTGAATATGAAATTCTTGTTAATACTCATTGGTTTTACCCTCCTTAGTAGAATGGACGTGATCATTCCACCTTTCATGGCTTGCTAGTTTTGGCATCACCTTTCACTTATCCCATCCATCCGTTCTCTTCCACTTCTTGATTTTTCGTTGACTTACACTTTAGCCTGTGGTATGGAGGACCTCCCTGCATTTGCCTCTTTGTTGGATTAGCATCTCTGTTAAGTTGGTGTCTCGGCTTTCAGTTGTTGATTGAGTTGTGTTGGCTAAAACCTGAAGCGAATAGTACTACCATCATTACATGTATATGGAAATTATTGTATATCTCTTGTGCAAGCCCAATGAAATTAAACTAAAACTGTGCCTTTAAGCACAATGGAAAATGGGCTATGAAATGAATGAAATCAAATACCCTAGATGAAAGCCTTAGTGGTTGTGCTTCTAAGCACATGTAAAATCCCCAAAAAGGTCAATAAAGGCCCTAAAGAAAGTAGTGGTTAAATGTATGCTAAATCCAAAGACTGTTGGCTTGGAAACTAAAATGTAATGATTAATTCCTCACTAAGCCTATGGGTTGTGATGTGAGATGGAGCAAGGGACAACTAATTATAAGTGTCCCCTAGAACCTTGAGTTACGATTCGCTGGGCACCTAGTCATGGCGGTTCTAGAAAAGATCCTCACGGAGTTGTTTCAGCTTGGATGTGAGCAGTAGACATTTGCCAAGGTTGAATAAACACTTCTCTAAATAACTTACCCATTTGTGAGACACTGCCATCCCCTATGTATATTTTTATCCAACATAAGCTTAAGTGTATATTCCATTTCCTCTTATCCAAAGTATCACAGTGTTAAGTTAGTATAGTCATCCCCTTAGCCTAGCCTTGCATTTTTCACCTTCACCCAATCCTAGCAAAATGATCACGGCCATGAAGTGAGTATTTTCTTGAAATTCTATTAGAGTAATTAATTGTTTTTATATATTGGATATTATTATTATTGCTTAAACCGTCAGTGATATGCTACTTTATGCTTTAAGCTTTGCTATTAGAATGATTGAAAGGAGCATGCTTTAACCATTTGCATTTCCAGCAGCAAGCAGTTCAGGCCTAGGTCATATTTTGGTCAGTTTTAACCTGGGCAAACTTAGTTTGACCAAGTCAACCGGAGGACCTGAGGTGAGTTGGACCAGTGATGTGTGAGATTGATGATCTATGGTCCTTGTATACCCAGTTGATGGATCCATGCAGCAGACACAGCTTTCAAATGATGTTTTGATGATTTTCATGGTTATTATTATTATTACAGACCATTTACTTTTATTTGTCCGCGCATGGTCATGGTTACAGATGATTGTACAGATAGTCACATGGTGTATGGGTACTCACCCTTAGTGCATTTAGACCTTTTGAGTCCATTGCGATACTTAGTTTGCAGTTTCGGGCATTTTCAGTTGAGACATTTTTCAGTTTATCACTCTATTGCAGATTTGCCATTTAAAATGGCTTGCCAGCACAGTTTGACATTTTTTTGGTTCACCTAGGGCGCCACAGAGAAAGCATGGGGTCCAACCACTTGTTATTACTATATTACCATGCTTCCGAACATTTTGGTGCAGTCAATTTTGCCCCCAGGTACCAGGCAGTGATCTACAAGCGTTTTATTCTTTCACAGGTGATTTTATGAGGAATAAAAAATGGTAAAAATGGCTACAGAGGAATTCGTTTTGGGCTACTAAGGTAAGCAAATGGCATGAGGTTGATTTTGGTGATGTGTGTGATACTTCTCGCACCTTCCAGAGCAGGTTGCAGCATTCAGTGAGGCCCACACATTCTTTGGGCTTATACATTATGATTTTATTATGTCATTGAGGGGGCATGATTTGGCCATGTGGTCACAGTATTGTATCATGATGATGTATTTTATGTTATTGTGCCATGGGGACACACTAGAGAAGGAATATTTCACCTTCTAGACCCACCATGAGCTCATGCTTTGACTTTAGTTACTTTTATGTGGTATATCCCCCCTAGGGCGACTTAGCTAAGTGCGCCCTCTCTATTTTTGAGTTGACCTATGTACTTTATATTTGGGCTCATCTTAGCCATTGATTTTCACTTGTGTATCTTTTGATCTCAACCACTCGTTAAAAAGGTGGTTAGGGTTTTGGTCTCTTCCATTACTATTTAAAGGAGAGACCCCCCTCATTGTAAACTAAGGGACTTTTGGCTCTTGGCTACTAGAATAGAAAAACATTTTGCAAATCTCTTGTGATCTGGTTCTAGGTGATTGATATGTCAATTGAAACTGCTTTTCCATTGCATTGAGGATATCGGTGATTATTTTGCACATATTTCGATCCACGTTTTTATCTGTAGGTGAAGAGGGCGAATTGATGGAGGGACGCACTGGCTGAGGAGACTCACCTTGTCTCTCTCTCTTATGTTGGTTTGGTTAAGGGAGTGTTACTGTCTTTGTACTTTTCATTCTTTGTTATCATTCTCGTCATTTGCATTTACCTTCATTGTTGCTTGCTAATTGAGTTTATCTCCTTGGTTTTGCAGGAAGAGAAGGCCGCATCAGTGGAACTGGGCAAATTCGTAGAGGCAAGATAAAGCATCAAATCTTCACGTGATCTTTGCGGGAGCAATCCTTGACATACTTTCATCAATTTCCATGATCCAAGTAGGCTTGTAAGGTACGTTATCTATTCTTTTATCTTACCCATCTGCCATTTTCATTCAAATCCTAACTCTAAATCTTTTGGAAAATTCCTTGGGTTTCATTTCTTGGTTTACTGGCAAACCATTTCTGGGTTTTTATCTTACAACCAAACCCCAGGTGGGTTCTCAAGGGCGTCATGCTATTAGGACTCCATCTACCCTTTATGCCTATCACTGGTCTATAACCCTTGCACCCTCCTTGGTTGGCTTGTTTTTCGAGTTGTGTAACCCTCGTTTGTTGAGCTTGCATACTTTGATACTGTCAGATATCTCGTCCTAGTTGTGCTAGAAAGCCTAAACCATCAGATCTACTCCTTGGGCCACTTTCCCTGTTTTGAGGGTCACGTTTCCCAACGCAGCTGATTTTGATCATTTGTCCTAGCACTTGAATCCTGGAATCATACTTAATGTCAAGTCACTATGTTTAAATACTCACAAGTCAAATCTTATCTCTCTCAAGCCTCCACAGTGACCTTATTTCCTTAAATCTAGGGTTCTCCACCCTTCACCTTACGTACCCTATTTCATAGCTTGATCTGGTGATTGGGTTAAATCTCTCTTGTCGGGAGTAGATCAGGGTCTCCCCCCTTTACTATTTGTGGCTTGGATAGTACCAGTGAAGAGTGCCTCGATTGGCGTGACAACCAATCCATCTTGGGGAACGAGGCCCTCTCGTGTTCTCTCTTTGGTTGCCCGTCCCCTCTACCATCTTGTATAGGATTATCCACTGGGGCAACTACGAGTTGTGTGATAACAGTACCCATGGCTCCTGGCAACTAAAATATATGTTCTTTCTTTTAAGTTCCTAGCGGGTATCATTATTCATCCACTCTCTTTTGGGCCATTCTTTTTGGAAAGGTCTTTGTTCCTTATCTTTAAGAGGCAAATTTGTTCTGGGAGGAAACTTATCTTTTGGAATGGAATCCTGTAAACTCTAGTACGACTGATGGCATCAAACAAGGTGGTGGGCTATAATGCTTAAGCCATCCACGTAAGGGTTCATTGAGAGCCTCGGTAAACAACATAATTAACCGGCTCTCTGAAATATCTATCACCATGACCGCTACCCTTTGAAATTAAGATATGAAGGATTCTGGACTACCTATCTACTTGAGCTGTGCTAGCTCTCTGAAATGTACCTCCTGTCTAAGCTCTTGATGAGCCTTTGTGTAAAATCAGTATAAGAAGTTATGGTATTGTGACCCAATGTCACTAGCGTGTGGTACCACCACTCATGGGCTTCCTCGTCCAAATGCAAGGTAGCCAACTTAATGGCATCTGTCTCCATCATGAGGTTATGTTGGAAGTAAGTGTCCAACTTTTGTACCCAATTCCACGCTGGGCCACTCCAGGTCCCATCAAAGGTAGGAATAGTCAACTTCCCTACTGTGTGTTGTAACTTATAGTTCTAGTTGAAAGCCTATTATAGACTCCTGGCATGTTCTTACTCTTAAAATGACAAAAATCCGTAAAGGACATGGTTGATTGGAAGTCATTTCCCAATGCTCTATACTCCCGTAAATATGCCCCCATTGGTTCTGTTATCACCTAAACTATAGTTACCCCTGTGGATGTATCCATTAGTGGATGGCAATAGGAAAGGGCAACTCAAAAGGTGCAACCACGATCACCTCAACCTCCAATAGATGGTTGTCACGCCAGTCAAGGCAACCTTCACTTTATGCTATCTAGCCCAGACAGCAAAGGGGGAGACCTGATCTACTCCCGACAGGAGAGATCAAACCAAGACACCAAATCAAGTTAAGACCAAGTGAGGTAAGGTGTATGGTTTATCCTAGACCTAAGGAAGAAGTCACAAGACAAGTGAAGGGTTCAATGAGTATAGCTTTGGTTCATCTTTATTGTGAGAGTGACTTATTGTATTTGAAATGAGATCCAGGATTAGAGTACTAGTTCAATGTGAGAAAATCCACTGCCTTGGGAACTGCGTCCAATGCAGGGTAGTTTAGGGGTTGAATTGGGGCTAACTAGTACAAGTGACAAGCTTGATCATGAGATATGATAACATCAAAGGGTTTAGTCCACCAAACAAGGATCATACCACAAGTTAATCCAACAATCTAGGAAAGTCGAATTGACTTGGAGAGAGATCGATGCCTTGGGAATTGGGATAAATGGAGTCAAGAAGAGATTAACTTATGGTTGATGACTCCTATGGAGTTTGAAAAATAGCAAGGTTGTTTAAATTAAAATCTCCTTCAGGCGCATCATTAATTAAGGCATCCTCTTCTCAACTTAAAGAATTATCATGAACTTGAATTAAATTACCATCTTCTAGAGATAAGTGAGACAGAGAGTCATCTACATTAGAATAGTGGGAGGCTTCAGATTCTTCATTTGATTCAACCCTAGAAGATACTGCAGGACGGTTTTCCCATGGATAAATAGGTGCAAGCCCTTGGCTTTCCCTTTCTCTATTATGATCAGTTAAGGCAAACCATTCCCTAACAGTAAAAGGAATTCTCTCTCCCTCCTAATATCATCAAACTCATCAACCACATGGATAGGATTCTCAATATTTTCTTCAACATTTGTTTGCTCATGAAAGTTCTCCAATGGGGTAATTGGTTCCAAGCTTTGATTTTTCCTAGAAATATCACTAGGCAAATGTTCATCTCTTCCTATATCTCTTGAGCCATCATCAACTTCCTCAGGTGTTTGATTTTCAATAATTGGTTCTTGATTAATTGCACTGTTCTGTTCATGACCTTGAGGTTGATTTTCATGTCTTCTCAATTCATCTATTTCCTCAGAAAATTCATTTCTAAGTAATTCCAAATTAATTATTCATGCAATTTCAGCTGCTTGCTCTTCTTCCCAAAAGGAATCAAAATCTTCCATGACCATACACATGTTTTGATCAACTTCATATAATTCATCCTCATCTTCAACAAGGTTAGTTTTCGCATTGTTCAACAATTCATCCCCATATGTGTTCTTTAGCCCTTCATCAAATGATTCTACATGCTCGTTATAACAAGGTTCTCTGTTTACCCGAATCAAAGCTCCATTAGGGTTGGGAACACAAATAAATGATAAATCCATCATAAGGTATTCACCTAGACCAGCCGCCCATTTTCTAGATAATAGCATTCCATATGCTGGGGGTAAATCGATGACAACTACATCCATCATGGTAGAAATGTCTGAACATGCAAAAAGGTCGGCTCTAAGGTTTTTGATTAAACCATATGATGGTACTCGCCGGGAATCTATACCACAGACATTTCCATAAGTTCTATTCACCTCTAATCCCATTTCCTTCATAACTTGTAAAGGCATAACATTCATTGCTGCTCCAGAATCCAACATACAATTATGAAGGAGCATGTTTTGAATG
This sequence comes from Larix kaempferi, assembly GCA_027924585.1. Taxonomy (NCBI): domain Eukaryota; kingdom Viridiplantae; phylum Streptophyta; class Pinopsida; order Pinales; family Pinaceae; genus Larix; species Larix kaempferi. The sequence continues at coordinate 5,208,062 of BSBM01001229.1, read as the reverse complement.
TGTAAAGTAAGGTAAAAGGGAGAGTGACCACCGTTCCTTCTCTGTTTCACTAAGTTGTGTTCCACTAAGCTTTTGGATATGACATGATTCTAGGACAGTTTCAGGAGTTTTCTCTTGTCCAATACCATCAAAAAATTCCTCTACTTGGCTTCTAACAGAAGGCACCTTCATCAACTCAGTGACAGGGATATTACACATTATCTTGCTCAACTCTTTTTTCATGTCAATTTTTAGATCATAATCATCCACAGCAAGATCTTCTTCCTCCTTTCTATCTTCATCAATCTTCTTATGTTTATCAAGGAAAGAAGGTTGGGAGGTATTTCCTCGTTTATAAATTTGATACTTTGGTTGCTCTTTAGGTTCTGGGAGTTCTAAGGCACAACATGAGGAGCTAGGTTCTTCAACTATGTCTTCTTCTTGCTCCCATGGTTCTTCTTCTAAAAGGATTCTTCCAAAGTCTTCATCATAAGATAGGTCATTTATAAAGTTGATGTTATCTGGTTGGTCATCATGGCCAATGGTGTCGGAGGGTTCTTCTTTTTCATCACACCAATTGACCTCCTTCTTTTCAGAGTTTTTTGGATACTTAGGTCGTCGCCTATCCCTATCCCCTTCAGGCCTTCTATTATTATTTCAGTAAGGTTTTGGGCCATAAGGATTTCTATGCCTCTCAAGATCATTCAACTTGCTACACTTTTAGTTAGGACAGTTAATTGTCTCATCATTTCTTGCATGACTTCTAGCGTGTCCTTTGATTCCATTGGCACACTTGTAGGTTCCTTTGGTTTTCGGAGTCTAGGGTCAGATCTGGAAGTGGATGGGGTAAATTGATCAAAAAAGTTTTGTTTCCTCATGGATGCTACATTTTGCTCAGCCATCTTTGCATTTGTTTGAGCGGTTTTCAAGTCATTTGGGTTTTTATCCTTTGGTTGATAACCAACCCATCCTTCAAATGTATTCAAGTAATGAATAATAATTGCTTGATCTTTTGGTTTAATTGCTTCAGGGATAACAGCTACAGTCTTGTCAAATCTTATGTTAAATTCATGGACTGTTTCATTTTCTCTTTTCTTAATGTCACAAAGTTGATGTAAGAGAAATTTCCCATCTAACTTTCGGGACCACTCACTGCTAAGCTTGTTGACAAAATTGTCATACCCATCAATGGATGAGGTTGGCAACCTGTCAAACCACTTCCTAACATCTCCTTCTAAAGATGCCAGGAGACCCCTCATGAAAACATTTCCTTAGATGCTCCATATGCTTCCATGTGTTCCCATACTTTATCAATGTGGTCTTCAATTGATATAGCAGATACTCCATCAAATCTGGGAACCTTTTCAAAATACTTCTCAGGCATATCATGGGGTGCTCCTTGGATTTGGGAAAAGTCTAAAGGAGATGGTTTTGCCTTTCTTCAAAAAATCCTGTGATTCTGTGAAGGAGGAACATTCTGGTTTCCAGAGTTTGTTCCGGCCATTGGAACTAGTAAGTTTGTGTTTAAATTTGGACTAGGAGATGAGCGAGGAACTGAATTAAGCAAAGGAGATCCTAAAGCTCGGTTTGGAGAATCGTTAACCAATTTCCAAAAGAAGTTAGATGATTGTGTTTTAGGATCTCTTTTACGATAGGTAAGTGGGGTTCCTGTTATCACACAACTTGTAGTTGCCCCTAGAGGTATCCCATCCGGGACGGTAGAGGAGTTAGGCAACTAAAGAGGTGACCTAAGAGATGCCACGGTTCCCAATGCAGTTGGGAGTCACGTCAACCGAGGCACTCTTCGCTTTAGGTCAAGGTGTAACTAGACCAAGGGGGAGACCCTATACCCCAATCACAGTTGATTGGATCCAAACAAAGGTTTCTAAGGATAGGTAAAGGATGAGTTGCGGAAACCAATGCAAGGGTAAGTGGACCTAAGAGTTAAGGAATGGTTTATGGTGGTGTAATGGATAGTTAGTGTTTCAACCTATGTATGGTTTAGGCCACATGATGGGGTATGATTACTAGGTATAGTACCATGTGTTTACACAAGTGGGTCTTGTTGTCTTGGGAAGTGTGAAATGGTTCTAGGTGGACCCACAAGGTGAAGTTAGGTGTGAGGATGGTACTATAGGTTAGATCTAGGTTAGATCTATAAGTTGGAGTTGGTTCTAGGATTACCCATGTACTAGATCTAGGGTTTGACACTAATCCCAAGAAGTGCGCCTTGCTTGGAGAAGGACTAGTGCCTTGTTGGATGGGCTAATGGAGTCAAGAAGGATGTCAAAGTATAGATCGGGACACCTAGAAGCCAAATCAAGTGGGTTGGATGAGATCCAATGGTTGGATCTTATTAGATCTAGGTTTTTAAGTGATGACCAAAAGTGGACCACAATCCCTTAAAACAAGGAATGCAATCCCCAAGGCGGATCTTGACAAACAGACAGTGTAGACCTAGGTTTCAAGGCATGGGCATTCCAAATCCACGAAAATCTCAAACACCCACTTCCTAGAAGTGGACCAACTCAGAAAATCCAGGGGGTGCGACTTGCTCAAGGAGGGTCCAAAAGTGGGTTTTGGTGGACCAAAACAAGTCCAATGGCCACCAAAATGTAGATCCGGGATGTTAGTACCCCGATCTATGTTCCTTCAAAGTTTCAAGTAAATCCGATGGGTAGATCTTAGTAGATCTAAGTTTTAAGGTACCAAGAAGATCAAATGGGGGTTTCAACCCCTCAAAACATGGAGAGATGTCCACAAGGTAGTTTTCACCAAAGTAAGGATATGGGTATAGGTTATCAAGTGTCTAGATGTCAAATCAAGTGGGATCTCATATACCCATGTGCTAGATCATGCCCAACAAGCTTCTCTTAGGAAAATCGATTTAGGTTCAAGAAGGCTTTTTACATTGAAAAGTGTGTCAATTCTTAGCCAATCACCACCAAACTATAGATCCAACTAGGGGTGGATGCTATAGAGGTGGGTTTTCAATATCTTTTCAAAAGGAGGGCTAGATCTAAGTAGATCTAAGAAATACCAAAAACAAGGGTTTTAATTTGATTAGGGTTTTTATGATCTAGAAATTATGGAAGATTCAAGGAAGAGAAGATCATACCTCTTGGGACATACCTGGATGAAGAGATGAATGCTAGTTGAGACGAGGATTACTTTGCCAAAGATCAAATGGAGAATTGTTGAAGCCCTCTTGCCAAATCGATTTTTCCAAGCCACATGAGATTCCTTCTAACCTGTCAAGCCAAGGAGCAAAGCATCAATTAGTTTAACAAATTGAAGGTAGATGCAAACAAGAGAGAGAAAAACATAGAATAGTTGACACAAAGGCAAAACCACTCCCTGTCAAACCCAAAACGACTTCTTCCAAGCTTGAAGGGCAAGCCTCCCCACCAATTCGCACTTGTCAAAGTCGCCCTCTCAACCTGCAAATAAAGTATGGCAAATACGCAATATAGCTACAAAAGATCCTCCAGTGCAATGGACAATAGCATTTACAATCGAAACAACCAACATCCACTCCAATCCAAGCATGTACTCCAAAAGATAGAAATTTTATTCCAAGAGCCAAGAGCCAAAAATCTCTAGATGATTTTACAATGAGGGGGTCTCCTCCTTATATAGGATAATAAAGACCAAAACCCTAGATCTCAAAACCACTTTTTGAAATGAGTGGTTGAGATTAAAAGATCTCACAACATAATCAATGGTTAATAATAAATCATAACCATATATCACATGGATCACCCACATAATGATAGCGCCCCCACTAAAAAGGTACAATGAGGGGTGACGTCATCCACAAGAGAAACTATAAGCATCAAAATCCACCTCATGGTGACTAGGACATAACAATATAAGCTCATGGTGGGGCTAGGAGGTTTTAATCCTTACTAGCTCATCCCCAAGGCACAATAAAAATAATAAAATATGTCCAATATAATAAAAATGACCAAAACTGTCCTCAGAATCCATGACAGTCAAGCAGTAAATGTCCTCCTGTGATCAATCTGGGCATACCCACATGGTGAAAACTGACTGGAAGGTAGTGATGCCGCCCTGGAAGACCTCTGTGAAAACCAAATGCCAAAACCTTGCCTCAATTGCCCAAATCGATTTCCTCAGTGACCACCTTTTCCCATTTTTTAACTGCCTCGGGAACTGTGAAAGTGCCAAAACTGCCTCCTAGGGTGCTAGCGCTGTCAATCTGAGCCCACCAGGCTCTCCGGAAGGGGGGATAAATGGTAATAACAAGTGGCTGGACCACCCCCTCCATCATCAGCGCCCTAGGTGAACTGGCCTCTCGGGGCCCCTGCTGCTCAGGCTGGGAAATCAGCCCCAAATCTGGTCAGCAAGTGTAAAACTGCATCAATCACTGTCAGAAGTGCCCGGAACTGAAAGATAAGTGTCTCAATGGATCCAGAAGACCCAAATCCACTAGGAATGAGTACTCATACATCATGGGTTGCCCTAATGGGCCAGCTGTAGGGTCCACCATATATGGACAATGTATAATCTGCTGATCTGAAATAATAATAAACCTGCTGAACTGGATCAAACATCATCTGCATCATATGTCCATCATATGATATCATCATCAAACATGTGGGACCATAAATCATCATCAATAATCATCCATACATGGCCCACATCATCACGGATCCCAAGAATATATAATCAAGGATAAATCACATCAGTAGACTAAGACAATGTTTCTCTAATCATTCCCACAGCTAAGCTCAAAGTATAAATTCCATTCAGTGGCATTAATCAAGTTAACATATTCCGTGATCATATAAAATTACTTGCACAATAGTTCAAATGACAAACTCACCCATTGGACATGGTCAAACTGCTAGTGAAGGATGAAGGCTAGGAGCAAGGTTGGGCCAAGGGTTTGACTTGTCTAACTTAACTCAAAAATACTTTGGACTGGGAGAAGGGGGGAAGCTACAAACTCTGTGCTGGACAAAAGAACACGGGGGATGGCTGTGCCTCACAAATGGATAAGTTGTTTAGAGAGTGCTTATTCAACTTAGGCATCATGTCTACATCAAGTTGATCCAGGTTCATTAGGATCATTCAGTTTCATTTCCATGGCCTTTTTGGCCTACATAACCCTTCGGATTTCAGATGTGCTGAGAAGCACAACTAGTTGCAGCTTGCATCCAGGGCATGTTTTTCACATATTTATAAGGTCAGCAATTGTTTAGATATAGCTTTTAAGAACTATTGCTTTTTTTTGACCTTTCTTATACTCTTCGAGGAGTATTTTTAGCTTTTCATTGCTCTTGCCCTTTTTTTTTGTTTCCATGGGCGAATTTTTCAAGTTTCCATAGGTAGAACATGAGCTTTCAGTTTTAGCTAACAACATCTCAAGTGACTAGGGGGAGTTCGAGCCAATGCCAAACATCGGGACAACCGACCAGAATGATTTAGGCCTACAATCCAACTCACCAAAGGCAAGTTCTGTCACCAACTCAGAGCCGAGACACTGAATAACAGGGATGCGGTCCAAACACAGAGGTAGAAAAATGGGGAAGTCCTCAGTATCAGAAAGTCAAATGAGACATGTCAGGGTTTAAAGTCAAACAGGAAGGTCATGTATGGATGGAGACAAGTGAATATGGAGCCTACACTAGCAGACAACTAGTGTCGGGAAAGACCATGTCTATGTAAGGTGAAATACCAGTAAGTTTTGTTAAATGACCTAAAAGTGCAAGCAATTGTCCATTTTATGATTTACAGTTCATTTTAAATAGTTTGCCACATCAGGAATAATATACCAAGCACATGCCATGATCATGACTAAATCAACAAGATAATAATCCACGGTCAGTGAGAACATATCCATAACATCATCATAATAATCATCATCATGCATCATCTGAAACACTGCTGAAATACATCTCTAGGCACTGAACTGAAACTGTAATGGGATAAGTGGTCACATCAGTCATCAAATCTGAACTCTCAAGGCTCAGCCTTGACACAAGGTCATAAAATCTGAATAATGTACTGCTGTGATCATGAGTGATCCAAAATATATAGCCATGCTCTGGAATAAAGGAAGCTCTGGAATGTGCAGATATCTGCTGTACAAGAATAGTAGCCCTGCTACTATGGTGTGATAACAGTTCCTTCAACCTGATTCGAGTTTGTTTTACTTCTAGTGTTGTAAGGATGTAAATGAGCTCGCTCCTCAGTGGAGTCACAATTTGGAGTCGCCAGGTAGATTTTTAAACTCTTCTACCAAGATATGTGTCGTTGTATATGCAAGAGAGAGTGAGTAATGATTACTATATTGAACCGAGGTAAGCTTATGCCCTCCCCCGGCAACGGCGCCAAAATGTTATCACCTAAACTGTAGTTACGCCTATGGATGTATCCATTAGTGGATGGCAATAGGAAAGGGCAACTCAAAAGGTGCAACCACGATCACCTCGACCTTCAATAGATGGTTGTCACGCCAGTCGAGGCAACCTTCACTTTATGCTATCTAGCCCAGACAGCAAAGGGGGAGACCCGATCTACTCCCGACAGAAGAGATCAAACCAAGACACCAAATCAAGTTAAGACCAAGTGAGGTAAGGTGTATGGTTTATCCTAGACCTAAGGATGAAGTCACAAGATAAGTGAAGGGTTCAGTGAGTATAGATTTGGTTCATCTTTATTGTGACAGTGACTTATTGTATTTGAAATGAGATCCAGGATTAGAGTACTAGTTCAATGTGAGAAAATCCACTACCTTGGGAATCGTGTCCAATGCAGGGTAGTTTAGGGATTGAATTGGGGATAAATAGTACAAGTGACAAGCTTGATCATGAGATATGATAACATCAAAGGGTTTAGTCCACCAAACAAGGATCATACCACAAGTTAATCCAACAATCTAGGAAAGTCGAATTGACTTGGAGAGAGATCAGTGCCTTGGGAATTGGGATAAATGGAGTCAAGAAGAGACTAACTTATGGTTGATGACTCCTATGGCTAGGACAAGTGGGCTATTAATGGTTTGATGGATGAATAAGTCTAGATCTAATAATTCATGGTTTGACCTAAGTGGACCACAATCCTTTAAAACAAGGAATGCTATCCCCAAGGCAAGATTTCACAAAGTGACCAACTAGTCCTAGGTTCTGAATTATGCTTGTTTCAAATCCATCAAAATCTCATGTACCCATGTCCTAGAAGTGGACCAACTCAATCTCCCAAGGAAGTGCGACTTTGCCCAAGGAGAGTAAAATGTGGGACAAATGGGATCAAGACAAATCCAATGACATCCAAATTTTAGATCCAAGTAGGTTAAGCAAGTGAGAATGTGGATCTACAATTTCAAGGCAATCCAATGGTTAGATATTAGTAGATTTGAGTTTAAAGATACCAAGTGGTCCAAAATGGGGATTAAATCCCTTAAAATGTGGAATAGGGCCCACAAGGCAGAAATTGCCAAAGTAACAGTTTAAGGGTAGGTTTTAGGACGTGTAGATCATGAATCAAGTGAAATCTCGACTACCCATGTACTAGATCTAGGTCAACTCACGCAAACCAAGAAGTGCGCCCTTGCTTGGAGAAGCTAAGTTGGCTTGGGAAGAGGGTCAAATGGAGGCCAATCCTCACCAAACTATAGATCCGGGATGCCGTGGATACTATAGAGGTGGGTTTTAAATATCTTACCCAAGGAACCACTAGATCTTAGTAGATCTGAGAAAATGTAACAATGAGGGTTTTGATTAATTAGGGTTTTATCAATTATGTGTTTGTGCCAATGGATTGGAATCAAGATAAGAGAAACAAACCTGTGGATCTTACCTAGGTAACCTTGTAGATTCCTTGATGATGATGATCTATGCAAACCCGATCAATTTGAGAGGCTTTGAGGTAGTTTTCTATGAAGTCGATTTAGTCCAAGAAGCCAATGCGCCCTCTCTCCTGCACAACAAACGTCAACAATATTAGATTTGATGTAATCAAGAGATAAGACTAATGCCACAAGAGAAGTAACAGAAAGATAGCATAGATCACAATGATACTAATGATAGCCCCCTGATACAAGCGAATGCCAAAGAGATCGATTTGAAGAAGCCTTGCAAAATCGCCCTAGTTGAAGTCGCCCTCCTGTGGACAAGACAAAGATTTCCAAAAAAGATAGATCTTACCACAAATTCCCAAATGCTAGGATGCAAAAGACTTTCCAATCACCATCTAAGAACACCAGATGCAAAGGAGACCACAAGAATTTCCACAAGAGAATTTTTCTATATCAAGAATCCAAGAGCCAAAGACCCCTTTACAATGAGAAACTCTCTCCTTTAAATAGGAAGGAGAGGCATCAAAACCCTAACCACTTTTTGAATGAGTGGCTAAGATTAAAAGATTCAAATGTCTAATCATGGTTGAGATGAGCTCAACAATAAAATACATGGATCACTAATAAAATATAATCATAAGTGGACAAAATCACCCTAGGAGAGGGGATCCCACCAAATCATGATGACAAAATATAATAAATAACTTATGGTGGGTCCAAGGCGTAATTTTAGACACCCTTGGTCAATCCCCATAGCACAATAATAATAAAATAGTCATCAATATACCAAATCGTGCCTCTATGGACAAATCGTGGGCCTTAGGAGGCCTCAGAAATCATCAGAAAATGCCATAAGTGATGGATGCGGGTCCTGATGAAGTTGAAACTGCTAGAGAAGGTGTGGAAGACATCCACTCATCATCACTGATCATCCCATGCCAAGACCTTACATCGGTAGCCCAAATCGAATTCCTCAGTAGCCACTTCTACCAATCCTGAAATGCCTCGGGAAGCGTGAAACTGCCCCAAACTGCCTGCTGGAGTGCCTGCGCTATCAAGGTGAGGGCACCAGTGTGTCTGGGAGGGGTGTAATATGGTAAAAACAAGTGGCTGGACCACCCCCTCCAAGCACAGCGCCCTAGGTCAACCAGATAAAATCATCTCTGCTCTGACAGGGTCTCCGACAGATCAAAACTGCACTGGGATAGCCTACTGAGGCTCAATCATCACTGTAAGTGCTCGGAACTAAAAACAAACTGTCTCATTGGACTCAGAAGGTCCAAATCTATCCAAGATGTGTATTCATACACCATATGAATCTCTACATGATCATATAATAAATCCAATATACTGGAACAGGTGAAATAATAATAATCTGTAAATGATCAAATAATGCTGAAAACCATAAATCATCATCATAACCTTGTATGTGCTGCATAGAATCATCATGTACATGTACATGGACCATATATCATCTATTTGTATCATCACAAAGTCCAACCATCTCATGTCCTGTGGTTGACCTTGGTCAAACTAGGTTTGACCAAGTCAACATGACCAAATATAACTCAGACTATCATCAGAAGCTGCTGCAAAGTGTCAAAGGTTAATACATGCTCTACAACTTATTCAAATAGCAATTATAACACAAAGTTATCATTTACTGATGATCTAAATCCAAATATATAATGTCATTAATTATTATTAAGACTCAGACAGGACTTTCAATACCATACTCACTTCATAATTGTGATCAATTTGCTAGTGAAGGGTGAAGGCTAAAATAACTGGCTAGGCTAAAGGATGACTTGACTGACTTAACGTTGTGACACTTTGGAAAAGGGAAATGGAATACACACCATAGTATATACTGAATGAACTACAGCACAGGGAATGGCGGTGTCTCACAAATGGATGAGTTGTTCAAAGAAGGTTTATTCACCTTTAACAGATGTGCACAATCCATAATACAAATTAGGCCAGCAATAATTTAGATATAGCATTTAAGTTCCATTGCTTTTTGGGCCTGAAGTTTCCATAGCCTTTGATCTATGTGTGTTTATAAACACATTGCATAGATTTACATTTATTTGAGGCTTTCTGCTACAGGTGTGTTTTTAAGGCACTTGTTTACCTGAGCAGTTGTAGGTGTGTCACAGACAGCTTGTTTACCTAGGTATTTTACAATTCACAAAAGATGTAACATTTTATTTCATAGCCATTTTCATTTGGCTTGCCTTTCATTCATGTGTGTTTAAAAACACATTGCATGAACGAGCTTTTCATACAAGACATAACATTTCATTTCCCAGATTTTGTATTCATGGCAGCACTAAAAGTTTCAGGTTTAGCCAACACAACTTTAGTGACTAGGGGGAATTCACAAGGAACTCCAACTCACCATAGGTAAGTTTTGTCACCAACTCAGAGCTGAGACACAATAAACAGGGAAGCTCATCCAATACAGAGGCTACAGTGGGGAAAAGTCCTTCATGCCACTAGTCAAGTAGTAAGTCAGGGTGATAAACTAAAATGTAGGTAATGGATGGATGAAGACAGTGAATAATGGAGCCAACAATAGCAAGCCAAGGTATGGTGGAATGATCACCTCTATTCTCCCTAAGGAGGGTAAAACCAATGAGTATAAATAGTGAACTTCTAAGTCTGAGTAGGGACAATATAATATATATAATAAGATCAACCAGGTCCACATATCTATATGATCGCCAGATCATGACACTAAGTGCTAAGACACACTATAAGAATAAATATAAAAGCAACATAACCACAACACCATGATATACCTGCTGAGTCATATACCTGAATGCTCATCATCTGAACCACCATCTGTCCTCTGAAAATTGCTACTGTAACTCTGGGCACTACTGACTGCTCTGTACCAATGGTATAGTGGCTACATCGGTCATCTCTCTGAGTGTCCTGAGACTCAGTCATGGCATGGGGAATAAAACTGCTGTCCAAATCTGATAGTTATCCAAATAGATGCTCATCTCAGCATCTCAATGTAAGGGAACTGGCTGAATAGTGTACTGGAATCTGACAAAAAATGTATGGTAGCCCGGCTACTATATATGTGATAACATCTGGCTCTGGTTGGGACAAGTGCTCTGCTGAAAAGAGCGCTTGAGAACCTCAGAATCTCTGGTCCTCGAACTCTGATAGTGATCCAATATAGGTGCTCATCTCAGCATGTCAATGTAAGGGAACTGGCTGAATAGTGTTCTGGAATCTGACAAAAAATGTATGGTAGCCCGACTACTATAGATGTGATAACATTTGGCTCCGACTGGGACAAGTGCTCTGTTGAAATGAGTGCTTGAGAACCTCAGAATCTCTGGTCCTCGAACTCTGCTACTCGAATCCTCGATCCAGCACTCTTCCATTTTGCTTCCAGCTTTTTATTTTTGCAACCTATTTCTGCATTCACAAACATCAAAATACCTCATGCAGCATGCAGCATGTATGGGAAAAATATAAAATCCAACTGAAATAAAATCTATTCTATGTTAGAAATATAAATGCATGAAATATAAACGCAGAAAGTAAATTAAATCACTAACATAACTTGCAAAGTTTGAAATTTATTGTGCAGGAAAAAGAAGATGACAGGTACTCAGTTAAACTAGGAGCTTACAAAGGAGCTTAGGAAAAGATAATCAAAATAGGTGCTAGACTCAATGGCTGAAAAACTAGCCACTGCCCAAGTAGGCTTATTTGGTTTCCTACCTACTCTAATCTACCAGGCAAGGCCAACGGAGAGATCCCAACTATGTGAGATCAGGAATATGATCCCTTAAGTCCCTCTGATTGACAGTATATAAAATACATCGTCCACTACCAGTGGTTAGAAAGCACATGCTATCAATGCATTGCTCTACTTTAAAAGGTCCAACCCATAAGTCATCAGCCTGTCCTAACCTTATATGCAATAAATGGTTGGGAATGATGACTTGACTTCCTGTAGTAAACCTATTTCTACTGACAAACTCAGGAATAACTCCAATATTACGAATAGGCATAGGGTGGATTTCAGCAGGGTTTTGCGGTTGAGGTGTGACAATCCTTGAGCTCCACCTAGAAGGAACTGCATCAACTCTGGGTGGACCACCATCTAACGAAATAGCAATCCTGCTAACAAGGACTTCCCTAACTTCTCTTCTAGTCTCTTGGACTACTTCATTTGACTCTTCCTCACGAGGAGACACAACTCTTTTAACAACTTCACCTACAGTCCAGAAATCTCTATGCTCTTCCAAGGGAGGTGGCTCATGAGATATGACCGTATTATGACTAGAGCCTTCCCCTGAAGGAACTGGGATGACCATGTTTTCCAATTTAGTAGAAACTGACTCAGGATGAAATGTAGAGGAACTAGGAATGTGAGAAGGATCATGATTGAGATGACTAGATGACTCAGGTGGCAAAAGAAAATTACGGACATGAGGATGTGTGGATAAAGCATGGTTTTGAGAGTCTGGAGGAGTTTGAAAAATAGCAAGGTTGTTTAAATTAAAATCTCCTTCAGGCGCATCATTTATTAAGGCATCCTCTTCCCAACTTAAAGAATTATCATGAACTTGAATTAAATTACCATCTTCTAGAGATAAGTGAGACAGAGAGTCATCTACATCAGAATAGTGGGAGGCTTCAGATTCTTCATTTGATTCTGTTGGACACACCGAGCACACTCAGAGGGGGGGGGGGTGAACAGTGTGTATAGCTTTTTATTACTTTTTCAACTTTAACAATCATCAACTGCTTCTTCAATACATCATTCATTAATGTATTACCACATTATCATTATATCATCAGCATTATTAACAATTATAGCTCATCATCACATATCATCATATCATCATCACATAGGAAGCGTAGAAAAACACAGTACACAAGATTTTTACGTGGAAACCCAAGTCCTGGGGGAAAAACCACGGAAGCCTTTATAATAATAATTTATCAGCAACAACTGGAAGGAGGCAACAACCCCCTTTGTTACAAAGACTTCAATTCTCCAGCTACAACTGGAAGGAGGCTACAACCCCCTGGTTTACAAGCTACAACCTGAAGGAACCCTTAGCTCCCTATATTTCCTTGCCCCGTCCTGCCACCCTGAAATGAAGATAGATACTTAACTACTGCACTGATCCTACGGACCGGCTATCCAACACCTGTACCACACTGCACAATCTGTACCACACTGCACAATCTGTATCACACTGCACAACCACTGTCACTGCTGACCACTGCACATCAACTGTATCACACTGCTCAATCTGTATCACACTGCACAACCACTGTCACTGCTGACCACTGCTGACTACTGCACATCAGCTGTATCACACTGCTCAATCTGTACTATATTGCACAACCACATCAACTGACCACTGCTCATCACAACTGTGCCACACTGTTCATCAACTGAGTAATCAATTTGTCTATACCAATTAATCTGCTGTTCACGTCATTCGAATTAGTAAATCTTAGTTTAACCAACGGTATACTCGACTCAGTCCACCTGAGTCAAACCAACTATTCATACAACTCAGCCAATATGAGTTACGGAATCTGCTCATGTAGCCTGAATCAATGTACTCACTGCTCAATACCACCGTTCATCATTTCATCAATGTCATCATTGTATCATTGTTTCTATATATCACTACATACACCACTGAGCATACATAATCTTGTGTACCATCACACTTTACTGAGCATACAACAGTGTAAACATCACTAGCACATCAACATACACTGAGCATGTCACTGTGTAAACATCATTGATCATATCATATGTAAGTTGAGAATATCTAGAACACGACTGTGTAAACTTCTTTAGCACATCAACATACATTGAGCATGTCACTGTGTCACTGATCATATCATATATAAGCTGAGCATATCTAGAACATGACTGTGTAAACTTCTTTAGCACATCAACATACACTGAGCATGTCACAGTGTAAACATCACTGATCATATCATATGTAAGTTGAGCATATCTAGAACATGACTGTGTAAACTTCTTTAGCACATCAACATCAAGTATACATCATAATGCATAGGAGAGCATCATCACACTATGGTATGCATGTACATCATATTGTATAGGAGTGCATCAACTTCATAGAGTGTACATCATTATCACATGCATTATCATCATAAAGTGTATAATATCATAGCATAAAGGTATGCAACATCATCATCATATCCTCCATAATGACTTCAAATATATATACCAATATATAGGCTCACATACTAATATCAAAGATGAACTCTATCCATGAGAGATATGTGCCATTACAAGAGAAACCCAGAAGCATGAGCCATACCTTTTTGAAGATCATAAGGTCAAGAAACAATAGACAAACCAAAATAAACTCTAGATCATGTCATCACATAGCCCTCGTAACAAGCTTTCCAACGAGCCAAGAATTTTGTAATTCCGATTCCGTATGAGAAAGTTATGCCAATTTTAGTAAAGATGCCCAAATATTTCTCCTCCACAAAATTTCGCACTTTTCTCCAAGAGTTGCGAAATTCCAATTGATGAGCAAATGAAATGTTTGATATTCTATTTATATAGGTCGTAGAGGAAAGTTATTACCTCAAACAGGGCCGACATGCAATTCAAAATTACAAATAATTAAATTTTCTTTTGTTAGGTCGGCTCACCCAAAAAGGTGGGGTACACCAACTTCAAAAATTCATATCTCTTCAACCATAAGGAGTTAGAAGATGCTCCACATATCAATGGAAATGGCTTGATGAGGACTATCTCCCTATGATGGGTTTATTTGAAAATTCTTGGTCTAATACCCTTAAATTATTCAATGTGTCCAGGACGTCAAAGACCCCACACATGAGGGTGCCAAAGACCATACCACTAACTACAAGAGTTTCAAAGTCTTCTTCAACATATCAAGGCACGCCCGTGGGATCTACCTCCATCTACATCCCAATGGCTATATAACCACAAATAGGACCATACATCACCATGGTTCAAGACCCAAGGCACCGCATGCAAGGGTTTCAAGGACTCTTTCAAGGATATCATATAATATTTAAACAAGATACTTTCCATGGACTTCAAGCCCATCACATAGGACTCCATCGCCAAGTGATGAGGGAATCATGACCAAGGATTCTATCATATCAAAGGCTCTAACAATCATGGGCTTACAAACCACCATATGTATGGATTCCAAGACCAAAATCATTTCCAAATGCACCATCAATGATCATATAGTGTCCAAGGGTCATCATGCCGCCATTTATGTGGGTGCTAGACCTTCTCATGCATAATGACCATCTCCAAGGGTTCCAAGTATTCATCAAGTAATTAATGACCACATCATCACCTTTAAGGGGACAAGGACCATTAAGCCATCAAATATGGGTCCAAGGACTTCTTTAGGGCTTCTTGATCAAGCAAGGGGATTCATAGGCTTCTTCAACCACCTCAACCACACCAGGAGACATCCAAGGGTCAAGATCCATCATGAAATCACCTGTGGGGTTGCTAGACCTTCTCCTGGGGTACCATGACCTCAATAAACACAAATGACCACTGAAAGGGTCATTTGGACTCTTGCAACTTTTTCAACACTTTTGTAGCATACTGGGACATAAGTTGTGGTACTGGGGAACCAAAGAAACAACTAGGGAACCGTAAAACATATTTGGGGTACTTAAACACTCTACAGGGTGTTCAGGGCTTTTGTCATTGTCCCAAGGGCTCCAAGGGCTTCAAAATTGGGCTTGGACAAGATCAAAAGGTCTCCTCTGACACAGACAAGCACAATTCAAATACTAACCCTCAAGGGCTCCACAAGGGGCACCAAGACATAACTGTTGGCATCAATGACCAGACATTGTTGGCATCAATGACAACCTAATCAACAATCTCCCCCTTTTTCATTGATGACAACACTCAGGCTCCCCCTGTTCACAACTTCTCTCCCCCTTTGGCATCAATGGCAAAGGGAACATCCTTTGACAATACATCTCCCCCTCAGGGCATGCTCCCCGTGTCAACAACTTCTCTTCCTTTTTGCATCAATGGCAACGAGAACTTTCTTTAGCAATACTGCTCCCCCTATCACTGGGCACTGCTGCTGCTCATATGCTGGAACCAACTACTGTAGGATAACTAAGTACATAGCTCCTTTTACACTTCATCACACTGATCGATAGTCTTCAAAATGGTATTGGGTTTTTCCCAATATTTTCATCATTTCTGTTTTGATCATTGGTGCAATCTACTGACTTTATTTTCCATACTTTGGTAGGCTGATCACTGCTCATGACATTCGGTTGAACTTGCTTTCTTCTCCAAACTTTAACTTCTCCCTGCATCCTGCAATGTTTCGCAAAATGACCATAATGATAACAATTATAACATTGAACGGAAAACATACCTTGATTTATATCTGGAATTATTCTGTCATGAGTTCTACAATGGATGGCTTTGTGACCATAGTTGTTACACTTGTAGCAGTGACCACTGAACATCATGGGATATCCCTGAGCAAAGGATCTTCTTTGTGATGCAAGTTCTCTGTTTCTATTCTTCCTTGAATCTTGCCGATCATGGGATCTACTGAAAATATCTGTATAACTATTAGCCTTTTCTTCTTTTTCCCTGGAACTTTCACTTTCTTCAATGTTCTTTTCAATCTTTGAATTTGTCTTCAACTGAGCAACTGCCTGGTTCAGATCTTCCTTTAGAGAGAGGATATTCAATTCTTGCTTTTGACAAATTTCCATCTTTTCTTGGAGTTGTCTTGTTAGGTCTTCTTCAATTTTCTTGACTTCTTCTATCTGTTCTTTCAGATCAATGACAATACTGTCTTCCATCTGTCCTTTTATTTCTTGATTTTCTTTTCTGAGTTCTGAGAGTTCCTTTTCAAAGTCAAAATTCGTCAGACATACCTTTCGTAATTCTATCTTCAAGGATTTGATTTCATCTTCTTGTTTTCTTCTTATTTTCTCTTCAATCTCATGATTGAAATGAATTCCCGTTTTGTCACTTGGATCTTCTTTCTGACTGGCGGATCTTTCCTTCTGCATTTTTTCAAGTAAGATACTGATCTCACTATCTTTGTCTTGAAGCTTGCGAGTCAATTCTTTCTCCTTATCTTCTAGCTGTCTTCTGAGCTTGTCAATTTCTTCTGATTGTCTTTTATTTTCAACAGCAGACTTCTCAAGTTGATCTTTCAGAGAGTTGGATATGGCTTCTTTGATTCTGGTAGCTTCTTCAACTTGGAGGTTTAGATCAATTATAGTCTGTGTGGCTTTCTTAGATTCTTCTTGATTCCTCTTCTCAGATTTGTCCAATTGTTCTTGTAATACCTGGTTCTGTTTACAAAGTTTCTCAACCTTTTGCAAAGCATTAGTAATATCATTGTTTAAAAAGTCATTTCCATCATTTATCAAGAAACAATGAGGTTCATCACATTTTGATGTATTACAATCTATGAATTTTGAATAGCACTTATCCTCTATACCCGATAGACATATTTCTTCAAAAACCATTACAAACAGGGTGTTCAATAGACTTACCTTCATACATACCTGGATCTTGTACTGACCTTTCTATGGAGTTGTCTTCTGCTTTTTGTTCTTCAATGGAGTAGAGTTGATCTAACTCTAGTGACAATTCTTCAATTGAGTTGCACTTTCCTATTTTATTCTTTTGGAGATCTGTCAGATCTGCAGTCATGAGTTTCATAACTTCTTCTTCATGTTCCTTAGAGGAGTAGAGATGTTCTATTTTGAGCCATAGTTCCTTAGCAGTGTTGCACTTTCCAATTTTCTCTTTTATGGAATCTGATAAGCCTTCAAGAATGGATTCCATAGCCATTGAATTATTTTTCCTTGCTTCCTTCTGAGCTATTGTTTTCACTTTCTTCGGATGATCGTACCCAGTAAGCACTGACTGCCATACTCCACTGCCTTTTGCTTCAAGATAACCTTGCATTCTTCTTTTCCAGATCAAGTAATTTGTCCCACAAAACAATGGTGCTCCATTCACTGAGAACCCCATGGTGTGTCAAGGATCTACTTCAAGCTGGTAAGGCTTTCTGTGAAGGACCCGCTCTGATACCAATTGTTGGACACACCGAGCACACTGAGAGGGGGGGGGTGAACAGTGTGTATAGCTTTTTATTACTTTTTCAACTTTAACAATCATCAACTGCTTCTTCAATACATCATTCATTAATGTATTACCACATTATCATTATATCATCAGCATTATTAACAATTATAGCTCATCATCACATATCATCATATCATCATCACATAGGAAGCATAGAAAAACACAGTACACAAGATTTTTACGTGGAAACCCAAGTCCTGGGGGAAAAACCACGGAAGCCTTTATAATAATAATTTATCAGCAACAACTGGAAGGAGGCAACAACCCCCTTTGTTACAAAGACTTCAATTCTCCAGCTACAACTGGAAGGAGGCTACAACCCCCTGGTTTACAAGCTACAACCTGAAGGAACCCTTAGCTCCCTATATTTCCTTGCCCCGTCCTGCCACCCTGAAATGAAGATAGATACTTAACTACTGCACGGATCCTACGGACCGGCTATCCAACACCTGTACCACACTGCACAATCTGTACCACACTGCACAATCTGTATCACACTGCACAACCACTGTCACTGCTAACCACTGCACATCAACTGTATCACACTGCTCAATCTGTATCACACTGCACAACCACTGTCACTGCTGACCACTGCTGACTACTGCACATCAACTGTATCACACTGCTCAATCTGTACTATATTGCACAACCACATCAACTGACCACTGCTCATCACAACTGTGCCACACTGTTCATCAACTGAGTAATCAATTTGTCTATACCAATTAATCTGCTGTTCACGTCATTCGAATTAGTAAATCTCAGTTTAACCAACGGTATACTCGACTCAGTCCACCTGAGTCAAACCAACTATTCATACAACTCAGCCAATATGAGTTACGGAATCTGCTCATGTAGCCTGAATCAATGTACTCACTGCTCAATACCACCGTTCATCATTTCATCAATGTCATCATTGTATCATTGTTTCTATATATCACTACATACATCACTGAGCATACATAATCTTGTGTACCATCACACTTTACTGAGCATACAACAGTGTAAACATCACTAGCACATCAACATACACTGAGCATGTCACTGTGTAAACATCATTGATCATATCATATGTAAGTTGAGAATATCTAGGACACGACTGTGTAAACTTCTTTAGCACATCAACATACATTGAGCATGTCACTGTGTAAACATCACTGATCATATCATATATAAGCTGAGCATATCTAGAACATGACTGTGTAAACTTCTTTAGCACATCAACATACACTGAGCATGTCACAGTGTAAACATCACTGATCATATCATATGTAAGTTGAGCATATCTAGAACATGACTGTGTAAACTTCTTTAGCACATCAACATCAAGTATACATCATAATGCATAGGAGAGCATCATCACACTATGGTATGCATGTACATCATATTGTATAGGAGTGCATCAACTTCATAGAGTGTACATCATTATCACATGCATTATCATCATAAAGTGTATAATATCATAGCATAAAGGTATGCAACATCATCATCATATCCTCCATAATGACTTCAAATATATATACCAATATATAGGCTCACATACTAATATCAAAGATGAACTCTATCCATGAGAGATATGTGCCATTACAAGAGAAACCCAGAAGCATGAGCCATACCTTTTTGAAGATCATAAGGTCAAGAAACAATAGACAAACCAAAATAAACTCTAGATCATGTCATCACATAGCCCTCGTAACAAGCTTTCCAACGAGCCAAGAATTTTGTAATTCCGATTCCATATGAGAAAGTTATGCCAATTTTAGTAAAGATGCCCAAATATTTCTCCTCCACAAAATTTCGCACTTTTCTACAAGAGTTGCGAAATTCCAATTGATGAGCAAATGAAATGTTTGATATTCTATTTATATAGGTCGTGGAGGAAAGTTATTACCTCAAACAGGGCCGACATGCAATTCAAAATTACAAATAATTAAATTTTCTTTTGTTAGGTCGGCTCACCCAAAAAGGTGGGGTACACCAACTTCAAAAATTCATATCTCTTCAACCATAAGGAGTTAGAAGATGCTCCACATATCAATGGAAATGGCTTGATGAGGACTATCTCCCTATGATGGGTTTATTTGAAAATTCTTGGTCTAATACCCTTAAATTATTCAATGTGTCCAGGACGTCAAAGACCCCACACATGAGGGTGCCAAAGACCATACCACTAACTACAAGAGTTTCAAAGTCTTCTTCAACATATCAAGGCACGTCCGTGGGATCTACCTCCATCTACATCCCAATGGCTATATAACGACAAATAGGACCATACATCACCATGGTTCAAGACCCAAGGCACCGCATGCAAGGGTTTCAAGGACTCTTTCAAGGATATCATATAATATTTAAACAAGATACTTTCCATGGACTTCAAGCCCATCACATAGGACTCCATCGCCAAGTGATGAGGGAATCATGACCAAGGATTCTATCATATCAAAGGCTCTAACAATCATGGGCTTACAAACCACCATATGTATGGATTCCAAGACCCAAATCATTTCCAAATGCACCATCAATGATCATATAGTGTCCAAGGGTCATCATGCCGCCATTTATGTGGGTGCTAGACCTTCTCATGCATAATGACCATCTCCAAGGGTTCCAAGTATTCATCAAGTAATTAATGACCACATCATCACCTTTAAGGGGACAAGGACCATTAAGCCATCAAATATGGGTCCAAGGACTTCTTCAGGGCTTCTTGATCAAGCAAGGGGATTCATAGGCTTCTTCAACCACCTCAACCACACCAGGAGACATCCAAGGGTCAAGATCCATCATGAAATCACCTGTGGGGTTGCTAGACCTTCTCCTGGGGTACCATGACCTCAATAAACACAAATGACCACTGAAAGGGTCATTTGGACTCTTGCAACTTTTTCAACACTTTTGTAGCATACTGGGACATAATTTGTGGTACTGGGGAACCAAAGAAACAACTAGGGAACCGTAAAACATATTTGGGGTACTTAAACACTCTACAGGGTGTTCAGGGCTTTTGTCATTGTCCCAAGGGCTCCAAGGGCTTCAAACTTGGGCTTGGACAAGATCAAAAGGTCTCCTCTGACACAGACAAGCACAATTCAAATACTAACCCTCAAGGGCTCCACAAGGGGCACCAAGACATAACTGTTGGCATCAATGACCAGACATTGTTGGCATCAATGACAACCTAATCAACAATTGGTATCAGAGCCTTCCCTTGAAGGAACTGGGATGACCATGTTTTCCAATTTAGTAGAAACTGACTCAGGATGAAATGTAGAGGAACTAGGAATGTGAGAAGGATCATGATTGAGATGACTAGATGACTCAGGTGGCAAAAGAAAATTACGGACATGAGGATGTGTTGATAAAGCATGGTTTTGAGAGTCTGGAGGAGTTTGAAAAATAGCAAGGTTGTTTAAATTAAAATCTCCTTCAGGCGCATCATTTATTAAGGCATCCTCTTCCCAACTTAAAGAATTATCATGAACTTGAATTAAATTACCATCTTCTAGAGATAAGTGAGACAGAGAGTCATCTACATCAGAATAGTGGGAGGCTTCAGATTCTTCATTTGATTCAACCCTAGAAGATACTGCAGGACGGTTTTCCCATGGATAAATAGGTGCAATCCCTAGGCTTTCCCTTTCTCTATTATGATCAGTTAAGGCAAACCATTCCCTAACAGTAAAAGGAATTCTCTCTCCCCTCCTAATATCATCAAACTCATCAACCACATGGATAGGATTCTCAATATTTTCTTCAACATTTGTTTGCTCATGAAAGTTCTCCAATGGGGTAATTGGTTCCAAGCTTTGATTTTGCCTAGAAATATCACTAGGCAAATGTTCATCTCTTCCTATATCTCTTGAGCCATCATCAACTTCCTCAGGTGTTTGATTTTCAATAATTGGTTCTTGATTGATTGCACTGTTCTGTTCATGACCTCGAGGTTGATTTTCATGTCTTCTCAATTCATCTATTTCCTCAGCAAATTCATTTCTAAGTAATTCCAAATTAATTATTCTTGCAATTTCAGCTGCTTGCTCTTCTTCCCAAAAGGAATCAAAATCTTCCATGACCATACACATGTTTTGATCAACTTCATATAATTCATCCTCATCTTCAACAAGGTTAGTTTTCGCATTGTTCAACAATTCATCCCCATATGTGTTCTTTAGCCCTTCATCAAATGATTCTACATGCTCGTTATAACAAGGTTCTCTGTTTACCCGAATCAAAGCTCCATCAGGGTTGGGAACACAAATAAATGATAAATCCATCATAAGATATCCACCTAGACCAGCCGCCCATTTTCTAGATAATAGCATTCCATATGCTGGGGGTAAATCGATGACAACTACATCCATCATGGTAGAAATGTCTGAACATGCAAAAAGGTCGGCTCTAAGGTTTTTGATTAAACCATATGATGGTACTCGCCGGGAATCTATACCACAGACATTTCCATAAGGTCTAGTCACCTCTAATCCCATTTCCTTCATAACTTGTAAAGGCATAACATTCATTGCTGCTCTAGAATCCAACATACAATTGTGAAGGAGCATGTATTGAATGTGTAAAGTAAGGTAAAAGGGAGAGTGACCACCATTCTTTCTCTCATAAATTGCCAAATGGATGTTTATTGGTGGATCCTTCTCTGTTTCACTAAGTTGTGTTCCACTAAGCTTTTGGACATGACATGATTCTATGACAATTTCAAGAGTTTTCTCTTGGCCAATACCATCAAAAAATTCCTACTTGGCTTCTAACAGAGGGCACCTTCATCAACTCAGTGACAGGGATATTACACATTATCTTGCTCAACTCGTTTTTCATGTCAATTGTTAGATCATAATCATCCACAGCAAGATCTTCTTCCTCCTTTTTATCTTCATCAATCTTCTTATGTTTATCAAGGAAAGAAGGTTGGGAGGTATTTCCTCGTTTATAAATTTGATACTTTGGTTGCTCTTTAGGTTCTGGGAGTTCTAAGGCACAACATGAGGAGCTAGGTTCTTCAACTATGTCTTCTTCTTGCTCCCATGGTTCTTCTTCTAAAAGGATTCTTCCAAAGTCTTCATCATAAGATAGGTCATTTATAAAGTTGATGTTATCTGGTTGGTCATCATGGCCAACAGTGTCGGAGGGTTCTTCTTCTTTTTCATCACACCAATTGATCTCCTTCTTTTCAGAGTTTTCTGGATACTCAGGTCGTCGCCTATCCCTATCCCCTTCAGGGCTTCTATTATTATTCCAGTAAGGTTTAGGGCCATAAGGATTTCTATGTCTCTCAGGATCATTCAAACTTGCTACACTTTTAGTTAGGACAGTTAATTGTCTCATCATTTCTTGCATGACTTCTAGTGTGTCCTTTGATTCCATTGGCACACTTGTAGGTTCCTTTGGTTTTCGGAGTCTAGGGTCAGATCTGGAAGTGGATGGGGTAAATTGATCAAAAAAGTTTTGTTTCCCCGTTGATGCTACATTTTGCTCAGCCATCTTTGCATTTGTTTGAGTGGTTTTCAAGTCATTTGGGTTTTTATCCTTTAGTTGATAACCAACCCATCCTTCAAATGCATTCAAGTAATGAATAACAATTGCTTGATCTTTTGGTTTAATTGCTTCTGGGATAACAGCTACAGTCTTGTCAAATCTTATGTTAAATTCATGGATTGTTTCATTTTCTCTTTTCTTAATGTCAAAAAGTTGATGTAAGAGAAATTCCCATCTAACTTTCGGGACCACTCACTGTTAAGCTTGTTGACAAAATTGTCATACCCATCAATGGATGAGGCTAGCAACCTGTCAAACCACTTCCTAACATCTCCTTCTAAAGATGCCAGGAGACCCCTCATGAAAACATCTTCCTCAGATGCTCCATATGCTTCCATGTGTTCCCATACTTTATCAATGTGGTCTTCAATTGATATAGCAGATATTCCATCAAATCTGGGAACCTTTTCAAAATACTTCTCAGGCATATCATGGGGTGCTCCTTGGATTTGGGAAAAGTCTAAAGGAGATGGTTTGCCTTTCTTCCAAAAATCCTGGGATTCTGTGAAGGAGGAACATTCTGGTTTCCAGAGTTTGTTCCGGCTATTGGAACTAGTAAGTTTGTGTTTAAATTTGGACTAGGAGATGAGGGAGGAATCGAATTAAACAAAGGAGATCCTGAAGCTCGGTTTGGAGAATCGTTAACCAATTTCCAAAAGAAGTTAGATGATTGTGCTTTAGGATCTCTTTTACAATAGGTAAGTGGGGTTCCTTCAACCTGATTCGAGTTTGTTTTACTTCTAGTGTTGTAAGGATGTAAATGAGCTCGCTCCTCAGCGGAGTCACGATTTGGAGTCGCCAGGTAGATTTTTAAACTCTTCTACCAAGATATGTGTCGTTGTATATGCAAGAGAGAGTGAGTAATGATTACTATATTGAACCAAGGTAAGCCTATGCCCTCCCCTAAGGATGAAGTCACAAGACAAGTGAAGGGTTCAATGAGTATAGCTTTGGTTCATCTTTATTGTGAGAGTGACTTATTGTATTTGAAATGAGATCCAGGATTAGAGTACTAGTTCAATGTGAGAAAATCCACTTCCTTGGGAACCGTGTCCAATGCGTGGTAGTTTAGGGGTGTAATTGGGGCTAACTAGTACAAGTGACAAGCTTGATCATAAGATATGATAACATCAAAGGGTTTAGTCCACCAAACAAGGATCATACCACAAGTTAATCCAACAATCTAAGAAAGTTGAATTGACTTGGAGAGAAATCCGTGCCTTGGGAATTGGGATAAATGGAGTCAAGAAGAGATTAACTTATGGTTGATGACTCCTATGGCATAAGACAAGTGGGCTATTAATGGTTTGATGGATGAATAAGTCTAGATCTAATAATTCATGGTTTGACCTAAGTGGACCACAATCCCTTAAAACAAGGAATGCTATCCCCAAGGCAAGATTTCACAAAGTGACCCACTAGACCTAGCTTTTGAATTATGCTTGTTTCAAATCCATCAAAATCTCATGTACTCATGTCCTAGAAGTGGACCAACTCAATCTCCCAAGGAAGTGCGACTTTGCCCAAGGAGGGTAAAATGTGGGACAAATGGGATCAAGACAAGTCCAATGACATCCAAATTTTAGTTCCAAGTAGGTTAATCAAGTGAGAATGTGGATCTACAATTTCAAGGCAATCCAATGGTTAGATCTTAGTAGATCTGAGTTTAAAGATACCAAGTGATCCAAAATGGGGATTAAATCCCTTAAAATGTGGAATAGGGCTCACAAGGCAGAAATTGCCAAATTAACAGTTTAAGGGTGGGTTTTAGGATGTGCAGATCATGAATCAAGTGAAATCTCAACTACCCATGTACTAGATCTAGGTCAACTCACCCAAACCAAGAAGTGCGCCCTTGCTTGCAGAAGTTAAGTTGGCTTGGGAAGAGGGTCAAATGGGGGCCAATCCTCACCAAACTATAGATCCGGGATGCCGTGCATACTATAGAGGTGGGTTTTAAATATCTTACCCAAGGAACCACTAGATCTTAGTAGATCTGAGAAAATGTAACAATGAGGGTTTTGATTAATTAGGGTTTTATCAATTATGTGTTTGTGCCAATGGATTGGAATCAAGATAAGAGAAACAAACCTGTGGATCTTACCTGGGTAACCTTGTAGATGTCTTGATGATGATGATCTATGCAAACCCGATCAATTTGAGACGCTTTGAGGTAGTTTTCTATGAAGTCGATTTAGTCCAAGAAGCCAATGTGCCCTCTCTCCTGCACAACAAACGTCAACAATATCAGATTTGATATAATCAAGAGACAAGACTAATGCCACAAGAGAAGTAACAGAAAGATAGCATAGATCACAATGATACTAATGATAACCCCCTGATACAAGCGAATGCCAAAGAGATCAATTTGAAGAAGCCTTGCAAAATCGCCCTAGTTGAAGTCGCCCCCTAGTTAGTTGGTTTTTCCCGAAAGGGTTCCAGGGTACTATTATCACACCATAGTAGCAAGGCTACTATTCTTGCTTAGCAGATATCTGCACATTCCAGAGCTTAGATTATTCAGAGCTTGGCTATGGTGACTTTATATTTTGAGATCACTCATGATCAAAGCAGTGTATTATTCAGACTTATGTTAGACCTTGTGTCAAGGCTGAGCCTTGAGAGTTCAGATTTGATGACCAATGTGATCCTTTATTCCATACAGCTTCAGTTCAGTGCCTAGAGATGTATTGCAGCAGTGTTTCAGATGATATATGATGATTATTCTTATGATGATGTTGTATGACCTATGGATTTTTTATCATTGACTATAGATTATTCTCTTGTTGCTTTAGTCATGTTCACAGCATTAGCTTGGTATATGATTCATGATGTGGCAAACTTTATAAACTTAAAATGGACTATCTTGATGATAAATTATAAAATGGACATTTTACTTGCACACTTAGGTTGTTTGACAAAACTCACTGGTTTACTACCTTGCATAGATATGGTCTTCCTTGACACCACTTGTCCACTAGCTTAGGCTCTACTTTCACTTGACTTCATCCATCCATGACTTTCCTTATTTGGCTTTAACCCTTGACTTGTCTTACTTGACTTTCTGATATTGAGTACTTCCCTTTTTACTACCTCTGTGTTTGGATCGCATCCCTGTTTGTTTAGTGTCTCGGCTCTAAGTTGGTGACAAAACTTGCCTTTGGTAAGTTGGATTGTAGGGCTAAATCATTCTAGTCAGTTGTCCCAATGTTTGGAACTGGCACGAACTCCCCTTAGTCACTTGAGATGTTGTTGGCTAAAACTGAAAGCTCATGTACTACTTATGGAAACTTATAAAAATTCGCCCATGGAAACTAAAAAGGGCAAGAGCGATGAACTGCTAAAAAAAATACTCCTCGAAGAGTATAAGAAAGGTCCAAAAAGCAATGGTACTTAAATTCTATATCTAAACAATTGTTGACCTTATAAATGTATACAAACATGCCCTGGATGCAAGTTGCAATTAGTTGTGCTTATCAGCACACTTGAGATTCGAAGGGTTATGTAGGCCAAAAAGGCCATGAAATGAAATTGAATGATCCTAATGAACTTGGATCAGCTTGATGTAGACATGATGCCTAAGTTGAATAAGCACTCTCTAAACAACTTACCCATTTGTGAGGCACAACCATCCCCCGTGTTTATTTTTTCCAGCACAGAGTTTGTAGCTCCCCCTTTCTCCCAGTCCAAAGTGTCTTTTAGTTGAGTTTAGACAAGTCACCCCCTTTGCCCAACCTTGTTCCTAGCCTTCATCCTTAGCTAGTAGTTAGACCATGTCTGATGGGTGAGTTTGTCATTTAAGCTATTGTGCAAGTGAATACAAATAACAACGGAATGAACAAATATGTTTAATGCCACTGAATGATGTTATACTTTAAGTTAAGCTGTGAGTATGATTAGAGGAACATGTCTTAGTCTATTGATATGATTTGTCCTTGGTTGTATATGGACCTAGTCAAACCTAGTTTGACTATGGTCATTTCTTGGGATCCGTGATGATGTGTGCCATGTATGCTTATGGATGATGATTGATGGTCCCACATACTCTTGATGATGATGCTATATGATGGACATATGATTCAGATGATGATTGATGCAGTTCAATAGGTGTTATTATTACTTCAGATCATCAGATTATACACTGTCCATATATGGTGGACCCTACAGCTAGCCCATCAGGGCAACCCATGGTGTATGAGTACACATTCTTAGTTGATTTGGGTCTTTTGGATCCAATGAGATACTTATCATTCAGTTTCGGGCACTTCTGACAGTGATAGATGCAGTTTTTCACTTGTTGACTAGATTTGGGGCTGATTTCCCAGCCTGAGCACCAGGGGCCATGAGAGGCCAGTTCACCTAGGGCACTGTATGAGGAGGGGGTGGTCCAGCCACTTGATATTACCATTTACCCCCCCTTCTGGAGAGCCTAGTGAGCTCAGTTTGACAGCGCAGGTGCCCTAGGAGGTAGTTTCAACACTTTCACAGTTTGGTTGTTCATAGTTAATCCACAGTTCAGTAATTAAAAGCCAGAGGAGTCTGCGGAAAGAATTTTTCAATTCGACAAGTTTCGAACCTATTAAGCAGGTTCATCCTCAGGAGAACAAGAATCTCAAATGGGATAAAAGGGTCACTGAGGAATTCGATTTGGGAAATTGAGGCAAGGTTTTGGCACTTGGTTTTCATAGAGGTCTTCCAGGGTGAACCCCCTATCTTCCAGCCAGTTTTCATCACTTGGGTGGGTCCACAGAGGCCACAGGAGGCCTTTTACTGCATGTCTGTCACAGATTTTGAGGACAGATTTGATCATTTATATTTATTTTGGACATATTATATTATTTTATTGTGCCATGGGGATGAGCTAGCAAGGATTGATGCCTCCTAGCCCCACCATGTGGTTTATGAGTCATGTCCTAGTCATATGAGGTGGGACCTTGTACTTTTGCTCCCTCTAGTGGATGATGTCACCCTCCATGAGTGTCTTTTAGCTATGACGTCATCATTGTTTGAGTGATCCATGTGTTATATTGTTATGTTTCATCTTAGCCATTGATCATGTATTGAGATCTTTTAATCTCAACCACTCATTTTGTTGTAAAGTGGTTTTGAGATCTAGGGTTTTGGTCTTTATTATCCTATGTAAGGAGGAGACCCCCTATTGTATAGTTCACCTTTGGAGCTCTGGAATATTGGAATAGAACACTTCTTTGTGGAGCATATCTCTCTTGTTTTGTGGATTCTCTTGCATCTTGAGTATACAGTTTCTCTTCTATGTATCATTGTGGGTTTTGGGGCTACATCTTGTTTTCTTGCAGGAAAGTCGAATTGGTGGAGAGGAGGACGATTTGAAGAGGGTTATTGTTGGAGGGATCCACATATTCTCTCTTGGGTTGATCTTGGTGACAGGGAGTATCATTATTGTATCTTTGTGACATAGTTGATGCTTTCTATTACATCTTTCCATCATTTTCATAATCATCTTACTTGGCTTGTTTCACTTGATCTTGTCTTGTATGAGAAGGACGATTTGGCATCTTGGAGGAGGACGTTTTTGCTTGGAGCTCATGGATCTCACTCTTGAATATACACATAGGAGAATGCTATCAATTTGCAAGGTGGCCTTAAGTAATTGAGGTAAGTTCTACAAGGTATGTGACAAACCCTTAAAAGTCAAAACCCTCATTTTTGTTTTTCTTAGATCTACTTGGATCTAGCTTGGCTTTTGGAAAGATATTGAAAACCTACCTCTATAGTATCCATTGCAATTCGGATCTATAGTTTGGTGGTGATTGGGTTCCATTTGACACACTTTCCAAGGCACCTAGCCCTCTTGAAGGAAATTCGCACCCCTTGGGAGAAGCTAGTTTGGTTGGTTCCAAAACATGGGTAGGTGAGATCCCACTTGATTCATGATCCTCACATTTGATAACCTACCCCTAGTGCTTCACTTCATTGATTTTTGCCTTGTGGGCCCCATTCCTCATTTTGAGGGTTGCGCCCCACTTGGGTCAATTTGGTGATGCATGTTCAATCTCAGATCTATGGAGATCTAGCCATTGGATCACTTTGATTTTCTAGATCCACATTGATACTTGCCTAAACTACTTGGATCTAAAGTTTGGTGGTAAATGGACTTGATTTGACACACCTTACCATGCTTTTAGCCCTCCTTGGGTGTTTGAGTTTGTCCACTTTTAGGACGTGGGTGGTTGAGATCCCATTGGATTTGAAACAAGCATACCTTGAAACCTACATCTAGTGTCTCACTTTGTGAAGTTCTGCCTTGGGGGTATCATTCCTCATTTTGGGGATTGTTGTCCACTTGGGTCACATAGTGAAATATTAGATCTAGTAAGATCCAACCATCACATCTTGGGTAACCCACTTGATTTGCATCCTAGGTGTCCCGATCTATAATTTGACATCTTTTTTACTCCATTTGCCCATCTACTCAAGGCACTAGTCCACCTAGGGCAATTCGCACTCCTTGGGAGTAGTGTCACTTCCTAGATCCCATATGTGGGTATCTTTATTTTCACTTTAGATCTGATGATCTACTCTTTGCATACCCTTTAGTACCATTTACACCCCTAACTTCACCTTGTGGGTCCCATTTGAGCCATTTCCATATCCCAAGGAAGTGGGTCCCACCTATGTATTTCATGGTACTAGATCTTGTCATCTTATCTCATCATGTGGCCTAAATCATTCATTGGTTGAAACACTAATCACTCCTTAAACCTCCTTCAACCATACTTAAACTTGTAGGTCCACCTAACCTTGCATTGGTTTCTGTAACTTGTCTTTTACATATCCCTAAGAACCTTTCTTTGGATCCAATCATCTTTGATTGGTTATAGGGTCTCCCCCTAGGTCTTGATTCATCTCGATCTAAAGTGAAGAGTGCCTCGGTTGACGTGACTCCCAGCTTGCATTGGGAACCGTGGCATCTCTTGGGTCACCTCTTTAGTTGTCCATCTCCTCTACCATCCTGGATGGGATACCATTAAGGACAACTACAAATTGTGTGATAACATGTACATTTGTTGTCTATTGTGGTTGATTGCTTTTATATGTTGTTGGTAGATGCAGATCTAGTGGTTTGAGTCTATGTTTTTATGAGTATGTACTGACATAGAGATTCATACTACTTGAGGTCTTAGACTGATTCAGAGGGAGTAGTGATCTCTAAATCTAATATATTTACATTTTCTGATCGTAAAGTCTTGATCTTCTTTTTAGTATGATTTTCGACCAAGGCTTTGAATTCCTTGAATTTGCTAAACACTTCATCTTTTCCTTTCAAGAAATAAATCCATGTCTTATGATAAAAGTCATCTATGAAAAAAACATAGTATACATACCCGCTTAAGGAGTTAGAAGACATGGGGCCACACACATCTGAGTGAATTATCTCCAAGATTTCTTTTTCCTTGCTTTCACTGCTAGGAAATGACTTTTTGCTTTCACTGCTAGGAAATGACTTTTTCACATTCTTCCCTTGTGCACATCCCTTGCAAATGCCTTCATACTTTGTTTGAATTTCTGGTAGACTTGATACTGCTTTGCTTGCAATTGGTAGTGCTCTATAGTGTACATGTGCAAGCCTTCTATGCCATAATTCTCTTGGTTCCATGGAGTCATGAACCTGTTGTCCGCCGAGATGCACACCGGCAGCAGAAATCTTTCGAAAGCTGTCTCCTCACTACAAGTGGGAGAAGTGTGGCCTTGGTGGCAAGCAATGAGCTAGGTACTGTCACCTAAATCCCAGCTCCTCCGTTTAGGCTAACTCCTAACGAAGCCAAGGGGGGTTGTCCCTACACAAAGAGTTGTCTATGGCTCTTATGTTTTAAGTGTTTTTTGTGTTGAGTGATGCGGATGGGTGTTTTTTAGGAGTTTTTATGATGAGATCACAACTTTTTGTAATGAGATAAACACAAGATAAAAGAGCAATCCACGTTGCGATCACAAGATACAAGATCTAGAGATAAACAATATAATGAAGACTTGTGAAATAAGATAGCATCCACATATAAAAAATGACTTGAACAGATTCTCAATAGACAAATGGCCCAAATTAATTAATACATGAAAGTGAAAACAGACCAGTGCCAAATGGAGTCAAAATGTGTAGTGCTTGGGGATGCTGAAGATACAAGTCTCAAATGGATTGTTTGTGAGAACGTTTTGCAAATTATCTTGGTAAATTCAAATGTTTTAGTGATCTTGATTATTAGGCTAGAAAAAGCAAGGTATGCGTCCAACCGGAAAAGTATACTTTTAGTGGCTTCCCCTTGGAGACATGACGGACCTATCTAGGATCACAAGCTAGGTGTTCTGAGAACTTAACCAACGAGTGCCCAGATTGGGTTGCCTGACACCACCAGTTAGGAACTTTTCCCACTACCTGAGTATTTCTCGTAAAATCAACGCCAGTTCATTGGTTGTGGGGTGAAAATTTTATTATGTTATCACTTTCAAGATTAACAATTCCAATCATCGTTCTGAGTATGAGTCCAACTTTTTTAAGGTTGGCAGAGCATACTAAGTGATGGAAAGTAACAAAGTAAATTTTAATGGGGAATGTGAGTTGAAAGTATTTTATTATTAAGAGCACACAATTAAACTTTCCGACAGAGAGTGCTCTTGACTTTGTCTTAAGACAGAAGTTCAAAAGACTTTAGCTAATCTATATGCTTGATGCAAGGAAATGCAGTGGGAATGCTCTCTGATAGAGAGTGCTCTTGACTTGTGTTATGGCAAGTTCAAGAGACTTTGGTTCTTTTTAGAATATCAAGCAGATTGTAAACATAAACCAAATGATAGCTCAAATGATAAAAGATGAAACAATGATATGGCAATGAATAAACTACTTGCAATATGAAATAAAAGAGCAACTAGTGTTCTACACAAAAGAAACTAATCTAGTAAAGGAAGTAAAAAATGACTTCTACATACTGTTCATGAAACTTCCAGCTAGCTGGTCGTACGCAGTACACAGTGGGGAAAGAAAAGTAGCACGCAAGGTCAATGCGGCACTTGGGATTAAATCCCAAGACACTTCTCAGGTCAAAACTGAAATGACAACTAAAATTCTAAGTACAAAATGAAATTATTCTAGAAACATAAAGCAAAGCTAAACTAAGAATACACAAGACACTCTTCCCCAAATGGGTAAGAAAAAACCAAAATATGGAAGGCCTTATCCCACTTAGCCTTATCTTATTAAGAGAGTACAAATGCCTTTGGGAATGAAACCCTTGCAAGGACTTTTGAAACTGAAATGAAAATCAAAACTTAGAAACCCTTAAGGGCTTTTACAAAGGAGAGTGTGTATAGTTTTGTGTTCTTGGTTCACATCTTCTCTTTGGGTTCTAGATTTGATCTTCTTTGAGTTTTGTTCTTCAAGTCTTCTTCTTGGTTCTTCCTTGGGCTTATTTCTCTTCTTTTCAACACCTACAACAAATGAAAGTCCAAACTACTCAAGCACCCATTAGTTATTAGCAAAATAACCAAAATTTAAACTTGAAACCTCTTAGATCTAGAATGCAAAAATCAAATACTTTTGAATGCAAGCTTTTCAAACTTTTTATATGAGATCTAAAACTAAATGCAAATTAACAATGAACTAAATGCAAGATCTAAGAATAAAATATGAAATGCAAACTAAGATGAAACTTGAAATCTAACTATGCAAAAGACAAGTTCTTTTTGAGATTTTTAAGGAGTTTTAAGCTAGCAAAGAGAGCAAAACAAGAGAGGCAAAGGCTAGCTAAGGAGAGGAGGACAAAGGGAGGCCCAAACTAGCAAAGGAGGGGAGTAAAAGGGACCTTGAAGAGAAGGGACGAAAGGTAGAGAAGGAGGGAGGCGAGAGGGTAAAGGAATGAATAAAACGAAGGTAATGGGAGAGATAAAGAGGTAGAACGAGAGCAAGGCTAGAGAAGGTTTTGTAGGGGAGAAAGGCTAGAAGATGGAAGAACAAACCAAGTGGGACGAGAGGAGAAGGAGGCAAAGATCAAGACAAGCCACAAAGCAAGAGGGCAAGCTTGATGGAGGAAACTAGGCTTGGAGAATGGTAGATCTAAGGTTTTCCATAGCTTAGAGATGGGTAGGACTAGTAACCAGTAACTAAAGGAGTTTTTAGAATGCTTTGTTGGAGAAGGAAAGAAAGATCTGGAATAGCTCGCAACCCTCCAAACAAAATATTAGAATCAATGGAACACTTGAATGGTGAAGGATTTAGATGCCAAGAGCTCCTAATAGATGAATTCCCTGAAAACACAAACACTCAATGCAAATAGATTAAAAGCCTAAGTACTAGATTGTTAGTCTTCAATGAGCATAATAATCAAATTGCAATACAAGGGTAGGGTGAAAGAGATATTACTTCACATAGGATGAAGACACAATGCCAAAAGCCCATCAAATGACGTCCAAAGTCTCAATACTTTATTAACAAACAGAAGCTTACAAATTCCACCAGAGTTTATATGCCAAAAACTCCATGAAGAAGAAGGAGGCAATGCCATCCTTATATAACAAAAGAAGAAACTACCTCTATCCTAATTCGAATTGGCATGAGGAGAGAGCCAATGGCACTTGGCAAATTCGATTTCCAATCAAATCCATGTCTAAATCGTAGCTTGGAGTCCATCCCACCATACAACTCGAGTTTGAAGTAAATGAGATGGGGAGGTGGCCTCCACCCTAGCAAGGCGCCCCCCATCCCTCCATTGGAAGTATCACCCATCAAATAAGGAGGTTCCATGTGTGATATTCGAGCTCCCATGAGGATATACGCGAGCCTTCAAGGTTTAATGCATGAGAAATTATTGGGATATGGAATGAGTCTTAATAGGAGCCAAGCCATGAGGTGGCTAAGGCGCCTACCATGGCATTCATTACCCTCCCAACAATCCATTACATGAATGACACATCACCAATTCGTAGATCCTCCCAAAGCTTGACGTGAATACATGCACTGAGAGGTTGTAATTAGAGTTCTAACTCGTGATTGAGGTGGATCCTTGGAAGGTGAGAGTGGGAGATGGCCTCCACCTAGGCAAGGCGCCCCCACTCCCATTTAATGCAACAAAAACTTAACTCAAACCATTTAATATTCATCCATATCACCCAACTCAAGTTCTGCATGCAAGTGGGCGAATTCTCTTGGAGTTAATCACTGATTGTTGACTGGGTTGTTAACTAAATGATGACTGAGATGATTGGAATCTTCCTTAATGCAACAAAAACTTAACTCAAACCATTTAATATTCATCCATATCACCCAACTCGAGTTCTGCATGCAAGTGGGCGAATTCTCTTGGAGTTAATCACTGATTGTTGACTGGGTTGTTAACTAAATGATGACTGAGATGATTGGAATCTTCCTTAATGCCTTGTGCCATGTCACTTAGCCACTGAAATAATCCAATTTGGATTATTTTGGAGAGAATTGGATTATCTCCAATTATTATCTTTTTTGAATTTAATTAATTAATAATCCTCTTTATTGATTTTTTGAAGAATTATTAATTAAGTGGCCAAATAACGATCTAAAACTTAGGATAAAGGTGTCCGGGGTCTAAGAATGATTTTTTGGCTTAGGAATTAAGCCTCCAATCGCTGAAAAACACCCTTGGACAACTGACATATTACATTTTGAATTTTTCCATTTAAACTATGGAAAAATTAATTATTAAAAAATAAAATAATTTACTGTCCAACGCGTCTGGTAAAAATTTTTCGGACAACGTTTAAAAACCACTATAGACCTAGGAAATGACCACTAACTCGACTCATAGTGTCTAGTAGGTTCATATTCATCAGTTGGACTCTAATAACCCCCCATGGCCAGAATTTCAAAATCGAGCATTACATCTTTGGAGGAAGCAGGAGAAAACTTTGCCAATTATATCTCGGTCGTAGGCAAAGTATAATTAGTCAGGGTAAGAAACTCCCTGGAATACCTTAGTTGATAAACCAGTCATGGGTGACCGAGTCACTCAAACCCTACTAGTACACTTTTATTACAAAAACCCCGTGGGGCATGGTCATTTCAAGACAAACAACAACTGACTAGCCAAAACTGGCTAGGCACAAAGGATGTATCATCTGATACACTGGAACACAAACACTTATCATGTTTGTCAAATGGCGGCTCTTCAGATAATCCAACTATGGTACAAATATGTTGGTAACAGAACCAATGCTTGTTCTGGTTGTCCTTTTAACTTGTACAGGCCTCCCTCTTGCTCTCCAATTACGGTTGCATCATTTATTGTCTTTCCTCTTGGCCACATTAGAACTTTGCCATCAATAAATGCAACACGAAGTCCTTTAGCATCTAAGGCTGAAATGGAGAGAAGATTTTTCTTCAAACCTGGTACATAGAGAACATCCTTCATCTTTATTGATTTTCCTGAATCTAGTTTGTAAGAGGCTTCTCCACTTCCTTTGATAGGATACTAATAGTCATCTCCAAGTTTCACCTTGTGGGGTGACTCATGTTCTGATAAGTTGACAAAAGATTTTTTGTACCCAGTCATATACTTGGATTCTCCACTATCCACAAGCCAATCATTGCTTCCATGGGTGATGGTACCTGTAAGGGCCGAGATTAAAACATATTCTTCATCACTTCAAGAATCATCCCTTTCTTCTTTGGTTTTCTTCCTTACTGGTTCATCATATTCAGCGGTGTGAGCATGATGCCTCTTAATGTTTGCACTTTAATTCAATTATGTTAGATCTTTAATCTGAAAGATAGACAAGCACAACAATACACAAGAATTTTCTTCGAGGAAACCATAAAGGAGAAAACCCCGCAACTTCTTCAGTAATAGATTCGTCACTTAATACAATATCAAACCAAGATAGAAAACCCAAAGATAAGATGACTTCTGCAGCTTCCTTCTTCTTCTTCAGCGAACTTGTCTTTCTCTTCCTTGGAGCGAACTTGCTTGTTGGTGTGTGCCAAAATGAAGGAGAGCACCTCCCTATTTATACTTTATGTGTGATTGACCTGAATCCCCAATGGGGACGACTTCCTCAACTAACTGGGCCGACCTCTCCTAGGGAGACTCAAAAATACATTTTACATTTATCTTTTTGGGGACTTGTTATCACATATATAGTAGCCGGGCTACCATACATTATTTTTCTCATTCCAGTACACCATTCAGCCAGTTCCCTTGCATTTGAGATGCCGAGATGAGCATCTATATTGGATCACTATCAGATTGTGGACAGCAGTTATATTCCCCATGCCATGACTGAGTTTCAGGACACTCAGAGAGATGACCGATGTAGCCATTATACCATTGGTACAGAGCAGACAGTAGTGCCCAGAGTTACAGCAGCAGTTCCAGAGGACAGATGATGGTACAGGTTGATGTGCATTCAGGTATATGACTCAGCAGGTATATTACGGTGTTATGGTTAGATTGCTTTTATACTTATTCTTATAGCATGTCTTAGCACTTAGTGTCATGATCTGGCGATCATATAGATATATGGACCTGGTTGATCTATTATATATATTATACTGTCCCTACTCAGACTTAGAAGTTCACTATTCATACTCATTGGTACATACCCTCCTTAGGGAGAATAGAGGTGATCATTACACCATACTTTGGCTTGCTAGTGTTGGCTCCATCATTTCATTGTCTTCATCCATCCATGACCTACCTTTTAGATTATCACCCTGACTTACTACTTGACTAGTGGCATGGAGGACTTTTCCCCACTGTAGCCTCTGTATTGGATGAGCTTCCCTGTTTATTGTGTCTCGGCTCTGAGTTGGTGACAAAACTTACCTATGGTGAGTTGGAGTTCCTTGTGAATTCCCCCTAGTCACTAAAGTTGTGTTGGCTAAACCTGAAACTTTTAGTGCTGCCATCAATACAAAATCTGGAAAATGAAATGCTATATCTTGTATGAAAAGCCCATTCATGCAATGTGTTTCTAAACACACATGAATGAAAGGCGCGCCAAATGAAAATGGCCATAAAAATAAAATGTTATATCTTGTGGAAAATAAATACCTAGGTAAACAAGCTGTCCATGACACACCTAGAAGTGCTCAGGTAAACAAGTGCCTTAAAAACACACCTGCAGCAGAAAGCCTAGAAGAAAAAATGTAAATCTATGCAATGTGTTTGTAAACACACATAGATCAAGGCTATGGAAACTTCAGGCCCAAAAAGCAATGGAACTTAAATGCTATATCTAAACAATTGCTGGCCTTATTTGTATTATGGATTGTGCGCATCTGTGAAGGTGAATAAACCCTCTTTAAACAACTCATCCATTTGTGAGACACCGCCATTCCCTGTGTTATTGCTCATTCAGTACATACTATGGTGTATTCCCTTTCCCTTGCCAAAGTGTCACAAAGTCAAGACAGCTAAGTCATCCCTTAGCCTAGCCAGTTAATTCAGCCTTCACCCTTCACTAGCAAATTGATCACAACTATGAAGTGAGTATGGTCCTGAAAGTCTAGTCTGAGTAATAATAATAATTAACGACACTATATACTTGGATGTAGATCGCCAGTTATGATCATTATGTGTTATAATTGTTATTTGAATAAGTTGTAAAGCATGTATTAACCTTGATACTTTTCAGCAGCCTTGGATGATGGACTGAGTTATATTTACCATGGAGGACCATGGGACATGAGATGTTAGACCTTATGATGATATGGATAGATGATATATGGTCTATGTACACATACAGGATGATTCTATGCAGCAGCTACAGGGTTATGATGATGATTCTGGGTTTACAGCAGTGTTTGTATATGTACAGCGCATTATTATTGGCCTTGTTCCGGTCTATTGGATATTTATTTTGATCATGCAGAGACTCATATGGTGTATGAGTACACATCTTGGATAGATTTGGACCTTCTGAGTCCAATGGGACAGTTTGT
The DNA here is from genome assembly GCA_027924585.1 of Larix kaempferi. NCBI lineage: Eukaryota > Viridiplantae > Streptophyta > Pinopsida > Pinales > Pinaceae > Larix > Larix kaempferi. The sequence goes on along the minus strand of BSBM01001229.1, from coordinate 5,169,593 downwards.
TTTCAGTTCCGGGCACTTATAGTGATGATTGAGCCTCAGTAGGCTGTCCTAGTGCAGTTTTGGTCTGTTGGAGGCCCTGTCGGAGCAGAGATGACTTTTATCCGGTTGACCTAGGGCGCTGATGATGGAGGGGGTGGTCCAGCCACTTGTTTTTACCATATTACCCCCCTTCCGGACACATTGGTGCCCTCACCTTGACAGCGCCAGCACTCCAGGAGGCTGTTTGGGGCAGTTTCACGCTTCCCGAGGCATTTCAGGATTGGTAGAAATGGCTATTGAGGAAATCGATTTGGGCTACTGAGGCAAGGTTATGGCATGGGATGATCAGTGATGATAGATAGGGACCTTCCACACCTTCTCCAGCAGTCTCAGCTTCATCGGGGCCCGCATCCATCACTTATGGCACTTTCTGTGGATTTTTGAGGTCTTTTGAGGACCACGACTTCACTATGGAGGCACGATTTGGTACATTCATGATTATTTTTTGGTTATTGTGCTATGGGGATTGACCAAGGAGGGATAAAATTACCCCTTGGACCCACCATAAGCCTCTTATGATATTTCATCATCATGATTTGGTGGGATTCCCCTCTTCTAGGGCGATTTTGTCCACTTATATTATATTTTATGTGTGATCCATGTATTATATTGTTGAGCTCATCTCAACCATTGATTAAACATTTGTATCTTCTAATCTTAGCCACTCATTCAAATAGTGGTTAGGGTTTTGGTGCCTCTCCTTCCTATTTAAAGGAGAGAGCCTCTCATTGTAAGGGGACTTTTGGCTCTGGATTATTGGAATAGAAAATTATTATTGCATCTATCTCCAATGTTGTGGTGAATGTTTTTGGTGTTCGTTTGTTGGTTCTTCCTTTGCACTGAGTTATTGGAGATCTTGTTTGCCATATCTTTGTACCACGATTTTGCATCTACAGGTGGAGGCCGATTTGCTTGGAGGAGGAGGTATTGGTAGGGGAAGACTCTCCCTACTTCTTCTTTGGAGCTCTTCGTTGGTAACAGGGAGTATTACTGTCCCGGGACCTTCTATTTCATGTTACTATTTGCATTTCTCTTGTATTTCTTCCATACTTGATCTTACTGATTGAATCTTCATTCCTTGGTTTGACAGGTAGAGGAAGGCGCACTTGTGGGCTAGGGCATCAAATCGGCAAGCAAATCAACAATCTCTCATTTGATCTCTGCGGGAATCTTCCTCAACATCAAGGCATCTCATCCACATCACTCAGGTATGATCTCAAGGTAAGTTCTATCTCCATGATCTATCCAATTGTCAAAAACACTTAAAACCCTAATCAATCAAAACCCCATTTTTACATTTTCTCAGATCTACTTAGATCTAGTGGGTTATTGGGCATAATATTGAAAACCCACCTCTATAGCATCCACGGCATCCCGGATCTATAGTTTGGTGAGGATTGGTTTCCGTTTGACCCCTCTCCCATGCCAACTTAGCTTCTCCCAAGCAAGGCGCACTTCACTAGTTGAGCAAGTTGACCTAGATCTAGGTGATGGGTGTTTGAGATGTCACTTGATTCGTCATCTACACATCCAATAACATACACCCAGGTTGTTACTTTTCTGAAATTCACCTCGTGGGCCCCATTCCACATTTTAAGGGATTTAATCCCCATTTTGGACCACTTGGAACCCTTAAACTCAGATCTACTAAAGATCTAACCGTTGGATTACCACGAAAATACAGATCCATACTCCTACCCGACCGATCTACCCGGATCTAAAGTTTGGATGCCATCCGACTTGTTTTGACCCACCTAACCCCACTTTTAGGCTTCCTTGGGCAAAGTCGCACCACCTTGGAGAAGTGAGTTGACTCACTTCCAGGAACTGGGTACCTGATATTTTTGGAGATTTGAAACCGGAATAATTCAAAACCTAGGTCTAGACTATCACTTTGTTAAATCTTGCCTTGGGGATAGCATTCCTTGTTTTAAGGGATTGTGGTCCACTTGGGTCAAACCTAGATCTAGACACATTTATCCATCAAGACCTCTATTGCCCACTTGTCCCAAGTACTAGGAGTCCTAAACCACATGTCAACCCTACTTTGACTCCACTTCCCAATTCCCAAGGCACTGGTTTCTCTCCAAGTTAATTCAACTTTCATAGATTGTTGGATTGACTTGTGGTTTGACTTATGCATGGTGAACTAAACCCTTGAAGCTATCATGTATCATGGTCAAGCTTGTCACTTGTACTAGTTAGCCCCAATTCAACCCTTAAACTACCCTGCATTGGACACGGTTCCCAAGGCAGTGGATCTTCTGACATTGAACTAGTATCTTAGCCCTAGATCTCACTTCAAACATTGTAAGTCACTCTCACATCAACTATTAACCAAAGCTATACCTATTGAACCCCTCACTTGGCTTGTGACTTCACCCTTAGGTCTAGGATAAACTATACACCTAACTTCACTTAGAAATACCCTGATTTGGTGTCTTGGTTTTGATCTCTCCTGTCGGGAGTAGATCGGGTCTCCCCCTTTGTTGTCTGGGCTAGACAACATAAAGCAAAGGTTGCCTCGACTGGCATGACAACCATATATACTGGAGGTCGAGGTGATTGTGGTTGCACCTTTTGAGTTGCCCTTCCCTATTGCCATCCATGACTGGATACATCCATAGGGGCAACTACAGTTTAGGTAATAACATTTTGGCGCCGTTGCCGGGGAGGCAATAGCTTGCCCTGTTTCGACATACTTTTCTGAAAGCCGTCCCCTTCTCTTTGCCTAACATTTTGGCGTCGTTGCCGGGGAAGGCAATAGCTTACCTTGGTTCGACATACCTTTCTTAAAGCCCTCCCATTCTCTTTGCCCAACATTTTGGTATTGAAAGCATAGGGCTTACCTCGGACAAGCTAGTAGTCTTTACTCACTCTCTCCTGCATATACAACGACACATATCTTGGTAGAAGAGTTTAAATCTACCTGGCGACTCCCAATCGTGACTCCGCTGAGGAGCGAGCTCATTTACATCCCTATAACACTAGAATTAAGACAGATCTTATCATTATCTAGAGCCCATGGGGTGCATCATTTTGTTTTCAGGTTCTTGAATTTAAAAATAAATATAAAAATATAAAAAAATATATAAAATAAAAAATAAAAATTATTATCCATGGCTGCTGCTGAGCGACCTAGGACTTTTGGTCGTTTGAAAGTTTTTGACTTTTCAAAAATTGTTGGGTATCCTCATCATATTCCTCATCAAGCATGTGCAAGGTTGCCTATTTTCGATGGAAATTATGAAATCTCTGCTAAAAGACACCTTGAACTTTTTAGGGAAATTATTAAAGAATTATCCATAACCCATGAGGATGTGTGTATGAGACTATTGGCTTCATCTTTCAAAGAAAGAGCTGGACTCTGGCTTTCGAATTTGAAACCCAATAGCATTTCTGGTTATGACATGTTTGAAAATAAATTCATAGAAGAATGGGGAAGTGAATTCGATGATATGTATCTTTCAAATCAAATCCAAGATCAAAACCTTCCCCTTTCCGATCTTATTGTGGAATCATTTAGCAATCAAATATCAAGTGATTTGTCAACATCCGGAGAAGACCTTTCCTACCCAATTTCTTTTGATGATAAGTCTTCTACTTTTGAGTCAATCGAAAGTCAAATCTGTAATCATTGTACAAACCATAAATTTTCAAATTGCTTTTTAGGTAGCCCTAGTCCTGATCCTGAGGGAATTTCTGAGGATGAGCTTTTAGTTAACAGGTCTACTGAAGTTCCTCCCCCAAAGAAACTCATTAGTTATTCTGTCTTTAATGATCATTCAATTTCTTATCAACTTACTGAAGAAGAAGAAAGTAGGGACATAGATCAAGATCCTCTAGTGATGATTTCAGGTGATCATTGTGCAAATAATCAGGATATGTTCAATGAAATTATTAATTTCACCCCTGATCAATTAAATGAAAATAATCATTTATCCTCTTATAATTTTAATGATGAATTAATGAAAGATCAATATCAAGATGAGGAAGAGTTAATAAATCATACTAGGTGTTCTAATCTTTGTTCCACTTCTTACAATGAATCTTTAAATTTTCCTTTTTTCATCTTTAATCAGGATAACTTAGAGTTAGATAGTTATGGTCAATCTTGTCCTCAGGTTGTAAATATTAAACTTTATCAAAAGCTTGAAATAATTCCTAGAGTAAAGAGTGTTTTCTTTTGTCAAAATCTAAGGTCGAACTTGTCTGTCTATTTGGGAGAAATTTCATATTTGCAATCCACCCTCCTTTCCCAATTCTTTCAATCATCTTCGGGCTGGGGCTCTAGTCAATCTTTTGCCTTGGAAATTTTTAATAGGAAGTATAAGCATGATTACATGTTTGGAGAAAAAGCACTTCATGTCCCTTTTCAGTCACTTTGGAACCATAATGTATGTTGTCAAGTTATCAATCATTCTTGGTGGCTAGAAAAGGTGTTTAAAGATCAATTCCATATTTTCTCCATTTTTGAGCATCAAGTGGGTCTGACTTTGATTTTCCGTCTTTTAAGCTTTAATTTATCCCCACTTGAATTTTTGATCATCAAACCCAAGAAGAATCAAATTGAATATGTAAGAGAAGTAAATGAGAAAGCTATGTTTTGTGAAAAAGAATTGAGTTGCAAGCCTTATATTTTTTCTCCATCAACTTTAAACAATCATCTTCATGAATTTTATGATCCTATCAATTCTTGGATGGAGGATGCTTGCAGTAATCAGTCTTTCCCTTGGCATGATTTCATTTTGCACCATTCAACTCCTTTCTCAATTTTTGAACAAGTGAGGAAAGTTGTGCTATCAATTTCATTAATCCTTAATCTAGCCCTGACTTGTTTTCTAAGCAAAAATCAAAGAAGAATCATTAACTTGTTCGATGAATGGTTACACTGGATTTATGATTTTACCTAGCATTTGTGCTAACTGGTTAGATTAGGGTAGGTAGGAAACCAAATAAGCCTACTTAGGCAGTAGTTAGTCTTTTCAGCCATTGAGTCTGGCACCTTCTTAGTCTCTAAGCTCCTTTGTAAGCTTCTAGTTTAACTGAGTATCTGTCACTTTTTCTTTTCCTGCACAATAAATGTCAAATTTTGCAAATTATGTTAGTAGTTTAATTTACTTTCTGCAGTTGTATCTCATGCATTTATATTTCTGACATAGAATAGATTTCATTTCAGTTGTTTTATTATATTTTTCCCACACATGCGGCATGAGGTATTTTCGATGTTTGTGAATGCAGAAAATAGGTTGCAAGAATAAAAGCTGGAAATAAAATGGTAGAGTGCTGGATCGTGGATTCGAGTAGCAGAGTTCGAGGACCAGAGATTCTGAGGTTCTCAAGCACTCATTTCAGCAGAGCACTTGTCCCAGCCGGAGCCAGATGTTATCACATATATAGTAGCCGGGCTACCATACATTATTTTTCTCATTCCAGTACACCATTCAGCCAGTTCCCTTGCATTTGAGATGCCGAGATGAGCATCTATATTGGATCACTATCAGATTGTGGACAGCAGTTATATTCCCCATGCCATGACTGAGTTTCAGGACACTCAGAGAGATGACCGATGTAGCCATTATACCATTGGTACAGAGCAGACAGTAGTGCCCAGAGTTACAGCAGCAGTTCCAGAGGACAGATGATGGTACAGGTTGATGTGCATTTAGGTATATGACTCAGCAGGTATATTACGGTGTTATGGTTAGATTGCTTTTATACTTATTCTTATAGCATGTCTTAGCACTTAGTGTCATGATCTGGCGATCATATAGATATATGGACCTGGTTGATCTATTATATATATTATACTGTCCCTACTCAGACTTAGAAGTTCACTATTCATACTCATTGGTACATACCCTCCTTAGGGAGAATAGAGGTGATCATTACACCATACTTTGGCTTGCTAGTGTTGGCTCCATCATTTCATTGTCTTCATCCATCCATGACCTACCTTTTAGATTATCACCCTGACTTACTACTTGACTAGTGGCATGGAGGACTTTTCCCCACTGTAGCCTCTGTATTGGATGAGCTTCCCTGTTTATTGTGTCTCGGCTCTGAGTTGGTGACAAAACTTACCTATGGTGAGTTGGAGTTCCTTGTGAATTCCCCCTAGTCACTAAAGTTGTGTTGGCTAAACCTGAAACTTTTAGTGCTGCCATCAATACAAAATCTGGAAAATGAAATGCTATATCTTGTATGAAAAGCCCATTCATGCAATGTGTTTCTAAACACACATGAATGAAAGGCGCGCCAAATGAAAATGGCCATAAAAATAAAATGTTATATCTTGTGGAAAATAAATACCTAGGTAAACAAGCTGTCCATGACACACCTAGAAGTGCTCAGGTAAACAAGTGCCTTAAAAACACACCTGCAGCAGAAAGCCTAGAAGAAAAAATGTAAATCTATGCAATGTGTTTGTAAACACACATAGATCAAGGCTATGGAAACTTCAGGCCCAAAAAGCAATGGAACTTAAATGCTATATCTAAACAATTGCTGGCCTTATTTGTATTATGGATTGTGCGCATCTGTGAAGGTGAATAAACCCTCTTTAAACAACTCATCCATTTGTGAGACACCGCCATTCCCTGTGTTATTGCTCATTCAGTACATACTATGGTGTATTCCCTTTCCCTTGCCAAAGTGTCACAAAGTCAAGACAGCTAAGTCATCCCTTAGCCTAGCCAGTTAATTCAGCCTTCACCCTTCACTAGCAAATTGATCACAACTATGAAGTGAGTATGGTCCTGAAAGTCTAGTCTGAGTAATAATAATAATTAACGACACTATATACTTGGATGTAGATCGCCAGTTATGATCATTATGTGTTATAATTGTTATTTGAATAAGTTGTAAAGCATGTATTAACCTTGATACTTTTCAGCAGCCTTGGATGATGGACTGAGTTATATTTACCATGGAGGACCATGGGACATGAGATGTTAGACCTTATGATGATATGGATAGATGATATATGGTCTATGTACACATACAGGATGATTCTATGCAGCAGCTACAGGGTTATGATGATGATTCTGGGTTTACAGCAGTGTTTGTATATGTACAGCGCATTATTATTGGCCTTGTTCCGGTCTATTGGATATTTATTTTGATCATGCAGAGACTCATATGGTGTATGAGTACACATCTTGGATAGATTTGGACCTTCTGAGTCCAATGGGACAGTTTGTTTTCAGTTCCGGGCACTTATAGTGATGATTGAGCCTCACTAGGCTGTCCTAGTGCAGTTTTGGTCTGTTGGAGGCCCTGTTGGAGCAGAGATGACTTTTATCCGGTTGACCTAGGGCGCTGATGATGAAGGGGGTGGTCCAACCACTTGTTTTTACCATATTACCCCCCCTTCCGGACACATTGGTGCCCTCACCTTGACAGCGCCAGCACTCCAGGAGGCTGTTTGGGGCAGTTTCACGCTTCCCGAGGCATTTCAGGATTGGTAGAAATGGCTATTGAGGAAATCGATTTGGGCTACTGAGGCAAGGTTATGGCATGGGATGATCAGTGATGATAGATCGGGACCTTCCACACCTTCTCCAGCAGTCTCAGCTTCATCGGGGCCCGCATCCATCACTTATGGCACTTTCTGTGGATTTTTGAGGTCTTTTGAGGACCACGACTTCACTATGGAGGCACGATTTGGTACATTCATGATTATTTTTTGGTTATTGTGCTATGGGGATTGACCAAGGAGGGATAAAATTACCCCTTGGACCCACCATAAGCCTCTTATGATATTTCATCATCATGATTTGGTGGGATTCCCCTCTTCTAGGGCGATTTTGTCCACTTATATTATATTTTATGTGTGATCCATGTATTATATTGTTGAGCTCATCTCAACCATTGATTAGACATTTGTATTTTCTAATCTTAGCCACTCATTCAAATAGTGGTTAGGGTTTTGGTGCCTCTCCTTCCTATTTAAAGGAGAGAGCCTCTCATTGTAAGGGGACTTTTGGCTCTGGATTATTGGAATAGAAAATTATTATTGCATCTATCTCCAGTGTTGTGGTGAATGTTTTTGGTGTTCGTTCGTTGGTTCTTCCTTTGCACTGAGTTATTGGAGATCTTGTTTGCCATATCTTTGTACCACGATTTTGCATCTACAGGTGGAGGCCGATTTGCTTGGAGGAGGAGGTATTGGTAGGGGAAGACTCTCCCTACTTCTTCTTTGGAGCTCTTCGTTGGTAACAGGGAGTATTACTGTCCCAGGACCTTCTATTTCATGTTACTATTTGCATTTCTCTTGTATTTCTTCCATACTTGATCTTACTGATTGAATCTTCATTCCTTGGTTTGACAGGTAGAGGAAGGCGCACTTGTGGGCTAGGGCATCAAATCGGCAAGCAAATCAACAATCTCTCATTTGATCTCTGCGGGAATCTTCCTCAACATCAAGGCATCTCATCCACATCACTCAGGTATGATCTCAAGGTAAGTTCTATCTCCATGATCTATCCAATTGTCAAAAACACTTAAAACCCTAATTAATCAAAACCCCATTTTTACATTTTCTCAGATCTACTTAGATCTAGTGGGTTATTGGGCATAATATTGAAAACCCACCTCTATAGCATCCACGGCATCCCGGATCTATAGTTTGGTGAGGATTGGTTTCCGTTTGACCCCTCTCCCATGCCAACTTAGCTTCTCCCAAGCAAGGCGCACTTCACTAGTTGAGCAAGTTGACCTAGATCTAGGTGATGGGTGTTTGAGATTCCACTTGATTCGTCATCTACACATCCAATAACATACACCTAGGTTGTTACTTTTCTGAAATTCACCTCGTGGGCCCCATTCCACATTTTAAGGGATTTAATCCCCATTTTGGACCACTTGGAACCCTTAAACTCAGATCTACTAAAGATCTAACCGTTGGATTACCACGAAAATACAGATCCATACTCCTACCCGACCGATCTACCCGGATCTAAAGTTTGGATGCCATCCGACTTGTTTTGACCCACCTAACCCCACTTTTAGGCTTCCTTGGGCAAAGTCGCACCACCTTGGAGAAGTGAGTTGACTCACTTCCAGGAACTGGGTACCTGAGATTTTTGGAGATTTGAAACCGGAATAATTCAAAACCTAGGTCTAGACTATCACTTTGTTAAATCTTGCCTTGGGGATAGCATTCCTTGTTTTAAGGGATTGTGGTCCACTTGGGTCAAACCTAGATCTAGACACATTTATCCATCAAGACCTCTATTGCCCACTTGTCCCAAGTACTAGGAGTCCTAAACCACATGTCAACCCTACTTTGACTCCACTTCCCAATTCCCAAGGCACTGGTTTCTCTCCAAGTTAATTCAACTTTCATAGATTGTTGGATTGACTTGTGGTTTGACTTATGCATGGTGAACTAAACCCTTGAAGCTATCATGTATCATGGTCAAGCTTGTCACTTGTACTAGTTAGCCCCAATTCAACCCTTAAACTACCCTGCATTGGACACGGTTCCCAAGGCAGTGGATCTTCTGACATTGAACTAGTATCTTAGCCCTAGATCTCACTTCAAACATTGTAAGTCACTCTCACATCAACTATTAACCAAAGCTATACCTATTGAACCCCTCACTTGGCTTGTGACTTCACCCTTAGGTCTAGGATAAACTATACACCTAACTTCACTTAGAAATACCCTGATTTGGTGTCTTGGTTTTGATCTCTCCTGTCGGGAGTAGATCGGGTCTCCCCCTTTGTTGTCTGGGCTAGACAACATAAAGCGAAGGTTTCCTCGACTGGCGTGACAACCATATATACTGGAGGTCGAGGTGATTGTGGTTGCACCTTTTGAGTTGCCCTTCCCTATTGCCATCCATGACTGGATACATCCATAGGGGCAACTACAGTTTAGGTGATAACAGGACTATTGCCCCGACTTACAATGGAGGTTTTCTTCGATATTCTTACATGACCAAATACAATAATGACATCCCCGAACGGAGGAAAAACATCTCCGACAGAGGTACAATAAAAGTACAATAATATAATAATAATATACAAAAGAATATCTTCCGAAGTTACATCTACAACAACAGTATAGAGCCTGCATGCAAGCCATGTAGTGAATCTAAGTCTTGATGCAAATTGACTCCTCAAGGAAATTCGCCCATGCAAAGGAGGCACCCTTCTGAAAGATGGAATGATGAGATCTCTCTCCTGAAGCTGAATAAGAATCCTATATTCAGTAACTAGGCTAATAGTGGTGCTCTCGGAAGAATGGAAACTACATGCGGACCAAATAGTGACTATCTGTCAAGGTATGAAGATATCCTTCTTGTCCAAGTCGCCCATGCAAGAAGGCGAGTCCTCTTTATCCAATATGTGGCTCTGAATCTAGAAGATTGTTGAAGAATGTTGTATAATGGTGGAAGTAATGTTGAATCTGTATGATCCAACCCTGATAGTGACTAAGGTAGATAGATTTCACTTCCGAAATACACTTGATGGTTGAGTAGTGTGCCCTCAACCCTAAATTGGCTCTCTGAGTTCTCCAAATCGAATTCTCAAATCAATAATCAATATGCAAACCTAATCATTCACTTTATCATTCTTTTATAACTTTGACATTGCATGTCCTAACTTTTGCATGCCTAGGTCGCTTTTCTCTTCTAATTTTCAGTTGACTTGCATGCAGTGCTTTTTGTGTGCATGAAGGCTCAATTAAGGTGTTTATGTGCATGTATCATGAAATATGGCCTGCATGCAGGTGGCCCCTAGTTCTTGTGGCCCTCTTTTATCTACTGATGATCTAATAACCATGATTAAGATCTTATTTTGGTCTGAATGGTATCAATCCTCAGTCAATTCCCTGAATGTCAGTACTCGCTCGAACCTATGGGAATTAGATAGGTTAGCGGGAAGGTCCCCTGTGCTTAAGCAGAAGACGACATTACACTCTATCTGAAGGAAATTGTTGAGTATCCTCCTCTTCAACCGATTGGGCAAAGACAGAAAGCCAATTATTGTCGTTTACAAAACCCACGTTCTTTCAATCCTTTTTGTGTCTCATTGCTCATATATATCTACAACTTCAATTTGTTTATTGTAGCTCTTGTAGAGATCCATTTAAATGTGCCAATTCCATTACTCCAATGTTTGTTACCTATATGCTCTACCTGTCTCTCAGATTTGTGTTACTTGATAGCAAAATGACCATTGTATTTCAGTACCTCTGTCTGTTTGTGGAGATGCTTATGGTGCCATGATTTACTTATTTGCTAGGCTACATTAGTAGCTAACTCAGCATGAAGCCTTCATTTAGTTGCATCAATTTCTCCATACTGTTTACAATCTCTCCTTACCATGAAGACCTCTTGCAGGCTTGAAATTGCAAACACTAAGGGAACAGCTGCATCTTGGCTATATATAAGATGAAAAGGTGTATGAACACCACTTACTGCTCTTAAATCCGCTTCTACTATACACCTTATTCAATTTTTAAGATCACTGGTGAGTCGGTGACCTAATAGATGAAATGTAAGCATCTTTCGAAGTATGATAGTTTTACTTGGCATCTCACTTTTCTGTGTATGGCCCTCATTTAAGCATGCTTAGGTTTGATACCTGGATTTGTAATTCCTATCAGCCATGTTACAACCCAAACCCTTTGCTTCTTGTGATAAATCCCTAAAGCACAGGCAAAAACTTTGTTGAACTAAGAGGGAGGCCACTGTCACCTCACCAACTCTCTTCTAATTTCTAGGTTGGCTCTCCTCCAGCACAAGGGGGGATTCCCTAAGAATAGGATTGCTAAAGTTATATCATGAAAGCTTAAGGTGAAAGAAGAGGTTAACTCTAGCCAAACATGGTTTTAGCAAAATACATTATAAAAGATCGGTAATGGTGGGATCAAGACCAGTGATAGGTTCATTGGGCATATGGAGTTATGGGATGGAAAATGTACGACAGCACTTTTTGCAAATGGAAAGGGGTATAAAACAGGATAAATGGCTTGCAACCCAATTTCCTTGCTCATTACTAAAGTTGACTTAAGCAGGTTGATGTAAGTACACATTCTCTACACCATGGGTCTATTACATGAAAAGGTATCAACATATAGTCATAGAACTTTCTTTTAATGAAATGATACTAGGGAAATAAATGCATTAGGCTTAAGGTATGAAGAGCAAGGAGGAAATTAATTCGCTACTTTAGCTAATTCAATTTAAAGAAGTTACCATTTCAGATGTCATCCCATGAAAAGATCTCCAACAATGCAAGTTGGCCCAGCAAATTCAGCAACAAGGTTCCAATGCTACTACCCAATACTCGGTTTGCACCATACAACAGTATATTAGTTTCTCTCCAAACCATTCCCACCTCCAAATGAAGAGAACAAACTCTTAGATAGGTTTTAACTGAACTTCTTTGTACGATAAACAGGTCATTGTTTTGCTAGATCCATTAGTTGTCCAAGGAATACAATAAATGATTACATCCGTAACCTCCTCAACAAACTCCTTCCTAAAAAAGCAGTAACTTGTTGAAACATACATCCTTTCCTAGGAGAAATAATATATTAATCATCCTCTTTTCTAAGGAAAACAATATTATAATTATCCGTTGCTACTCACTCTTTGAGAAGATTCAACTATAATAAAATATTAGATTTAGTTAGAAACAAACTCCCTTAATAGAGCAATAAGCTAGGGCGCCTCTCTTAGGTTGAGTAATTTGACCATGCCAAAACTTTAAAAAAATGATACAGAACTCCTTTATCAAGTGTGCCCTTCAAGATAGATAACCCACACATGTGAACAAGGCTATATAGGTGGATGAAATGTAGCTGACCAAGCGTATTGTACATCTTCCTTTGTTGGCATGTGTAGCTTCCTTAAATTCCTTGAAACTAGGATGCTCCATCCATGCATAACAACGTCCCAGGTGTGAGGGGTCAACCATGATAAAATACCTTTGAAACATGTGCATGAGCAACAAACTTTGACCAAGGAAAATACTAAAATAGTCTTTGAATAGGAGTGTGCCCTTGAAAGATGTGGCAATCTAATCACCTTTGTAGCCACCTTTCAATAAATGTGCATGAGCAATGACCTTGACCAAGCAAAAGTGATATGATAGATGAGATTCCCTTGTGAAATGTCCCATGCTAACCACCTTGACCAAGCTACTAACCAACTTGAGAAGTGCACCCTTGATGAATGTGCCAACGAGATTAGATCTTCCTTCAACAAGTGAGATTTTATGCCCCAAGAAGAGTGCACCCTAGAGAAGAGTGCCAAGGAGATGATACTGTGAATTTTAGCTTACATACACCATGAATTTTGGCACAAGGAAATGCGCCCTGAAGATGTGTGCCATACTCTCAAGTGATAAAATAATATTACAATGGATGCATGCCTTGAGAATGTGACATGAAGGAAGGCGTTCTAAGGAAAACCATAATCCTCATCAAAATAACCCCAATTCTAGTGTGCAAATGCTCGAGGGTGCTCCTTCAATAGGCCTTCAAGTGGTCAAGCAAAGGTCAAACAACCTCAAATCACCATCAAACTGTGTGCACAAGGATAGCACTCATTCAAAGGGTGTTAGATATACCATGATAAAGTGGTTTATGTGCGAGATACTCTCAAATATCCCAGGGATTCCAACTAGGAAAATAACCGCTAACCAATATGAACAAGAAGAAATTATGTTAGGCACCCTCCAAGAGAATAACATCCAATATTTCAAAGTGAAAACTATGGGAAATTTGACATTCAAATGGATAGGGTGCTCTACCTTAGTTGAGATTGATATGTCATAGTGTAACCTTATAAAACCATGGTATAGCACCCTTAATCTGATTATCTCATCAAGGCATAATTATTAGCACTTAAAACTTAGCGAAACCCTAAGTTGGTGGGTTCCCACTCCATGAAATGCACTGAGTGTTAGATAACTGATAACCGTATCAATGGTAAGCCACAAGCCATTCAATTATGCCAAGACTATAATGAAGAATTTCAATCACTAGACATAGGCTAACTCATCAACTAGACCACCATTAGAACATTAACACACATCATCCATCACCTCCTAGCAATCACCCAAGCATCCAATGAACCACCCTGCAAGCTCGATCCTTGCAATAAAACATCACAAATGATGTGATGAAAATCACATGTATAATCCTTATACAACATGTGGGGTAACAAGCCACTGTAACATGCCTTATTTTTAGTAGCACATCCTCACTATCTATTTAAGATATGACGAAATGAAAGATGGGGATTCTTTATGGATTTCGAAATTGTTATCTTTGTCCTTACATGCGAAGGAATAGAGATGTTCACATCCTTGGTACCTATTTAAGAGATGATATTTTCAATCTCTCTGAATCATGATGACCACTTGCAAGCTTGAAATTCCAAACACTAAGGGAACAGATGCATCCTGTATATATAAGATGAAGCGTTGTATGATCATCACTTTCTGCTTGTAATTCCACTTCTACTATACACCTTAGTCAATCCTTAAGATCACTGATGACCTATTAGATGAAATTTAAACATCTTTCTAAGGATGACAGTTTTACTTGGCATCTCACTTTTCTGCAGATGGCCCTCATTTAAGCATGTTTAGGTTTGATACTTGGATTACTAGTTCATATCTGCTGCTTTCACATGTCTTACCTTTGGTAGCACGTCCTTACTACTATTTAAGAGACAATGAAATGAAAGGTGGCAATTATTTATGGGTTTCGGAATTGTTATCTTTGTCCTTACATGAAAAGGGACAGAGATGTTCACATACTCGGTACCTATTCAAGAGATGATGAAATGAAAGGTGGCAATTCATTATGGGTTTGAGTATTGATATCTTTGTCCTTTATATGAAAAGGTATGAAAAGGAATAGAAATGTTCCATTTATCTATAAAAGGAATTGAATAGTACCATTTCTATATAAGATTTGGATGTTAACTTTGCGTGGATATTACCATCTAAAGAAAGCAGGATTTCGAACAATACAATGAGATGAAAGGATCACCATATGCTTGCCTGAATACATTTTCTGACTTTTGACCCACAACTCTTGTGAAAGGCTAGAAATGACAGCCTTCAGAAGGGTCCACCTTCAGCTTTGTCTCTTTCTTGTTGCCATCTTGCTTTTCTGGATTTCCTTTGTGGTATTCATTTTACCAAGATTAGTATTCAATTTCTAATAAGTGTTTCAAACTTTCTTGTCTTATACAGGTTGACATTGAAGGAAATTCTGATGGGAAGTTCCAAATGTTAAATGACTGTGAAACAAATGAGGAAGATGTCCTCATGTCCACTCCAGAGTAATGGCTAATCTTTCAGTTTTCTTTCATGTCACTTAAGAGAGCTTATTGCATGTGTATTAAAAGTCCTATCTTACATCATGCGTCAAGTGTTTTCTTTTATCTGCATTCATCTATGCCGCAGAGGATAATGAAGTTTCACACGAATGAATGTGCTTTTTCAAGTTAACAAAATCAGTTCAAACATTTGGAACTCAATCCCACTGACATAAAGAGAGATAATATTGACTTTCGAAGGTCCTTCTCTTGAAAAGGTTACGATAGGTCTTCCTCTACATCAAATATCTCTAAGCAAAAAGAGAGGATTATCTTATTGCAGAAACAAGAGATGGGCTCTAATATAGGAGACCTTTTTGTGGCAAACTTGTCATACAACTACAAGTACATATGCTTCACTTTTAATCCAGTCATATTTCATTGAAGATTATTTTGAAAAATAGAATCCAATTACCTGTTAAACCTTGTGAAATGAGAAGGCCAGTGTTAATACGAAAACTGTCATATTTCTGTTGTAATATATCCCTGTGCTATGGACAATTGAAGTTGGAGGATACAAATTTTACCTTCTTTGCGATTATGCCATGTATGCAAACATATCCAAGAAAACAGTTTTTTGAAAAGTAAGAGACATTGCCCTGTCCTGGGTAGTTAGGGATTGAAATTTAAAATCTAATCTTTCAATACTCAGGCGGAAAATGATTCCATACTAAATTCAGTCCAATGGTTGACCCAGAACAGTTATTATTCTGTGACCTGTCAAACCTGACCATTTCAATACGTTGAATACATTATACATGCCATACAACCGCTAGCTCTTAGACCGTCGTCACTTCTTAAACAAATGGAACTGACAAAGATTGAAAATACAGTTTCTGGAAAACCTTGAAAAGAATCTAGAGAATTAATATGGCCCTAGACATGCAAATTAAATTGTCCAATTATCAATGGCAATACATATTAATAGCCATTTACAAATTGAGATTAGATCATGTGGAAAAGGTGCATACATATTTAATGCTGTTTTCTTTCCAGTTTTGCATGATTTTTCTTAATAAACATTACAGTAAAGTAACACGTACCCATTGTCAAACTAAACTATGATATATGAAGGTTGTGGTCATGCAAAGTATTAATTGACGGAAAACCTTTAACAATTTTTTCCATTTCAAATCTTGATAGCACAGTTAGAACAAAAGATTCTTTCATCTCATTTCTACAGCATCTACCTGCAAATATCTTTCTAGATAATTGGACAGATTAGTTCTTATTGCATTCTAAATAGTAAATGCTCATGGTGATTGACAATAATTGAATTACAAAAACTCTATTATAACCACCACTGGGTTTTTCTTTACCAATTACCAATTAGTTTTGTCAATTGCATCGTCTTGCAATGCACAAATTACATCCTTACTGAAAAAAATGCTTGCCAACCTGCAGCTAGGTCGTTATAATCCAGCCACGATGAATGAAAGTTGCAAAGACTATAGTTGTGGAGCGTAACTTATCAGATGTAAACTGATTCCCATCTGGAGAATGATTATAATGCGTAAAGTTTAACTAAAAGAGGTGTTGCAATACATCATGAAACGGAAAGTAGCTATAAAAGTTTATATGATTATATGGTCAATCATGTTTTCTAAGCATTCAGGAGATGTTGCATGCATCATGCAGACTGAAAATTTTATTGCTAGTATGAAAATTTATATGGCTATATGGCTATATGGCAAATATGTTTTCTGAGAAATCAGGGTGCTAGCTTAAGCATTATAGGAAAATGAAATTGAACGCCTTGAAAAATTCACAATTGATTCATGGGAGCATCTTCTTGCAGATATAACATGCAGTTGACTCATCATTAGGCAATGAAAGTTTTGATTATGACCGTATCAAATTTTCCATTTTCTAAACGCCCATTTCAATGGAAACAGAGCAAAATTTAGTAGATTGAATTGTTCGATTTTAAACAGCCAGTCATCGGAAAGTAGCAAACATGGTAAAGATAACCTTCATAATTTAAAACTAGAAAGAAGCACATGCCATTATGAACGAGATGTATTCTTTAAAAACAAGAAATTAATTTAAAACTAGAAAGAAGCACATGCCATTATGAGCGAGATGTATTCTTTGAACCACAAGAAATTTGATGGCGAAGTCAGCCAAAACTTTTGTTAGATTATCGGCTTTAATTTTTTAAGTTTGCCAAGCAACAATAATTGTATACGCCAATTAAACGCCGAATAACATTAAAATGATTTTCACTATCGAGTCATGAACCACGGACATCATTTAAATATAAACCATGCATCGGAGTTCCTATTCCTACGAAGAAGCTGAAAATACTGACATCATTTAAATATAAGCCATGCATCGGAGTTCCTATTCCTACGAAGAAGCTAAAAATAAAGATTTCAGAATGATATTGAGGTAAGGAAAAGAAAAAAAGATCAAATTGAAACTGGTTTGATTTGACGTAATAACACAAAAGACAAAAAAAATCATTAAATTTAAGAGCACTTATTCAAGTTAAGTTAATCTTAGTTGTTCACTATGTTGATCTAGATTAAAGCAAAATGGGAAAGAAAAACTTAATGGAAATCAAAACAAAAATGAAGGGGATGTTACCTATCTTGTCATTGGTAAAAAAATGTTTTCCCCGATAGGGGACTTTCCAAGTCACTGCCTTTTGAAGGTCCTCTTGAAAGAACTCCAAGAAACCATATAAGATGATATGATGTCTCGATAATATTAAAATATAGGGGTTAAACATTGGAATCTATAATTATTAGTAACTATTAAACGCATATGAAAATACCTAAGTAAACATATCCAATATATGTAATGTTTACGTTGCAAAATACAATAGCTATAAGACCCTTTGTCTAATGTGAAAAGCAAGAGAAAGTAGTTTTGAGTCTCTCTCTCATACACACCCACATACATATAATGGATGGGGTCTCTTGTGCCACGAATAAGGGGGTCTCATACACCAATTTGGTGTTTGGCTAGGTTGTGACCTTAATATATATATGTGTGTGTTCTCATACACCAATTTGGTGTTTGGCTAGGTTGTGACCTTAATATATATATGTGTGTGTGTGTGTGTGTGTGTTTGTGTGTGTGTGCGCACGCGCGCGTGCCACAAATAAGGGGTTTCATACAACAATTTGGTGTTTGGCTAGGTTGTGACCTTAAATTTATATTATGATGATGATGACATTTATGTTTATGATTATTAATTAGTGATAAGATTTTGTTTATTAGATTATACACTAATGCCCCTCCCTAAGCTTGAATTTAGGGTAAGGAAGGGATGTTAGTATATAGTGTCTTTCTTTCTAACTAGAGGACAAAAATTGTGATTTTGGTCACTATCATAGATATAGGAATATGTTAAGAAGCTAATCCTTAGTGTGACAGTACTCCATATGGATCCCTGTGTATCTCAGATTGACTATCAAATACAACAATGACCTAGTAATGGCAAAACCTTGACCACGGCAAGGTGTAGACAAGCTATCAATGGAGAGTCTCTCATAACTATAGCTATTTACCTTAACCACTTTGAATTGACAAAGAAAACATGATTTCAACAAATGAGCTCATACACAAGGGTAAAAATGGGAACCAATTTCCGCAATTTTGTCAAAGAGCAATCTCCAAGAATTGATAGAGATGAGGGCAAGGGAAAGCACACTAAATCTTAAGTACTATGACATTATATTTTATTAGCAAGTATAAATGATCAACCATATTGCTTTAGGGAAGTTGGCCACATGCTAATTGGGTAAAATACTCAATAATTGCTCCATATATCACATGCAATAAGATGGTCTTCCCATCACAAAGCATACACGTGCAATAAAAGCAATAGGGTTAGGTTGTCATTAAAATTGTTTAACAAAATGTCAATTATCATAAAGAACTAAGGATTGTATCATTTATTGATAGAGATTGCATGTCCTCGACGATAGGAACATGAAAAGGAGCCTCAAATTCTAAATGATGAGTTCTCATCCCCTTATGTCTACCCTCGGATGAAGGTACATAGTATCATAATATAATTGTATTCTATTATTTTATAATATGAATATATACAATATGTACAAGGCATGTTGATGAAAACAAAATGAAAATTGTTTGCATTATAAATTTTATAAAAAAAAACATGAAAAAAGGAAAAGCAATCGCCTAAAAATTATGCAAAATCCCAATCTAAATAAAATGATGTATTGCAAGGGAAAGAACCAATTAGCTCTTCAAATGCATATAAATCAAGCCGCCTAGAAATATTATAAGTTTAATCTTGAATGCCATGATAGCTTTGGAGAACATAAACTATATGTAGTTGAAAATGATATAATATTAAATACAAATTAATGCTTAATGTTTACTTGCAAAAATAGCAGAGTTTCAAGTTCACAAAAATTACCAAACACAATAAAATCAACAACTTAGAATACTCAAACAATATCAACAACATTGTGTAAATAATTTTAAATTTAATTTTACTGAACCCCCTTGTTATGGAAAGGTTTTAAAAAGGAAAACTATCCTTGTAATCTCTTACAACAAATCTCTTTGTATCTATTTTTAAATTATTTTGATGAGTACTATTTATATTCAACCATATTGGCTTTTCATCATCCTAGATTTTTTTTTCCATGGAAATAAAAAATTTGTGTTTACTTTGTATTAAGAAAGCACAATTTACATGGCCCATGTTGGGCCTCATCATAGATGATATTGCCTTGGGCATATCCCATTAATTTTCAACAAAATATCATAATCATTCTATTTCATTATATCCCTTTTATAAGTGTACAAAATGTCAATAGTATGATTGTTCATTATACCACACATATAAATATAGTGTGCTACAGTCCATATAAGATGACACAAGTTCCTCTGCATTGGTAATTATCATGACACTCGTCAATTAAACACATGTAACTCATTATAATCTCATAAACTATAAATAAGAGAATTCAAAGACATAAAAATGGACCTTGTCCTTTACTAGAATTTGGTATTCAAATTATAGTAACTTATGGTTAGGTTTCATAAACAATTGACCTTGGAAACCAATTGGCCATTGTTTATGAGATTCAACATGAATTGTGTTTTCAATTTCCTTAGGGCCCTTGGAATATCATACATGCACCATGGTAATCCTTGGCTAAAGAAATATATCAATAAATGCAAATATATGTTTTAAATCTACTCAATTTTAACAATGGCAAAATTATTTGCCTTACATGCATGTACTTGTCATTATCATAAAATCATAGATTTTTGGCATTGCACAACCATTTAAATGGGCATCACACAAAATCTATTATGCATTGAGTATTGATATAAAATCAAAGTAGTCATGAAAATTTATATATGATGTTATACAATAAACTTTCACTTACCATAACATAAACCAACTATTAGTTGTGATAAAATCCAATCTTTCTTAATCATGTTAATGTCAAGTTAATCGTGTTAATGTCAAGTTAATCATTATAATGGTCTCGTAACCAAAGTATAATTTGACTTAAACCAAATAGGCATTATATCGAAATCATAAATATTTCAAATCATAAAGTATTCATCATAAACCTTCACCATTGAAATTCCACAAGTAGATTGCAGCATGATAAAAAAAGTATGATTTTGAAAACAAAAAAATTTACAACTTTGAACTTGCTTTACCATAATCAAATGGGGGGTTTAAATATCAAACACTCAAAATCTAAGGATCTATTGAAACCTAAAATCAAATATTTCCACCAAAATATTAAAGCCAAGTTGATATTAGCAATTCACTACCAAGAAACATAAGTTGAACCATTTAAATCATTGTCAATGAGGAATGGAAGTTGTTTTTATAAAACCACATATCTATGAAACATTCTCATCAAATCATAAACAAAACAAGTGTTGTTGATGTAGCTACGTGAGGTATCCTCACTACCCAAGCAGACCTACAAAAAAAAAATGTATTTTTTATATTTACAAAAGAGACAAGTCAACCCCACATAAATCAATGGGTAAAACTGCCCCAAACAATGGGCAGTCTGTGCCAAACAATGAGTAACATTGCCCAGTAAAATGACAAGTCATCCCAGTAAAGAAGTCAATTCGGCCCAGTTGATAAATTACCCAAAAGTAATGTATAAATAGAGGAGTCTGCCTCCTCATTTGTCACTCACCTCAAGCAAGTTCGCTCAAGCAAAGGAGAATTGATTTCGAGTTGCAGAAGACTTGTGGAGTTGTTTCTTTGGCATCTATTCTTCTTATGATTTTTATCTTTATTGTACTGAATCTCTGAATAAGAAATTATTGTTGGGTTTTTCTCGAGTTTGGGTTTTCCTAGAATAAACTCTTGTGTCTCTATTGTTTCTATGCATAGTTATTCTTTCAGTGATTCTATATTGTTTATAAGTTGAAAGAGATGAAAATTGTTGCTATAATTAAAATCTAACATGGTTTCAAAGTAGTACTGAAGGAGAATATTGCCAGATTCTAGGGTTTTTTGTTCCCTCAACTTTCATCCACAGATTTGGCTTGCCCTTAGCATCATTGAGCTCCCCTTAGGGAGGCACATCTTCCTATGGAAGCAGATTTTCATTCTGGTAATTTTCAATTTTGACCTAATTACTACAAGAGGTCAAGAATTAGGGTTTGTTGTTTTACATTGTTCTGACCATAGATCAGGAAGAAAAGGAGGCTCACTCAACTCGCCTTGGAAAAATGAATTCATCTGTGGAAGCAGGTTTCCAAGAATCCAAAGTTCAATCTTGACCTTGCTCCTGCTATGGTTTCTGAACCAGGTTGCAGTTCTTCTTCTCAATCAAGATGTCAAGTATCAAGGTTGAAGATATGCTTGGTGGAGCTTCAAACTTTCACTCATGGAAGCTTAGAGTGCTCATTTCTCTAGAAGAAAATGACCTTCTAAACTTTGTTGCAGAAGGAGTACCAGAACCAAAAGAAGAAGCAGGAAAGGCTCATTGGAAGAAGAATGATGCCAAGACAAGAATAATACTAATAGATTCAGTCAAGGACAATTTGATTCCTCAAATTTCCCAGAAGAAGACATCTAAGGCAATGTTTAACACATTGAAGAAGTTGTTTGAGAACGCAAATATTAATAGGGCTCTTTCCCTAAGACAACAAGTCTCAAATATCAAGATGTCTATATCTGATTTTATTGCATCATATTTCATGAAGATCACAGAGATCAAGGATCAATTGGGAACAATTGGTGAAATTATTGCAAATGGAGAATTAGTCATGATGACTCTGAATGGCATTTCTCAATCTTGGGAAGACTGTACACAAGAAGAAACCAGACTTGTGGCTAGAGGCAAAGCTCATGCCCCTCATGAATAAGATCAAGCTCTTATTACACATACCAGGAAAAGAGGAAAGAAGACCTTTGGTAAAAAAGACAAAGGTGAAAGATCAAGTCCAGCCTCGGAATAAAGGAAGAAGAAAGATCTTTTACAAATCCAATGCTTCAATTGCAGAAAGTTCGGTCACTACAAGAATCAATGCAAATCAAAGAAGAGAAAGGAACATGCCTCAATCGTTGATGTTGATGAAGAGACTTCACCAAAGAAGTCAAGGAATGCAGAAGATGATGTCTGTCGAAAGGAGTATTTCTTCTAGTACACCAATGATTGAATTATCTATAGATGAGGAGATTGTCATTGGTAATGTATATCCAGGAACTTGCAATTTATTTAATGGGTTTCCAACAAGAAAGAAGATAAATATCTAAGGACTCCAATGATCCTTGCAATAGGAAGAGATCAAGAGGGAGCCCACACAAAACAATAAAAGATAAGTATTTGGATTTGGATTATTATTTGTCGTTATTGCTCTTGTAGATCAAATCTGAATGTTCATAACAATTGTATGCAGATCTGTATTCTTAGAATCAGGAAGTGTGTTATGCATGATATAGCATGTTTATGTGACTGAGATTGACTAGCAGTAGGCTCATATTGTGCATGTTATGTATGTGTTGTGTAAGCAACTTGTAGTGTTGCACAACATTCCATTAAGCCTAGATGGAACTAGTCTAGGATGAAACCTCTTTGCTAACATACTGGAGCACTGCACGCTCATAACAGTATGTTCTGGTGGAGATGGAAGGCATCCAGATTGTCACCAAGTATGTTTGGGATATGGATGGATGTTGTGTTGGAGCATTGGCTAAGATGCTTACATGACTGTGTGATCTATTGTCATTGCATTATGATTTGGTTTTCGTGATTATGCAATGTTGATGACCATTTGACAAAATATGACTTGTAGGGAAAGACCATATGTTATGGCCTACAAGAGAAGGATGATGGGACTTGTTCTAAAGGATGATGGGACTTGTTCTAAAGAACAAGTGATGTATGTGTAGTCAGCCAGATTAAGATCTCGCTAATATTTAGTATTTGAGAGGGAGCAAGATGCTCAAAAATGGCTCTTAAGATCAGATAGTGGGATGGATTTCGTGAAAGAGGGAGCAACTACAATGGATGTGATGACTATTTAACAGTAACAACAGACATATGTGGATCTAGTACATTTAGTCATATGTGGACTCACAGGTCCAGGAGATATCATATGAAGACTGACGATTGATGTTCATCCTTCTGATGAACATAAGGAGTTGCAGTTAGTAGTAGTAGATAAGTTCTTTGAAGATCATCAATTAATTCAATATGCTACCTGAAATGTGGGGACTACATGAATAGTAGTTGGTTTCCAGTATAACATTACTTGTGCTTGAGTGGAGAATTAGCATGCTCTAGGAAAAGAACCACTCAGCTAACCTTAGAGGAGGTGTAGTATACATCCAGTTAAAGCAGTGGCCCAATATTCAGCATGTGTAGATAACACAGGTTGCTGCTGATGATGATTTCTTTATCAGATTTTGTATATTAATGATCAGTTCCTCGCTGAGACATAGAGATCTATTGACATATATAGAGGGAGTTGTCCTCTAATTCCACGATGAAGAGTCTTAGCCTGATGCATTACTTCTTGATATTAGAAGTATGGTAGAGACCAAATGAGATATCCCTTAGTCAGAGGGAGTACACAGTTGAGAGATTCAGGATGATGGACCATAAATTCATGGCTACACAAATTTGAAAAAGTTGAGTATGCTTATGATTCAGATTTGGTAACAATTGATTGAACCTATGATACTCTCATTTGCTATATGAGAGATGATGTTTAGAATGCATCATGGATGACACCTCATACATACTGATGTACTAGCCAATGAGCAGCTCTAGAAGGAGAGTGTGATGCAAAGTAATATGCAACAGAGATCTAGAGGGAGTCTAGACTGCCATCCAGTATTATTGAGAGAACGAGAAGTTCATCTCAGTAGACTCACTTAATGAGACATGACACTAATGGATGAGCAACAGTGTCCAGTAGTACAACTTGCAGTGGTGTGCTCTAGTGCATAGGGAGCAGAAGATTCCAACACATAGGTAGTAGTTGCATCGTATCGAGATCAAGTACCACTATATTAGAGACATAGTACAGAGGGGAGCAGTTCTGCTCCTGTATATTTCGACTAATGATCAGGTTTTCGACATTCTCATCAAGCATCTTTACAAAGTGAAGTTTGCATACTTCCATGAAAGACTTGGAGTATTAGAGAATGCTTCCCTCAGTGAGAGGGAGTGCTCTCAGTCTAGTTAGGACAAGCGGTTTTGTGTAGACTGAGAAGAGATCAATCCAGTTAGGACAGGCGGTTCTGTGTAGACCGAGAAGAGCTCAATCCAGTTAGGATAGGCGGTCTTGTGTAGACAAAGAAGAGATCAGTCCATTTAGGATAGGTAGTCATGTGTAGATCGAGAAGAGATGAGTCCAGTTAGGATAGGAGGTCCTGTGTAGACCGAGAAGAGCTCAGTCCATTTAGGACAGGTGGTCTAGTTTAGATCAAGAAGAGCTTAGTCCAGTTAGGATAGGTGGTCTTGTGTAGATAGAGAAGAGCTCAGTCCAATGAGGACATGCAGTCCAATGTAGACCAAGAAGGTCCAGTTAGGACATGAGGTTCAATGTAGATCGAGAAGAGCTCAGTCCAATTAGGACAACTGGATATCATTCTAGTGAGGACAAGCGGTCCTGTATAGACCGAGATGAGCTCAGTCCAGTAAGGACGCGAGGTCCTATGTAGAATGAGATGAGCTTAGTCCAGTGAGGACAGGAAGTCCTGTGTAAACCGAGATTGTTGGAATATATTAATTATATTCCTTGGAAGGTAATAATGTCTTTGTATTATGTCGGAAGTTATCCACAATCTTATGTAAAAGAGTAATACATTATATCCCATATTCATTATGGTAAAGTATACTCTTGATATCCATCATTATATACAGAGATGTTATTATGGAGAATTATATTATCCCACATACAATATGTGAGAGTAAATCCTCCACATCTCTTGGTATATAATAAGGTCAAGGGAGTCACATCACCATTACAGTGATATAGTGAACAACATGATGGTATAGTGGTATACGCTCATAGATAGTGTCAACACATGGTATTGTGATCACAAGCTATGCTATATTGTATTGGGGTTATTTGTAGTTGCTCTCTTGTAAGATTGAAGGAGATTTCTGTAGATAATAGAAGACAACCTTCCCATGGACGTAGCCCAATTGGGTGAACCACGTATATCTGGTGTATTCTTTTCCTTGTCCTCTTTATGTTCTTATTTATGTTGATATGTTATTGATTGCTAAGATAGGTAAGCTAGTTTAGCTAGATCTATAGTTCTGATAGAGATGAGATCTGTGTGAACTACTATTCCTTTGAGGAACATTCTCTTGTGTGGAGAGGACTCTTGTGTAGAGTATACTTGGATCCTTGTGTGGGATGTTGTCATGTATGGACTGTGTTGACCTTTTTTATGATGATGAGATGTACGAGTCCAGTTGTGACGATCAGGTGATGCTCAGATGTACGAGACCATCCGTGATGATCAAATGATGCTTAGATGTGCTCCAGCATGATGATTCTCTAGCTAAGAGGGAGTATTGTTGATGTAGCTACGTGAGGTATCCTCACTTAGTCCCAACGACTTCAGGACATATAGATCGGAGTATCACTACTTGGTCCCCCTTTAGATCTGTGGCCTTAATTTCCCTTGTTACTAGTGCATCTGCTTGTTTGGATGCTGGTAATACACTTCCTTTTTACACTACCCTGCTCTAACAAATCTTGTATTTCTAAAATATGCATTTGGATAATGTTTCTGGATCGATTGGGCGGGACCAACCCAACCTGACCTACAAAATAAATAAACGATAAAATGTATGTTTTATATTTACAAAAGAGACAAGTCGTCCCCACATAAATCAATGGGTAAAACTGCCCCAAAAAATGGGTAAAACTACCCAATAAAATGACAAGTCGACTGTGAAATTCAAGCACAATAGATCTATGGAACAAGCACAACAGTTACTAGAGATGCATGCAACAAAATGTATGGAAAACACTGTGTAGAAGGTTTGCAGCAATAAAATAATATCATATACTCAGAAGATAGATTACAATGTGTAACAATGGCTACAATAAGCCAAGCAATTCGAATTTCAAGGTGGTCATTCGAATTGAATGCATGAGAGTGGATTACTTGGCAATTAACACCACTCGGCACATCAGTTAACCACTTAACTAATCAATAATTGACTCTAACAGACTCTGAAATTGTCTAACTGAGTTTAACTCAATCCAAAACTCAACTGAATGCCAATAAATAGGAGAGGGTGCCTTCTGTCTGCAGTTTAACTGAATAGTAGGTGAGAATAACACGATATGAAGTCAAACAGTGTAGTAGGGCGCCTTCTAGTCTTCAGTTGGGTGAGTTAACTAGTAAATGTTGTTAGTTGGACTAAGTAGTGAGCATTACTCATGCAAATCAACCCCTGAATGGTGGAGGAGGCTCAGTTGATGGCCCAGTTGGATCCTAGAATATAGGAGGAGGCTCAGATGATGGCCCAGTTGGCTCTTAGAATGTAGGAGGAGGCCCAGTTTACTTAAACTGTGATCTGTTGATGATGTAAACACATGATGGAGTCAAAATACTTAGGATAAGTGGATAATTAAGTTGTAAGGCTCAAATAAATGATGTGTGGTTGGAAAATGCTCCAACACCCCCCCTTAAGCTAATCTCATTGAGGTATATAGAAATAATAAAAGGGCCCTAGCAATAAAGGCCATAGGTCACCTAGTACAAAAAAAATCCAAAAATGCTAGAAAAAATCTAAGTGAGGAAAGAGGGAAAAACCTAGTGGGAAAGAAAACCCCCCCTCAAACTGAACACTGAAGGATCTAATGGGTTCTGGTCATTGATTGTAATGTATGAAGAAGATGATTCATCCGAAGATGAAGGATTGAATGACAAATTTCTTCGTTCTGCTAAAGATACTTCTGTGTCATTGGTTGACTCACACTCTAAATGTGTCAGCTCAACAACATCCATTGTTGGGTCCATTTTAAATTTAAAAGGTGAGTGCTGACTCAATCTAGTCTCCGAAAACCTGTAGACTTACTCCCCTAATCCCAGTGGGCCTTACTTCTACGACGTCGGACAACTCTTACGCCTTTAGATCCCAACAATCCGCTCAGCGGTCATTTCCACCGCCTACAGGATACTATTGTAGAGTGGCAATAGACAACCAAAATAACACAGAGAGATGATATTGCAGCAGATTTAACATTCATACATTCCAAACAGTAAATAAACAGAAGTTTATGTGTTACCAGAATAATCGCACAAACCTGGAAATTGCCTCAGATCTTGCCTCGAGATGTATACAGACTTCATTGGTGGAATCTTCAGTCAGCCACCCAAATACGAGTGTCTAGCATCGATGTTGCCTTTACTGACAAACAAGAACCTATCCATATAAATATGTTAGATAAAAGTCAAATAGACTGGGCAATCTCTAAAAAATCCAAATATGCTCATTTTGGAGCAGTTAAATTAGGACTTGGTCCCTTGGTACGTCCAAGACTTCAAGTCTCTTCTCTTTGTTGTGTTGTTGACACTAGACATAGGAATTTTTTGGATGTTGTTATTGGCGGTTTTACGGCACCCTTGCATGATGGTCCAGCCTTTGGTACTGTTTACCCCAAGTTTTCCGTTAGCTTGGACGACCCTCATATTTACAATTTGCTCAAAGCTTATATCCTTCCCCGAGGATTTGATATGGAGAATGACTCCCGCATCATCCAATTGAAAGGTGGTGTGTGTGTGTTCGTTTTGGTAACGATACCCTTCCCCAGTTGCGTTCCCATGTTCACAAGAGTTCTGTAGACTGCAGCGTGGTGGAAACACCTGATGCAAAATCCAAAAATGCAACTCCAATCACATTTAACTGGACTGGTATCACTTACCCTACATCTTGGGAATTGAAATACTCAGAACTTCAAAACCAAGAACGTGTTGCAGCTTCATTCAACCCACAACCGTTAATATTTGATGAAGCCTCCAGCTCCTTCCGTTCTCCCCAAGAAGAGCCTATCAGACGATTTGGTCCCCCTTTGATCAAGTCAACATCCATGTCCTCCTACAATAATGCTAAGCTTCAAGCGATGTCCAATCAGCTAAGTAAAAAGTCAATAGCTTAATCTAAGAAAAAAACCCCTGCATCATCTGATCCTGTAAATATTTCAGATTCTGTAAATACTTCTTTCACAGGATTGTCTGAGTATGAACATAGAGGTCAACATGCCGCCTGTCAGGCATGTCAGAAAATAAAACAAAAATTACAACACAAAAACAAACATCATGAGTTTCCTACTCTGGGAATGTTTTCACTACCTAGAGAAAAATCAGGCATGGAAGAAACAAATACTGCTGGCCAAAAGTCCTTTATTCCTGGTAGAAATCTACGAAATGCATCATTTAGGAAGTATTCTCAAGATGGTTTGACTAGGAGAGAATTCCTAAATTCAAAATATTCGGCCCATGATCAAAATCTCAGATGAGATAAAGATGGCTAATTGGGGAAACTTGCAGGAACTTCACACTGCAAGAAATATAGATGACATGGCAAATGATATTCTTCTATTAAAACATAGTTGTTCTGAACAGAGAGAACAATTAGACAAATTCATTAGAAAAATTGAGCTGCTTGATCACTTACTTCATGATACGACCCAGATAGAGAGAGCTATTCAAGAAGCCTCTCAGAAACTTGAAAGGAGACTAGCTGTATTGAGCGATCTGAGCTCAAAAACACAGGAACTAAAACAGAAACATTATGTAGTTCCTGATCATGTTTTGAAGTTAGCCAGAAAGGGTCATGGTAAATCTGCTTCATTAGGTCAATTCAATGTTATTCCTGATGAAGAGAAACCGGAATGGGATTTCGGTGAGAGTGATGTTGTCAAGCAGAATATTGAAGACTGGATCACTGAGTTTAAAGCTTTTAAGCCTGTGCTTGATCCAAAGCATGTAGTTGACTTAAAAATGATGGCAGTCGAGTCATCAAACAGAAGAATAGAAGCCCCTCATGCAGAAGGTTTTGATACCCATATGCCCGATTTACATTCTGCATCCGCTCCTCCTCCCAAAGTTTTCAATTTTGGGATAAATTCTATGAACAATCTCATCTCACAAATTCCTGAACAGCCTGTCCTAAATATCCAGTGTCAGACAAGAATCGAAGTGAAGAATGCAATTCAATTACTTACCCACTAGACATTATACAAAAAGCAACAAGATCACAATCTAACTGGTCAAATGATTGCCACACAGTTGATTGCTGGTCTGTCAGGACTTGCTTATGAATGGTGGCGTTGGTTGCCACAGAAGACTCGCAATGAAATGTTATCTGCAGATGATGCAGATGAACAGATTCTTTCTGCTTTAGGCAGAGAGTTTTATGGCCCTAAAGAGGGTGAGGACTATGATCATTTAGCCTCTTTGTTTATGTCAGCAAGGCTATGTGATCTTAGTAAAGCCGAAGAATATTTCTGCTATATGCAGAAATTGTTAATTTCATCAGGTAAATCTGGAAACCCCGCATATCTGAAACACTATCTTCGTAGCTACCCTGGTCATGTACCAGATGCAGTAGAGCAAGCACTCAAAGATAAGAAGATAGAGTTAAGAAGTCTTTCCCTAGCACAACTACATGGTCATATTTTAGAAACTTGGCAAGAACATTGCCTAGAAAGACGTGTTAGTAAAGACTTTAAGCGGCATCAAAAGATGTTTTCTGCATCCTTTTGTAAGGATGTAGCAGGGATGCCGGATTGGGGGTGTGGTGCTCATAACAGAGGACACTTTGGCAAAGGAATTTGTCATTGTGAGAAAAGAAAGAAACATAAAAAGTTTTATACCTCTGAATCTAGATATCATCCAGATGCTCCATATAAACACAAGTCCAAACATCGCTATAAGGAATACAGATCAAAGAAGCCTTACAAGAAATCCAAATACAAATCCAAAAGTTTTGTAAAAAGAAGGCATGAGAAAGGTAAAGCCGATGTTTGTTTCATATGTGGTAAATCAGGCCATTGGGCAAGCAAATGCCCAGAAAGAAAATCTAAACCCCGGTTGGCTGCACTATGTACAAATCTTGACCCAGCCTGGTGGGATCTGTATAAAGTGTCTGTAAATTCTCCTGATCCTTCTGATCAAGTTATTTATTTACCTGACTCTGAGTTTGAGTCATCTTCTTGTACAGACAGTGACCCAGATGCGCCCGTTCTAGCTAAATGTGGTCAATCTCAGTCTTCCTCCTCTGAATCTGAATCCGATCTTGAGCCACATTTAGGGGGGTGTGAGAAGCCAGATTATGATTTTTCATTATATATGTTTTCTAGTTTTTCTTCTCCATATCAGATAGAAAAGCAGATTGCTTCCATTGATCTGCAGCTTGCTTCTATCCCTGTATATAGACATGTTGAAAGGACTGAACTCCGAGAAGAAAAGAGAGCACTCCAGCAAAGACTTCAATCTTTAACTCAAGCTAAGGGTAAGGCAAAAGCCACTGTGTAATATAATCCAGTAGAACTGTATCAAGAATATCCTGGAATCCATACAGACAGGCAATCTCACAGACAGGATAGAGAGAAATTGTTAAAGATGCAGTTAAAAGAGAAACAGACTAAGATAAAAGAACTGATGAAAGAAGCAGATGCAATCAAACATGCTCTTGTAGTTCTAATCCAAGAAAAAGATCAGTCTTCAGAACAAGAACTGTCCAAAGAGATAGAAAGAGTCTGTGGTCACCCTGAGCCAAAAGAGGATTCCCCTTAATCTTCCCCTAAGAGATCTCCCTCTCCAAAGTCCCAAAGTATAAGTCTGCTTGGAGACCTGTCAGGTCCAAAGTTGTTTGTTACCCTTGATTTTTGCCCTGATGAGTTTAGACCCTATCCTATTCAGTGTCTAATTGATTCAGGATGTCAGTTTAACCTAGCTAGAGGTAATGCCATCCCATTTTTTTATTGGGAGAAAACAAAAGAATTTGGGTCTGCAATTCAAGGTACCCCTGTTTATTTGACTGGTAAAATAAAAGATTTTCCTGTTGCATTATCAGGTTTGAAGAGTTCTATCTCCCTTTTTAGGTTAGATGCAGTCCGTGAGGATTGTGTTCTTGGTTCTGAGTTCCTGATGAAAGTCAGCCCCTTTTCAATTGATACTCAGAAAATGTTATTTATTTGTACTGTAAATAATCAGTCAGTTTCCCTTCCTTTGAGTCATAAGTTTGTACAGCGGTGTAAACCTCTTTCAAGTTCTCCTCCCAGTCCAGTTCCATCTAAAGCCTCTCTGAACAAAATGGAACGCTACATTTGTTATGCAGAAATTCATAGTGAGAAAGCATTGGCGGCAATTAAAGATAAGATTGAGAAAGATTGTTGCTCAGCAAATCCTAATGCTTTCTGGACCAGAGAGAAATACTTCGTCTCTCTCCCGTTTGATCCATTGTAGAAGATTCGGCCAATGAAAGCCTCTGCAAGAATAATGAGTCCTTCTGAAAGAGATTTTTGTTCAAAAGAAATCCAAGAATTGTTGACTAAAGGTCTTATTGAGCCATCCAAGAGCCCTTGGGCTTGTCGTGCTTTCGTGGTCAACAAGCATTCAGAGTAGAAGAGAGGTAAGCCGAGATTAGTGGTAAACTTCAAACCACTAAATGTTGTTTTACAGAAGATCAGGTATCCTTTGCCTGATAAATCAAGTTTGTTGCAGAAAATTACTGGATGCACTGTTTTCAGTAAATTTGATTTGAAGTCTGGGTTTTATCAAATAGGTATTGAGGCCAAGGACAGATTCAAAACTGCCTTTGTTGTTCCCCATGGGTAGTATCAGTGGAAAGTATTACCATTTGGAATCAATAATTCTCCTTCAGAATTCGAGAAAAGAATGGAAGACATATTCAGAGACATTCCCTGGTTGATAGTTTTTATTGATGATATTTTGATCTGTTCCAGAAATTTGCAAGATCATCTTAAGCACTTATAGAAGTTCTATGATTTAGTGTTTAAGCATGGTTTAGTTTTGTCTGCCTCAAAAATGGAAATAGGAAAAACAGAAATGGATTTCCTAGGATTCCACATAAAAGCTAGTCAAGTTATTTTGCAAGAACATGTTTTGAAAAGCTTTGATCAGTTCCCAGATAAAATTCTTGAGAAAACTCAGCTGCAACGGTTTTTGGGATGTTTGAATTATATTCGTCCATTTTATAGAGGTCAAGCCTCTGACATCCACTGTCTTCAGCAGAGACTGAAGAAAAAGCTGGTAGCCTAGTCTAATGAAATGACAAAAGCTGTTCAACAGATAAAGACCAGAGTTAAGTCATTGCCATCCCTTCATCTCCCTCAAGGTGTTGGTAAGTTAATAATTGAGGCAGATGCTTCAAACACTACCTGGGGTGGTGTTCTGCTTGAAGAAGTTGAGGGAAAGGAAAATATTTGTGGTTACGCATCTGGTTCTTTTAGAGGCACAGAGTTGAATTATCCCAGTAGCCATAAGGAAATATTGGTTGTAAAGAAGACTGTTCACCATTTCATTCTCTACCTCAAACCAGTCAGATTCACCATCAGAACTGATTTAAAAATCATGCCTGGTATTTTTAAGAATGAAAATCTTATGGCAGAGAATAGTAGCAGAATTCTAAAATGGTTCATTTGGTTGTCAAACTTTGATTATGATATTATTTATAAACCTGGCTATTTAAATTGTCTAGCTGACATGTTGACTCGGGAAAATGTGCAGCAAGCTCCCAGTTTAAATATGTTTACAGCAGGATCCAGTTCAAGTACTAAAGAAGACAAGGGCAAAGGCCCTATGCCAGATGAAGAAAAACTGCCCAGAATTGCTTTATTTCTGAAACCTTGGGATAAGAGTTTGTCTGTTGCAGAACGCAGAGAATTGCTTGACTACGCTGACAGACATCAAGCTGAAAAGTTTCTCAGTCTGACATTAATTAGAGAAATCCATGAGAGTCCATGTAAGCTCCAGATTCTTGAGCATTGGGAAAAGAAAGCTTTTAATGGTTTTAATAAAGCTCAGGAACAACTCAGAAAATGCAGAGAATTATGGATAGACTGCAATGAAGAAAAAGATGGACCCCTCTGGTATGTTGATATCGGTGAGGGAAACCTCACATGGTCCTCGTATAACCTCATCCTCTGGTTTTGCATAGAACAAACTGCAATTGTAATTTGTGCAGACCCTGGTAACATGCGCAACAAGAAGTGGTCTGGTTGGACTGAGGTATTTTTAGATAAATTTTGCCCCAGGAAAGATTGGCTCAACAAAAGAGATAATTCCATTCTTCATTTAGAAGCTGATATGCAGGCAGCAGATCAGCACAATATGTGGTTTAAATTTTTATTGAGACACCATGGAGGACGTGTTGATGTATATGTAACTTCGGAATGTATTTCATCTGTGTATTATATATATATTTATTGTACCCTTATAAGAGATGTGTTATTCCTCTATAAGGAAGTGTCGTCATGTGGATTGACAAGTGTCGCAAGTGTGTGTACTTGTCGATGGGTTATTAGACCACCATATGGGGTCGGCCCTGATTAATATATAATATAATGTGGATGTATCTAAGTAGACAAGTCGGCCCCAGTAGGTCACTGGGAAAAAAGGTGAGTATAAATAGAGATAGGAGATCTCTATTTTACTCATTCAGAAAAAGTAACTCACTCTCTCTCTGGAAAGTGGCGCACTAGTGAGGAGGAGGAGGATCATCTGCTAGGAGACTATCTCAGTGTTATTTGGTTGTATTTTGGTTGAGCCTTTGCTCTCTCTATCTCTGAGGAAGTTGTGGGGTTTTTCACCTTAGGGTTTTCCCCACGGAAACTCTGTGTCTCTTGTCCCTATGCTTTTGATTCTTGTGATGCTTGTGATGCTTGTCATATTATGATTGTCATGCATTGATATACTGTAGATGTTATTCTCTCAGCAAATATCCTAGAGTATAATGAATTAATGCTCAAATTTTAACATGGTATCAGAGCTTAACTGAGAAGAAGACATTTTGCAGTGACGAAAGCTTGTATTCCTTGATTATTGGGTTTCTCTCCACAGTTTTTTGAAATTCAGTACAGTATATTGGATCTACTCATCAAGGCGCATCTATCTGTCCAATCAGAATTCAGTTCCCAGCATTTTCAGATTTGGCCCTAAAAATTAGGGTTTCCACAAAAATAGGAATTTCTGGAAACTGAAGACACAGCTGGAAGCTCCTTGCAAAAATCGAAGGTTAGAGCTTTGGATCGAGATTTTTGGATGGATAGATCTCCGGGAAACTCAAACCCTAATTCAGGGCTCTCCCAGTGAACCCGGGAGGACAAAAAGGCAATTTTGAAGGGAAAGACCTTGCTGATCTCAAACTCTGAATGTACTAGGCTGATCAGCTCTCCAAGGCGCATATTTCTATCCTTTCAGAATTTTGAAATTCACATTTTGAATTTTTAGGGTTTCTCTGACAAACCCTAATCTGGGACCAGATCCAGTTTTCAGCACTTCAAGTGGTAAGTCCTAAACCTTTTCTATTTCCATTTGAAGTACTCTTAAAGATGTCTATTCACACCAAGCTTGAGGATAAGCTTGAAGGGGCTGATAACTTTCGAGCCTGGAAGTATAGGATTGGGCTAATCCTGGAAGAGAATGAGTTGGACTCATATGTGAAAGAAGACATCCATATCCCAGAGGATGAAGAGGCCAAGGCATTGCACAAGAAGAACTTGGTCAAGGCAAAGAGAATCATTGCTGATTCTATCAAAGACCATCTCATACCCCATGTGTCTTCTCTCAAGACACCCAAGGAGATGTTTGAATCCTTGACCAAGCTATTTGAAGGAAAGAACATAAATCGGAAGATGACCCTGCGGAACCAATTGAAAGCAGTAAAGTTTCAGAATGGAGAAACCATTCAATCTTATTTTTCAAGGGTCTCCCAGATCAAGGAACAACTAGAAGCAGTAGATGAAATGGTGGAGAATGGTGAAGTGGTAATGACCACTCTAAATGGCCTACCCAGGTCATGGGATTCTTTTATTCAAGGAATTTGTGCAAGGAAGAAGTTGATCTCCTTCAACAGACTGAGGGAAGAATGCTCTCAAGAAGAAGCTAGGCTTATAGCTCATGAGGAAAAGATGGGAGGAGAAGATCAAGCTCTTGCAGCTCACACCAAAAGAAGCAAAACCAAGAAGGATCACTCTCACCACAAAAGATCTCATCAAAGGAGTAAGAAGGACCTAAGATGCTTTACATGCAATGAGAAGGGTCACTATGATTCAGATTGTCCCAAGAACAAAAGGGATAATAACAACAAATTCAGTAAGAAGAAGAAGGGCAGCAAAAGAAGATTTCATGCTCATGCTGCCGAAGATGATGAACCCCCAAAGAAGAAGGCTAGGGCAGAAAGTGATAGTGATGATGTCTCATCAAGTGAAGAAGAGTATGTTCTGATCTCTGCTCTCACAGGTACAATCTCCCATGGTTGTAATGATTGGTTAATTGATAGTGGGGCATCCAAACACATGACTGGATTCAAAGAATCTTTTGTGAACCTATCTGAACATGAATCACCCCATAAGGTGAAACTTGGGGATGATTATCAATATCCAATCAAAGGAAGTGGTGAAGCCTCCTACAACCTAGATTCTGGAAAATCTCTGAAGATGAAGGAAGTCCT
Source organism: Larix kaempferi (assembly GCA_027924585.1). Classification (NCBI taxonomy): domain Eukaryota; kingdom Viridiplantae; phylum Streptophyta; class Pinopsida; order Pinales; family Pinaceae; genus Larix; species Larix kaempferi. The sequence goes on along the minus strand of BSBM01001229.1, from coordinate 5,133,046 downwards.
CTATGTACCTAGGCTCAAAAAGAACTTACTCTCCATCTCTGCATTGGATGCAAAAGGTATGAGGGTTGCATTTGTAGATGGCCAAGTCCTAATGTGGCCAAAGGGAAAGACAATAGATGATGCAGTAGTGATTGGAGAGCAAGAGGGAGGACTGTATAAATTGAAGGGACAACTTGAACATGCCATGGTGCATGAATTCATGGAGCCAAGTGAACTTTGGCATAGAAGACTTGCTCATATGCACTATAGGGCACTTCCAATTGCAAGCAAGGCAGTAGAGGGTCTTCCTGAAATCAAGACCAAACATGAAGGTGTTTGCAAAGGATGTGAAAAAGGTAAGAACAATAAAAGGCTTTCCCAAGCAGTGAAAGCAAGGCAAAAGACATTCTGGAAATCATCCACTCAGATGTATGTGGCCCTATGTCATCTAGTTCCCTGAGTGGGTATGTTTACTATGTATCATTTATCGATGACTTCTCCAGGAAGACTTGGGTATATTTCTTGAAGGGAAAAGATGAGGTGCTTGATAAATTCAAGGAATTCAAAACCTTGATGGAGAATCAAACTGACAAGAAAATCAAGACATTCAGATCTGACAATGGTGGGGAATTCACCTCAAGTGACTTCAAGAAGCTTTGCAGTGATTCAGGGATTAAGAGGGAGTTGACTGCTCCTTATAATCCTCAACAGAATGGAGTTGTAGAAAGGAAGAACAGAACTATCATGGAAGCAGCAAGGGAAATGTTGCATGACCAGGATCTTCCTATGCATCTATGGGCAGAAGCAGCTAGAACAGCTGTATATGTGCAGAACAGAACGCCCCACAAGATATTGGACAACAAGACACCAGAAGAGGTCTTTTCTGGTAATAAACCTGAAGTCAGCCATCTCAGAATATTTGGTTGTCCAGTATATACTCATGTCCCAAAAGAGAAGAGGACTAAACTAGATCCTTCAGGAAAGAAGGGCATCTTTGTGGGTTATAGTGAAAGCTCAAAGGCTTACAGAATATAATTTCTAGGGTTCAAGAAAATTGATGTTAGTAGGGATGTAACATTTGATGAAAACTCAGCATTCATCAAATCAAGAAAGGCACCTACCGAAGGTTATGAAGAACCTAAGGAAACAAGATTTCAGGACACTACCATGACTGAAGCAGTTCCAGAAACTGTTCGTGAGTTTGAAGATCCATAAGAACCTGTAGATCCACCCCGTGAGGATAACTCTCACAAGAGGAAACCTATATGGGCTAGAGAGCTCATTCATGATGCAGAAATATTTGGCATTCCAGAAGAAGAACACAGAGCAAAGAAGAGAACCAGATCACACACCAGTTATGTTGCTTTACTCTGTGACATTATGAACAAAGAGACTTCCAGTTATGAAGAGGCAGCAGAAAAGAAAGAATGGAAGGATGCTATGGTTGAGGAATACCAATCAATAATGAAGAATGATGTTTGGGATGTTGTCCCAAGACCTAAAGAGAAGTCTGTTGTGACTTCCAAGTGGATTTACAAAATCAAGCATGCTGCAGATGGCAGTGTAGAAAAATACAAAGCAAGATTCGTAGCTCGTGGTTTCTCTCAGAAAGAAGGAATAGATTATGAAGAAACCTTTGCACCTGTAGCCAGGTACACTTCCATCAGAACAGTGCTTGCCCTGGCTGCAGCAATGAAATGGAAAATACACCAGATGGATGTCAAGACTGCTTTCCTGAATGGTGTAGTAGAAGAGGAAGTATATGTGGAACAACCACTCGGTTTTGAAATACATGACAGGGAATCATATGTATGCAGATTGAAGAAAGCCTTATATGGCTTGAAGCAAGCTCCCAGAACTTGGTATGGTAGGATGGACAGTTTCCTATCTAGTTTGGGCTTTACCAAGAGTAAAGCGGATTCCAACCTTTACTACAAGGTTGAGGAAGGGAATCCTGTGATTCTACTACTGTATGTGGATGACCTATTTGTGACAGGAGATGACAGACTGATTGCAGATACTAAAAGGAAGCTTGCAGCTGAATTCGATATGAAAGATTTGAAAATGATGCACTATTTCCTAGGTATGGAGGTGTGGCAGAATGCAGGTGGGATCTTCCTTGGTCAAGGGAAGTACACAGTAGATATCCTGAAGAGATTTGGAATGATGGATTGCAAGGCCATGGCCACACCTATGGCATCGAATCTGAAGATTCTATGTGATGCTTCATCTGAGCCGATTGATGTCTCTATGTATCGTCAGATGATTGGGTCCTTGATGTACCTGACGAACACGAGACCAGAAATTTGCTTTGCTGTGAACACATTGAGCCAGTTCCTGACGGATCCGAGGAGTGTTCACCTGGTTGCTGTAAAGCATGTTCTGAGGTACCTGAAGGGTACAGTGGATTATGGGCTCAAGTATGAAGCGAATCAAAAGTTTAACCTATAGGGTTATGTTGATTCAGATTGGGCTGGCAGTGCTGCAGATAGGAAGAGCACATCTGGGTGCTGCTTCAATATGAGATCAGGTGTGATCTCTTGGTTTAGCAGGAAGCAGTCCTGTGTAGCACTAAGTACAGCTGAGGCAGAGTATGTTGCATCCTGTTCAGCTAGTTGTGAGGCAGTATGGCTACGGAAGCTACTGTCTGAGCTATTTGATCTCCCGTTGGAGGCTACTGGTATCTTCTGTGATAACCAGAGTTGTGTGAAGCTGTCCGAGAACCCAGTGTTTCATGACAGGTCGAAACACATAGAGATCAAATATCACTATATCAGGGATATGGTGCATAGAGGAGCTGTGAAGCTCCTATATGTTGCGACAGACGAGCAGATTGCAGATGTGCTGACGAAGCCACTAGCCAGGGTGAAGTTTGAGTACTTCAGAGAGAGGCTTGGCGTTCTTCAGATCGAGGACACTTCGAGGAAGAAGTGATGGACACATTTGCTGAATCCATTCCAAGCATGTTGGAAGGAGGATCCTTCACATGGCTGTGGATGTAAGCGTTGGATGATGAGCATCAGGATGATGTTCTGGTTTCTGCTTGGATATGATCAGTTGGATCATTTTTATGTATGTATGTACGCATCATGTTGGATGCTGGATATGATCAGTTGGATCATTTTTATGTATGTATGTACGCATCATGTTGGATGCTGGATATGATCAGTTGGATCATTTTTATGTATGTATGTACGCATCATGTTGATGCTAGATATGATCAGTTGGATCATGTGTATGTATTTTGTATATGCATCATGTTGGATGCTTGGACCATGTATCTGTATATGTATCAGGTGGATACATTGTATGATCAGGTGGATCATGTATGGTGATATGTATCATGTATTTGTATTTGTATCAGGTGGATACATTGATGATCAGGAGGATCATGTATGATGATATGTATCAGGTAGATACTTGGTATGCATCAGGTAGATGCATTGATGATCAGGTGGATCAGGTATGATGACATGCAACAGGATGTTGCAGTGATGATCAGGATGATCATAGATGATGAGCTTCAGGATGTTGCTCCAGATGACATGCAGCAGGATGTTGCAGTGATGATCAGGATGATCATAGATGACAAGCTTCAGGATGTTGTTCCAGATGACATGCAGCAGGATGTTGCAGTGATGATCAGGATGATCATAGATGACGAGCTTCAGGATGTTGCTCCAGATGACATGCAGCAGGACGTTGCAATGATGATGATCAGGATGATCATGGATGCATCAGGATGATGTATGGTGAGTATCAGGATGATACTCTATGGCCGTGGATCAGGTTGTGCAGATGAGCATGTAATCCGGTGCCCTGGGAGATTTGCAGATGGTCTTTCGAGGTTTTTCCTATGGCATGTAATATCGGTGCCCTGGGACATCTGGCAAATGCTCTTTCGAGGTTTTGCTCTGGGAGGACATGTAATTCAGTGCCCTGGGAGATCTGCAGATAGTCTTGCGAGGTTTTTCCTATGGCATGTAATAGCTCCCTGGGATATCTGGCAGATGCTCTTGCGAGGTTTTGTCCTATGGCATGTAATAGCGCCCTGGGAGATCCGATAGGTTGGGCTGTGTGCCCGTAATCAGTCCTAGGATGCTCTTGCGAGGTTTTTCCATGACCACATATAATAGCGCCCTGGGAGATCCTACAGGTCGGAGTTGTGTACCCGTAACATCCTGGGATGCTCTTTCGAGGTTTTGTGGTGGGGTCACATGTAATAGCGCCCTGGGAGATCCTATAGGTAGAGCTGTGTGCTCGTAACAGTCTGGGATGCTCTTTCGAGGTTTTGTGACGCACGTAATAAGTCCTGAGGATTCCACAGTATGGCCAGTGATGACGAAGACCTGCGGGTGGTGGGCCTACATCCAGTATGAAAAAGGATTGGCTCTGTAGAACTTCCTATGACGAGTAGAGACAGAGATTGGTTGAGATAGTAGCAGCAGTGACGATGATCCAGAGAAGAAGACTTTTCTAGCAAATCTATGTCGAGAAATACCTTCCTAGTTAAGAGGGAGTGTTGATGTATATGTAACTTCGGAATGTATTTCACCTGTGTATTATATATATATTTATTGTACCCTTATAAGAGATGTGTTATTCCTCTATAAGGAAGTGTCGTCATGTGGATTGACAAGTGTTGCAAGTGTGTGTACTTGCCGATGGGTTATTAGACCACCATATGGGGTCGGCCCTGATTAATATATAATATAATGTGGATGTATCTAAGTAGACAAGTCGGCCCCAGTAGGTCACTGGGAAAAAAGGTGAGTATAAATAGAGATAGGAGATCTCTATTTTACTCATTCGGAAAAAGTAACTCACTCTCTCTCTGGAAAGTGGCGCACTAGTGAGGAGGAGGAGGATCATCTGCTAGGAGACTATCTCAGTGTTATTTGGTTGTATTTTGGTTGAGCCTTTGCTCTCTCTATCTCTGAGGAAGTTGTGGGGTTTTTCACCTTAGGGTTTTCCCCACGGAAACTCTGTGTCTCTTGTCCCTATGCTTTTGATTCTTGTGATGCTTTTGATGCTTGTCATATTATGATTGTCATGCATTGATATACTGTAGATGTTATTCTCTCAGCAAAGATCCTAGAGTATAATGAATTAATGCTCAAATTTTAACAGGACGATATACGCCATTAGAGCATACTGTTAATATCACCCAGAAGTTCATTAAACGGGATGCTTATGGTAACAGACTGGATACACAGATCCACAGAAGAACTCTGCCACTTAACTATCGAGTGGAATCATTATTTGCTTCAGAGTTTGTCTTTGATCAAAATGATGCTTTGCATGGATCTGATGTGGAACAATGTTTTGGTGATCTCCTGTACCCGGCAGATGAAGAATACCATCCCTATCATGAAGACTCCCAACCTTACAATTGGGAAGATGACTTGGCTCAGCGAGAGATCGAGGAGAATCTCTATGACAAAGGTGTTCTTGACTGCATTTGTGGCGGTGTCAATGTTGGACCACCAAGTTACGACGGACTCAGATGTGTCTGCGGTTCTGGATTCGAATGATACCGGAATCCTTTTCCGGGAATGAAGCTGCTTGGTCCGTGTCTTATCTTTGTAAATATTCTTTTGATTTAATGGAAGCCGTAGTGGGCCGGTTGTCATGCTCCACTTTGTATTGTCGGCCATGTCTTTCGGCCAGTTGTCTTTTCTCGGGATGCTTTTCCCTGATGCATTGTAATGAGCCATAGTTGTCGGCCAGTATATTTGCTTTTGATAGTACGAAATCTGCTTTCGGTGTTTAGTCCTTTGTGGGTCAGTCTTTGTCTGTTCCGAGTCCCCTCTTGGCGCTGCCTCATAGGGACGAGATAAACGTGGTGTTGTCCCACCATGTCCTCGGAATCTTGCTTTTTCACCAGTTGGTGTAAGTTTGTGTCCACCGGATGACCTTCTCCAAAGCTATAAATACAAGGTCCCGGAGCTCATTTGAGGCATAGAGTCTTAGGTGCATTGAGCTAGTTAAGAGCTCTGCAAGTAGAGTGTCGAGCTGATCCAGTAGTTGGAAGCTCTGTGTGTGAGAGCCGAAGCAATTATGCTCTGCTGGTTGCCTGCAAAGGTATAACACAACATCAGAACTCTAAAGCCCGTCTCTGTAAATTTATAGAGTCTGTGTGAGGTGTGTTAGTGGACATATCTTGGGATCCCCAGGAGCCTGCAAGTAATTTTATGCCTTCGGGAAATTCCAAAAGCTAAAAGGGCCCAAGACATTGTGTTCAGACTCTCAGTCGAGTGAATGTGGTGACGAACTTCGCAGTCCGAGGTCGATCCACAAGAGTCTGTAAAAGTCTGTAATGCTGTAAAAGCTTGAATAAATTGAAGAAAGCTTGCTTTGGCAGATCCTGGTGCAGTTGGTATACACTGAAGGATCTAATATGTCCTCACCATAGTATAACTCACCCCCAGCAGTGAACGAATGTAAGATAACTTCTTCTTAGTGAAGATGTCTGTAATTTTCTCTTCTGTATGGAAATATTGCAGTACAATGGTTCTGTCATGCATAAGCTCTCAGAGGTAGTGCATGTGGATCTCAATATGCTTGGTCCTCTATCTCTGAACTGAATCTGTCGATATCTTGATAGCACTATGATTATCACAAAATATGACAGTAGAAGTGGTGCTTCCAATATCAAACTTTGCTAGAATACCCTGCAACCAAACTGCCTGAATGCAAGCATTGACTGCTCCTTGGTACTCCGCCTCTACTAAAGATAAGGAAATGGAGGCTTGCGTTTTTCTTGACCAGCAAATAGGTGCTATGCCAATCAGGAAAACATATCCGGAAGTGGAATTCCGATCAATGCTATCACCCACCCAATTTGAATCAGTGAATCGAACCAAATCTAGATCGGAATCCGCAGCATAGTGAATGCCAAAATGTCTAGTACCCTGCACATAGTGCAAGATTCTTTTGGCTTCCTTCTAGTGAATCTCACGGCATAAGAAGTATCAGGCCTAGAGTGTGTCAAGTATAGAAAACTTCCAATCAATTGTCAATAAAGTGTAGAATCCACCAATGATGTAGAATCACCATCCTCAAGACTGATTCCTGAGAGGAATGGGAATGGTGCCACTTTGCAATCTTCCATATTAAACTTGTTTACTGGGTCTGAAGCATATTTTGACTGAGATATGGTGATCCCATCAAAATTCTGAGTGATCTCTAAGCCAAGAAATTGCTTCAGTAGGCCTAAATTACTCATGTTGAATGCTAGATGTAGTGCGGTTTTTATATTGCTGATCGAAGAAAGAGTGCTTCTTGTAATCAAAAGGTAATCAACATAAAGGACAATGATCAAAAAATTACCTTCATGCTTCTGTAAGTACACATTTGGATCTGATTTGCATCCTGCAAAATTTTGTGACAGAAGGAAGGAATCCATCTTTGCATACCAAGCTCTTGTGGCATGTTTTAAACCATATAATGATTTCTTCAGTCTACACACTAATGTCGGATCTGATATGTATCCTTCAGGATGCTTCATGTAAATCTCTTCCTTCATATCTCCATGATTAAATGCACTCTTCACATCCATGTGGTGCACCTCCTAGTGCTTAGATGCGGAAATTTCCAAAACTAGGCGGATAGAATCCATTTTTGCATCGGTGCAAAGGTTTATGTGTAGTCCACACCATGAACTTGTGAGAATCCTTTTGCCACCAACCTAGATTTTTATTTGCAGGTTGAGCCATCTACAGAAACCTTGGTTCGATAGACCCATTTGCATTGAACTAATTCACTCCTAGGTGGAATAGAGGCTAGCTCCCATGTAGCATTTTTTTGAAGAGAATTGTACTCTTCATTCATGGCGGTTTTCCACCTCGGATCTCGGTGGGAATGATAGTATGATTTAGGATATGAACCTATCATAAAAAAAAAAATCAGACAGTAATGGATCAGAATATGAAAGAGCCATACCTACTCTTTGAAAGTCTGCTCGAGTTCTTCTTGGATCGACAGGATTTACAATGTTAGAACCAACAGAATTGAGAGTCTTTTCTGCCCATTTTGGAAACTGAGGGGGCTCATCTGGATCTGAATCTGAACCTAATATTTCATGTGCATTAATGTCTGATAAAATATCAGAAATATCATAACACAAAATTTCATCATCTTCTTCCGAATCTTCTTCTTGGGGAGAAGGTAATTCAACAGTTTCTTCCTCGACTAGTTTTAGATCTTGAAGCGATTCTTCAAATTTGACACTTTGCTCAATGAATATATTTTTGGATATGATATCCCTGAGTTTGTATCCTTTGGATTCTTCAGCATATCCAATGAGGATGCACTCAGTACTCTGTGGTTCCAAATATCTTCTCTTCTCAGTCGGAATTCTATCCCATGTAGTGGAGCCAAAAACCCTGAGATTGGACACATCAGGCTTGTGACCAGTGTAGGCTTCGAAGGGAGTAGTAACTTTGACAGATGAGTGTGGAACTTTGTTTCGAATGTATGCAGCAAAATCCATGGCCTCAACCCAAATATTTGAATCCAAACCTTTCGACTCAAGCATACAAGTGGGCATCTCTTTTAGTGCTTGGTTTTTCCTCTCCGCTACACCATTATGCTGAGGTGTGTAGGGGACTGTGTGTTGGATTTGAATTCCATTTTCCGCACAAAGTTGTAGAAGCTCTGATTTGATATATTCTCCACCATTATCAGATCTAAGAGCTTTGAACTCGCTCTTAGTAGCAGTCTCAACAGAATCCTTGAAATTCTTGAATTTTTCTAGCACTTCCAATTTGTTCTTGAGAAAGTAGACCCATGTGAATCTAGAGAAATCATCAATAAATGTCAGAACATACCTTGAGCCATTCATGGAGGTATTTGGCAGCGGACCGCTGATATCACTGTGAATCAACCCCAAAATAAAAGAATCTCTACTAGCTTTTCCTCGATCAAACTTGTGCTCGGGGTGCTTCCCAGTGATGCAACCCTTGCATATCCTTTTCGAGGATTTGATTTTTGGAAGGCCTTCAACCATGGATTTATTTTGCAGCATCTGCAAATATTTATAAATTAGGTGTCCAAACCTTTCATGCCATAGCTGGCTAACCTCATTTCATGAGTCAGAAGGGCACTTGGCTTTGAATGTGGCAAAAAGTGGGAAAACTCATATGTTTTTGCAGCATGATTTTCCTTTCCTACTACAATGAGCTTTTCGGTGGAAATATCAGAAAATTTCAACATTATTAGGGTTGAATACAACCTTCTTTGGAAAACCAGTGTGTGTCATATGATACACAGGAAGCAAGTTCAAAGCTAGAGAAGGAACATAGAGAACATTTTGAAAACTGCCATGTTCTAAATGAATAGTACCTTTTCCTTTAGAAGAAATTTGTGAATCATCTCCCATGTGGATGGAGATGCAGTTGTTGGATTCCAATGATGAGAAGGAGTCTTTGCTTGCAACCATGTGATTCGAAGCTCTTGAATCTATGAGAAGAGATGTAGAATTCAAAACACTTGCCATGAGTGCATGACCTCTTTTTGCATGATCATTATTGTCCTTCTTCCTTGCACCATCTGGAAGAGTATTGTTGTTTTTCTCCAAGAGAAGGGCCATCTGATCAATAGTTTTCTTCATGCATGAGCTTTCAGGATGAAAGCCCCTACAACAGTAAGAACACTTTGTATTCTCTTTTCCCTTTTGCTTGTCTTTTCTTGAACCGAAGAGCTCATCTGATTGCTTGGTCTTCTCCTTTTGCTTCGGATGATCAAACTTGACCTTCTCTTTCTTTTGTTTTCCTTTACCATTCGTATATTTGGGTCCTCCAACAAAAAGGGATTGATCTTTGGAGGTTTTTATGGACCCCATCTGAACAAGCTTGTCATGCTCTTCTGTTAAGGACTCAATGAATGGATTCAAGGTAGGCATCTTCCAATTCGGAATAGTGATTTCTCCTTAATGGAAAGTAGAGACAAACACTGAATAATATTTTCCTAGCTTCGTAAGGATAGAAAGAATCAACTGATCATCTTTATTCTCAACACCACATTGCTTCAAATGCAATACCAAATGATTAAACTTGGTGAAAAACTCATTGATGGTTTCAAAATTCTCAGGATTTAGGGAAATCAACTCATTCTCCAGCTAATAAGCCCTCATCTCATCCTGCTTACCCAAAATATTGACGAGTTTTTTCCACACTTCTTTTGGAGTAGTCAATCCACTGAGATGGAAAAGAAGATTCTTTGAAATATTGAGACAAAGAAAACCATAATCTTCATCAAGCTTATTGAAGTACTTGGACTTCTCTACTATAGAATTAGGCTATGGTTCTAGGCCCATGGTGACTCTGTAGAATCCCTTAGAGCGCAAAACAATCTCAACATCATCCTTCCACTGATGGTATTTGAAAGGAGTGAGAATATTTTGTGAAGAAGAGTCCATCTCTACAATAGCGAATGCAATAGGAGGAAGTGAGAAACCTGCAATCACAAACAAACAAGAACTTTTTAGGTCGACAACCTACACTTTTCAAGTTGCATCACACCCGGCATAGACTATTAAGCAAGCTTGCAGAGTCGGATGCGCAATATCCAGGAACTATGTGGAAAACTTTCGGCTTCTGGTGCAGAGTTGGAATATTTTGAGCAATAGCCGCAACTGCAGAAAACTGTTGCAATATTTTTGAGCAAAAGTTGCTCAATCTTCATATGAGATATCTACAGAATAGTTGTCTTGTCCCTTCCATGGTTCTGATACCATGTGAAATTTAAGCACAACATATCTATGGAACAACAACAACAGTTACTAGAGATGCATGTAGCAAAATGTATGGAAAACACTGTGCATAAGGTTTGCAGCAATAAAATAATCTCATATACTCAAAAGATAGATTACAATGTGTAACAATGGCTACAATAAGCCAAGCAATTCGAATTCCAAGGTGGTCATTTGAATTGAGTGCATGAAAGTGGCTTACTTGGCAGTTAACACCACTCGACACATCAGTTAACCACTTAACTAATCAATAATTGACTCTAACAGACTTTGAAACTGTCTAACTGAATCTAAATCAATCCAGAACTCAATTGAATGCCAAAAAATAGGAGAGGTCTCCTTCTTTCTGCAGTTTAACTGAATAGTAGGTGAGAATAACACTAGATGAAGTCAAACAGTGTAGTAGGGTGCATTCTAGTCTTCAACTGTGTGAGTTAACTAGTAAATGTTGTTAGTTGGACTGAGTAGTGGGCATTAGTCATGCAAATCAACCCCTGAATGGTGGAGGAGGCTCAGTTGATGGCCCAATTGGCTCCTAGAATGTAGGAGGAGGCCCATTTTACTGAAACTGTGATCTGCTAATGATGTAAGCACATGATGGAGTCAAAATAATTAGGATAAGTGGATAATTAAGCTGTAAGGGTCAAATAAATGATGTGTGGTTGGAAAATGCTCCAACATCGGTCTAGTAAAGAATTCAAGTCGGACCAGATGGGAAATTACCCAAAAGTAATGTATAAATAGAGGATTCACCCTCACTTACCTCAAGCAAGTTCACTCAAGCAAAAGGAGGATTTATTTCGAGTTGCAGAAGACTTGTGGAGATGATCCTTTGGCATCTATTTTTTTAATGTAATTGTCACTTCGGAATATATTCACTTGTATTTTATATTGTATTTATTATTGTATTTTATTTGTATCTCTGATGGAGATGTTTATTCCTATGGTCGGAGAAGTCATTATTGTATTTGGGTCATGTAAAGACATTGAGGTAAATCCTCCCATGTAAGTCAGGGCTTTAGTTCCCCTAGAGTCATTTGTATTGGGGTTTTTAAGTCCCCTAAAGGAGTTGGCCCAGTCAACTTTAGTTGAAGTCGACTTGTCAAGTGGTAAAGGTAAAGTATAAATAGAGAGCTAGGATATCTATTTATTCATTCACTCACAGTCACTCAATTCCCATTAGTGAGAAGAAGGATAAGTTCGCACAAGTGGAGAAGAGAGAAGTTGTTGAAGACCATTTATATTTTTGGGTTTTACTTTTGTGGCATTGTATTGGTGATCATTCTATCTCTGAGAAAGTTGCGTGGTTTCCTCCTTTATGGTTTCCTCAAGGAAAATCTTGTGTCTCTTGTGTTTATATTGTGCTTGTTATTCTCTCAGTAAAATCCTAGATAACTATTGATTAAATTGTGAAAAACTAACATGGTTTCAGAGCTAACTTGAGAAGAAGACACTGTGCAGCTACAGAAGCTAGGTCTTATTGATTTTTGGGTTTCTCTCCACAGATCATCAATAAAAGGAGGCTATGCTAACTTTCCTAAGGAAGGCGCATCTTTTTGTCGAATCATTTTCATTTTTTGGCCTGTCATTGCTGCGGGAAATTAGGGCTTTTCACATAAGTGAAATTTTGGAGTGCAATATACATAGGGAAGTGCTCCTCCTCAAAATTGAAATTTAGAGACCAAGATCGAATTTTTTGGTTGGGTAAAAATCTCGGAAACTCAAACCCTAATTTGACTCTAGACTAGAAAAACCAGAAAACTAGAAAAAGCCAGAAATTGCAGATCATAATTTTGCAAGTCAATTTTTAGGGGTCAATTTTTGGAATATTTAGAAACCAAGTGTACCATGCTACTCTCTTCAGTCAAGCGCATCTTTCCGTCCATAAAAAAGTTTCAAATTCCAAGTTTTAAATTTTAGGGTTTCTCTAACAAATCCTAGCCAGCTCTAGAACCAGTTTCAACAAATCAAAGTGGTAAGACCTAAAAGATTTTCTATTTCCATTTGAGTTTCTCATTAAAGATGTCTCACCATACCAAGCTTGAGGATAAGCTTGAAGGGGATGATAAATTCCGATCATGGAAGTATAGGATTGGGCTTGTCCTAAAAGAGAATGAATTGAAAACCTATGCTAATGAATAGGTTCCCTTTCCAGAGGGAGATGAGGCTAAAGCATTACACAAGAAGAACTTGGTTAAGGCCGAGAGGATCATTGTTGATTCTATTAAGGATCATCTCATCCCACATGTGTCATCCTTGAAGATACCCAAAGAGATGTTTGATTCCTTGACCAAGCTATTTGAAGGAAATGATATAAATCAGAAGATGACCTGGCGGAACCAGTTGAAGAACGTGAAGATACAAAATGAAGAGACCATGCAGTCCTACTTTACAAGGGTCTCTCAAATCAAGGAGCAACTTGCATTAGAGAGACTTTGAGGTCAAAAAATGGCCTCCTAAGAGATTTACTAAAAAAATATGAGATATATTAAAATATTATGAGTTAGGGGTTTTGTGGGGTAGGTATATATGACAAATAACCTCATACAGTATTTTATATGCACAATATAAATAAACGTGGTTGAGTTACTTTTCAAAATTCACTAGAAATAAAATTAATAAAATAACTCTACATTGGTGTGACTAAAATTCATTGTAAATTCCCAAAATATTATTGTCCTTTAGCATTTATTTTTCTTGAATTTGCAAATGAAATTAAATAATAATAAAAAAATTTAAGAGCTATTTTTTTAGTTTATGTCGACTTTTTATATTTAATAATTTTCTCATTAATTTAATATAATGTGATTTAATTGAAAATTTATTTACATGTAAAATGTTAATAATATTATTATAATTCACATTTCATTATTATTATTATTATTTATTCATTAAATCTATATTGGTAAATTAATATCAAAATCATAATATATATGTGTGTGTGTGTGTGCACTTATAAATTAGTTTGATATTATAATACTAAATAAAATGGAGTGAATATACAATTAAAAATTAAAAATATGAAAATGACAAAAAATATTATTTTATGAAAAAATGTGAAAGGAACACACACACACACACACACACATAGATATATATATATATATATATATATATATATATAAGTTTGGAATTATGATATTAAATAGAATGGAGTGAATATATAATTTATAATTAACAACATGAAAATGACAATATATTATTTCATAAAAAAATGTGAAATGACTTTCTTTGTGATTTATGAGTACTTTACTTGAAAATGACAATAATATTATTTTATGAAAAAATGTTAAAGGACTTTCATTATGAGTACTTTACTTTATGACTTAAAAGTACTTATACCACTACTTTGGTTAACTATGGGTTTTCATCCACCATATAAAATTTGAAAAATAAACATTCTTAACTCATGCAATTCTACCTCAACCACGGGGGATGATGTCATCTACTAGAATGTGACTAGTTGATTTTTATAGTACATTTTATTTATTTTGAGGCCCATTTTTTACCTCAAAATTTCTCTAATGAAGCTGTGGGAGAAAGTGTAGAAGATGGAGAAATTGTGATGACCACCTTAAATGGTCTCCCTAGATCATGGGATTCTTTCATTCAAGGGATTTGTGCTAGAAAGAATTTAATCACATTCAATAGGTTGTGGAAGGAATTCTCACAAGAAGAAACTTGACTTGTATCTCGAGAAGATAAGATGGGAGCAAACGACGATCAATATCTCACAGCACACACCAAGAAGAACAAAAACAAGAGGGAGAATCCTCATCACAAGAAAGAAAGACACCACCACCAGAATCAGAGGGAGAACTTCAGAAATTCCAGGAGAGATCTATCTCACATTCGATGCTATACTTGCGATGAGAAAGGACACTACTCCATAAATTGTCCCCCAAAAAAAAAGAAAAAAAGAAAAAGAAAGAAGAAGTGGCTCCCACAACAAGAAGAGGCACCATGCTGTTGCTCACACCGCGGAGGATGATGAACCTCCAAGAAAAATAACCATAGAATAAAGTGATAATTTTTCAAGTGATGAAGAATATGTATTGTAATGAAGGTAACCAGATACAAGGGTTTATTTAGAAAGTTCCACCTCATAAGAAAAATCTAGAGATGACTTTATGTATTACATGAAAGGAGTAGGATAAGCTCCCACAGAGTTGGACTCCGGAAAACAAATAAATAATAATGCTCTATGGAAGAACCTCTCATCAATTTTCAACATTGGTTAAGGTGCAGAAGAAAGGAGCACACTATCAAAGACTCCAATAGTTCCCGCAAGGAATAAAATATAAAGAGGGAGTCCACCCAACAACCAAACAAATATAAGTATTTGAATTGTCATTTATTATATGTCTGATCACTTAAATGATATTGTTCATTCATGTGCATACATATGTTCCTAGATTTAGGATGTTATAAAAGTTGCATTAATGAACAAGATACTACTAATATGCAAATAATGGGTAAGTGGCCGATGGTACTATACAACATTCCATTGCTACTTATCTAGAATGAAACCTCTTTGCTGACATGTTGGGAGTAGTGCACACTCTTAACAATGTTCTGGTAGAGATGAAAGGCATCTAGGAAGTTATTGTATGAATACGGGATATGGATGAATGTTGTGTTGAATCATTGGCTAATATATTTGCATGACTGTGTGACCTATGTCTAAGAATTTGTTCTGAAAAATTATGAAATGTTTCTAATCACGCAACTAATTTGACTTGTAGGAAAGTTTGTGTACTATAAGAGAGACTTGTTTCGAAGAACAAGTGACGATGATCCAACTATAACATTCAAGAAGATTTATGAAGTCAAGATGAAGACACTAAAGAACCTGAAGTTCCTAGGATCAGAGATACAACAATGGAAGGAGTAATTCTTGAATACCATGAAGACCGTGAAATAGAAGAACCACAAGAACTTGTAGATCCACCTTGTGAGAAGAACTCCCACAAGAGTAAGTCAGCATGGGTACGAGAGGTAATACAAGATGTAGAGAGGTATGGTGCTCCAGAGGGAATGCATAGAGAAAGCAAGAGACCTAGGCCATACTCGAGCTATGTAGTCCTGCTGTGTGACATCATTGACAAAGAACCATCCAACTATGAGGAATCAACTGAGAAGAAAGAATGGAACGATGCCATGATCGAAGAGTACCAGCCAATTATGAAGAATGATGTCTGGGAGGTAGTTCTGAGACCATAAGGGAAGTCTGTTGTGACCTCCAAGTGGATCTACAAGATCAAGCATGTTGTAGATGGTAGCATAGAAAAACACAAGGCAATATTTGTAGCACGTGGCTTCTCCCAGAAGGAAGGCATAGATTATGAGGAGACATTTGCACCTGTATCCAGATACACTTCCATCAGAACAGTACTTGCATTGGCTGCAGTGATGAAGTGGAAGGTACACCAGATGGATGTCAAGACAACGTTCTTGAATGGTGTAGTAGAAGAGGAAGTGTACATGGAGAAGCCACTTGGATTTGAGACACATGACAGACATACTCATGTGTGCAAATTGAAGAAGGACTTGTACGGATTGAAACAAGCACCTAGGACGTGGTATGGTAGGATAGACAGCTTCCTCACTAGTTTGGGATTTACCAAGAGTAAAGCGGATTCCAACCTTTAATACAAGGTTGAGGAAGGGAACCCAGTGACACTTCTACTCTACGTAGATGACCTTTTTGTGACAGGTGAGGATGGGCTTATTGCAGATACGAAGAGGAAGCTTTCCGTAGAGTTCGAGATGAAGGACTTGGGCATGATGCATTATTTTTTAGGTACGGAGGTGTGGTAGAGTGCGGATAGAATCTTTCTTGGACAAGGGAAGTATGCATTGGATATATTGAAGAGGTTCAAGATGATGGACTAAAAGGCGATGGCCACACCTATGGAATTGAACTTGAATCTATTGAGTGATGCGTCATCAGATTCGGTTGATGCCAAGATGTATCGTAAGATGATTGGATCTTTTATGTACTTGAAGAATACGAGACCATATATTTGCTTTGCTGTGAACACATTGAGTCAGTTCCTGACAGATCCGCGACATGTTCACTTGATTGCTGCAAAGCATATTCTGAGGTACCTGAAGGGTATAGTTAATTATGGGATCAAGTATGATGCGAATCCGAAGATTAACCTGGAGGGTTATGTTGATTCAGATTGGGTAGGCAGTGCCACTGATAGGAAGAGCACTTCGGGGTGCTTCTTCAATATGGGATCAGGTGTGATCTCTTGGTTTAGCAGGAAGCAATCCTGCGTGGCACTAAGTACAACCGAAGCAGAGTATGTCGCATATTATTCAACTAGTTGTGAGGAAGTATGGCCTAGGAAGCTACTGTCTGATTTGTTTGATCCCCAGTTAGAGGCAACTTGTATCTCTTGTGAAAACCAGAGTTGTGTGAAGTTGTTTGAGAACCCAGTGTTCCATGACAAGTCGAAGCACATTGAGATCAAGTATCACTGTATCAGGGATATGGTGCAGAGAGGAGCAGTGAAGCTCCAGTATATTGTGACGGACGAGCAGATAGCCAATGTGTTGACCAAGACGCTAGCCAGAGTGAAGTTTGAGTACTTCAGAGAGAAGATTGGTGTACTTCAGATCAAGGTTCCTTCCAAGTGGAAGTGATGAGTTCGGAAGACGCAGATGCACATGAGCCATTCTCACATGGTGGTAGGTGTGTCCTCCCATGGTGCAGATGTAAGGGCTGGGGCCATTCCATCATGGTTGAGGTTTGTCTTCCCATGGTTGTTGATGTAAGTGCAGAGCCTTTCCGGCATGGTTGAGTTTTGCCTTCACATGGTCGTTGATGTAAGTGCAGTGCCTTTCCGACATGGTGGTAGGTTGGTCCTCCCATTCGCATTGATGTAAGTGCAGATCCTTTCCGACATGGTGGTAGGTTGGTCCTCCCATGTGCGTTGATGTAAGTGCTGAGCATTTCCTGAATGGTGGTAGGTTTGTCTTCCCATGTCGTTTGATGTAAGTGTTGTGTGATGCGCATCTGGGCTGTGCTCCGTTGACATTGAGATGATCTGGATGTGATGAGGGGATAGTAGGGATGTACATAGGTTTTTGCAGAGGCAATATAATAAGTCCTGGGATGTCCACAAGTTTTTGTAGAGGAAATATAATAAGTCCTAGGATTTACATAGGTTTTTATAGAGGCAATATAATAAGTCCTGGGATGTACACATATTTTTGCAGAGGAAATATAACAATCCCTGGGATGTACATAGGTTTTGGCAGAGGCAATATAATAAGTCCTGAGATGTACACAGGTTTTTGCAGAAGCAATATAATAAGTCCTGGGTTGTACCTACTTGATGGATTGCTCGTAGAGATGATGAAGACCTACATGGAGGCTAGGCCTACATCTAGCATGAAAAAGGGTTGGATCTGTAGAACTTCCTATGACGAGAATAACTGAAAGATAGCACCAATTGATGTTCGAGATGATGAGGATTGTAGCAGCAGTGATGACGACGATCTAGTGTTGATGATGATGTTCCATCATTGTTGATTCAGTGACGAAGCCTTGTGTCTAGATGTGTTGATGACTGTGTCAAGAGAATACCTTCCTAGTTAAGAGGGAGTGTTAATGTAATTGTAACTTCAGAAGATATTCACTTGTATTTTATTTGTACCTCTGACGGAGATGTTTATTCCTCCGGTCGGAGACGTCATTATTGTATTTGGGTCATGTAAACTCATTGAGGTAAATCCTCCCATGTAAGTCATGGCATTCGTTCCTGTAGAGTCATTTGTATTGGGCTTTTTAAGTCCCCTAAAGGAGTCGGCCTAGTCAACTTTAGTTGAGGCCTACTTGTCAAGTGGTAAAGGTAAAGTGAAAGGTAAAGTATAGATAGAGAGCTAGGCTCTCTATTTATTCATTCACTCACACTCACTCAATTCGCATTAGTGAGAAGAAGGACAAGTTTGCACAAGTGGAGAAGAGAGAAGTTGTTGAAGACCATTTTTATTTTTGGGTTTTACTTTTGTGACATTGTATTGGTGATCATTCTATCTCTGAGGAAGTTGCAGGGTTTTCTCCTTTATGGTTTCTCGGAGGAAAATCTTGCCTCTTGTGTTTATGTTGTGCTTTCTATTCTCTCAGTAAGATCCTAGATAACTATTGATTAAATTGTGAAAAACTAACATATTCTTCTTGTGATTTTTATCTTCATTGTACTGAATCTCCGAGTAAGAAAGGCTTGTTGGGTTTTTCCTGATTTTGGGTTTTCCCAGGATAAACTCTTGTGTCTTTATTGTTTTTGTGCATAGTTATTCTTTCATTGATCCTATATTGTTTATAAGTTGAAAGAGATGAAAATTACCATTATAATTAAAATCTAACAACAAGAAACATCCAAAGATCAAAATAATATAATTTAATACTTAAAAATCAACTTAGTTAAGCATTTTGCATTCATTATTGGTACTTCTCAAGCCTAATGCATTAAAACAAATCTAAAATGAAATGTGGAGATGCAAATCGATTCCATTGTAGTAATATTGAATATGTGAAGGCACCATTATGGTAATTATTGTGCAAATATAACTGTAACATCCCCAATTTTGATTTGGAATGTATTTAATCAAAATTATGTAAATGATGTAAATATGCTAGTATGGATTCCTAGTGCAGATCTCAAGGCCAAATCCTGACTAGTGAATGGTTAAGCATCTATATATATTTTATCTAGGCCATATGATTGGCTTGTCATGCTAGCTCAAAATATAGGTAAATATTATGTTGGAAAAATAATAAAATGGTTTAAGATGGTTGTGTAAAGAGCACTAGAGGGTCTATGACTCCACCAGAGTGGAACAGGAAAGGGGGCACCTTAGAACTCATCCAATTGCTGCGATGTGTTTTAAATGAGCCAATTACTCCATTTTGACTATTAAATCCAATTCATTAAATGCATGTGTGAGTTGGTGGGGAAAATCCTCTCATGTAGTTATGGAAGCATGGGATGGATATCCTCTTATGACATTTGTAAGGGTCATTTTCTTCTATGGTCAGAAGCTATGTCAGTTGTCTTGTCACCATTCTCTCCTATATTTTGTAGTCTTTCACTCATTTTCCTATTATCATGCATACTTCTACACTACGTAGAGTTTCTTTCTTCATGTTGTGGACATAATTATTTTTCATGACCTTTACTAGACTGTGTATAACCTAGAAATTCGAATTTGGAAACATGACTGCAAATTTGAAAGGTAAAATATATGGTTTTAGGTGAGCATGGAGGTTGGGAAATCTAAGAACCCTTACCCATTGAGCTTTGCTACTCACAAATGCTTGAGAAACAACGAATTAAGGCTACAGGTGGTTCTCCAACAACATATATCAAGTTGGTCTCCTATGCACACACTGGAAGCACTTGGAAAGATGGATTGTCCAAGAGAACTATGGATCAGTGAAGGGGATGCTTGAGCCCATAAGGGTGTTGTATGGGGTAGGTATTGTAGGGCCAAGGCTATGAGAGTGGAGTGAAATCCTTGTAGAGATCTTTATGAGCATCTGGATGAGCATAGAGATCAAAATGAATTGTGGGTTGAGAGAGAGAAATGTGTAGGTGTTTCCTTCGCCCTAGTGGCCTCATAGCCCAACTTGGGGGTAGCCTTTCAATAGAAATAGTATATGTTGTATCCTTTCAATAGAAATAGTATATGTTGAACAAAGTGCCTACGGTTCCATGGAAAATATCTCTTATACAACCAATTGCTTGGATCTTCTTTGTTTAAAGATAAATATTCTCTTGCATTTGAATGTACATTGTTTTTAATTGATGCTTGTGATGTTTATGTTGATTTATGCATGCTAGATGTGTGTGGATAAAGTTTATTTTCGATGTGTGTTTTTATTTATGCATCCACATACATATTTTAAATGTTATGAATTAGTAATATGGCCATGGGGTGAAATCTAGAATCCCATAATTCATTCATGTCCCTCTTGGTTGGTTGGATTGATGGATGGGGACATGATAAAGTGGTATCATAGATCTTGGTTGCAATACCAAAGCTATATGGACTAGAAACCCACACTTACAGGCATAAATCAGAAATGGTTCTATAAAAATAAGGTTTTGTTGAGTGATGGGAAAGGGGCCAGAAGTAATTTCAAATTGATTTTGAAATGATCCCCTTATTATCGATTTAAAATTTTGCATAGTTACGAAATTTTTAAAATTGAGAATTTTAGAGTGGGCCCTACCTATGCCATGTGGACAGGTGACGTGGAAATCGGTGGGAAGGTATGACGTGGACCATCCATGTGTAACAGGTGTGACGTGGACGATCCATGTGGATACTGAGTACAAATGGTAGCATTGGAAGATGTCATATGCGTGGGTGGCATCCACATAGGACAAGAAGAAGTCTATTTATGCCATGAATGTCCCAGATCACATCAAGCATGATAGATCATTAGATCTAAACCGTTATCACACTAGAAGGTGATCGGAGGTTATCAGAGGGGAGCCTCACACAAACGGCCCAGATTGAATCATGCAATTATGATCGGATGATCGTGACCGTCCACGAATAATGGATGTGATCACGCTATAGGGTGAGGGGTATGTCATGAATAGCTCAGATCATATCGTGCAAGTTGGAACTTTTAATCTGATCCATTCGCACAAAAGAAACATGTCCAAGACTTAATATAAGGATAATGTCGCCAATGGTCCATATCAATAATGCAAGTTGGATTAGGAAAGATCTGAGCATTCGTGCAACACGAGATGCACACGAAGTAATAAAGGTAACCCTATCGCATATCGTGGAGATTTGACCGTGAAAGTTCGATCAAATGATCGTGATCATTTGCGTCAATAGAGTTGAGCGTGTGAGAACTAAATTTGATCGTTGATCATCGCAAGAGATCAAGGGTCTCAAATGATTTCGGGGGCCCAAAGTGACCATGGGTTACCAGGAAGGGACGTCGCTGAAACCGAAACCACTGCAAGCGAGTGGTTTGCCCCATAGTTTTTTCGGGGGTTCAAACATGGTTTCCAAAACCACCCCGAGGAACCTTCAAAATTAGTGAACCTCCCCTTCGAAACCAAGTCCCCAAATTGGTGAAACCTCATCTTGACTTTTTCAAAACTTTAATGAAAAGGGGTAAAATAGCACCGTGAATGTACATGAATGATAACAAATAGAAGTGATTCCGAATGTTATTTTTAGGTGCCCAAAATTCAAAAATCTTAGTCAATATTATGCGCCAGATTGCACAAAATCGAAATATTTACAAAAAAAAAACTGAGGGCCCTACCCTCGATATATCCACCCTGTAGTGGCACAAGGAGGTCACAAGGGGGCAAGCCTCCTTGATCCCTGTCGTCCTCCATGAAACATCAAGGATTTTGAGAATTTCCTTGTGGTGACCACAAGACTAATGAGAATGGAAATGTTGCACTATGTCATTAAATCAAGGATAATCATGTTAGAGGAACTACAAAAAAAGAAAAAGTCTAGATAAAGTGAAAAAGATAAAAGTAGCCAATTCTAGAAAGTTGTAGGACTTGACTAGAGCATCAGATCAGAAAGCGGAAAGATGTTGAGTAATCCTTGTCATGAATATTATTAGGGATAACAGAAATGTTTTTATAGTTATCTCTATATTTTCTTCTACAAGTATCAAATGTTGGTTTCTAAAACAAAATGGACTTGCAGGAAAAGTGCAGAGTTGGGCAAGATTGACAATTTTGATAGGTTGTAACTTTTTGCTCAAGAACTAGAAATAGGCATACTCATATTCATTGGAAATCTTATCCAGAGGAGATAAGATAGAATGTTATTATTTTTTAAATAGGTTTCTAGTTGTTTCAGAAAGCAAGCTTAACAGATCCCATGGCTCGATTGAACAATAAATTCTCAATGTGGGTGTCTTCCAAAGAAACCCAAAAACTTTGGAAAAAATTTGTATAATGGTACAAGAGTGTACCAAAGATGAAAGTGACTCCAAATGAGTAAATAATATGATACCCATATCGTCATAATAGTGATCTCCCCATAAAGTGGAGGCATAGTTGGGAAAGCAAGCATGGTAAAATTGTTTGTTAGCAAGCAATGTGAAGAACTAAACCAAGTAAAGTTGGATTCTTGGTAGCATGATAGTTTTGTTGATGAGCAAGGATATTTAAGTGATAGTATCATGGTAATTATTGTTAACATGTGGGAAAACATGTTCAGTGGACAAGAAGTAGATTTTATTTTATAAACTCTCATGTTGGGAGAGAGGAGCTAACAGGAATTGATGGTTCCTTGGCCATAATAATGCAATGCATTCTCTATGTTTAGAAAGGAAGAGTAATGTAAGATATTGATTATCGGATATGGATATTGTATTCCATAAGAGAATTCTAAAAAAGGATATGAACCAACAACATATGAAGAGGCCATGAAGTGGATCAGGTATGATGTGGAAGAGGAAATTCCATGTTATGATGAGGAATTGGAAAGGGAGAATTCCTCAAGTCTTCTCTTGTTGACATATCTATATTTTGAGTTATATATATAGATATTGGCACAGGAATGCCAAAATGCAAGAGATTAGATAGATAAAATGCATATGCACTAGTGAGCATATTAAGAGATAATGCATAATGCATAATGCATGTGAACCTGCTTGTGCATGAATATGATATTACATATTGGTAAAACTAACGAGGTTTTACATATGTAATGAGCCACTAATGATAATTATTGTGGTTGATAATAATTATTGATGTTGGTAATGGTTGTAGGACCAAGACAATAGAAGCATGGCTGAAGATGTTGATGATGTTGTAGCACATGACCAACAGCCTTACGAAGAGGGGCTAGGGAAACAAATCTATGATCAAGAGGTTGGTGGAAGGACTGTGTAGTCCTTGGCTAAGAGGAAAACTAATTAGGTAACATCAGAGATATTGATGGCAGTCATGCAGCTAATGGGTTATTTATGCCAATTGTATAATTAGTGAAAGGGGATTGGGTAAGAATCTCTTCAACCATATTTTAATCATCACAAAATGGTGTGCCTGTAATATTGAATGCATTTATGTGAATGAAATTCCATGGGATATGGTGAGGTATGGGGTAGTAAGAGAAAGGATCCTTATACAATCTAATTGTTTAAAATTTAGAATACATTCATAAGAAATAATAGCATTCCATGTGTGAGACAATGAGGGTGTTGGTTTGTGAAGCATGTAGTGCTGCACAAGTATCCCATGAACTCCCTATTGGTGCTAATTTTGGATGAAACCTCTTTTCCAATAAGTAGGGAGTGAGTGAACTCTCAATGTTGTGTTTAGGCAAAGAAGTAAGGAACCCAAATAGTTAACCAAGTGATTAGGGATATGGTTGGGTATTGTGTTGAAGCATTGAATAGGATATCCAACCTACCATGGTAGGACACATGTGTAGGCACATAAATGTTTTAGAGCAATTCTGGAGTGCATTGGGTGCATGAGCATAAGTGAATTATGCGCACTGATTTAATTATTGGGAATAGGTTCCATGTGCTCCTGAGAGACTGTTAAGCGGTGAAGGGAGTAGCTTAGCATGTGAGTATGCCAGTGTGAGTCTGATGACATGACATATGGTATTCATGAATTAATACAAGGGTGCATTGAGAGAATGTTTATTCAAATATTGTGTAAAACTTATGGTTATACATGCATATGTGTGGGTACACACGTGTTAAGATACATTGTGTGAATGCCTGGTTGTGATATATATATTTCATTGCAATTAGCTAATATATGAAATGATAAGTTATTGGTAATTGCGATATTATTTCATGAGTTTCTATGGATGCAGTGGAAGGAGTTGCGTGAAGAAGGTAGACATGTTTGATGGGATACATAAATGCTCTATTGGGAGGACATAGTTGCATGAAATGAGTATGATTGTGTAAGCATCACACGTAGAATGGTATTGGACATGGAAATGTGTATAATTCCATAAAAAAGGTTGGAAGATACCGTTTGCAAAAGCTAAACATTATGAGAATGATCTCATGGTTGTGAAATCTGATTTCTGTAGAGAACAAAATTGTAAATTTCATATTTGAAATTTTTCTAGTAGTTGCTAATGATTGTTGGATAATATAGAAATGTGTCAAGAGGACATGTTGCAAGTGGATGCCTAAGTTATGTAAGCAAGTGTAAAACCACAAGAGACAGAGTGCTACCACTTGCAAGAGCCAAACAATATGAGGATGGCCTCATGGTTAAATAAATCTAATTTATGTAGGAGACAAAATTGTAAATTCATATTTGAATTTGGTTATTAATTGTTTAGTCGTTTGTGAATTGCGTCAGGAGAAAACAATGCGGGAATTCCATGTGCTATGGCCTGCAAAATCAAAACATCGTGAGAACGACCTCTTGTTTGGAAAATCTAGTTTCTGTACGAAACATATTTGAAAATTTCTAATTGAAATTATTATGATGTAATATCATGGTAACTGTATGTGTGTAATACAGGTGAGATGATAGATCTGTCTAGTGAGGACAGATAAAGAATGATAAGAGATATGGTAGAATGATACTATAATGACACTAGAACCCTATGATATGCCTTGATCACCACAACTTATGTTACATTAAGGGTTGATAGTGGGACGCCCTAGCAGTAAGACATGTGAGTTGGTGCTCTTCTTGTGCAAGGAGCTTGGGAAAATGATGGATTGCTCGAGGGAATTGTGGATCGGTGAAAGGGATGCCTAAGCCTGAATGATGAGTGATTGCAAGGAAGAGGAAACTTGAATGAATCTAAGTGGGAGATTCATGTTATGTGCTAGCTGGGATCAAGAATTCATTAGAGGTATATGTAGATACCTTGGGTGTGTCAAGGAAGATACTATGTTGGATCTCTCCCATGGAATCCATGTGAAGCTGTAAAATATTCATGAAGATAAGTATTGGGCGTATTGCATACTTTATCTTGAGTTATGAGCAGACATGCTTCGGTTATGAAATTTGAATCTTTGTTAATAGATCAAGTGTTGCTTAAAATGGCTACGACAAGCATGTTTTTCCTTTGATGATTGTAATAGGTATGTGATGAAACACTAAAGGCCTTAGAGGTGTTCCAAGGTAGCCAAAGGAATGATTAAGCATTGCTTTCCAATATAGCTAGCAACAATACAAAGTGGCCAAGAAGAGAAAGGAATTGCAAGTGCAGCTAAAAGGAAGGACATGGAACCTTGCATAAAATAAAGAGAACACCGAGGATGGTGTTATTCCAAGGAGAAGTGTATTGTAATATCCCAAATTTTGACTTGGAATGTATTTAATCACCAAAATCATGTAAATGATGTAAATATGCTAGCATGGATTCATAATGCAAAGCTCAAGGCCAAGTCCCAACTAGTGAATGGCTAAGAATGTATGATGTATATATTTTATTTAGACCATATGGTTGGCTTGTCATGCTAACTCAAAATCTATGTAAATATTATGTTGGAAAAACATTAAAATGGTACAAAATGGATGTGTAAAGAGCATCGGATGGGATATGATTCCACTAGAGGGGAAGATGAAAGGGGACTTATGGGAGACTAAATCCTTTGTTTCCAAGTGTCAAATGTATAACTCATCCAATTGTTGTCGTGTGCTTTAAATGAGCCTATTACTCTCGTTTTGACTATTAAATCCAATTTATCGAATGCATATGTGAGGTTGGTGGGGAAACTCCTCTCATGTAGTTATGGAAGCATGGGATGGATATCCTTTTATGAAATTTGTAAGGGTCTTTTTTTCTATGTTCAGAAGTTATGGAAATTGTCTTGTCACCATTCCCTCCTATATTTTGGAATCTTTCACTCATTTTCCTATTATCATGCAAACTTCTACATTACACAGAGTTTCTTCCTTCATGTTGTGGATACCATTGTTGTTCATGAACTTTACTAGACTGTGTATAACCTACAAGTTCGAATGCGGAACCATGATTATTGATTTGAAGGGGAAAATATATGGTTGTAGGTGAGCATGGAGGTTGGGAAAGCTAGGAACCCTTACCCATTGAGTTTTGCTCCTCACAGATGCTTGAGAAGTCACGAATGAAGGATACCAACAACATATAGTAGATTGGTCTCTGTCTATGCACATGTTGGAAGCACCTGGAAGATGGATCGCCCAAGAAATCCATGGATCGGTGAAGGGGATGCATGAGCCTAGTAGGGTGTTGTGTGGGGTACGTATTGTAGGGAAAAGGTTGCGAGGGCTGAGTGAGATACATGTAGATCTCTGTATGAGCATCTAGCTAAGCATAGAGAGCATAATGTGTTGTGGGATGAGAGAGAGAATCCTATAGGTGTTTCCTTCACCCTGGTGGCATAAGAGCCCAACTTGGTCATGGCATCTCAACAAAATAAGCATATGCTAGATAGAGTGCCTACGGTTGGGTGGAAAATTGCTCTTACACAACTAGTTTCTTGGATCTTCTTTGTTTAATGATAAGTATTCTCTTGCATTTGAATGTGTAGTGTTTTTAATTTATGCATGTGATGATTATGTTGATTTATGCATGCTATATGTGTGTGGATAGAGTTTATTTCCATTGTGTGTTTTTTTATGCATCTACACACATATTTTTAAATGTTACGAATTCATAATATGGCCATGGGGAAAAATCTAGAATCCCATAATTCATTCATGTCCCCCTCGGTTGGTCGAATTGGTGGATGGGGATGTGACAATAGCTCATACACTGAGCAATTTACAATCATTATGTCTTGTTCGGTGTTGAAAATAACAAATATTATGTCAATTCAAAGAAAAAATATACCAATCATTCCAATGCGTTTCTCACCCCACCTCTATGGAAACTTCACATGCACAAATTAGATCTAAAAACTCTTCTCATACCATAGATATATCAACAAACACAATAGCGATTGATGGATGTACTATTATCTACAATCTTAGTAATATTTCCCTTGACAATTTTGTCTTAAGTGTGTCAAATCAACAAAAGTAAGAGTTGGAAATAACCATCCCACTAAGATAAAATGATGAAATCAAATCTGCAGTATACAAAATATGTGGGAAATATATATATATATATGATCATTAAATGAAGTACATACATACCATAGCCCCAACACTATCTCTAAGGAAATATGTCCTCGTATTCTTCCCCAAACATAACCAAGGGTTTCCAAACCCTAATCTCTATCCTCTAAAGGATGAAAATCTAACCCGATAATCCAAAATTCTCTAAGAGACCAATAAACCCTAGCGCCTAAGAGAATGAGAGAGAGAAATAGAGGGATTAAATGTACAAAGAAGAATCTCAAGAGAGAGAAATCATCCACCTCCTCCTCATACGCTTCAAGAGGGTCTCATTATGAATCATAGTGCAACACTAAGAGAACAATCCAAAGAAGAGATACAAATGAATGTGTGATGTGATGTGTTTTTTGGAAAGACTCTCTTCTTCCTCTATTTATAAGAGGGGTAAGGTAGGCCAACAATATAACATAGGTCGACCTAATCCTTACAAGAAATCCTAGTAAACATAAGTATGAAACACACAAGTGAAGCACTCCACTCTTAGAGTACAAGTGCCAAGCTTCAATGATGATTTTGTGCACAATAGTGACCCGAAGTAAGGTAGCTATGCAAGGCATGTCCACAACACTCCTAAACTAGTTTGTTTCTATTGTATATAATGTCGATGACACCAACATGCAATGGCATCATGATCTCAGTCACATCAATATGGATCTTTACAACATATGAGTCAAGTACATATGGCTTATGAACTTCCACAAATTGAACCACCTAGTGGTTTTTATGAGGGGAATGTAAATGGGGAAATATCATCTGGAGTCCTTTCCCAAGGATAAAGTGAAGCAAGTTTCTCATCCTCTTGCACTAGTTCATAGTGATATCTATGGACCTATGGCTACATCTTCTATTAGGGAAGCTAAGTACTTCCTTTCATCCATTGGTGATTTTTCCTTCTCTCTTTATCTATATACCATTAAATTTTAGGATGAGATGTTCAGAAATTTCTAAGACTTCAAATATCTTATAGAAAATCAAAACGAGAATATCAAGTGTCTTAGGATTGATGGTGGAGTTGAATATATTAGGAATTCATTTTAATAATTTATTTTATCTTAAGGCTGCATCTCTTGGAATATACCCCTCTTTACACTCCATAACAAAATGGAGTAGTAGAACAACATAATCATGGATATTATGGAGATGGTTCATTTTGTTGATTCACTCTAAGAAATTAAAGCTTTCATTTTGAGGAGAGGTAGTTATTTGCACAATCTAGATCATCAATGCAACACCTACTTATGTTGTCACT
Source organism: Larix kaempferi (assembly GCA_027924585.1). NCBI lineage: Eukaryota > Viridiplantae > Streptophyta > Pinopsida > Pinales > Pinaceae > Larix > Larix kaempferi. Next base: position 5,103,957 of record BSBM01001229.1, on the reverse strand, counting down.
AGCATGACTCCTTATGAGAAACAACATGGAAACAAACCTTCTATTTCACACTAAATAAAAAACAAATTGGATATAGTGCATGGAATTATGCTCTACTTATGGGAGAAACACATCTGCATCTCTAAACTCATATGCAATGGTTATCTATAGTGAAAATTTTTAGGGGTACCACCTTTATGACTCCACTTCTCATAGGGTGGGTGAATACATAGAGTTTGTTTTTATGAGCTTCCTTCTTATGGTCACCAAGATATTTCACATTACGTCTTTAAAAATATTCTTTATATGGGTCTCAACATACTTTCATGGATCATGTTGCATCTCATCACCATGTAGGTCCTCTTCTAAATGGTTAATGTCATGTTTTAATAAACCATTATCCTTCATAATAAGAGTATGTTGGTCCTCTCTAATTCTACAACTACACTCTCAAGTACTCTTTCTACTGTGTCTGTGAAGACTACTATGGCTAATGTGGACCCTATTAATGATCCTGACAATCTTCCTATTACAAATGTATCTTCCCTTTTTCAAGATAATATTTTTAGGGGTTCATCTAGTCCTCATTATATAAATGATGATACTCTTTTTATTCAATCATCTAGTCCTTGTATTGTAGTTGCTCCTGGAAATTAGACTCCATTATTTAGTGGTAATGGTGACACCTTGCATGACTTGCATGCACCAATTTATCTTTCTTGAGTTAGGTCAATTCCTATACCTAAGTGAGATATCTCCACTCTTTTTTTTGCAACAAAACTTCTTTCCAGTTCATTCATGTGCTATTAGGATGAATATTCTCCACCTCAAGCCCTTCTTATTCATATTGTTGACTGTTTTCAAGGAAAATCTTATGCTAATGATTTTCTTATTCACTCATTTGAACACCATCGGGAGGAATCTTTTCCACCATGGGCCATTACTCAATTCTATGATGTTTTTACCAAATTGCAACAAATCCCACTTAAATGCCTCTAGAGATCAATCTTGGTCATTAATGACCTTGGTGGCTTCATGAAGGATAAATGTGGTATTTAGGGGTGGTTATCTAGTCTTATACTTAGCCATGACTCATGAGAGGAAGTATTTTTTTTATGTATATTGTAATGACTTCACTTTGTGGCCCCTTGTTCATCTTAGGGTGCTTATTGTAATTATTAATGTAATCTACACATGTAGCCACAACCCATTCATATGTATCATATGTAATTGTAATTACGGCTAAGCCATATTTTATTTCATTTATTATATACTAGGTGTGTGGTTAAGGATGACCTAGTCAAACTTGACAAGTAGCCTCAATAATCCTCTTAAGGTGTGGGCCCATAACCCCTCTTCGGAGTATGCCTCACATGGAATTTTCTATAACACACCAATCAAGCCATCATTTGTACCATCTCATCTTTTGATCTTCTTGATCTAAAATGCAAGGCGCTATAAGCCTAAGGACACCTAATTTTGGATTTATCCCTTTTGATACTTAATTTTAGTGTTCTCTCTTGTGCTTGGAATGTTTCCTTTGGGAACACTTGTGTATTTATATTTTTAGCACTTATGTTGGGGATTTTTCACACTATCTCAATAACACTAGACCCATCTCTCAATAGAACACTTGTGAGGAGGCTATTTTAAAATTTAAATGAAATTTGGTCCCATAGATTCTTGTATTGACCTGTGAGGAACCTCCAACAATTAATTAATGAAAATGCACGATATATTAGAAATAACAGAACATAGAATATATTTATTGATCGCGGGCCACTTCGAGGGGGCAACCTCCTTTGAGCAAGCTCAATACAATTAATTTCTCGGTGCCTTCATTGGCCTCAACACGTACATATATACTAAGTCTATGCGCCAATACTATGGATCAATACCATGGAACATATAATACTACGGTACGACTTATAGAGCATATGCATCCAATACTAGGGATCAATACCATGGAACATATAATACTATGGGATAATACAAACTAAGGATCAATACCATGGAACGTATAATACTATGGGACGACTTACAAAGCATATGCGTCCAACAAAAATATGCTTACAAAGTAAAGAGAAGGGTTGACACGGGTTCCTAACATCTCATCCCCCTTAGAAAAATATTTGTCCTCAATGATGAATATAGTTGTCATTGATGACAATGTATTAATGACAAAGGACAACCATTGATAGCATGACAAGTTGCAATGAAATGGAGAACACACATGGCATATTGAAATGGAAAGAGCATTGAAGTGATGCAGACTTGACAAACATGGAAGGCAATCATGGATACAAGACAAAACATGATAAGTGTTGACATGGTAAATGACTTGACAAAAGTTCATGACTTGGCAAGGACAAAGGAGAAAAGTTGTGGGCATTTGAAGGTCCCTTGGCGGGCATTTGAAAGGCCCACTACGGGCATTTTTTTTAAGACCATGTGGGCATAAAAGAGGGATCATGAGGGAATTTAAATGACCTTCATGCGGGCATTTTATGAGTCCATTGCGGGCATCTTTAATGGCCCTTGCGGGCATGTCTAAAAGACAGCCTGCGGGCATTTTAAGAAGGCCTACGAGCATTTTAAAGGTAAGTTGGCAGAAATTTTAGCACCATCTGCGGGAATTTATTGGAGGACATTGAAGGCCCTATGCGGGTGTGTTTGATAAGCCCTTGTGAGCGTTTCTAAACACCCTATGCGGTCATTTTTCTCAAGAGCCTGTGGGCATTTTGTGGAACCCTTGCAGGCATAATTAAAAGGCCTTGTAGGCATAATTAAGGCCCCCTAGCGACCATTTACATGACCTCATGCAGGAATATTCTAAGGAGTTGCGGGCATTCTTTAAGAAAGCTGAAGACCACATAAAAAAAGGGAGATGGTATGGCTTGATGATGTGGCAAATATATATATATATATAAATTTGTATTCGATGATGATAATATTGACATGTCGGCCTCCACAATCTTGATAAGAAGAACAAGTATAAATAAAGAACAAATTTTTGTTTTACAAGTAAGGAATGATGTGATGAAAATATAATAGGTTCGGGGGGTAGAAGAGGAGGAGGACCGAGGAGCAGCAAGGTGGGTAGAGGAGGAGGCTGAAAATCAAGAAGAGGAAGTGAGAACCTGTGGATCAGTTTGGGGAGTCACAACAAATTTGAACTCTCTATTTTTTCCTATGCAAATCTCGGGGGTCATCGGTATAGTAAGGAAGTTCATGAAATGTGAAATCCTTGTTTGGGTGGAAGGGTGGATCAAGGGTGAAAAAAAGTAGAATCCTATTGCAATTTATTTAGATGAAGTTAAAAAATTAATAAGAGGTTGAAGCCTCTTATACCAGTTGCAGCTGGTACATTCTCACTGTGTTGGAGCACATATTTCTGAATGTTAATTTGACTGTGTTGGAGCACATATTTCTAAATATAATTTTGTCATATATAAAATATTGGTTTCATTATTGTTCCAGTGATTATGTATTTGAATTGAATTTTTTATATTGGATCATCTCTTATAAAGAATCAGTTAAGTGACTACAACACCAATTCAGCCCCCCTCTTAGTGTTGTGTGTGTTTCTCAATTGGTATCAGAGCAGACCTTTTTTAAGGTTTGAACACCTGAAGGGAATATCAGAACACACTTGGAAATGGGTGGATACAAGTTCATGGATGTCCCCAAATTCGATGGAAATAACTATGTCTATTGGAGTAAGTGGATGAATACATATCTAATTTCCATGGGGTTCGACATTTGGACTAGTGTGATTGATGGATACAAACCACCAAAAAATCGGCCTTCCACTTCTGAAGAAATTGAAGAATGTCAAAATAATGCTACAACTATGAATGCCATATTAGCAGGACTTAGTGAAACCGAGTTTTTCAAAGTTATGAACTACTTAACAACAAAAGAGATATGGGACAAATTGGACACCATCTATCAAGGGGATTTTAAAGTTCAACCAGCCAAATTGCAGAAATATAGGACTCAGTTTGAGAGCCTAAAAATGGTTCAAGAATAAAATATTGCAGCATATCTTCAAAGGGTTGAAGAGATTGTTAATACCATGAAAGGCTTGGGTGAAACAATAACTCAATATACTGTAGTATAGAAGGTTATGAGGACACTCCCATTAAGGTTCAATCCAAAAGTTTCAGCCATAAAAGACAAAGAAAAGTTAGATGATTTAACACTTAAAGAACTACTTGGCATTCTGGTTGCCTACGAAATGAGAATCCACTATCCAAGTCAAAAGGAGGCATCCTTCAAGGTGACCAAGGAGAACAATCACAACAATGAGTGCAGCTCCTCAGATAACTGGGTCTCATATGAAGAGGCAGATAACTTTGTCAACAGACTTCCAAGAGGAATAGGAAGATATAAGGGCAAGCTTCCATTAAAATGTTTCAACTATGGTAAAATTGGACATTTTGAAGCCAAGTGTCCCTTCAAGAACAGACAAAAGCAAATAAATCCTAGGAGAAATTTTGGAGACGGAATATTTGCTAACAAACAGACACTATTCACCAAGGTAGAAGATGAAGGATTTTCAGATGAAGAAGAATAATAAGAATAAATTATTCTTGAAAGAAAAAACGAGATTTTGTTTCTAGCACAGGAAAACAATGAAGATCTCTCAAAACATAATGAGGGTATTGTGGATCTCGAGGCAGAACTCGTTGCAGCTTTGGAATAAATTGAGAATGTAAAGAATGTGAATCAAAAGCAAGAACAAGATCATCAGATTGCAAAGAATCAGTTGGCAAAAATACTAAGTTTAGTATTGCAAAGAAAAGAAGAGGAAATCAACTCTCTTAAGGAAAGACTTAAGAAACCAAACCTAATGTTGTAGCAGAAAGATGATGGTAACAAAAATAGAATTGAATACACAACAACAGTGAGGGAGCATGTAGTAGAATGCTCACTGAATCAAGAAGTCCTGGAAATCAGTAAGGCTATCTCTCAACTTAGTGTTAATCTTCATAAGATTTGAGTGCCCCTGACCGAAGCACAAAGACAATTAGCTCTGAGGGAAAAAGATGTGAAAAGTTACAAAAAGAAGTAATCTGCATAAACAAATCAAATAAACATCAAATCAACATGGGCCAAGAAGATGAGCCAAAGGTAGCTGTAACCAATATCTCCTTTCAGGCTTCAAGAAGACCAGTCTTCTCCAAGTATCAAAAATTCTTTTTTGGTCATTGCTATAACTGTTATAAATTTGGACACAAGGAAATTGATTGTAAATCACCTAAAAGGAGTTTTACAAACCCTCCTAGAAGAAAATATTTTGAGAAGACTTACTTACAAAACAACAACTCCTTCTTCGTACTGTCTGAAGAATTAGAATGCATCAAGTGCAAAAAAATTGGTCACACATCTGACATGTGTATACTTGAAATTGTTAATCAAGAAAGTATGACAAATGACATTTGTGGGATAGCTCTCTATGCTCAGAAAAATGAAAATAAATGGTATATTGATAGCGGTTGCACTAAGCACATGACTGGAGACAAAGGCAAGTTCGTCACATTAAAAAGGGATAGAAGTGGTGATGTAGCATTTGGAGATAATGGAACTGAAAAAATCCTGGGAAAGGGGACTGTGGCCTTCACAAAAAATGCGAAGGCACAAAATTGTCTTTATGTTGAAGGACTAAAATATGATCTGTTGAGTGTTGGACAATTATGTGATGTTGATTACAATATCACCTTTTTTTCTCACCACTGTGAGATAAGGAGAAATGGTTCTAAACAAATTATAGGAAGAGGAATCATATCAGCAGGAAGTGTGTATGTCTTAGAAGAAATAGAAGGAGAAAGGTGCCTAGTTAGTCAACATGACAACAATTGGCTCTGGAACAAGATATTAGCACATCTCAATTTTGATAAAATTGTTAAAATCAGTCAGTTAGATGCAGTTAGAGGGATGCCAAAAATTGCTAAACCTGCAAACAAGTTATGCGGGTCATGTCAACATGGAAAGCAGACAAGAACAAACTTCAAGGCAAAAGCATATCAATCAACATCGCGTCGATTGGAACTAGTCCATACAGATTTATGTGGACCTGCAAGAGTTCAAACGCTTCAAGGTGAATTATACTTCATGTTGTTTATTGATGATTATTCTAGGATGACTTGGGTTACCTTCTTGAAAAAAAAATCAGAAGCTTTTGAGAAATTCAAATTGTTTAAGGCCAAGGTTGAAAATGAAAGCAGACATAAAATTAAGTGTCTTAGATCTGACAACGGTGGAGAATTCACATTTGGTGAGTTTAAATTTTTTGTGAAGTACATGGAATAAGGATACAATTCTGCACAACACGCACACCTCAACAAAACGGTGTCTTTGAAATAAAGAACAAAACTGTTCAAGAAGCAGCTCGGACCATGTTGCTTGAGGCAAATCTCGCAGAAACGTTTTGGAGAGAAGTTATAGGAACGACTGTATACATCATTAACATGGCATAGTTAAGATTTAATTGTGACAAAACTCCTTATGATTTATGGACAGGAAGAAAATCCACAGTGAATTATTTCAAAATATTTGGAAGCAAATGTTATATAAAGATTATTGATGACAATCTTGGAAAATTTTATTCCAGGACTGATGAAGGCATATTTTGGGGGTATTCAACTGAAAAGAAAGCCTACAAATATTACAATAAGAGATTGAAGAAATAATTGAAAGTATAGATGTGGTATTCGATGAAGATCTAGCACAAAAATACCAAAAACTAAAACAAAGGACACAGATGATGAATTGAATGATGAGGAATAAATACCAAATAAAATAACAAAGAAACAATATGATCAACAGGAACAAGCTGAAGATGAACAACCTTCCTCGAAAAGTACAAAATGCTCACTAAGATTTGTAAAACGGGATCATCCTGAAAACCTTATTATTGGAAATATTGAAGAAGGAATGCAACTGAGACATGCACCGCAGAGAAGAAATATGGCATTACTTTCTACAACTGAACCTAGAAGTCTTAGTGAATCCCTCAAGGATGAACACTAGAACAATTCCATGAGAGAAGAATTAAATCAAATTGAAAAAAGTGGAACCTGGGAATTAGTTCCATGCCCAAAGAACAAAAATATAATTGATACTAAATGGGTGTACAGGAATAAGCTAGATGAAGATGGAAAAGTCATTCGAAATAAAGCAAGATTAGTCTGCAAAGGATATGCTCAAATGGAAGGAATTGATTTTGATGAAACTTGTGCACCTGTAGCTCGAATGGAATTGATCAGGATGTTTTTAGCATGCTCATGTTATAAGAAAATTAAGGTTTATCAAATGGATGTAAAGTCAGCTTTCTTGAATGGCACCTTAAAGGAAGAAGTATACATTGAACATCCTGAGGGTTTTGAAGAACTTGGTAAAGAGGATTATGTCTGGAAATTAAAAAAGGCACTCTATGGTCTTAAACAGGCACCTAGATCCTGGTATGAAAGATTGGACACATACCTTCTTCAGCAAGGATTTAAGAGAGGCAGTACTAACAACAATCTCTACTTCAAAATCAAAGAAGATCATCTATTAATCACTATTGTCTATGTTGATGATCTTATTTTTGGAAGCAATTTGGATAGGCTAAGTCAGAAGTTTGCGGCCAATATGGCTAGAGAATTCTAGATGTCTATGATAGGAGAACTATCTTTTTTCCTTGGATTACAGATTACTCAAACTCCAAACTATATTTTTATATCTCAGACCAAATACCTGAAGAAAATGCTAAGCAAGTTTGGGATGGTTGAATGCTCTCCTGTAGGCACACCTATGGTAACAAGTTGCAAACTCAGCAAGGATTAAGAATCTCCCTCAGTTGATGCCACATTCTACAGGTCAATGATAGGCATTCTACTTTATCTTAATGCATCAAGACCTGATATCATGCAAGTTGTTGGGATGGTGGAAAGATACCAAGCCGGTTCGAAAGAATCACATGTAGCAGCAGTTAAGCGAATTTTTAGATATCTCAAAGGTATAATGGAATTTGGGTTATGGTATCCCAATAATTCACATATTAAATTCATAGCATTCTCTAATGCTGACTGGGAATGCAGTTTGGATGATAGAAAGAGTACAAGTGGAAATGCTTTCTTTTTGGGAGATTGTCTTGTCTCTTGGATGAGTGGGAAATAGTCTTCAATCTCATTATCCACTATAGAATTTGAGTACAGTGCAGCTGTTGAATGATGCACTCAAATTATTTGGATGAAACAGACTTTGGCAGACATGAAAATTCATTTTGATCAACCAGTCACAATCAACTATGAAAATACAAGTGCAATAAGCTTTTCAAAAAATCCAGTGATGCATTCCAAGTCCAAACATATCCCTATTAAATATCACTTTCTACATGAGCAGGTAAATGAATAGCAAGTCACACTCAAGTATGTGAGCACAAATGAACAATTGGCTGACATTTTTACCAAACCCTTGCCTAAGGATACATTTGTGTATCTTCGGCAGAAGTTGGGAGTTATCTCCCTCCAAGACTAACTTTAAGTAATGTGTGAAGGTGTCATATGAGAATGGAACCTATCATGGGATAATATTTTGAGGAGGAGATCAGAGTTTAGGGCGAGAAGCTAGCTACAACAACATATCAGATAGGGGGAGCAGCCAGCTAAGCAAGAAAGATGCCAAGATGGAGAAACACGCATTGTCTTTGATGATTACTTTTGATGACTAGATTGATTGGTCCTTTGTCATTAATTTCAAAGGTGGAGAGAAAGTTTGGTTGCCATCAATGACCAAGGAGGAGATTGATGAATATGGTTGTCATTTATGACAATATATTAATGACAAAGGACAACCATTGATAGCATGATAAATGGCAATGACATGGAGAACACACATGGCATATTGACATGGCAAGAACATTGAAGTGATGCAAACTTGACAAACATGGAAGGAAATCATGGATACAAGACAAAACATGGAAAGTGTTGACATGGTAAATGACTTGACAAAAGTTCATGACTTGGAAAGGACAAATGAGGAAAGTTGTGGGAATTTGAAGGTCCCTTGGCAGCATTTAAAAGGCCCACTGCGGGCATTTATTTAAATACCATGCGGGCATAAAAGAGGGATCATGAGGGCATTTAAATGACCCTCATGCGGGCATTTAAATGACCCTCATGCGGGCATTTTATGATCCCATTACGGGCATCTTTGATGGACCTTGTGGGCATGTCTAAAAGACAGCATGCAGGCATTTTAAGAAGGCCTGCGGGCATTTTAAAGGTATGCTGGCGAGCATTTTAAAGGTATGCTGGTGGGCATTTTAGTACCATCTGCGGGCATTTATTGGAGGACATTGAAGGCCCTTTGCGGGCATATTTGATAAGCCCCTATGGGCATTTTTCATGTATCCCTGTGGGCATTTCTAAACACCCTATGCAGGCCTTTTTTTCAAGAGCCCCCAGGCATTTTGTGGAACCCTTGCGGGAATAATTAAAAGGTCTTGTGGGCATAATTAAGGTCCCTCGGTGGGCATTTACATGACCTCATGTGGTCATATTCTAAGGACCTGCGAGCATTCTTTAAGAAAGTTGAAGACCACGTAAAAAAAAGGGAGACGATATGGCATGATGATGTGGAAAATATAGATATATATAAATTTGTATTTGATGATGATAATATTGACATGTCGACCTCCACAATATTGATAAGAAGAACAAGTATAAATAAAGAACAAATTTTTGTTTTACAAGTAAGGAATGATGTGATGAAAAGATAATAGGCTCGGGGGGCAGAAGAGGAGGAGGATCGAGGAGCAGGAAGGTGGGCATAGGGGGAGGATGAAAATCAAGAAGAGGAAGTGAGAACCCGTGGAGCAGTTTGGGGAGTCACAACAAATTTGAACTCTCTAATTTTTCCTTTACAAATATCGGGGGTCATCAATACAGTAAGGAAGTTCATGAAATGTAAAATCCTTGTTTGGGTGGAAGGGTGGAGCAAGGGTGACAACAGGTAGAAGCCTATTTCAATTTATTCAGTTGAAGTTAAAAAATTAATAAGAGGTTGAAGCCTCTTATACCAGTTGTAGCTGGCACATTCTCACTGTCTTGGAGCACAGATTTCTGAATGTTAGTTTTACTGTGTTGGAGCACAGATTTCTAAATATAATTTTGTCATATATAAATTATTGGTGTCATTATTGTTTCAGTGATTATGTATTTGAATTGAAATTTTTATATTGGATCAGCTCTTATAAAGAATTAGTTAAGTGACTTCAACACCAATTCACCCCCCCCTCTTAGTGTTGTGTGTGTTTCTCACTCAAAGCTTTAGATGTGGAAATTGATGTTGAATTTGAAGGAGTTGTTCCCATGTAGCATCCTCTGGTTTCATTCTGTGCCACTGAATTAATACACCTATGATAGATCGAGAGTGAAGCTGGCGATTGTGCCTATTGAGGATGGCCTCTGGCTCCAAAATGATGGATCCTTCATTATCCAGTTCTAGTAAATAGTATTTCCTTTGATGTTGGTGCCAAGAACTTTCGTCAAAAAAGAGACATGAAATACTGGATGAATGCAGGAAGAAGGAGGAAGTTCCAATTTATAAGCAACAGACCCAATATTCTGAAGAACTTTATAGGGCCCATAGAAATTTGGAGAGAGCTTATGACGCCCTTTGAGTTTCAAGGAGGATTGCTTGGAAGGATGTAGACGAAGAAAAAACATATCACCTGCTTGAAAAGTGCGCTCAGAATGGTGTTGATCGGTTTGTTGTTGCATTCGAATTATTTCCATGTGAAGATTGTCCTGCAAAATGCGAAGAATCTGATCGTGGTTTCGAAGAACCGAGTCAATTTCCTGAACTAGTGAAATGCTGAGGGTGTATGGAAGAAGGACTGGTGGTTCCTGAACATATATCACTTCATATGGAGTTGTTTTAGATGCAGTATTGTACCACCGGAGCTCTTCAATGAAATCCATATAAATATCTGTCCAAATCTGTGTAGGGATGGGAAAGGGTTCGAGTAATCCCGGAAGGAGTGTCGTTTCACCCTTATTGACCTGGAAAGTATCACATGCAACCACCATCTATTGAATTGTCCTTTTCATTCCCTCCCAAAAGGAGTTACACTATTCCCGCTCATGCGTTTTGAGGACCCAGAGTACCCTGTCGATGGAGAAGCATGGATTTCATAGAAGGCATAGCCTTGTTGAATAGATTGCAACCAATTCAGAATATGCATAGAAATAGATGAAAGAGAAACTTGGTCATCAATTGTGAGAGAAAGAGCATTCGCCACCATATTGTCTTTACCCTTATTGTAAGTGATCTCATAGGCATAACCCATGAGTTTACTAACCCATTTCAATTGTGCCGGGGAGGAGACCCGTTGTTCCAGTAAATTTTTTAGACTCTGGTGATTAGTCTTGATGCAAAAATAATCCCCAATAGGTATGGTTGCCACTTCTGTACTGCATGCAAAATAGCCATCATTTCCTTCTCAGATGTAGAGGTGGATAAATTCTTACCAGAAAGGTCTATTGAAGGTGGCAATCCCACCGGTTCAGCAAAGACACCTGCATAGCTATCCAAAATGTGTTGTAGATCCAAGGGATTAGTGGAGATCGTTGATGGGTGCATCTGAATGGAATGAAGCTGAGCGATGACACCATGTGAATTCTTCTTAAGGATATTTTCTAGGCAATGTGAACTGATGATGTAGAGAGACCCTGGTTGTAAGCCTGTAAATGTGTGTTTTTTCCCATTGACTGAAAACTGCATCCAAATTTCAGCAAAATCCCATAAGATGGGGCCAAGTGTGCATAACCAATGAGCGCCCAAAAACACATCACATCCGCCTAAGGAAAAGGAAAACATGTTAGAGCGCAGGTTATAATCTTACATAGAGATACGCACATTGCGACACTTCCCCTTGCAAAGTAAGGTGCCCCCATTGGAAATCATGACTTCAAAGTTGGAGCAAGGATGGACAAAACAATCATCTTGTTTGGCGATCCGAGGGTCAATGAAGTTATGAGTGTTACCAAAATCAATGAGTATTGTAAGAGGGAGCTTCTTGAAGTAACCCCTGACCCGCATTATTTGTGGGGTGGTGACTCCGGCTAAATCATGGAGAGATATCTCTAGGTGGTCGTCCAGAGACGGAGGGTCAATAGGCGGCTGTTGAATGTTGACCTGATCATCTATTGTATCTGGAGCTTCTTCACCAAGTTCAGAGGTAGGCAGAGAATCTACATCCAAGAGATAGAGTTGTTTTTCAACACATCTATGTCCCCGAGTGAATTTCTCATCACAATTATAACAAATCCCTTTTTCTCTACGTGCTCGCATCTCTGCTTTAGAAAAATACTTGATAGGAGTTGGTCGAGGAGCTGGCGTGATGGGAGGTCGTTGGGAAACCATATTTCTGAATGGAACAAAAGTGGATTTGGAGCGGTGTTGGGCTGTGATCGTGTCCTCCACCAACTTAGCTAACCCTAGGACTTCCATCATTGTGTTGGGACAGAACATTTTAACCTATGAGCATATTTCATCCTTGAGACCACTGATACAACAACTCCTGTAAAATTCATCATAAAATCCTTCTGTCTGATTGGCTAGTTTCTCAAATTATGTCTGATACTCTCTCGCAGTGCCAATTTGGCGAAGTTTAGTGAGTGTTCCTGTGAAGTCATCAAAAGCACTAGGACCAAATCGTTGCAAAAGGAGCTGGAAAAAATATGTCCATTTTGGCCCGTCATGAGCCTTGATGTACCAACAGTACCATTGAAGGGCTTCCTGTTCCAAATGAAAGGATGCAAGTGGAACTTTGTGGACATCAAAATCATTATGAAAACTGAAATATTGTTCTTCCTGGTATATCCATCCAGTTGGATCATTACCATTGAAGCGATGAAAATCAAGCTTCTGTCCACGAAAATTGTTGGAAGAAGAGAACCCAGTGTTTGCAGAAGAGTCTGGTTGTCGTTTATTGTTCATGGCTGAATGTTGAAGAAGGAGGCTGATAAATTTTTCATCAAGATCTTGGAGTTTGGTTTTAAGGCTGCAAGTTCTTCCTCCATGATTTGTGCTCCTGCGCGGGTGACAACCATAACCAGGAGCTTTTTTTTTGTGAATGGGTAAGAAAACAAAAACATAAGATTCTTTAGTAAAGGAAAATTTGTATTTGGGAAAAACTATGATGGGTAATTGGGGTTTGACTAGGTTTTGGACACTTTCTAATGGACAGGGAAGCATAAAATGGGGATTTCAAAATCCAGGTGAAAGAATGGAAAAATTTGTCGAAGAGGGACAAAGAAGAAGAAATAGGAAATGAACACTATGGAAAAATTTGAAGGCGATTGGGTGAAAATCGAAGAAGTTATGGAAAACCCTAAAAATACACAAATGTGAGATTTCTGGCTTCGGGAAGTGGAATTTGGGATAGGGTCCTCAGGAATGAAATATGAAGAATGGGATTGCAGGGATGTCAGTGAATTTTCAAGGGAAACCGAGTTAAAACAAAGAAGATATGGTGAAAAAACAGAATGGATCTGCAACGACGCGGAAGTGATCGGCAATAGTTTTGGACATATGTAATCTTCTATTTATTAGCTCGCAATATATATGGACCCCCGGTATGTGTGGCTTCCTAAAGGTTTAGGGGATTCACTCAACCACTAATGTTGTCTAACGACTTGCGTATTGGGGCATTAGCCCTCACTCCACGGCTCAGGTAAAAATGATAACCTCTTTTCCACAAACGACAGCTCTTGATTTACCTCACGGGTGGGAACTAGTCAATCATGTAGGGGTCGTTTCCCTTTTTGCTGGAAGGTCCTCTCAATGGGAGAGCTACTTCGGGGTTCCTGTGGTACCCCTCTCAATGAGTTTTAGGGATTAGTCCCAAGTACTTCCCACAATTAAGCGGATAGGGATTATTCTCGGATCCGAACCTGCAATTGATAGGAACAAATATAGATGCGAAAAACAAATTGGCAGAAATTCCACCTAACAAGCCCAAGAAAGTGCTTTGATACTAGATGTGAGGAACCTCCAACAATTAATTAATGAAAATGCACGATATATCAGAAATAACATAACACATAATATATTTATTGATCACGGGACACTTTGAGGAGGAAATCTCCTTTCAACAAGCTCAATACAATTAACTTCTCAGTGCCTTCATTGGCCTCAACACGTACTTATTTACTAAGTCAATGTGCCAATACTATGGATCAATACCATGGAAAATATAATACTACAAGACGAATTACAAAGCATATGCATCCAATACTATGGATCAATACCATGGAACAGATAATACTATGGGCTAATACAAACTAAGGATCAATACCATGGAACATATAATACTATGGGACGACTTACAAAGCATATGCGCCCAACAACAATATACTAACAAAGTAAAGAGAAGGGTTGACATAGGTTCCTAAAATGACCCTTACAGATCTCAACACATGTTTGATAATGCATGTGACCAATCAATGTATTTGTATATCATCGTAAAGTATTCATCATTCATCATATTATAAGATTGTTTCTATCATAAATTAACTTTACCCCTATATCCTATTTACATTGGAAATTTTTTTCGATGTCAAATGAATAGTTTTTAACAACAAATTCCATTTTTAGGCTTGTTAAAGAACAAATTGGTAAATAATTACTTTACTTTATAGCTTATCCCCTTTGAAATCATTGGAAATGCATGCTATACCAAATTAGTTCCATCCAAAACATCCATATTTCTAGAGAATACAATATAATGGGAGTAATTGTGGGGTTAAACACTTAGAATATAAACAATTTAATGACTAAGTTTTCAAGGAAACTAACAAAGAAAAAAAGAAACATAGAAAGAATATACCGAAATTGACAAGTATAGGTGTTGAAATTATTGAGGGTAAAAAATAAGATGCATTCATTTTACTCTTGATTTAGTGCTTCACGCATTGAAGATGGTAGTCTATGAGGAGTATATTCATATGAAGGCACTAGCTACCACAATCCAAAATTAAATCACTCTTACTCATAGCTCATGCACCTAAACCAAAGTCTATTCAACATGTTTGTGTCGATAGACATTTTTTTCATGAGATTGATCAAGTAGGCGGTGTTCTAAATCACCCCAATCATGCATATTTGACTCTTTTTTCACAACGAAAAAATGGCAGTTCCTTATTATTCAAAAGGATTGAATCAAAGAAAACATATGTCCATATATGTATATTTGACTCTACTATAGAATAATTAGGTCCACCATTGCTTGAGACATGCCATTATCCTTCCAATCCATCAAAAGTATTGAAGATTCTTCTCAAAAACAAATTTTGCTTGTCCACCATGAGTTTCCTTTTATCAATTTCCAGGGCCCTGTACATTTCCTTAAAGCAACACATAGGAGCATTTCCAAAATTGAAAAAAATAATAATAAGTGCATTAATTCCATTCTCTCAAGCATTATTTTCATGGTTAGTATGCTTGGACATGGTTATATCCCATACCAACTACAGGAACCACTTTATCCAAGTATAAAATTAGGCATTAAGGTTGGGAAGGGGCGCTATATCATTATTGTACCTTCATGTTGGATGAATCAAGCAATGATTTCTCGTGACTTTTACATTCACATTCCCATCATAATCCTTATTTTCTAATCATCGGCCTCTTAAACCATGATTTCCGACCCTAATCTCCTAAGAATGTCCCTCCCCTTCAAGATTGAAAAACAACGATGAATTGGTAGTTTGTGAGTGGTCGTGGCAGGAGGAACTGTGAACTTGGACAAATTAGTGTTGCAACAGAAAAGGTATAATAATTATTCTTTTGTCATGTCTTATAATACAATGAAGATATATTTCCCCCCTTCCCCCCCACCTAAACACTTGTGTTACATGTTTTATACATTGATCAGTGTATCTAATGGAGGAACTAATTTTTCCTAAAAGTTAGGTATTTGGTTAGTTACAAATTTTGCATTATTATAGATTATTTCAATGAATAGTTAAACGAATTTAAGAAGGGTTTATTGTTGTCTTGTGTGGAATTTTAACATGGAATTGAACTAAAGCAAGGATTAAATCCTCAATTAGTGGATTTTGACAAGAAGGCTATCCATCTACCCAAAAGTACTTTTCAATTGTCTCTTTTGTTTGATTCTTAGTTAACTACAAAAAAGTATAGTGTTTCTATTCTTTTCTTTCGATCTATTGATGGTTAAAACTTATCCATTTAGGAACAATTTTCCTCAAACAAAAATGGAAAATACACTAGGGAGGAAGTATTTGAGTTATTCCTTTGAGGGGTTTTACCTAGTTTCTTCTAGCTTTAAGTACTATGATAGTTAGTAGATTTTTTGTTTTTATCATTTCTGCTAGCTAGGCCAAAGAAATCGAAATTAGTCTTCTAATCCCATTTCCCTCATCCTATAGCATTCCCATGTATGTTGTTTATTTAGTAGTAACGGGTACCCAAATTTTTTTGTCCTACTAGTCATGCCCCCCTGCTACTTCCCTTTAAGAAGGTCGCAAGTAGACACGAATTTACCTTTAGAGACTAATGGGTTTCTTTATGAGTAGAAGATTGTCTTCTTGTGGACTTTTCTTGGGTTTTACCTTAGCTTCTCTTAGGCTGAGGAATTTCTTTGGTTGCATGTTTGTCTAATTAAATATTCAATTTGTTATCATTCCTTGCATTTCCATCAAATTGAGAAGAAAAGCAGGTTAGGTTCATGCATTTCTTAGATTCATTATTGCATATTCTTGAAAAATGCTTTCTTATTATTATTGTTTTGGTTTTGCATTATCAATTGAGAAAAGAAAAATACAGTTGCACCTTATGGGCATCTAGGAAGTGACCTCTTTGCTCTTACATTGTTTACAAGTTCGTTGGATCACATAGTTTCAGTGAAATATTTAGTATAGTTTGCTTGGTTAAATTGTGAATATATTTATCAGTTCAATGTTCTTTCTTGAGTCAAAAACAACATCAAGTCTCACATCTAATTCCTTGCCTTGAGTAATCAACAACCTTCAAAAGCAACATTAACTAAAAGGAACTAGACTTTTCTTTATAGAAAACCAATATAGTCTAGGTTTAGGGCCTTGGTGTAGGATTGGAGGGGAATCTCTTTGAGTCTACAAATTTGTGTTAGAATTGCAACGAGTGAAAATCCATTAGTAATGGAAAACATTTATCGAGAAAACAATCTAACATGTGCGTCAAACACTAGTTCAAGCTACGCAGGTATGGACATTATATCCTTCCTACTTACTTAGTGGGCTATGTTTGTATGAGAATATTAGGTGAAGTGGACAGCTCTCAAGGTGACACTATTTCCCTCTAAGGTTTTGGGTTTAGGACTTGGTCCTACGTTCCCTATGCATACACAAATCTTGACCCATGATTGTTTTGGTCAACTACTTCTCCATGAAGTGGTATCCTTAGTGGATTTGATTTAGGTTCTTACTTGACCTTGGGTGACTGTAAGTGGTGAGTGCTTGTGGTACCCAAGGTAGATGCCAACATCAACCTAATCACCCTTGTGAGGGTACTTTCACCTTGTGTGACAATTGCGATAGGATTACCGTAATTGTCTCTCATTCCTTCATTGGTTGGACTTGGGACTTAAGAATCCCAGGATAAATTCTAGAAGGTATTCTTGAGTGGTTCTTCACTGGCTTGGTTTTGGGGACCTCACCACCTCATAATAGTCTTTGGGAGAGTTTGACAATTGTTAAAATCTCTTAGAAGTTTTTTTAGTGGAGTTCTTGTTTGAAATAGCCTGCTTAGGTTACACTGGTTGAGTCGATAAGTTCAAAGTCATTGACCAATTGATTTTTCACTCTTGAAGGACCAAAGGTATTTCCATGGAAAGCACAAATCTTCCTCCAATGAGGAAAAGAGTTAATACAATAGTCTTTTCAATGTTATGAGAGATAATAAGCAAAAAATTGTGAACAATCCTATAATAGAAGTTTGGTCAGGAGAAGGTCAAGGCCATAAACGAAATAATAATCAAGAGGATTCATCAAGACCTAAAAGGAATCCTACCCATCTTCCTAGTGATGATACCCACCCCAAATATCAAGGACATTCTTGTTTCATCTCTAGCTAATTTCAAACATATTGATTGATCCTCAAATCCCTCTTCTTGTGCGTGTACAAGAGTTCTCGCATAGAGACTATGTCCCACATCTAGATCCTATAAATAACTGGAAAAATATGAGTACTACTTCTAGTACACCAGTTATAGGGATCACTTATGCTCCCTTTATTAGTGTCCCTATTGGGGAAAATAATCCTTCTATTTATGGCATAGATCCCAAAAATTAATTTTTTTCTCAAATTACGGTTCTTTATGATATTTTCCTTAATGCACCACGAGTTGAGACGGACCCAATGAAGCTAAATCCAAGACCACATGTCAATGGTGTGATTGCTTCTATTGAGAATGTCATAGTGAGCCACGTATGTAGTCAAATGGGACAACTTTCTCTATAATATGCTAACATGACGATCATTGCTCATAATATTTCTATCATAACAATCACTTTGTAATCCTTCAACATCCTTTTAGTTCATTCCTCTAGTATACTAGGGGGGATGTAAAAACAAGAAGCAAGGGTCTATTTATATCAATGTTGGGGGGGTAAGAGAAAAAGAAGGTAAATTTTTCTTGCAATTTATGCAAGGAAGATCACCTTATTCACTAATGCCCCAAAATGGAGGAAGCACAACAATTGTTAGGGCATTTAAATTCCTCTCAATAACCCATTGTGCTAACATGTGCTAACAAATCACGTCCCTTCTCAAGCCCAAAAAACTCATTGTTGGATTCCTCAATAACCCTGCACTCCCATAAGGGGGAAATGAAGGCGCCCCTTGTTAGGATATTTAGACACTTAGGAGTTAGTTAAGATCAACTTGTGTAATATATCCGTTAGGGATAGTGTGTTTCTTTAGTATTCATTAGTATGCATTTGTAAATACTTAATCCGGCGGTCACGATATGTTTCCGACATAGAGTGATCCGATGGCTCAACTTCTCTTAGATCAAACCTAACCTTGATCCATGGCTTAACACCCGATTGGTCCATGATCTCTATTTAAAGAGCATGGAGGGTCATTGTTTAGTTGATCGATTATGAGAAGCTCATTTGTAACTTTCTTTCTTTGCATAATAAATTGTCCCGTAGAAGCTATTTGGCCGGGGCCGTGGAGTGTTTCCCTCAAGAGGGTTTAAACCACGTTAAAACATCGGTGTGTTGATCTGTGATCTGTTTGTGTGAAGTGGTTTCTCTTGGTGTTCGGTCCTTTGGTAGTACCCTGTGTACCCAAACATGGTATCAGAGCTTTTATGAAGTGCTGCTTCCGGTTATGATCTAGATCTTGAACTGCTGTTGCCGAAACTCGAAAGGGTTTCTAGTTATGGTATTTTTGTGCATTTCTGGGCTATGGGAGGTGTTCCATTGCGTCCGAATCGTCGTTTCCATTGGGAAATAGTTTTTGTTTGATCGAAAACGGTTCCCGGTTGCTCCAGAAACGCATATTTTATCAGATCTGAAGGTATAATGTTACAGTGACGCATTTTTTTATTTCGTTTTTTGAATCTCATATTTCATTTTTTTTTTACTGTTAGATTTTTTTTGGTTCGGATTGTTGCTTTCCCGTCTGCGTATGCTCTTTGCCGTGCACCTTGAGCGATCTCGGCAAATCAGAAACAGAAAGGGAAAGGGTTTTTCTCGGCTGCGTATGCTCTTTGCCGTGCACCTTGCGCGATCTCGGCAAATCAGAAACAGAGAGAAAACGTAGACTTTCTGGGTAAGCTAACAAGATCTAACTCCACGAGTGTGGAAAAGTTTTTTTGTTTCGATTTGTGGTTTGTTTTGCAGGAAAAAGGGCAAGCACGCAAACCGAGCAAGAAGAGTAAAAAAAAAAAAAAGCCCCCTTCCTCATTCCCATATTTTACATACCTTTTAATCTAGCTCACTTGGTTCAAAGTTGGTTTATTCCTTAATAGGTCTTGAGTTCAAATCTTAGGAAGTTGCTTTTAAAAGGAAAAGTGCATGCAATTTCTATTTTCAAGTTACTTTATTGTAAAAGTGCATCTCACTTAAATAATAAAAAATAAAAATACAAGTGAGTCACTTAAGTTTTTTTTATTGTTGCACTATTTAAAAGTAATATCATTGTAAAAGTGAAATCACTTATTTTACAAAAGTGGTTCACTTAAAGCAACTTTCTTGTAAAGTGATTGTCAAAAGGTTCATCTTGGGAAGAGGGGGGTTCTTTTTTTGTTGGACATTCTCTAGCTGCCACGTCACTATTGGGGACATCTTCAACAGTTTCTTTGTTCAAGCATAACTTCATCATACAGAGTCAGTTTTCAGTGCCGTTTTTTTTTAAACCGCCTATTTTTTCGAGCTTTTCACATCCAGACTATTGGTTTATGCTTTTTCAGCCATTAATTTACAAATATGGCCACCTCTTGTGATATTCTACTTAACAGTTCCAACTATTTCTC
This sequence comes from Larix kaempferi, assembly GCA_027924585.1. Taxonomy (NCBI): domain Eukaryota; kingdom Viridiplantae; phylum Streptophyta; class Pinopsida; order Pinales; family Pinaceae; genus Larix; species Larix kaempferi. The sequence continues at coordinate 5,083,436 of BSBM01001229.1, read as the reverse complement.
ATGGAAATCTCGTATGGAGGATGTTCTACGAAGTAGGGGACTTTTCAGAATTACCACAGGGAAAGAAAAAGAACCCACTGATGATGATAAGAAAATAAAATGGGAAAATAGATGTGATGAAGCTCGTGGATTGATTGGGATGTCAATCTCTACTGATTTGCGATTCCACATATCTGGAATTGATGAACCTAATACTGCTTGGGACAAGTTGGAAACTGTGTTTGGTAAACACAATGAAATTTGAGGCCACCAACTCGAAAATGAGTTGATTTCTTTAAATCCAAGTGACTTTTCATGCATTCAAGATTATTTATCTAAGTACAAAACTCTTAAACTCTTATGTGCAGAATGTAAGATTGAGAGGGAAGACAAACAGTGCATTTATCATATTCTTTCCAAACTTGGACCTGCATATTCTGTTTTTGTATCTACATTTTACTCCATGAAAGCATAATTGAATGCAGCTAGCTATCAAGAGCCTAGTCTTGAATCCTTTTGTGATTCCTTGATTAGGGAACAAGATAAACTCATTCATCTTGGAATAATCAACAATGCAAATACATATGGGAAAGCCTTATTGTCCCAACAGAAAGAAAAGTCCAAGCCTCCCAAGAAACAAAATTTTTGCAATAATAAGTCAAACAAGGGTCCAAAACCCTCTCAGTCAGCTCCTTCTTTAAAAAATGACAAAGGATCCAAGCCAAAAGGAAAGAAGACTGAGCGGCATTGCAACTATTGCGGGAAAGATAATCATGATGAATCTAAGTGTTTCAAGAAGATGGCAGCCTTGGAAGCAGCAATGAAGAAGCACCACATCAGCCTAGATTCGCCTTCAGAATCTGCCTCTCATGGACATGCACTTTGTGCTTCTGGTTATTCTTATAATGCATCTTCTTCTTCTACTTCAAATGAATGGCTCATTGATTCTGGAGCATCTTATCATATGGCTAAGGATCAAGCCACCTTTTCTACTATGCATGAATTTAACACCAAACAAATATTTGTTGTTGATGATAGATCTCTAAGTGTTGTAGGAGCTGGAACAGTTCCAGTAGATAATGGTCATTTTAGTGATGTACTATGTGTTCCAAGAATTTCCTGCAATTTGTTATCAGTCTATCAGATCACTCATTCTGGTGAAGGTAAAAATGTGACCTTTACACCTCACCAAGTTATAATCAAGGATTTTAAAGATCCTCAACAGGTTCTAGCTACCGGAATTGTTGATGATATTACCAGGTTGTACAAGTTTAACAACTTTGGGTCATCACCTTTCCCTTCAGTTTTTGTTGCTCATAGTGATAACTTGAGCAAACTTTGGCATGAGCGATTTGGTCACTTAAATTATCGCTCATTGCAACAACTATGTAAAGAAAATATGGTGACAGGTCTTCTGATGGTATCTTGCAGAGATGGTGTTTGTTCCGGTTGTGTACTCGAAAAACATCATCGGGACAGTTTTGACAAACGTGCCTCTTGGCACGCCTCGGTTCCCTTGGAGCTTGTGCATAGTGACTTGTGTGGTCCTCTTCCATCTGCTTCCTTTTCTGGTTTCAAGTATTTCTTAACCTTCATTGATGACTACACCAGACGCACTTGGGTTTATTTCCTAAAACTTAAGAGCGAAGTATTTAACATGTTCTTGGCCTACAAGGCCCTTGTTGAAAAACAATTTGGTCATCAAATTATTAAGTTAAGATCTGACAATGGAGGAGAATATGTTAACAAACAGTTCACTACTTTCTACACTGAACAAGGCATCCAACAACAGCACATTGTTCCATATACACCACAACAAAATGGTGTAGCTGAGCGGAAGAACCGCACTTTAAAAGAAATGGCTAATTGTATGATCCAATCTAAGGGACGAAGTCTTCAATTTTGGGCTGAAGCCATAAATTGTGCAAATTACATAGTTAATCGCACCCCCACAAAAGCATTACAAGGTATAACATCGGAAGAAGCATGGAGTAAAATTAAACCTGATGTAAGTCACTTTCGTGTGTTTGGTAGTGAAGCATGGGCTCACATTCCGGATGAAAAACGGAAAGCATTGCAGCCTAAAAGTGAAAAGTGCATATTTGTTGGATATTCTGAAGATGTAAAAGGTTATAGACTTCTTCAACCACATTCTCATGCTATAATCATTAGAAGAGATGTTAAATTTGATGAAAATATCTTGGCCTGCGAGCCTAACTCGACGAGTGTGCCATCTTTGGCCTGCGAGCCTGATTCGGCGTTTGTGCCTTCTTCTTCTTCTTCCAACTTCCTTGACAGGTTTTCAACTCTAGTTTCTGATGATGACAATGAGGATGAAAATCCACCTCCGCCTGCTCCTGTTCCTCCAGTTGCACCAGCACAAGTGCTTCCTCGATGGGTCCGTTCAACATGTGAAGCAGCTGGTGATCTTGCCGGTGATCCTAGAGATCAACGTCGAACACGTTCTCAGTTTCAGCGAGCCTCTTCTCTTTTGGCTCAAGTTTCCGAGAATCATGATCCAGAAACTTTTGTAGAAGCTTCAGGGAATCCAGATTGGGATGCAGCCATGGATGAAGAATATCGTACCTTAATGGCGAACGATACTTGGGATCTTGTACCTCTTCCAAAAGGAAGAAAACTTGTCAGATGTAAATGGGTCTACAGAACTAAGTATGCATCAGATGGAAGTGTTGAAAGACTTAAGGCAAGGTTAGTTGCCAAAGGTTTTTCCCAAGTTGAAGGGATTGACTAGAATGAAACCTTTGCTCCCGTTGCCAAAATGAACTCCATCCGCCTTGTTCTTTCCCTTGCAACCTTACACAACTGGGAAGTCCATCAAATGGATGTCAAGTCTGCCTTCTTACATGGTGATTTACAGGAGGAAATTTACATGGAACAACCTCTTGGCTATGTTCAAAATAACTCTAGCCTTGTCTGTCGCCTTAAGAAATCCTTATATGGCCTTAAGCAAGCTCCTAGAGCTTGGTATGCCAAAATGGATAACTTTCTCCTTGACACTGGTTTTTCTAGATGCCATTCTGACCCCAATTTCTATACCAAGAAAGTAGGAAACCATCTCATCATACTTGTTCTATATGTTGATGACCTTATTCTTACTGGTAGTGACCCTAAGCTTATAACCCATGTGAAATCCAGTCTTAAACAAACTTTTGAAATGTCAGACTTAGGACATTTGCATTATTTTCTTGGTCTCCAAGTTCTGCAAACCAAAGAAGGAATCTTTCTTTCTTAGTCTAAGTATGCTTGTGACCTTCTTCGTCGCTTTCACATGGAAGATTGTACACCAGCCCCTTCTCCCTTCTAGTCTGGAGTCAAACTTTCTGCCACTTGTACTTCACCTGAAGTAGATGCCACCTTGTATCGTCAGCTTGTTGGTAGTCTTTTATACTTGACTCATTCCCGTCCTGACCTTTCCTTTGCCATTGGTCGAGTTTCCCGTTATATGCAGACACCTCATGAAAGTCACTGGAAAGTAGATAAAAGAATACTTCGATATATTCGAGGTACAGTTCAGTTTGGGATTTATTACAGTACAGGGGGGAAACCTTTGTTGGTTGGTTTCACTGATTCAGATTGGGCTGGCGATCCTGATGATCGAAAGTCTACTGCAGGTTATGTTTTCAGTCTGGGATCTGGACCTATTACTTGGGCTTGTAGGAAACAACAAGCTCTTTCTCTTTCTTCAGCAGAGGCAGAATATCGAGCAACCGTCAATGCCAATCAGGAAGCTTTATGGCTTCGACAGATCCTTTCAGAGTTTGGATTCGAGCAGCAGCATCCTACTCCACTTTGGTGTGACAATCAAAGTGCCATCAAGCTTGCCAAAGATCCAGTTCTACATCAACGCAGCAAACACATTGAGCTACATATGCACTTCATCAGAAATCTTGTTCATGATCGGGTTCTTGAAGTGCTCTTTTGCCCTACAGATGATCAAGTTGCAGACATCTTCACCAAGTCTCTTACAGAAGCGAATTTTTCCAAACTTCGATCTATGTTAGGAGTTCAGGAACTTGTCATTAAGGGGGGATAGGCTCTAATGCCTCCTTCCTTCTCCTAATAGTGTCACTTTTGTAAATCCTTCAATCCTATCCCAAGTTGTTCTTAAGGGGGGATGTTAGGATATTTAGACACTTAGGAGTTAGTTAAGATCAACTTGTGTAATATATCCATTAGGGATAGTGTGTTTCTTTAGTATGCATTAGTATGCATTTGTAAATACTTAATCCGGCGGTCACGATATGTTTCCGACATAGAGTGATCTGACGGCTCAACTTCTCTTAGATCAAACCTAACCTTGATCCGTGGCTTAACACCCGATTGGTCCATGATCTCTATTTAAAGAGCATGGAGGGTCATTGTTTAGTTGATTGATTATGAGAAGCTCATTTGTAACTTTCTTTCTTTGCATAATAAATTGTCCCGTAGAAGCTATTTGGACGGGGCCGTGGAGTGTTTCCCTCAAGAGGGTTTAAACCACGTCAAAACATCGGTGTGTTGATCTGTGATCTGTTTGTGTGAAGTGGTTGCTCTTGGTGTTCGGTCCTTTGGTAGTACCCTGTGTACCCAAACACCCCTTTCCAAGGGGGTAGTACATCAAATGCTAACATTTACATGTGTGAACATGAGATAAATTTTCAAACAAGGGCATGCAACTATGATGATTTTGAGTCTAGTTCTAAGAACAAATAATTTTCTACATCACAACCACCACCTTCATGGAAATTGATTATTAACATAATGCCTCACCCTCCCAAAGGTGTATTACAAAAATACGCACATAATCCCAATGCGAAGGCTCTCTATAATTATAGTATCATGGAGGATTTATCCCAAACACCATGTGCCATGTCTAATCTAGAGGTTCTTCAAAGTTTCATGTGCAACATAAGTATTTATTGTCTATTATATGTGGATTCAATTAGTTTGATGCACACTTGTTCACTTTCGACATGGATAACACAATCCATGTATCCCCCATCACATCATGTTTCAAATTGAAGTCTCATCTCATGGTACTAGTGCATTTTGTACTATTGTTGAGAAAGAAATGTGTTATGTCTCTTTCGTGTTGGAGAGATCTAGGTTCTATGGATGTTGTTCCATCTCCTACCATGCTAACTACATTTGATGGTTGATCCTTTAGATCTCATATAATTATACACTCTTTCCTTGTTGAATTCATGGGTAAGGTAGTCTTAGTAGATTTCAAGCTTCATCTTTGGACAGATTCCATGACTACAATGGTGTCGTCAATATTTTGATTATTTTGTTTCCCTCACAAGGGAAAAATTGCCACCATCGATCAATTGTTGTATTATAGGTCGAATACAACTACCACCTTGGGATCGAATGCTTTGATGGTACATAATTCCATGAGGGCACACAAAAATATGGGTGTTGGAATGTATTCCATGTAAAATTCAAGCACAACAGATCTAAGAAACAAGAACAACAGTTACTAGAGATGCATGCAACAAATTGTGTGTCAAAAAACTGGTGCAAAAGGTTTGCAGCAGTTCATGCATTATCATTAACTCAAAAGATGATTACAATGTGTAAAAATGGAAATAATAGCCTGAAAATTTGAATCCTAGAGAGGTCATTCAAATTGAATGCATGAGAGTGGTTTACTTGGTAGTTAACACCACTCAGAACATCAGTTAACCACTTAACTACCATGTAATTGACTCTAACAGACTCTGAAACTGTCAAATTGAGTCTAACTAAATCCATAACTCAACTGAATTCCCAAAATTAGGGGAGGGATCCTTTCTGACTTTAGTTAAATGATTTTGAGGTGAAATAAATGTGAAATTATAATTCACAGTAGATCTAAAGAGCTAAGGATACCTCACAAAGAAAAAATGAGTAGAAAATTTGAATAAGAGTGAAAATTGCAGTAAAAAAGAGTAGAAGAATAATAATGCAACAGAACTCAAATAGGAGCATAAATGTCACATGTCCCAATAATTAGTATAATAAACAATGATGTTACAATGGAGAGAAATCAAATCATGCAAGATAATTCAAACCTCAGTTGGTCTATCATAGGGATTATCACCACTAGAGTGCTCTGGAAGACTCAAAGTCAACTGAACTGAACCTAAACTCAGCTAACTGAAGTCGCAATCAGTTAACCGACTAAGGAGGATGCAATAGTGATTCTATCATGCATGCCAGTCAGAAAAGGGTGCATGAGGCCACAATCAGTGGCATCCGGATCTCTAACCCCCCACAAGGGTTAGATAACTCAGGTGTACTACACTGGAACACTCAGTAGGTTCCTACAAAATAGGGAACTGATTGAAGTGGTCCTAAAATGATGCATGCAGGACTCAGAAGGTGGTAGATGTGAAATTTCCCACATAAGATCCAAAGAGATGATGTAAACCTCACAATGAAAGAATTTAGGAATAATAGAAGAAGAGACAAGCAATAGAACTTAGATCCAAAGAAACTCTGATTGAGGCAGAATAATTACACATGTTACTATTAACAGAATAATGAACTGGTAAATATACAATGCCGAGTATGAGGATTTGAATTCACTAGGAGGAATTCAAATTGGCCTTCATGCACAGATCCATAATCAGTGGAGAGTCATCAATGCCTAACTAGGATTCCACCTTCTCATCAGTGAAGTCATCAATGCATAAGTAATGATCAACAGGGAGTCAAACTGAGTCTAACTGAATGTGGTTGGTGTAACTGGAACATGGAAGCACTAATATAGTGAAGGAGGCTCAGTGGAGGGCACCATAGGAGTTAACTGGAGTCAGAATGGTCAATCTAGTCTCACTGGAGGTCCAACAGAGTGATAAACTCAGTAAAGAGTTAGTTAAGCCTTAAATCAAGGGAATAACCGAAGATAACTCAATATAACTGAATATAATTGGACTGGTAGGTGAAGAAGGTTCCCTTGTCATGCAATGAAGCAAAGGAGGGCGCATTAGTCACTGGGAGGCCTAGAAATGATCTGAAAGAAGCTCCGGGGGCTAGTTTGCTGAGGACTAGGTGCTGGGAGTGATGACCTAGAATGCATGCAAACCCTAATTTTGCATGCATGACTGAAAATGAAAATGACTGGAAAGCTAGTAGGACTAGGATGGAGTATAGGAATATCCTAACAGTAGATGGATCCTGGATGACATTTGCACACCACTTGGGGGGAAATGGCATCATCAATAACTAGGAAAAATAAATAATGCTAGGTAGGACAAGGATGGAGTATTGAAATATCCTAACACCCCCCCTTAATCCATAATTTGAATCATGGGCCATAGTTACTAAGACCAAAGGTCACCCATACAATCAAATAAATGATAAAAAATAAAGAACTGTCCATGAACCAAGGAAATGGGAAAAAGATCAAGGGAAAAATACCCCCCCTCAAAAAGAACAACAGTAGGGAACTCAAAGAACCTTCATGCTAAGCAAAGAAGGAAAACAATTTCCTCAGTGAAAGCCTTTGCAAAAATATTGGCAAGTTGCTCCTTTGTAGGATAACAATGCAGGTGTTAGATTTGGATATGATAGTCTGATGTGCCTACCACTGTGTAGAAGTTGTATTTTCCAAAACAAGTTTTTCAGTAACCCTTCTTTCTACTGGAGCGAATGGCTCATTGTGGTCCAAATCATGAAACTTTGAGTACCTTTTTTCAGACAATCGAGATTCGTACTTGGTTTTAGATCCCCCATGGCAATTCTCCTCAAGATATTGTGGATCAAACCCCACCATCATGTAGCACCTCTCTGAGAGAAGTGGATCTGCATGACATAGTGAAAATTTTGCATGATACTGCGATCAGTGGTTCTATGGTCAAATGGATCCCCAACTGTGTTCCCAATAGCTACAAGGACTTTGTGAGCCCATATTGGCCTTGGACATGGATTGGGAGCATGTGTTGGATCGAGATCTAAATCTGAATCTCCTTGAACTTTATTCTCAACATCAAGATATTGATCCTCATCTTCATTAGAAGAGGTATCACTTTGATATTCATCATATTTCGATAGGGTAGGCAGAGAGTATGGTAAAAAATGTGAGAATTCATATTCCTTGGAAGCATGGTTTGCAATCCATTTCGATATAATATTCCCAGTAGAGATATATGCAATCTCAACTATGTCAGGACCAAAGACCACTTACTTCGGTGAACCTATGTGAGTCATCTGATATACAAACAATAAATTTGCAGACAAAGAAGGAACAAATATAATTTTTTTTAAATTACCATGTTCCATATGTATTGTGCCCTTCCCTTTAGCAGAGATATGAGATTTGTCTCCCATGTGAATAATCACACCATATTTGAGATATAAAGAAGAAAATGATTCTCTAGAGGAAACCATTAGTGAGTCGCCATTTCTGTGTTGGAGAAAACTCACTATGGCTTGGGGTAGACCACAACAGACAGATGACTACCATAAATCAACTCAATTCTCAGAACTATGCTATATAAATGACAATGCTAAGATAATGAAGGAGATAACCAACCTCGATCCAAACGTTTGATGTAGATCTCCGTTGGAGCTTTCTGATCCATGCACTTGAATATGCAAATTAGTCTTGACAACCAATATTATACAACAAGTACATATAATATATAAACGGAATTAACATCATCAATAGCAATGGCCCATGATATAACAAGTAAATTCAACCCAAGGTAAGATAAACAACATTTACAACATTAATGGACGAGAATATGAGTATTTCTATTAATAAACAAGAAGAAGTACAATGTGATACGACCTCTTGCCGGCAACCAATCTGAACCAATATCTTCTCTTTCCACTTGTGTCTCTATCACTCCACTTCTGATTTTTATAATGTATTTTGGCCATCGTAGCATCAATCTCTGACCTCACACATTAGGGGGCATCTGTTACAACGTAATCTTCCACCTTGTGAGCATCAGCATTCTTTGGCCTGTAGGATCCATTTCACTGACTCAGATCCACTTTATATCCTCCAGACATACTATTTCCTCATTTTTCCTCTGACCCACTTGTTGCATCACTATAGCAAGCGTACCCGCGAGTTGCATCACTATAGCCCGTGGGTATCAAGTAAAATGGTAAAAATCACTAGTGTATTACTTTTTACTCCCAAAAAGCGGTCATTGGGTGACCTTTGGCTGTCCATCTGCCCAAGAAACGCCTCGATGTGTCCTTTCACTTACCTTTGAGAGGACTATATATTGAGCACATATGGCTTATGGATGGGAGGAGAAACAAGAGCAAGAGAAATATAGTGTATTTTTTCCCTATCTTGAGTCTAAACTCATCGATCCGTGTAGTTGTGAACCCTTTATGTTCACCTTCCAAACTCCTATCTAGTTTGAGTTTGCCATTCATGGAGGATTGAAGTGGTGGAGGCACAAGTGGATTGATCCAGATCTTGGTTCATATTGGTTTCCGGAAATAGGTCGTATCACATTGTACTTCTTCTTATTTATTAATAAAAATACTCATATTCTCGTCCATTAATGTTGTAAATGTTGTTTATCATACATTGGGTTGCATTTACTTGTTATATCATGGGCCATTGCTATTGATGATGTTAATGCCGTTTATATATTATATGTACTTATTGTATATTGCTATCAAGACTAATTTGCAGATTCAAGTGCATGGATCAGAAAGCTCCAACAGGGATCTACATCAAACATTTGGATCGAGGTTGGTTATCTCCTTCATTATCTTAGCATTGTCATTTATATAGCATAGTTCTGAGAATTGAGTTGATTTCTGGTAGTCATCTGTCTATTGTGGTCTACCCCAAGCCATAGTGAGTTTTATCCAACACAGAAATGGCGACTCCACTGGGGAAAACTCACTATGGTCTACCCCTTTCTGTGTTGTAGAAAACTCACTATGGCTTGGGGTAGACCACAACAGACAGATGACTACCAGAAATCAACTCAATTCTCATAACTATGCTATATAAATGACAATGCTAAGATAATGAAGGAGATAACCAACCTCGATCCAAACGTTTGATGTAGATCCCCATTGGAGCTTTCCAATCTGTGCACTTGAATCTGCAAATTAGTCTTGATAGCCAATATACAACAAGTACATATAATATATAAATCCATCCATGAAGGAAAAAATATCACTTTTGGTGCAAGCATCCAAGATTTGATCTATGAATGGTGTGGGGAAGTTATCTTTCGGACATGCACGGTTCAAATCTCTAAATTCGGTTCATACATGGATCATTCCCTGCTTCTTATCCACAGGAATGGGGTTTGACACCCATTCGGTAAGGGGAATGTGGTAGATGAAACCAGCCTTGAGTAGTTTCTCCACCTCTTCCTTGATAGCGGTTGCTTTTCTAGGGTTCACAGCACGCAAGCATTGTCGAACTGGTTTAGAGTTGGGATACATTCTAATCTCATGTTCAACAATACGGGGGTCTATTCCTGGCATCTCCTCATATGACCAGGTGAAAGCTTCCCGGAGTTCTGTAAACAATTCAGTGTAAATAGCAATCTCCTCAGGAGTGCAATCGTCATTGATGTAGACATTCTCAACTATTTCGGGAGTATCAGAGATATTGATTGACGTAGTCGGGGAAATGTTAGCCATATTCCCTTCTGCAAAAACATCATGCGACTCCAAAAGAGCCACAGGGTGACCAACCATCTCTGCTAGAGTCGTCCTAAACTCTTCTCATTCGGTGAGCTCAAATTTGGGAAGGAAATAAGAGCGATGGTGCATATCTTCCCAAGGTCTCTCACTACAACACATGGCCTCCATAATAGCTTCATCATAAGGAAAAGTATCATTGAGGCAATCGTGGGAACAAGACAAGTTGGCTGCCCAAACCAGTAGTGTAACGGGATCTTCCTCAACTGTCTGGAAAGAAGAGAGATCTGACTCTGCAGTGACTTGTTGAATATGCTAGTAAGCAAGCTCAGCTACAGACAGTGGCATAGACATCCCGACATGCGTAATGTTTCCAGACGTGGAACTCGTGGACGGTAAAGTCCACAGATCATCAAAATAGGAAGTCTGGAATGACATATTATGTGAAGGAGGAGACGCATCATTGGTAATGGTTCCAATAAAATTCACAGGTGCGGCAAAATCATAAGTTCCCATCAATGAAGGGTACATGCCAACACCCATGTTCCCAGTTGTCGGCTGAGAATGAGTAACCTATTGGACTAGGGATCCCGTGGATGCTGTGGAAGAGGAGTTAACGTAATCCAGCTGATCGATGGTCACAATCTTGCCTTCGTGAGGAAAGCAGATAACTCTGAATACAGTGGACGCGACAGCTTTCATGGCATACATCCAATTCTAACCCAGTAAAAGGTTGTAGTCGATGGTTGCATCAACCACCTCGACTTCAATATGCACAGAATTACCTCCCAAGGAGACAACAAGGGAAGGGATAATTCCATGCGGCTTAAATGAACGACCATCGAATGCAGTGAGCGTGGTTATAGACACGAGTAGGGGAGGAGAGCCAAGAGATTTCCAACAAGTCAATGAAATTACTGACGCAGAGGCACCTTCGTCAACCATAGTACGTTTGAAAAAACTCTGAAGGCACACCACCTGGATTTGAAAAGCCACGTGGTAGGGTAATCAAGTTTGGACATCAGTAGTATCGAACTTGATAACCGTGGGACTTACCCCATCCTAAACTCCTAACGCACTCAAAAGAGCATGCTTTTGAGAAGGACATGCTTGCAAGACTTCAAGAGCTGACATGGCACACGGAGTTTGGCCCAAATCTTCCACAATAGAGTAGTTATGGGCAGCTCGAGCATTAGGATTATGCGTAGAGCGCTTAAGAACACCTTTTGGTATCTGCGGCATAATAGAGGGCTTCTCGATATGCAAGGAATTGTCAGGAGGAGGGGGAGGCTCACTCCCCAAATTGGGTTGTGGTGCATCATAATTGCACTGACGAGTGGCAACACTAACCTCTAACTGAACCATGTTCACACATCCATAACCACCAGTATTGGAAGAAGACATTGTCGTCTCAGTAGGTCCATAACCGGTGGTGGGAGCATGCGAAGCCATGTTTTGGTGATGGGGTTGGGGATCCTTCAACACAGTTGGGCTCTGTGCTAAGTGCTTTGATGCTTCTTCAATATGAGGACATAAGTGAGTAAGATGGTCTTCCCCACAGAGCTTGCAAGGAAACTTCACCTTACGCCTAGGTTTACGGTCCTCACCAGCATTTCCGCCTTCCCGAGGAGGGTTGGCATTATCCTTACGGGGGGTATTGCGATTGATACTGTTATTCCCATTGTTTCCACCCTTACGATTATTTCTCCCCTTTTTCTTACCACCAGGTTGCTGGTTACTTGATTGGTTCATCGTTTGCACACTGTGTACATCCGGCGATGGGGTGGAAGTGGACAAGGTGTGAACTTGTCCGGGAGTAGATTGGTTTAGTGACAAATTCTACATTTCATTAGCTACTAAATCTATGGGGCGAGTGCTTGCAGATCCCACAATGCCATTGGCATGCAGTCTAGGAACTGATGTGGGCTTATGACGTGTGCGTGGTGCGTCAGTGATGATGTCATACAAAATGCTAGATTGAGAGTATGATAAGTCTAACTGCTGGACTTTCAAGATAGCTTGTTCCTCAGTCACAATGACGGAAATCGAAACATCCTTAGCAATGTATGGGAGTAGAGACTTGAGGAACCATTCCAACAGGACTCTGGAGGAATGTTGGCTTTCACTAACCTCTTACGCCGACGCCACTCTTGAATGTGGTTAGAAATATGTATGGCCTTGTTCTGACGGAAGGTAGATAAAAGTTCAGTACCAGTATCACAGTGAATCGACAACTGAAAATGATCTAAGAAAACCAAAGCGATCTCGTTAAAACCCCTATAAGTGTTTCCAGGCAACTCGACGTACCACTTCGCGGCTTCCCCCGTGAGGGTGCATTGAAATAGTCGCAATCTAACAGAATCGTGATTCAATGAGTTGGAGGAGCACCAAAGGTGAAATGTCGTGACATGATCTCCCGGGTCCTCACCGCCTTTCCCTTCAAACTTAGGAATGTCCGAAGGGAGCTTGGTAGGGACTGGGGGCCAAGTAGGTTCGTGACACATCGGATCATTTGTGAGCTTCGAAAGATCTGGAAGATTCAAGCATGCAAGGAATGGGAGCTGAAGCTAGAAAGCTTGATTATAAGCCCCCATAAAAGGTTGGTTAAACGGAACCGAATTATAAGATGGACCAAAAGCTTGACCATGAGGATTAAACTGCTGATGATAAGGACCTAACGGACCATAAGCTTTCCCATGGCCATAGGATTGATAATCTCCTCCTGCCTGCCCCATTTGAGAGTAAGCAGGTATGTGCGTGTTTTCCGCACCATATTGGGGTGGTGGATTGTACTGGTGGCCATCACCGACTGTGTTGTAGTAAGGGTTTCCGCCATGAGTATGGGGCATGTATGTACTATTCATAGTGGGAACTGTGTTGTAATGACCATAATGGTATGGTATGTTCCCACCCCTAGCATTAGGATTAGCTTGAGCAGTCGTGTGGTGACCAGAAACATGAGAAGTATTCCCAGCCCCAACATTGGTGTTACTAGTAGCAGGGATGGTGGCATTATGTCCATGTGGATAGGATATATTCCCACCCCCTACATTGGTATATGTCCACCCCTGTGGTTGGGAGGAGCATTAACATTCGCAAAAGTAGTCCTGGGTTGACGAGTAGCGGCATGTGTATTAGGTGGTGGATGGCGAGTCTTGTTTCAAACAACGTTCCTATTAGGTTGGGAAATCCTAGGAGGTGGCCTTCTTCCAACATTAGAATTGTTAGGAGGAACATGACCAATCCCCATACTATGTGTGTGAGTGGACAAGGTAGTGCCCCCAGTGAGGGTAGTGCCCCCAGTGGGCTTAGTATGGCTAACACCATGACTAGTGCCAGCGTGACTACCAAACGTAGTGGAAAGTTCAACTGTACTATAACTAGGCATACCAAGAGTGAGTGTGGTTGGGCTGATTGTAGGACCAATGTCGTCATGTAACTCTGGCATCTCGTGTCTATAACTGCGTGGAAACGAAGGAATGAACGAGTCATATTGTTCTTCGTCCTCGGGTAAGGTTGGCATCTCGTGAATATAATTATCCGGATTCGAAGGATCGAACGGATCTTGTTCAAGTGGATTCGACCAAATCGAACCAGGTTAAGTCTCAGGTGGATCATCTCCCCATGCCTCACGAGAAGTATGGGGATCAGAAGTGTGTTCAACTCTACCCAATGGAGTCGAAGGTATTTCCTCAGTATCGGAATGTGTAGCAGTCATGACGTCTTGGACGTATGTCTCGTAAGAATATGAAGACTCAGAGGGAGCCCGCTAGCGTCCCCTAGCAACACAGCGTGAAAGCTCGGTAGGCTCTAAACCAGCCAACCGACGGGATCGGCAGAGAGTAGGGCTCTGCGCCACGATATCTCCAAAGAGAATATATAATCAAAACATCCCCTAAAGGCCAACTATCGATCAAAAACAGTAAAATCAAAAGCACACACCTAGAGAAACTACAGCCAAGAGCAGACAAACAGAGTGGCTAAATGAGCTCCCGACACTAGAGCCGGTATGTCTCACCTAGGAGAGGCTTGAGACTCCCAAACTATAGCCGGAGGTAACAGAATTAGTGATAGAGACACCCAGGCTTCACTGCGTGTACAGGGTCAATTCCACTGCACAAACACAACTGTGTTGTCCAATCCCTATCTGACTCAGGACACAAACAGCATAACCACTGCAAGTACCCTATGCGATACCTAGGTAAGGAAACTATGGTCACCGAAATATAACCAATTCTCAGGGGGACAGTCACAGGTGGGATCCATCGTATGGGCAGGGTAGCTAAGCCCGAAGCACAAGAGGACGAACCTCCGGTACCCCCAGATATGAACAAACCCTGGAAGTATCTCCCACGTTCAGTCTGTATCAGAGGGTTATCCCTTCAACCAACCTCCCGTGACCTCGTGCTTAAATCTGTCTTGAGTAGAGCTTCCTGAGAACACCGATATATACCATGGATTCCTCCACTCCCTGGTCATACACCTAATGTTTCGTCTAGTAGTCTTAGATTGTTAACTCACAATGATCTATTGCAAGACTCTAAACCTATGCTAGTTGGTGTACCCTATAAATAAAATCTGTCTAATCAATTTTAAGATTAAGCGTTAATTTTAATGGCTGTGATTACTCAAGGGATATGATCGTGAAACTAGTGATGTGTAAGACTCAATAGTATGCAAAATCGTCAAATCCTAGACTCATCTATCCAATGAAAACAATGCCACTAATATGCACAATCAAACCAACGATTTCGAAATAAATATGCAATCCTTTTATATTTTTTCAATGCACAATCAAAATCTAAATGAAGGCAGAAAGCACTCAATGCAAGATGCAATACATAAAAGAAAAAAAAAAATTGTATTTTCTTTTATAAACAAAAGGAAAATGCAAAAACTATGTGTATTTTTTTTGTATTTTTCAATATATGGAAATGAAAAATGCAAGCAAAATCCTACTATCTAGTCACTGATATGCCAAGGAGATCACTAAGACAACTAGGCAGATACCAAACAGTAAGACTCAGCCAAAGGAATGAGCTCAAAAGGAAAAAACCAACAAGGCTAAATCCAAAGATGGGTAAAAAACCAACAAGGCTCAACCAAGAGAAACGAAGAGTTCTGGTCACAACCAAGCCATGGAACAGTCAAGAAACATGCCAACAAAGACTCAGGATCAACCAAAACCAACCTAGCAACAACCAAAGGTCATAAATCAACCAAATCCAGAGTTGTACGCTACTATCGAAGGAATACCCGCAGGTACCCGCGAGCAGTAGAGTAAACAGAGGCAGGTATACGTGGGCAGAGCTAAGCTAGCCCGTGGGTGAGGAAAGGAAAATTGGCAAACAGAGAGTCCAATGGCTCAGAATAAGCAAGTTTTCTATAGTGTATCTCAATGGCAGATAAGTGACACAGAGCTTCGACAAACATCAACTCTAATTATGGACTAATACTCAAAAAATCCCCAAAATGGATGTTTTCCCCAACGGAGTCGCCATTTCTGTGTTGGAGAAAACTCACTATGGCTTGGGGTAGACCACAACAGACAGATGACTACCATAAATCAACTCAATTCTCATAACTATGCTATATAAATGACAATGCTAAGATAATGAAGGAGATAACCAACCTCGATCCAAACGTTTGATGTAGATCCCCGTTGGAGCTTTCCGATCTGTGCACTTGAATCTACAAATTAGTCTTGACAGCCAATATACAACAAGTACATATAATATATAAATGGCATTAATATCATCAATAGCAATGGCCCACGATATAACAAGTAAATGCAACCCAATGTAAGATAAACAACATTTACAACATTAATGGACGAGAATATGAGTATTTCTATTAATAAACAAGAAGAATTACAATGTGATACGACCTCTTGCCAACAACCAATCTGAACCAAGATCTGGATCAATCCACTTGTGCCTCCACCACTTCAATCCTCCATGAATGGCAAACTCAAACTAGATAGGAGTTTGGAAGGTGAACATAAAGGGTTCACAACTACAAGGATCGATGAGTGTAGACTCAAGATAGGGCAAAAATCCACTAGAGTTCTCTTGCTCTTCTTTCTCCTCCCGTCCATAATCCATATGTGCTCAATATATAGTCCTCTCGAAGGTAAGTTAAAGGACAAATCGAGGTGTTTCTTGGGCAGATGGAGAGCCAAAGGTCACCCAATGACCACTTTTTGGGAGTAAAAAGTAATAAACTAGTGATTTTTACCATTTTACTTGATACCCGCGGGCTATAGTGATGCAACTCGTGGGTATGCTTGCTATAGTGATGCAACAAGCGGGTCAGAGGAAAAATGAGGAAATAGTATGTCTGAAGGATATAAAATGGATCTGAGTCAGTGAAATGGATCCTACAGGCCAAAGAATGCTAATGCTCACAAGGTGGAATATTACGTTGTAACACTCAACATCAAGATATTGATCCTCATCTTCATTAGAAGAGGTATCACTTTGATATTCATCAGATTCCGAGAGGGTAGGCAGAGAGTATGGTAAAAAATGTGAGAATTCATATTCCTTGGAAGCATGGTTTGCAAACCCTTTCGCTATAATATTCCCAGTAGAGATATATGCAATCTCAACTATGTCAGGACCAAAGACCACTTACTTCGGTGAACCTATGTGAGTCATCTGATATACAGACAACAAATTTGCAGACAAAGAAGGAACGAATAGAATTTTTTTTAACTTACCATGTTCCATATGTATTGTGCCCTTCCCTTTAGCAGAGATATGATATTTGTCTCCCATGTGAATAATCACACCATATTTGAGATATAAAGAAGAAAATTATTCTTTGGAGGAAACCATGTGGTTGGAGGCTCCTGAATCTATGAGGAGGGCTTGTGATTTTGAAAATCCAGCCTTCAGTGCATGGCATCTCATGACCATCAGACTCACTTCCAGAATCAGTCTCTCTTGCACCTTTTGGGAGGGAAATGTTGTGTTGTTCAAGAAGATTGGTCAACTAATCTATCTTCTTCTGCATGCAAGATATCTCTGGGTGGTTTCCTTTCTTGCAATAGGAACACTTGTATTTCTCAAATCCCTTCTATTTGTCCTTCTTAGAGCTGGAGGGTCCTTCTGATGGACTTGACTTGGCATTCATCTTGGGTTCAAATGGCCTCTTATCCTTTCCCTTGTGCTTCCCCTTCCCATTCGCACTTTTTTCTTCTCAATCCATAAGAGCTTGATCTTTGGAGGTCTGCAAGGTGCCCATATGTATTAGCTTATGTTTTTCTTGGATGAAAGATTCAGTGAAAACATATAAGGAGGGAATCTTCCAACCAGGGATTGACATTCTCCCAGAATGGAAGGTAGAGACAAAGATAGAGAACTCAGGACCTAGCTTCCTTATAATGGATAGCACCAGCTGCTCATCCTTCTTCTCAATGTTACACTGCTTGCATTGCATAACCAGAGATTGAATTTTGAAAACAACTATTGAATTGTCTCGAAATTGCTCGGTTGAAGAGAAATCAATTCATTTTCTAGAATATGGCCTCTTAGCTCATCTTGTTTTCTGAAGAGGTTCTCTAAATTCAACCATAAATCTCTTGGAGTCTTCAATCCTTCGATGTGGAAGAGTATATCTTTGGAAATATGAATACACCTGAAACCAAATGCTTCATCCAATCTATTCAGATACTTGGTTTTCTCCACAGCTGATGTTGGTCGGGATCCTTCCCCATTATCACCCTGTACAGTGATTTGTTTCGCAATACCATGTGCATATCATCCCTCCAATCAAGATAATTGAAGAGTGTCAGGATCTTAGGAGAGAGAGGAGAGTTCCAATTGTCCATTAAAACTGTTGGAGTGAATACAAGGTGAAACTGCTGCTATTGTAGAAAAACTGCTGCAACTGTACAAAATTGTTGTAACTGTTGCAACTATAGAAAACAGTTGTAACTGCTGGAACTGTTGCTGCACTCAAAACTTTGAATAACCTGCAAAAAAATATCAATAAGGAGGTATAATACTACTAAGCATTTCTTTATGATAGTAGGCACTTTTATCCGGATCCTTCACACCTAGCTAGACCTCATTGGATTTCTCCAATGAATTCAATGCAATGGCAATAGGATTTGTTGTGGAAATTCATAGGCTTATGGTGCACTACCGAAAGAAGATGCTCAACCTATTCATTCTATGGCTCTGATACCATGTGAAATTCTAAGTCACAGCAGATCTAAAGAGCTGAGGATACCTCACAAAGAAAGAATGAGCAGAAAATTTGAATAAGAGTGAAAACTACAGTAAAAAAGAGCAGAAGAATAATAATGCAACAGAACTCAAATAGGAACAAAAATGTCACATGTTGCAATAATCAGTATAATAAACAATGATGTTACAATGGAGAGAATTCGAATCATGTAGAATAATTCGAACCTTAGTTGGTCTAGCATAGGGATTATAACCATTGGAGTGATCTGGAAGACTCAAAGTCAACTGAATTGAACCTAAACTCAGCTAATTGAAGTCACAATCAATTAACTAACTAAGGAGGGCACAATAGTGATTATTTCATGCATGTCAGTCAGAAAAGGGCGCATGATGCCACAATCAGTGGCATCTGGAGCTCTAACCCCCCACAAGAGTCAAATAACTCAGTTGGAATGCACTGGAACACTCAGTAGGTTCCTATAAAATAGGGAATTGACTGAAGTGGTCCTAAAATGATGCATGCGAGGCTCAAAAGGTGGTAGATGGATCCTGGATGACATCTGCACACCACTAGGGGGTAAATGACATCATCAATAACTAGGAAAAATAAATAATGCTACGTAGGACAAGGATGGAGTATTGAAATATCCTAACAATAACACCATATTAGGTCAAACTGAGTAGGAGGGCACCTTTCTGACTCCAGTTAGCTAAATATAATATTAAATGTTGTCAGTTGGATTGAGTAGGGTGCTTTAATCATGCAAATCAACATAGTTGGATCCCTGAATCATGGAGGAGGCCCAACTAATTGATATTGATGGCTCGGTTGGCTCCTCGAATGAAGGAGGAGGCCCAGTTGACTGAAATTGATGATATGTTGATGGTGTAAGCACATATATGAGTCAAAATACTTAGGATAAGTGGTAAATTAGGTTGTTAAGCCTAAATAATGATGTGTTGTTGGAAAATGACTCCAACAGCCCCCCTTGATATAATCTCATGTGTAGGAGTAAAATAAAATAATAAAAGGGCCCCGACAACAAAGGCCATAGGTCGTCTAGTACAGAAATAATCCAAAAAATGCTAAAAAATCTAAGTGAGGAAAGAGGGAAAAACCTAGTGGGAAAGAAACCCCCCCTCAAAGTGAACATTGAAGGATCTAATATGTCCTCACCATAGTATAACTCACCCCCAACAGTGAACGGAGGTAAGAGAACTTCTCAGTGAAGCTCTTGGTGAAGATGTTTGCAATTTGATATTATGTAGGGAAATATTGCAGTACAATGGTTCTGTCATGCACAAGCTCTAAGATGTAGTGCATGTGGATCTTGATATGTTTGGTCCTCTATCTCTGAACCGGATATGTCAATATCTTTATAGCACTCTGATTGTCACAAAAAATGACAGTAGAAGTGGTGCTACCATTATCAAACTTTGCTAGAATACCCTGCAACCAAACTGCCTGAATGCAAGCATTGACTGCTCCTTGATAGTCTTCCTTTGCTGAAGATAAGGCAATGGAAGCCTTCTTTTTTCTTGAACAACAAATAGGCCTTGTTCCAATCATGAAAACATATCTAGAATGTTGGAATTTGTGCAAATTTGGAAGATATTATTATTGTATTTGATTGTGCCTCCTAAGGGAGTTGAACTTGATATAATTAGTTATGTAAACCCTTGAAAGAATCAATGTAAACCTTGGGGTGAAAAGAAAACAAAAGAAAATATTAAAATCAATTTATTAATTTCCCCCAAGAGAAGTCATCCCAGTCAACTAGACAAGTCATCCCAGTTAGGGTGAAAGCCAATTTGGCACTTGTATAAATAGAGGGAAAGTTCACCTCATTATTCACTCCCTCACTTGACACAAGTTCACATCACTTGGAGAGATAAGTTCGCATTGCAGAAGGAGAAGACTATTTTGGGGTTTCTATATTTGGAAAGTATTTCCATCTTTTCTATTTCAATATTGTACTCTGATCACAGAATTATTATCTCTATACAAAGGTTGTTGGGTTTTCTCCCATTTGGGTTTCCCAGGATAAACTCTTGTGTTATTGTTTTGTGATTTGTCTTTCTTCTAGTGATCATATTTATGCATTTGATTTATTATGCTATGAATGTATGAACGAATAACATGGTATCATAGCGGTACTAGAAGAAGCAATTGCCGAAACATTGTTGGAACCCTGTCAGAACTAGGGTTTCATCTTTTGAAGTATTCACTCAATTTTTGAAGGAAAAAGAGCATT
This sequence comes from Larix kaempferi, assembly GCA_027924585.1. Classification (NCBI taxonomy): domain Eukaryota; kingdom Viridiplantae; phylum Streptophyta; class Pinopsida; order Pinales; family Pinaceae; genus Larix; species Larix kaempferi. Next base: position 5,062,387 of record BSBM01001229.1, on the reverse strand, counting down.
GGTATTTTTTATCCAAGGAGGGTGCATCTTTTGGTGAAGCCAGAATTCAATTCTGAGATTTTTCACTTTTTGACCTAATTCTATAGCTGTAGCAGAAATTAGGGTTTCAATTTTTAACCTAAATTCTCCACAGTTTTTGCTTGGTTCTACCTCTATTCAACTCACCTTTCTAGGGCATATCTACCCGTGGAGTCAGTTTTCCAAAATTCCAACTTTCATTTTTGACCTAGATCCTGCTAGGGTTTTTGATCCAAATCTGTAGACAAGATGATTGGCATGAAGGTTGAAGATCGACTGGAAGGGGATTCCAACTTTATCTCCTGTAAGTCTAGGTTTCTTCTTCTAATATAAGAAAATGATCTCTTACAGTTTGTAAATGAAAAGGTTCCAGAACCAAAAGCTGAAGAATACAAATCTCGCTGGAGGAAGAATGATGCTAGAGCAAGAAGGATTCTGGTGGACTCAGTTAGAGACCATTTGGTTCCTCAAATCTCAAGTAAGAAGACTACTAGAAATATGTTCAAAACCATAAAGAAGTTGTTTGAACACAGTAGTATCAATGTATCCATTATATTGAGGAACCAACTATCAAACATGATGATATCCAAGTCAAACTCTATTGCCTCATATTTCATGAGGATTACAGAACTAAGGGACAAGCTTAGTACCAATGGAGATCCTGTTGATGATAAGGAGCTTGTCATCACTACTCTAAATGGTCTCCCACCATATTCGAATTCCTTCATCCAAAGTATCAGTGGTAGATCCAAACTACCCAAATTTGATAAGCTATGGGAATATTACACTCAGGAAGAGACAAGAATAGCAGCACAACAAAGACTTCATGGCACTCAACCTGAGGAGAATCAAGCATTCGTATCCCATGCAAATAAAGGAAAGGGAATGGGAAGGAAGTTTTAAAAACACAAGAATCAAGATAGGATATCAAGTCCACCCCCAAACCATAATAAGAAGAAGAAGGACTTATCTCAGATACAATGCTACCAGTGCAAGAAATATGGTCATTACGCTTATAATTGCCGAAAATCAAACAAAAGAAAGCATGAAGCCTCAACTGTTGATGTAGAAGAAGATCATCATCACAAGAAGCACATGAATGGATATCGTACAAAATGCCTCTCCATATCAGCTTTATCAGGTATTGTTCCCACCACTAGTGATACTTGGCTCATAGATATTGGTGCTTCTAAACACATGACAGGTTATAAAGAAAATATTTCAAAATTAGTTGAGAAAGATTCTCATCTCCATGTTGTACTTGGAAATGATGCTAACTACATTGTGAAGGGATCTGGATTCACCTCCCTTCAGCTAGAATCAAGTGATACATTACGCTTGAGTGATGTGCTCTATGTACCTGGTATGAAAAGAAACCTTGTCTCCATCTCAACCTTGGAGGACAAGGGATATAAAGTACCATTCTCAGAAGGGAAAGTACTTGCTTGGCACAAGAACTCAAGCATGGAGAAATCCAAGATTATTGGTGTGAGAGAGGAGAGCTTGTACCGACTGAACACTCCACCAGTCCAATCCCTAGTCCATGATTCTACAAGCATGGGTGAACTATGGTGCAGAATACTAGCTAATCTAAACTATTGAGCTCTCCCATCATTGAAGAATATAGTGACAGGTTTACCAATAATTCAGGTATACCATGATGGAACATGTAGAGGATGTGCACTTGGAAATAATACCAAGAGATATTTTCCAGACAGTGAGAGTAGATCTAAAGGAATTTTGGATATAGTACACTCTGACTTGTGCGAACCCATGACAGTTTCCTCATTGGGTGGATATCATTACTACATTACATTTATTGATGAATACTCACGGAAGACTTGGATATAATTTCTCAAGTCGAAGGAATTCGAGGAAATACTCAACAAATTCAAATAATTCAAAGCACAAGTTGAGAATCTATCAGGAAAGAGGATCAAGGTCTTGAGATCAGATTATGGTGGAGAATACGCCTCTATAGATTTCAATGATTTCTGCAAGGAAGTTGGAATTAAGAGGGAGCTCAAAGTTCCCTAAAACCCTAAAAAAAATGATGTTTATGAAAGGAAGAATAGAACTATTATGGAAGCAGCTAAAGCCATGATAGATGACCAAATTCTACCTATGTTCTTATGGGAAAAAGCATCTAGAACAATTGTATTTGTACAAAATAGATGCCCACATAATATAGTGAAGAACATGACTCTGGAAGAATATTTCACAAGAGTGAAACCAGAAGTGGGCCACCTTCGAATATTTGGTTGTCCAGTCTATATACATGTTCCCAAGGAGAAAAGAACGAAGTTAGAACCTTCAGGCAAGAAGGGAACTTTTGTGGGATACAGTGAGTCTTCAAAGGCTTATAGAATCTACAACCCGGGATCTAGATAGATTGAAGTCAATAGGGATGTGACCTTTGAATAAGAGATGGCTTTCACGAAAGGAAAAGGATTAGGTATGGAGATCGATGATGAAGAAATGCTAGAACCAAAGGATATGAGATCATCTCCCCCTCCATTTCATAGGGAGTTAGCAGAAAAGGATGAACCCATCGATCCTATTGATCCAATTGATATTCCCAGAGATATTGCAATAGGCTAGAAATTTCCTATATGGGCACAATAGACTTTGCAGGATGCAGAGGGCCATGAAGCTCCACATGCTGCTTCGAGAGAAATAAAAAGACCTCATAGGTTCTCCATTTATGTAGCAGTGATGAGTAACATCATTGACTCAGAACCAACCACTTATGAAGAAGCATCCAAACACCAAGTTTGGGAGGATTCCATGGTGGAAGAATATAAATCCATCATGAAGAATGATGTGTTTAGATCTGAGGAGAAGTCAGTAGTAACTTCCAAGTGGTTATACAAAATCAAGCATGGATCAGATGGGAGTGTTGAAAAATACAAGGCTAGATTTGTTTCCAGAGGATTCTCTCAGAAAGAGGGATTCGATTATGATGAAACGTTTTCTCCTGTGACTCGATATACTTCCATTAGATCGATCATTTCTATTGCTTCAACTATGGGATGGAATTTGCATCAGATGGATGTTAAGACAACTTTTCTCAATGGTGTTATTGAGGAAGAAGTATACATTGAGAAGCCATTAGAGTTTATTGTCCACGGAAAGGAGTCTCACGTATGCAAATTGAAAAAGGAACTGTATGGACTCAAGAAAGCACTCTGTGCTTGGTATGGATGGATAGATAGATTCCTGGTGAGCTTGGGATTAACCAAGAGTGATGCAGACCCCAACCGTTACTACAAGGTTGTGGATGATGAGCCACTGATTTTGGTACTATATGTTGATGACTTGTTTCTCAGTAGAAATGAGAAACTTATCGTATGGTGTAAGAAGAAACTCGCCTCTAAGTTTGAAATGAAGGATCTTGGATTGATGCATTACTTCTTGGGATTAGAAGTGTGGAAGAGGTAGAAGAATATTTTCCTAGGTCAAGGAAAATACAACATAGATATTCTGAAGAGATTCAGAATGTTGGACTGCAAATCCATGGCCACTCCGATGTATGAACATTTGAAGAAGATGAGAGATTCTGCTTCAGATTCAGATTTGATTGATCCTACTATGTATTTCCAACTGATTGGGTCCTTGATTCATCTGACAAACACCAGACCAGATATATGTTTTGTTGTGAATGCTCTCATCCAGTTTATGTGCGAGCCGAGATAGATTCACTGGATTTCTACAAAGCATGTGCTCAGATACTTGTGTGGAACTGTGGGATATGGCCTGAGATATGATTCAGAATGTGACCTGAGATTGCAGGGGTTTACAAACTTAGATTGGGCAAGATGTGTTGCAGATAGGAAGAGTACTTCCGGATGTTGCTTCAGTTTGGGTTTTGTAGTGATTTCCTGGTGTAGTAGGAAGCATAACTTGGTAGCACTCAGTGCTGTAGAGGACGAGTATATGGAAGTTAGTACAGCATCCTGAGAAGCAGTATGGATTCGTAAAATCCTTGTAGGATTGTTTGGCCAGATTCCAGAGCCAACTGTGATTCAATGTGATGACCAACGCTTTGTGAAGATGTCAATGAATCTTGTATTTCATGACAGGTCGAAGCATATAGAGATTCTATATCACTTCATTCGTGATATGGTGCATAAAGGTGTAGTCAAATTACAATATATTCTGAAAGATGACTAGACTACATATGTTCTCATTGATCCTCTTTCCAAGATGAAGTTCGAATACTTTTGCGAAATACTTGGAGTAGAATAGAACGTTTCCCTCCTTGAGAGGGAGAGATGATATAGAGATGTCTTACCCTGCATTCACCCAAGTGCCTCTACTCGTCCAGGTGCTCAGCCAAGTATGGGATAAATCCCATCGACAGATAATTTAGACAGGCAGTAGATGGTCGGGTTCACCTAGGTACATATTATACTCGTCCAAGTGCTCAACCAGTTATCAGATAAATCCCATCGACAGATGAGTCGGAAAAGAAGTAGATGGTCAGGTTCACACAGGTTCCTCTGCTCGTCCAGGTTCTCAGCCAGGTATGGGGGAAATCCCATAGGAATATGAGATAGATAGGTAGTAGATGGACGTGTGATTGCATAGGTACCTCTACTTGTTCAGGTTCTCAACCAGGCATGGGAGTACCCCATCAGTAGATGAGACAAACAGGTAGAAGATGGTCGTGCACATTTGCTTTTCTAGGTTCTCAGCCAGGTATGGGGAGATCCCATCGACAGATGAGACGGACATGTATCATATGTTATAACATTTGGTAAATCCTATCTCATAGACATCCAGGTAGGATGGAGAGACTCTATTGGACTCGCCAAAGGACTGGTGGAGTTTATGCATGAAGGCATGTCTCGAAGGATTGAGATCGTGCTGACAACCTTCAGTATGTATAGAGATTATGGAGACAGTATAGATGTACAGATGAAACCCAGATGATAATGATGCTGGTGAAGACCGAATAATACCTTCCTCGTTGAGAGGGAGTGTTGGAATTTGTGCAACTTCGAAAGATATTATTATTGTATTTGATTGTACCTCCTAAGGGAGTTGAACTTGATATAATTAATTATGTAAACCATTGAAAGAATCAATGTAAACCTTGGGGTGAAAAGAAAACAAAAGAAAAGATTAAAATCAATTTATTAATTGCCCCTAAGAGAATTCGGCCCAGTCAACTAGACAAGTCGGCCCAGTTAGGGTAAAATCCAATTTGGCACTTGTATAAATAGAGGGAAAGTTCACCTCATTATTCACTCACTCGCTTGACACAAATTCGCATCACTCGGAGAGAGAAGTTCGCACTACAGAAGGAGAAGACCATTTTGGGGTTTCTACCTTTGGAAATTATTTCCATATTTTCTCTTTCATTATTATACTCTGATCTCGGAATTATTATCTCTATACGAAGGTTGTTGGGTTTTCTCCCGTTTGGGTTTCTCGAGATAAACTATTGTGTTATTGTTTTATGATTTGTATTTCTTCTAGTGATCCTATTTATGCATTTGATTTATTATGATATGAATGTATGAAAAACTAACATGGAAGTGGAATTCCGATCAATGCTATCACCCGCCCAATCTGAATCAATGAATCCAACCAAGTCAAGATCGAAATCCGCAGCATAGTGAATGCCAAAATGTCTCGTACCCTGCACATAATGCAAGATCCTTTTGGATTCCTTCCAGTGAAACTCATGGGGTTGTTGCATGTACCTTGAAACAACACTCACAACATAATACATATCAGGCTTGGAGTGTGTCAAATACAAAATACTACCAATTAATTGTCGGTAAAGTGTAGAATCACCATCCTCATGATTGATTCCCGAGAGGAATGGGCATGGTGAAGCTTTACATAATTCCATATTGAAATTATTTAGCAGTTCCAAAGCATATTTTGATTGGTAAATCATGATCCCATCAAATTTTTGAGTGATCTCGAGACCAAGAAATTGCTTCAATAGGCCTAAATCACTCATATCAAATGCTTGTTGTAAAGCGGTTTTTATTGTGTCGATCGAAGCAAGAATTCTTCCTGTAATCAATAGGTCATCAACATAAATTAAATTGATCAGAAAATTACCTTCATGCTTCTGTAGATACACATTTGGATCTGATTTTCATCCCACAAAGTTTTGCGACAAAAGAAAGGAATCCATCTTTGCATACCATGCTCTTGGAGCCTGTTTTAAACCATACCAAGATTTCCTTAATCTGTAAACAAGTGTCAGATATGATATGTAACCTTAGGGATGCTTAATGTATATCTCTTCCTGAATATCCCCATGAATAAAAGCACTCTTCACATCCATGTGGTGCACCTTCCAGTGCTTGGATGTGGAAATTGCCAAAACTAGCTGGATTGAGTCCATTTTCGCAACCGGTGCAAATATTTTTGTGTAGTGCACACCATGGACTTGTGAGAAAAAAAATTCCGCCAACCTAGATTTTTATTTTTAGGTTGAACCATCAGCAACAACCTTGGTTCGGTAGACCCATTTGCATTGAATCAATTTCCTCCCAGGTGGAAGTGAAACTAGCTCCCATGTTGCATTTTTATGAAGAGAATTGTACTCTTCATCCATGGCGGTTTTCCATCTCGAATATTGGTGGGAATGGTAGTATGATTTGGGATCTGAACCAACCATCAAAAAAAAAAATTTGTATAGCAATGGATCAACACATGAAAAAGCCATATCTATTCATTGAAATTATGCCCGGGTTCTTCTTGGATCGACACGATTTCCAATGTTCGAACCGATATATGTGAGAGTCTTTTCTGCCCACTGTTGGAGAAAGGATGGACAAAATAATCAACATGTTTGGCGATCCGAGGGTCAATGAAGTTATGAGTGCTACCAGAATCAATGAGTATTGTAAGAGGAATCTTCTTGAAGTAACCCCTAACCCGCATTGTTTGGGGGGTGGTGACGTTGGATAAAGCATGGAGAGATATCTTTGGTTGTTCATCCTGAGATGGGGGGTCAATAGGCGGCTCCTGAATGTCGACCTGATCATCCATTGTATCTAGAGTTTATTGACCAATTGTAGAGGCAGGCGGAGAAGCCATATCCAAGAGATAGAGCTTTTGTTGAACACATCTATGTCCCCGAGTGAATTTCTCATCGCAATTATAACAAAGCCCTTTTTCTCTGCGTGCCTGCATCTTTGTTTCAGACAAATGCTTGATAGGAGTTGGTCAAGGAGCTGGCAGGATGGGAGGTCGTTGAGAACACATATTTTGGAAGGGAACAAAAGTGGGATTGGAGAGCTGTTGGGCTGCAATCTTGTCTTCGTTGCAATCTTGTCTTCTGCCAACTTAGCCAACCCTAGGACTTCCATCATTGTGTTGGGACATAACATTTTAACCTCTGACCGGATTTCATCCTTAAGACCACTGATAAAACAACTCCTGTAGAATTCATCAGACAATCCTTCTATGTGATTGGCTAGTTTCTCAAATTTTGTTTGATACTCTCTCATAGTGCCACTTTGACGAAGTTTAGTGAGTGCTCCTATGAAGTCATCAAAAGCACTAGGACCAAATCATTGCAAAAGGAGTTGGCAAAAATCTATCCATTTTGGCTCGTCATGAGCTTTGATGTACCAATGGTACCATTGAAAGGCTTCCTGTTCCAAATGAAAGGATGCAAGTAGAAATTTTTGGACATCAAAAGTATTATGTAGACTAAAATATTGTTCTGCACAATAGATCCATCTAGTTGGATCAGTACCATTAAAGCAAGGAAATTCAAGCTTCGGACCACAGAAATTGCTAGAAGAAGAGAACCTATTGTCTGCCGAAGATTCATGTTGTCAGTTATTGTTCATGGCTAAATGCTGAAGATGGAGGCTGAGAAATTTTTCATTTAGATCTTGGAGTTTGGTTTGGATGGATACAAGTGCTTCCTCCATGGTTGTTGCTTCTGCGCGGGTGACAACTATAACCAAGAGTTTTTTTTTTTTTTGCTTTTAGGGGGAATGGATAGAAAAACACAAACAAAAGCTTATTTAGTAAAGGGAAATTTGGATTTGGGAAAAAATCAGAGGGGTAATTGGGGTATGAGTAGGTTTTGGACACTTTTTGATGGATAGGGAAGCAAAAAAGGGGATTTCAAAAGCGGGGTGAAAGAATGAGAAAATTTGGCAGAGAGGGACAAAGAAGCATAATTAGGAAAGAAACTTGGTGGTAAAATTTGAAGGCAATTGGGTGAAATCCAAAGAAGTTATGGCAAACCCTAAAAATAGACAAATGTGGGATTTCGGGCTTTGGGAAGTGGAATTTGTGTTGGTTGTGGAGCCAGATCTTCCAGTCTCATAGATGATATTGTTTCAGCCGTGTTTGTACCTTAGTTTTATATGATATGTAGGTGGACTGTACACTCACCCCAACGGGGGGGTGTGGGGGGGAATCGCCCCCCCACGGGGTTACAAGGGGGACCATCCCCCTTGGCTGGGGGGTTCGGGGGCCAGCGGTCCCCCGGAAAGGGGTTTGGGGGAAACACCCCAAAGAAAGGGGGTTTGGGGGTGAATCCCCCGAAGGAAATTTTTGGGGTTGTTTTATGGGCCCATGGTTTTGGGTAACCCATGGTATTTTCCCTTTATAAGAAAGACATTGTAATACGGCTAGGGTTGATGTATTAGGTTTTATGCATTGTAAAGATCTCTGAGATCTGTGAAGAGAGACTGTGAGACAGTGAAGAGGAAGTTCAGTGACTGTGCTACAGGTTGTATCCCTTCACTTTGCTGGACGAAATAATAATAAGGACTGGCAACTTCAGTGTGCACGCAGCCCAAGTTGGGGTGAACCATGATATATCTGTGTCTCTCTTGTAATGCGTGTGTGATTATATTTGCAATTATGTTTATTGTTATTACTCTGCGATCCTGTTTTCCCAACAATTTGGGATAGGGTCCTCAAGAATGAAATATGCAGAATGGGATTATCGAGGTGTCAGGGAAGTTTCAAGGGAAACATAGTGAAAACAAGGGAGATATGGCAAAAAAACATAATTATATATATATATATATATATATATATATATATATATATATATATATATATATATATATTTTTCAGGAATGGATCTGCAATGACGCGGAAGGGATTTGAAACATATAGATCTGCAACGGCCCGGAAGTGATCGGAAATAGAGGGATCTGAAGCGGCGTTGACTGGATCGAAAACAACTAGATCTGGTAGTTAAGTGGTTAGTGAAGGCCTCCCACTAGGATCTTAACAGGGGATCATCCAGATTTGAATCCGAACCTAATTCTTCATGTTCATTAATATCAGACATAATATAATAAATATCGGAACATAAACTTTCAGTATCATCTCTCGAATATTCTTTCGGAAGAGGAAGCAATTTGGCAGTTTCTTCCTCCACTAGTTGTAGATCATGAAGTGGTTCTTCAAATTGGAAACTTCTCTCGATGAATATTCTTTTGGATATGATATACATGAGTTTGTATCCTTTGGATTATTCATAATATCCAATGAGGATGCAATCGATACTTTTTGGTTCCAAATATCTTCTCTTCTCAATCGGAATTCTATCCCATGCAGTGGACCTGAAAACCCTGAGATGTGACACATCAGGCTTGTGACCAGTGTAGGATTCGAAAGGAGTTGTACCTTTTATGGATGAGTGTGTCACTATGTTCTGAAGGTATGCAGAAAAATTCATGGCCTCATCCAAAATATTTGAATCCAAACCTTTCGACTCAAGCATACAAGTAGTCATCTCTTTCAATGCTCGGTTTTTCCTCTCCGCTACACCATTTTGTTGAGGTGTGTAGGGGACTGTGTGCTGGATTTGGATTCCATTTTCTGCACAAAGTTTAAGCAGCTCAATTTTGATATATATTCTCCACCATTATCATATCTAAGATATTTTATCTTGCTCCCGGTAGCAGTCTCAACATAAGCCTTGAAATTCTTGAACCTTTCAAACACTTCTGATTTGTTCTTGAGAAAGTAGACCCATGTGAACCTGGAAAAGTCATCAATGAATGTGAGAAGATACCTTGAGCCATTCATAGAGGTATTTGGTAATGCACCACTAATATCATTGTGAATCAGCCCCAAAATACAAGAAACCCTGCTAGCTTTGCCTCGATCAAACTTGTGCTCAGGATTGTTTCCAATGATGCAACCCTTGCATATCCCTTTTGAGGATTTGATGTTCGGAAGGCCTTCAACCATGGAATTATTTTGTAGCATCTGAAAATACTTGTAATTAAGGTTTCCAAACCTCTCATTCCATACCCGGATAACCTCATTTCCATGATTCAGAAGGGAATTTGGCTTTGAATACGGACAAAATTGGGAAAACTCATATGCAACATGATTTGCCTTGCCTATTGCAATGAGTTTTCCAGTGCTAATCTCAAAAATTTCAACACCATTAGGTTTGAATACAACATTATTGGGAAAACCAGTATGCATCATTTGGTACACAGAAAGTAGGTTTGGAGCTAGAGAAAGAACATAGAGAACATTTTGAAAACTGCCATGTTCTAAGTGTATTGTACCTTTCCCTTTCGATGAAATTTGTGAATCATCTCCCATGTGGATGGAGATGAAGCTGTCGAAGTCCAATGATGAGAAATATTCTTTGCTTGCAACCATGTGATGAGAGGATATTTTGGATTTGAAACACTTTCCATGAGTGCATGACCTCTTTCTAGATGATCATTCCGGTCTCCATTTTCCTTCTTCCTTGCACCATCTAGAAGGGTGATATTATTCTTATCTAAGAGAAGGGACATCTGATCAATAGTCTTCTTCATGCTTGTCTTTTATTGAACCCGAGGGCTCATCTGACTGCTTGGTCTTCTCCTTTTGCTTGGGATGATCAAACTTGGTCTTCTCCTTCTACTTTTTCTTTCCTTTAGCATTCGTATCCTTGGGTACTACAACAAATAGGGCTTGATCTTTGGAGGATATCATGGATCCTATCTGAACAAGCTTGTCATGCTCTTTTGTTAAGGACTCAATGAATGCATTCAAGGATGGCATCATCCAATTCATAATGGTATAGTTTTCCCGAATGAAAGGTAGAGACAAACATTGAATAATATGCTCCTAGTTTTGAAAGGATTGAAAGGATCAACTGATCATATTTATTCTCGACACCACATTGCTTCAATTGAAGCACCAAATGCTTGAACTTTGTGAAAAAATAATTGATGGTTTTGAAATTCTCGGGATTTGGGGAAATCAATCCATTCTCTAACTGATAATTCCTCATATCATCCTGCTTGATGAAGAGTGTGGCAAGTTGTTCCCATACGTTTTTTGGATTCTTCAATCCATTGAGATGGAAAAGAAGGTCTTTCAAATTATTGAGGCATAAGAAACCATAAGCTCCATCAAGCTTATTGAAGAACTTGGACTTCTCTATAGATGCATTAGGCTCTGGTTATGTGCCCATAGTAACTTTGTAGAGTCCCTTGGAGTGCAATACTATCTCTATATAATCCTTCCACTTATGATATTTGAAAGGAGTAAGAATATGGTTAGAAGAAGAGTCCATCTTAGCTATAGCGAATGCAATATGAGGCTTTGAGAAACCTGCAATAAAAAAAAAAAAATCTTTAGGTCGACAACCTGCACTTTTCAAGTTGCATCACACCCGGCATAGCCTATCAAGCAAGCTTGATAAAACTGATGCACAATTATCTAGGATTTATGTGTAAAACTTTTAGCTTCTAGTGCAGTGTTGGAATAATTTTGAGCAAACTTGCTCAATCTTCATTTGAAGAACTATGTAGAAGAGTTTCCTTGTCCCGCCATGGCTCTGATACCATGTAAAATTCAAGCACGACATATCTATGAAACAAGAACAACGATTACTAGAGATGCATGCGGCAAATTGTGTGTCAAAACACTGGTGCAAAAGGTTTGCAGTAGTTCATGCATTATCATTAACTTAGAAGATGATTACAATGTGTAACAATGGCAATAATATCCTAGCAATTTGAATCCTAGAGAGGTCATTCAAATTGAATGCATGAGAGTGGATTACTTGGTAGTTAACACCACTCGGCACATCGGTTAACCACTTAACTACCATGTAATTGACTCAAAGAGACTCTGAAACTGTCAAACTAAGTCTAACTGAATCCATAACTCAACTGAATTCCCAAAATTAGGGGAGGGCACCTTTCTGACTTCAGTTAACTGATTTTTAGGTGAAATAACACCAGATTAGGTCAAACTGAGTAGGAGGGCACCTTTCTCACTCTAGTTAGCTTAATATAATATTAAATGTTGTCAGTTGGACTGAGTGGGGCGCTTTAATCATGAAAATCACCCCATTTGGCTCCCTGAATGATGGAGGAGGCCCAGTTAACTGATATTGATGGCCCATATGGCTTCCTGAATGAAGGAGGAGGCCCAATTGACTGAAATTGATGATATGTTGATGATGTAAGCACATATATGAGTCAAACTACTTAGGATAAGTGGTAAATTAGGCTATTAATCCCAAATAAATGATGTGTTTTTTCAAAATGACTCCAACATTCCACACCGATGAGAATTGTTGATCTTCCTTCACCCAGAGCTCTTCTTCCTTCACCGAATTTTTTTATTGAACCTTGTTTGATATATGTGATTTCTCCAGTCACAATAATTCCTAACGATTTGTCATTAGGTAGGCTTTCTAAGACACGGTACTAAACCTCATTTAAAATTACCTACTTGAATAACGATCGTTGGATCTTATCTAATTTTTCTACCTCATCAGATGAACAAGGATATGTTAGAGTGGCTATGCCATTGTCTATAGTTGAAATTGTTAATCAAGATATTCAAGCGGCTATTGCAAAGCTTGAATAGGGTTCTCCTTCTTAGGAGGAACTTAACGAATTTTCCTCACCGATATGGGCCTTAACCTTTCTATCTTCACAAGAATCCTTGGATATGGTCTTTCCCTCCAACAAGGCCATTGTTGAATCCATGACTAGTTTTGATAGGTCATGGGAGACTATGCATAATAAATCATATTTCCTCCCTAAGTTAACTAAGTTTGAAGATGAGAAAAAGAGTTTAACCATATTTAGATATTTTGATTGGTATCAAAATTTTATTTCGTCTAGTGAAGTATATATAGAATAAAACATGGCCAATATTGTGAACACCATGCCTATCAATATCTCTAAGACTTGTAGTGTCGTGGAAAACATTATGAATGGAGCATTTTTTTCTCTTAAAGAAGTTAAAATCTATGTTTCTCTTTCAAGTATTTATACAACATAATTGCTTGGAATTACAAAGAAGGCCCTTGGATTATTGAGCATAATATCAAAACTTACAAAAAAGTGAAACATGTCCAATGAAATTTAAGACTAGTTAATCCCCGAAAGGCTATTTCTATCAAGGTGGAGGTGGAGAATTTTTTGAAAGCTGACTTAATCTATCTAGTTTCGCTAACTAAGTGGGCATCCAATCCCTTTCATGTTGATAAAAAATAAGGGACTTGTTATCACACAAAGTGTAGCTGCCAACTAGAGGGATCCTATCCAGGACGGTAGAGGAGGGAAGCTAACTGGTGACACTTGCAAGGGCCTCGTTCACCACTATATACACAGGTTTTCACATCGAACGAGAACTTGTCACTTTAGATCAAGCGAGATCAATATCAAGGGGGGGACCCTATCCATCCAATACATGCTAGAGAACCTACTCAAGACACTCTAGGATGATGTGAAATGAGAAAGAGAGTGAGATCAAGAGTAAGTGGATCTATATCTAAGGAATATGAGTGGCCTATGGAGTTAAAACTTGGTTGAGTAGGTTTAGGAAATAAGAAATTGCTCAACTGGAATAAATTGTACCGCTATTGAATTTGAATAGTTAGAGCTAGATAGATCTAGTGCCTATCTAAAAGACCCAAATGATATGCACCTAGGTTTAAGTCAAATAAGAGTGTGGTGGGACCACCTGGTAAGATTTAGGCTAGTAAAGGCACTATTATGGTGGCTAGGTAGTAGATATGAAGATTAGAGGACAAACTAGCAACACCCAACTGACAGATCTAAAAAATGACTGAAGAACCCACAAGTGCATCCTCCCCTAGAGATGGCCAATGCTTGGATCTGGGGGTAAATGGATTCTTATTTCCACCAAACTTGGTCTCTAAGGTTTATTAATTATTTTAAAAGTGGGTTTCAGTTATTAAACCCAGATTATTGCCAGATCTATCATATCTATAAATTGAGGGTTTGAAACTTGTAATTTAAAGTGACAATTGGATGGAAGTAAATGAAATCAATACGTACCTTGTAGATCTTACCTCAAATGCTTGCAGACGCCAAGTAAATTGATGATCCTGACAATTGGTTACAATTCTGGGCAATATACAGCTAGTTCCAAGCTAATGCGTGTGGGTACAAGGTGGTAGTGCACCCTCTTCAACCTGTAGAATCAAACAACCTAAATTAGATTTGTCTATAGATAGAAAAGAAACCATGCAAAGCATCTAAAATACAGTAACATCAATGGAAAAAAGTCACAATTGGCTACTCCCTAAAATATAGGCAATTTCACCCAAGTGAATGGATGAAGGAGACCTTCACAATCCTCCTCAAGAAAAATCACACCCCCTGCAACAAATCAATTCGGCCTCCACAACAAATGTGATGAAATCAAGCTAGATCTACTCAGCTGTCCAAAATAAAGGCATTCCAATCATGTACAAGAACATTCATCAAAGCAAGAGAGAGAGAGAGAGAGAGATATGCAAAATAATAATTTTATTCTTTTATTCCAGAGCCAAAAGTCCCTTTTACAATGAGGGGGTCTCTCCTTTAAATAGGAGTAAGAGAGACAAAAACCCTAACCACTTTCTAAATGAGTGGTGGAGATCAAAATATATAACAATAATAATCAACGGATAATATGGACCAGAAACATAACACATGGATCACTCCTGATAAATGGGGATCCACTCCCTCAATGATGCCCTAGGGGGGACATAAGACACATAAAGTCACTAGGGACACAACATAATACATGGTGGGGGCTAGTAGGTATAAACATATCCACTAGACAAGCCAAAATACATCAAAATAATATAGCATGTGATAAAGTGTCAAAAGACACTAGGATGTGTGCCCAAAAATACAATATAAAACCACTAAAATGATGACTAGGAGGACATGTGGAACCCACTGATGATGGATACCATTCCGAAGAATGTATAAAATATCATCATGAAATCACATACCATCCTCATGCCATTTCCTCACCCCACTGAGCCAAATCGATTTCCTTTGTTAGTCATTTTACTGCCAAAAAACCACCTCTAAAAGATAGAAACGCCTATAACTCTCTTCCATGTGCCTGGGCACCAAATTGACTGCATGAAAATGTCTGGGGATATGGTAATAATGATTGTTTGTACCCCATATCCCCTCAGGAGCACCTTAGGAGAACAAAAATAATCTTTGACTATGCTGCACAGGCCATTTCCACATGGCAAATTGCTGAAAAGTGGTAATTTGACCATATCATCACCTGTAACTTCCTAGAGCTAACAATTGAGTGTACCAATGGACTCAAAATTCCCAAATACACTAGGAATGAGTACTCATGCACTATGTGACCATCAATACCATCATCTGTAAGCACATCCATGCCTAGAACAATAAAATAATGGCATATAACTGCTAATAATAACAAAACTAATACAGACCATCACTTGAAACCACTACCTGGAGCATGGAACCATATAATGGACACAAAGGATCCATGAATAATCAATCTCGAACACTGTCAACCAAACTTGTTGGGTGCCAAAAATGACCTTTTTTGCTCACTTCTCTTGTGATCCTTTTTCCCCGTTTATCCTTATTATTTTAATCGAGTCGTTATCTTTCCTAGGGAAAAGCAAGATCTTGAGAAGGTATAATTTATTATTACTTTGTTATATTAATGCCTAAATTTTTCCTGTGTTTATGGATTTTATCTCCTAACTAAGCTAACTTGTGACGGATTGATGAAAGCAACTGAGACCATAGGAAATTCGGGTGTATCAGCCTACTGATACACGTGGATGAAGAAGTACTTGGAAAGCAGTTACACCTTTTCAGGGCTCCGGTTCAGATCATTGCAGAAGTAGCCTAAGTTATCCATCCGCGCGGCCAGCTGAAACTCACTTGGTGCTAGAACAACTCAAATTGTTGAGAGCATTGATGTCCATGAAACAAGTTTTATCTCAATGTAATAATGAATGTGATTGTTTCTACTATTGGGTATCAATTCAATAGCCCGATGATGTTCTATCTTCATGGATGTCTGAATTAGAAGGATCTAAATTGTCTTATCTAGTATTTAAAGGAAGATAGGATGGTTCAAAGGGGTTAGGCTTATTTTGAAGAGAACTTGTAACAGAAGTGGAAGAGCTATGTATCTAAATTTTATTTCTATCAATGAAATTGGCAGTATTTTCTTGATCTTCTGTGTATTGATTCCTTGTAGTGTTTAGAGGAACCTATGTTAGAAGGCAAGGGCCCGCCTTCTTTCAGAGTTTCCTAGTTAACTAGTTGTTTATTTCTTTATTTTGTTTTGGTGTGGAATTGCAATTATCTTTTTAGCTGCTGAAACAGTGTGAGTATTGAGTGTAGGATACTTCAATTACAGTTTTCTTGGTTTGTTTAAACATCTGATTGAATAGTGCGTAGTTTCTCTTTGCAAGTGTGTTATTGGATTGTGCAATTATTGCTGGTACACCTGTGCTCTGCTGCTGCATTTTACTTTTGTTTATTTCCTTTCATGAACTGCTGAAACTGGTAGATGGCATATGGATTTATAGAGAAGGAGGATTGATTTTCTTTATGATTGAATATTGCAATTGAGGATTGGACCCTTTTGAGATGATGATTTAGGATTTAACTTCTTGCAAAGGTAATTTATCCATTTCATTCTTGAAGAAGTTACTTTTAGAATTGATGCAATTAGAAGGATTGTTTTTTATTTCTTGATAGTTGAATTAGTATTTTAAGATTGGATTGAGTAGTGAGCAGATCATAGATTAGTAATTAGGATGCAACCATTCCTTGAAGTAGATTGGGTGATTCATAGTTGATTAATCAGTTACTGAATGTTTATGCATATATTTTGCTTGACTACCTTTGGAATAACCAGACCTCCCTGGGTTGACAATTTATATTGAGCACTTTGTTTACAAATTAATAGGATATTAAAGTGACCAACAAAACTCATCCCAGATCCTGTGGTTGACTTGGTCAAACTAGGTTGACCAGGTCAAGAATGATCAAAATAATGATCCAGACCATAAACAACTAATGCTGCAAGTACAAATGGATAAGACATGCTCCTCTAATTATGTTAGTAGTGATACCAAAGTATAAAATTATGTTTAATTGGCATTAACATTTAGATACAATAATAATAATAAGTCCATATCAAAGTAATCCAACTATTATAAGCAAGAACCTCAAGTGTATACTCATTTATAGGTGTGTCCAGTTTGCTAGCTATGGGTGGATGTGGAAAATCAAGGCTAGGGTGAAGGGAAAGATAAAATCAACACTGTAATCTCCCAGATAATGTGATAAGGGAAGACCACCTACACATATGCTGGATAGAGAAGAACACAGGGAATGGCGGTGTCTCACAAATGGGTAGAGTGATGAGACTGCTTCCAATAGACTCTAGACAAGAAACATTTCTATAAAATTCATTTATTTGTTAGCTTTATTCACTTTGAGCTTTAGAATTTAATTCACTTTATAGATTTTCACTAGCCAACCTCCAAAATCAGGTGCCCCAAATGGCCTTCTGGGCCTCAAATATGACTCGGTGTGACCTATATTTCCTGCCACAGTCCATAGGTGCGATAGAGTGACCACCCTGTTTCCCTATAGGGGAAAACGAACTTACATAAAAAAAGGATGAGTGCTCGTCCTTTTTCCACTAACTAGCTAATATGAATATAAGTATTAGTGTCTAGCAACACTATTTTTGTTGACTTAGCATCCTTTTAGATATAGCATTTAAGTTCTGATGCTTTAGTGTTTAGCAACATTGTTGGTAAGCATACTTGGTTTTGAGGACTAGAGGAGATCAATCATTGTGACTAGAATCACACACTCCAGAGTCAAGACACAAGGTAAACGGGGAATCTATCCAACAAAGAGTTCTAGGTGGGGGAAGTACTCAATATCAATGTTAAGGTGTAAGTTGGGATCAAATCAAGAATGGAAGATAACAGATGGATGAAAAGGGAAGTGACCGATGATAATATGACTAGCAAAATCCCTACTAAGGGAATGACCAAGTCCATACTTTACAAGAAAAGGGGCATGAACAATGAGTATACACAAGAATATCCTACCAATAACACCTCAATCACCTCTATTCTAAACAAGTAAGCATAATATAGAATGCTTCCAACAAAAAACCATCATATACCCAATCAAATACTACCAAGATAAAGAAAAGAGCACACCAAAAATCCAAATGCACAAAACATATACCTACTGGATCAAATAATTGAATCTATGATCTGAAAATTTGAATCATACTGAAACACTGAGCTGAATACATCATGGGTTGTGTCATAAATCTACTCTTGATGATAGAAAATGGATAACTCAGTCATCGAACTAGGGTCATGAGGATCAGTCTTGGAATGAGACTGTCAAATATAAAAGATCGGGATCCATTGAATACCTGATAGTGATCACCAATATGTTTCTCATCATCAACTGATCTTGCGCAAAATATGTAAATAATTGGCTCAAAAATATAGTAGGAAATGGTCTGCAATCATGGTATCCCAGCTACTGTGGATGTGACAACAAGACCATTCATGTATGTATTTATTTTCATGATCTAAATGAGGTTTGTCGAAAGAAAAATTAACCCACATCATCCATTGATCAAAGTATTTATGCATGTGTCGTAAGAGAAATATTTTTCTTTATGGAAGGATTTTATAGCTACAATCATATCCAGATTCAGTCAGAAGACCGACACAATATCACTTTCATATATCATTGGGGCATGTTTTCCTATTGGAAAATGTCATTTGGCCTTAAGATTGTCAAATCTATGTTCCAATGGGCTATGTCTTACACCTTCCATGAAATCAATTCTATCATGGAAGCTTACCTAGATGACCTAGATGCTCGATCTAAAATAAGAGTAAATCATTCAACTCACCTTCGAGTATGTTTTGATCAATGTCATTTCTATAAGATTGGCTAAACCCTAATAAGTGTACCTTTTGCACCATTATTGGGATATTTCTTTTTTTCATGGTTTCCAAGTATGCGATCATGGTTGATCCTATTAAGATTGAGGAAATAGTTAAGTTTCATCCCTCAAAAATTAATAAACAAATCCAAAGCTTGCAAGGAAAGGTAATTTTCTTGTGAAAATTTATTGCTAACTACATCAATATTACAAAAGGTTTCATGTGCCTTTTGAAAAAAGGAGTGTCTTTTATATGGGATGATATGGTCATTTGAAGCACTTGAAAAAGGCCATAATGTTAAGACTCCCATTTCTAAGTCCACCAAAGTACAAGGACTTCCTCCTATATCTCACAACTTCTAGATCTACCATTGATATGGTTTTGGTTTAGGAAGATGATCAAAATCAAGAACACGTGATTTATTTTCTAAGCAAGATCTTAGATGGATCAAAATTACAATATGTGCATTTAGAGAAGGTGGCTCTGGAAATAGCCCATGCTGTTGAAAGGATTAAAAACTGTATTATCCTTCGACGCATTATCATTGTTGCAAACATTAACTTGTTCCATCATATCTTGACCTCATGAATAATTGGGGACAAGTATTCCTAATGGATAGTTATATTGCAAGAATTCGATTTGGACTTTGCATAGACAAAGTCGAAAAAGTCTCTTTCAGTCATCGAGATTATTTTGGATTTTCCTTAAGATGGTGAAGAGTGGATAGAATTTGAGTCATTCCTCGATAAAAACCTATTCCTCATTGCCTCTAATGGCCCTTGGTATGGAGACATTGTGGTGTATCTCCAAACTCAAATGTTCCCTTTCATGATGATCGTTGATGAATTCATCATCATGCTAAGAGCTACCTCATTATTGATGACACTTTGTATTGACTACCAAAGTGGAGTCTATGTTTGTCACTTATCTGGGTTAGATATTTCCCAAAATATTTTGCTCGTCCAATATTTTTGGTCATCTATATTCTATTAGAATATTGAGAAACATGCATAAACATACAACAATTCATTTTCTAACATGCAAATCAATAGCAAGAATCTACTAGTCTATCCTTCTATCCATACAATCAAAATAACCAGAGACAAGAGAAAAATAAATAGTAAACTAGATGTATGTTATAAAACCCCAAATGGGTAAACATCCAAGGGAAGGTATTTTTTTCTTGTTATTCATAAATCTACAATATTATCACTACATGGAATCCTCGCATAAGCATAACATCACACTCTGTCTTCACTTATTGTCACAATGACACAATAATATCATGTGTTTAAATGAGCCTCCTTCACCTCTATTATATAGCTAGAGTTATGGAATATTTACATTCCATAACACATGTAGGATAAATAGATTTCCACCTACCTTATATAAATAATGTTAATAAGAAAATTTATTACATGCATGTGGGATAACTCCATTTTATAATATTAGATTTGTTTATGCCTTTACACAACCGACAACACCACACATGTCATCATTACATATTCCAACACTCCCCCTTAATGATGACTAGGGAGAAAGAATAAAAATGGATGAATATGGAATTACATTAACACCCTTGTAATGTACCCAATTAATAATTTAGGCACATTAACTTCAACTTTCCAATAGAGGGTAAATTGATCCCAAATAGTGGCTTTTATATGGTTCACCGAAATATGAATAAAATGGATGATGGTGTGCATCCCACAATGTATATTTGAAAACCAATATGATGTGTTCAATCAGGTCTGATATAACTTTTTAATACCTATGCAATATCTACTACCCAAAAATCAAAGCTACTAACTCATTTTGAACCTCTGAGAACCATAGGAATCAAAACTAGGAAAACTAGTTCAAACCTGCCTCCATAGAACATTGGGTTTCCCACTCTTCCCCAACACCTCCTAACTAGACCTAATTTGACCCAAAAAACATCAAATGGAACTAAAAAATCCCAATATGACCACTAATGGACTTCAGAGTACGTATATGGAAGCTTTGAACACTTTACACATACCTTTATAACTAAGGGTGCGTTAGCATAAAGTGTAATTTAACCGACTGGTAAAATGATCATAACTTGGGCATACGGAAACGTTTTTAGATGAAATAAAAAGTGTTTCCTACTATAAATGACACTCCCAATGCAATGGAACAGGTATCATATCCCCAAAATGTTGAAATATTGTAACTTTGAAGAATATTCTATTGTAATTTATTCTGAGATGTTTTATTCCTCCGTCGGGATGTTATTATTGTATTTGGTCATCATAGAGTCATGGGGTAAAACATCCTTTGTAAGTCGGGTCGATAGAACCCTCCAAAATTAATATTATATTGTTTTGAGTATTCCTAGGTAATTCAGCCCAGTTAAGGTTGTTGGGGCCGACCTAGTTAGTGAAAAAGTCAAGTGGAAGATAAAGTATAAATAGGAGTGATGTGCTCCTCATTTGGACACACACACTCACTTATGTAATTCGCATAGGAGAGAGAGAGAGAGAGAGAGAGAGAGAGAGAGAGAGAGATGCAAGGAGAAGGAGCACTTGTTTGTGGTTTTATCTTTGTCTTTTGATCATCTATATTGAGGAATTTTTTGTTGGGTTTTCTTCCCCTAGAGGGTTTCCCAAGATAAATCTGTGTCTATCTTGTGATTGTGTTTCTTTCAGTGATCCTGTATATTCTATTGTTGTGAAATTGAATTGAATACTGATGTTATTTGTATTATCATATTGAATCTTAACATGGTATCAGAGCTAGCCTGAATTGGACATATTTCACAAGGTGAAACTCTCTCTCTTCTCCCTCCGACAAGAAATTAGGGTTTCTATCAAAGTTGGAATTTTGGAAATCTGGTTACATAGAAAGTTGTGCCTCCCTAAGGCGCATCTTTGAGCCCTAGATTGAAGTTTTTGAGTGGGTATATCTCCGGGAATTTAAACCCTAGTTTGACTTTGGACCAAAAAACTGCAGAAAACTAGAAAACTGCATATCTGAATTTCGCAAGTCATTTTTGAGAGGTGAAAATTTGGAATCTCCAGAAACCAAGTGTACCAGTCAATTCGCCTCAATCAAGCGCATATTCTGGTAAGGTAAGTTTCGCATTTTGAAAAAATTCATTTTTTGGTGACCTCCTCAATAAGATGGCCCCAAGCACTAAGCTTGAGGAGAAGCTAGAAGGCATAGAGAATTTCTGAGCATGGAAATATAGGATTGGCCTCATTCTTGAAGAGAATTATCTTTCCAAATACATCAAGGAAGAAGTTGCAGAACCTAAAGAGGATGAATCTAAGGAGAAGCACAAGAAGGACCTAATTAGGGCAAAGAGGACCATTGTTAATTATATCAAAGACCACTTGATTCCTCAAGTGTCATCCAAGAATACCCCGAAGGAGATGTATGATGCCCTAGACATAATGTATGAAGGAAATAATATCAATAGGAAGATGAATTTGAGAACTCAATTGAAGAGTACTAAGATGTGCCAAGGAGAATCCATCCAATACTACTTCACAAGGGTCTCCCAGTTCAAGGAGCAACTAGAAGACATTGGAGACTCCCTTGATGAAGATGAGCTAGTTATGACTACTCTCAATGGTCTCACTAGACCTTGGGATTCATTCATACATACTATGTGTTCCAGAAAGGAAAGCATGAAATTTGACATTGTATGGGAAGACTGCATCCAAGAAGAGGCTAGAGTAGCAAATAGAGATGCTCTACTTAAAGAAGATGATCAAGCCCTAGCCACCAATACCAAGAGAGGAATAATTCAATCTAACTTCAAGAAGTAAATCCACAAGGAATCTCAACCTCCCAAGAAGTTCCAAAGGACAAGAGGAAACAGTCCAAGAAGAAACTACTCCAAATTTCAATGTTTCAATTGTGACAAGCTAGGACACATTGCCAGAAATTGTCCATTGAAGAAAGAAGAATATAAGAAGAGGAACAAAAACAAAAGACATTATGCACACCTATTTGAATATGAATATGAATATGAACAGGAAGAAGGACCTCGAAGAAAACAAGCAAACGAAGAAGATGCAGAAGAGTATGTATTATTCTCTGCACTCTTTGGGTCTGTGACACATGGAGAAGATACATGGATTATTGATAGTGGTGCTTCAAAGCACATGAATGGACACAAGAAAACTCTGTCAAAAATTGAAGAGAAGAACTCTCCTCAGAAGGTATCATTAGGAGATGACTATCAATATCCTATCAAAGGAATTGGTGAAGCAAGCTACAAGCTTGATTCTGGAACCCCCGTGAAGATGAAGGAAGTCTTATATGTACCAGGTTTGAAGAATAACTTACTTTCTATCTCAACATTAGATAAGAAAGGATATAGGGTTGCATTCATAGATGGACAAGTATTTATGTGGTCCAAATTAAAATCAATTTAATATGCAGTTGTCATTGGTGCAGAAGAAGGAGGCTTATATAAACTCAAGGGACATTCAGAAACAACCCTTGTTCATGAGACCACTAGGCCAAGTGAATTATGGCATAGGGGGATTGCTCACATCAACTACAAAGCACTACCCCATGTGAGAAAATTAGTGACGGGATTGCAATATTTGAATATCGATCATGAAGGCATTTGCAAAGGATGTGAAAAGGAAAGAATATCCAGAATCCATTTCCGAAGTGTGAAGGTGCGTTGGAATAAATCCATTCAGATGTATGTGGTCCAATTCCCTCCACATATTTGAGTGGTTATGAATATTATGTTACTTTTATTGACGAATATTCAAGAAAGACATGGATATATTTCTTGAAAGCAAAGGATGAAGTGTAATGTACCCACCCGTGGACCCAATTTTGAGAAGGGAACATGATGCCATTCTCTGGGATTTTCATAAAACTCATCCCAATCATTAGAATCATATGAATAAAACATTGGTGTGCATATACAAATTAAGAAATATGCACAGCGGAATTGAAACTCATCCACACACATATCATATGCATACATCATATCAAAACAATCATCAAATTAATGCATTGCAGAAGTAAATACATAGACCAAAAAAAAAAAAAAACTTATCTTCATTGTGCAATTTGTCCCAAACAACTAGCTATGTTGCTGCAATGTTCCACCCAACCGTAGGTCTTTTCCCAACCTGTATTATTTCAGCACTCAGAGACCACCCTCGAGTTGGGCATGATTTCTACAAGGAAAAGGGGACATTCAAGCTCATGCACAGTCAATTAATCAGTTCATCCAAGCCAAGCTAGTCCATAGCTGGGTTTATCAGGCTAATCAGAACCCTTGATGCTTGCACTCAAGATCAAGCCAAAACAATGGATTTACCAACAGGATGTCCATAGGTTTTCCCCAACTCGTTTCCAACCAAAAATGGATTGTGGGATGGGAAAACCAATCACAGGGAGGAAAACGAATTCTCCTCCAGCTATCTAAGCATTCAACAGCCCAAACAGTCTCAATGGAGCCCCAACTCGATTTCCCTTCTTCCCCACTAGTATACAACACAAAAATGCCCTTCCCAGCTAGGAGAATGAAGGAGAATGCAACAAAATCATGGAGGAAAACGCCCAAGTAGCTCCAAACTCGTGAGGGAGGAAAACTGGCTCATGGATAATGGCTCGGGGAGCAATTGATGGATCTTTTCTTTCCCAAGAAGCAAAAAAAATGTTTTTCCATGCAGGGTGGCTTGCCCATACTCGAATTTGGACAGCCATACCTCCCATTCCCCAAGGCATTAACTACCTCAACCAACTCTTGGGAGAAATCAATGATTGGGTACAAAAGTCAACATGGGTAGTTGAGGGTTTGATGGGTTATCTCATTGACACTTGGCTTGAATTGATTGGATCCAAGGGTTTGAATGTTTTCCCTCCCAATTCCTTGTAAAATCATGCCCGCATATCTTGTTGCATTACATAGCTAGTTGTGGGTAATTTTATTAAAATGCATATTTACATGATATTCACAATTCCACCATTCCTAGCTAGCACACGAACCATATGCTCCTCACCATGATTTTACAACAATATTACATCATTTACATTCGAATGTAATGGGGTCAGGATGGGGGACATTACATTCCCCTGCCCTTGGAATAACACCGTCCTCGGTGTTCCAATACTTCAGAATATATACCCACTTTACACATGTCTCAAAATTCACAACAGGTGGCAGGTTTGTCCTGCATTTCATCTCTTGAATTTGAACTTTTAGGATAGAGTCCTTTGGCTTCCTCAACTGCTCCTGCTGGATTTGATCTTCTAGCTCTACAGGTGGGCATTGCTCCACAACAATCCCTTCCTTTTATCCCCCTTCCAGCTGATATACAAGTCTGTAATTCCCTGGATGACATATTCCTTGTTGTTCTAGCAACTATTTGAGGAAGATTTTCACCTAAATCAAATAGCTTTTGGTCTGCTGCCATGATCATGATGCACAACTGGCTCCCACTTTGCTCACTAGCAACAGTTGTCTAGTAACATCTGCAACCAATGGCTTTTAATGTCTCACCTATGGGATTCATCATGGAAATTCCTGGTAGGACAATCATAACACAATATTAAAATTAGTCAATTATTTTCCCAATTGACATGGAACGTCCATGTTTTACCCATGATACTTCCACACATTTCATGCCTTCCCAACATACGCATGAACTCATTCATTTTCATCCTTTCACAGGGAAAGGGTTATTTCAGCATTCACAATTCATTTCAAGCAATTAAACATAATTTGTTTTCATCTATGACATGCACTCAACAATATTTTGTTTTTAAGATGCATCAGTCAAAAGGAAAGAGAAGAGTAAGAGTTTCCCCCTCTTAGTCTTGTTCCAATCTGGAGCCACACTAGCACTTGTGGTTCTATGCTCCTTGGCCTCTTCCACTTCAATGTGAATGCTTGACTCGCCCTTTCTTGGCTATGACACTTAGTGTCTAAGGTCTGTCTGAGGATTTTAAACTAGGGAACCCTTCCCCATTGTTTCTTATAGAACCTTTGTCTGCTAGGACCCTCACATGTCCACTACCACCATATTTCATTACTGCTCATAGTGAGCTCTCTTTAGGACATTCACATGTCCACATGCATCCTCTAGACCTCTAGATGCTTTCGTAGTCCTTGCTTCCAACAATACCTACACTCAAACATTGAATCAATTCACATGTTCAGTTTATTCTCAAAGGGTTTATTTCTAAACAAGAGTTTAAGAAATCATAAACAATCCATATACACATGTATATTCATAAGCAAGAAGCTGCAAGATAACCAAATACGTATCTGTATTGGATGTCTTCATTTTATTCCATAGGATCCTTATTTTCTTTACAATCCTTGGATTTTCTGTGGATACAATAATGAATGTTGGGCCAGCACGTAGGATACTCCACAACCATTCGAATAGGCAATGCCAGGCCAGTACGCCGACTGGGTTCTATCAATTAATTAAGGAATGTTTGGCCAACACGCCAGCTGCTCCACAACATCAAGTGGTTAATGTTCCCACCAACTATTCTCTGAATTTACCAAGAATTTTATAGCACCCAACTAGTTACTCTCTGTCTTTACCAAGCATTTATAGCTCCAACCAGTTACTCTCTGGGTTTACCAAGAATTTATAGTTCTTTCAGGGTCCTGGCTTCCTGCAATGACCAAGGTTTCCAACAAGGAAACAATAGTGTATCAGCTTAGCTGTTAGAAGACTTATACCTAAAATATTCATTATTCCAAACAAGAAATAAATGGAAATGAATACTTATCTGTATTGTGCGTTTCCTCTCTACTCCACAGGTTTCCTTCTCTGCTTTACAAGCCTTGGATCACCTGTGGGGTGGATGCTTGACCAGCACACATGCTGCTCCACAGCATCATCCGAATAGACAATGCCAAGCTAGTACGTTGACTGGGTTTATCAAGCATCCCTAAAATTAGTATGCTAAGCCAGTACGTCGACTGGGTTTATCAAGCATTCCAAAAATCAATATGCTAAGCCAATACGTCGAATGGGTTTATCAAGCATTTCAAAAATCAGTATGCTAAGCCAGTACGCCGACTTGGTTTATCAAGCATACAACGACCATTTCAAATCCATTTCATCGACTAGGTTTGTCAGGAAATAACACTCTTCACCAATACCTCCACACATGCAAATAACCAATACCAAGCCAGTACACCGACTGGGTTTGGCAGGCATCCAAAAACCATTCACCACAACATCCTCATATCCAATGCCAAGTTAGTACACCGACTAGGTTTATCAGGAATAAAACAACCATTGCCAAGCCAGTACATCGATTGGGTTTATCAGGCAATAAGAACAACATAATATGATTACGTGGCTCCTTCTCTTATGCAACCAGTGGTTCCCTCCAGGAACTCCATAAGTGACTCACTGGACTGCAGGCTAGCATGGCCCCACAATACCCACTCATACTACTCAAGGATGATACCCCTTTTCTGCAACACAGTTCCTCGGTCCTATCCATCTCTTCTAGTGTCCTTTAGTGTGAGCGTAGAAAGGTTACCACTTCCCATACAGTTCTCTTGAGCACCCTTTCTTCACTTTGCCTCTTAACGTGCAACACCAAATTGCATCTTTGTATGCTGGTAGCACAAGAAGGATAAGCAGGCTCATCAGTATTGCTACTCTAAAATTGTAATCATATTTCATAACATTCACTATCAAGTATTGAAACACCAGGAATGCGTCCATTCCCTTAGGGTGTAGTCAATATTGACAACCCTAACATAACCCATCACCCGAAAGGTATGCATCCCTTTCCGATGTGAGCCATGTAGGCCTTAATCACACTCAAGCAGTCTGGAATAATAGTGAAATAATGAAACATGCTTTGCATATCAAATCTAATAACCAAACAGGTATATTCTTAGTTAGGGTTATAGAATACTCATTTGTTTCACAGATGTATCTTTTCTTCATTTGCGAAGAATGGGGGCTCCCTTCTCTGAGTCCATAGTCCTTCGGTTTGCCACCCCAATCTTTTCACGTTCCATAGCTCACATATGCCTTCTTGGAATAATTTTACTATCTCACTCACATGCTTTACCAACATGCAGTTTGGTTGAGACATTATCGACATTTACAATGGCATTTCACCTGAAACCTATTTCCAAAGCATGGGATCCTTCCCGTCTAGTTTGGCTTCTGTAGGCCATCACACATGGTCTTCCTGCAGTGTGTCATCCTATCACACTTATCAAATAGCCAAACAATCAGCAATATTTAGCAATAAGCTTCAAATATGATTGTTCCATAGCCAATCAATAGCATTAATAATTAATTCAACATGAATTTACAATTCTGCCTCCTACAGAAATTGATTTGTTTAACCATGAGGCCACCGTCATATCGTTTGGCTCTTGTAAGTGGTATCACTCTGTCCATTATGGTTTTATCCTTGCTACCATACATGAACATCCACCTACAACATGTCCTCAAACGGTGATTAGCAATTATAAGCAAATTCTCAAATCTGAAATCTACAAATTTGTTTTCCTACAGAAATTAGATTTGCAACCATGAGAACCTTCTCATAACCTTTGGCTTCTGCACATGGTAGATCCCGGTCTTTACTATGGACTTATCCTCATTTCCATACGCAAGACCTTTCTACCTGAAATTTCACATTCCATGCAATCTCTGTCCTTCCACAGAGCACTTTGGTAGCCCATCATCATGTCTACCTTCTTCATGCAATCATTTCCCTGCATTCACATCAGCTCGTGAAATGGTCTCAGCATTAACAATATTTCACCATCTCATCCATTATCAAATTGCATTGAACATATATATATCACAACCATGCATTCTCACAATGCATCTCAACATGTGCACCTATACATGCATGCACATTTACATCACTCACATAATGCATAACCACAAGATTGTACCGAATATTCTAATGCACATCCCTTCAATGCAACCCCGCATTAATCCATGAATACTATACATTCCAACATATTATGGCCTAACCATGACTATCTCATATGGCATACACTTACAACAAGGCCATAAGTCATCACTTGTTTTGGTTGTTAAAATCACAACCATCCTACCCAAATGGCATGATATAATTTCATATGAATGCATTGAGGTTTCTAAGAAACTATAGGGTGTAAGGCTCCTTGCCTTCACTTACCCATACCTCACCATACTTGGTAGGTTGTCATTCACATTCAGGCACTCAATACCATATGCAAACCAAATTATCATAGTTTAAACATAGTTAAAGGGATCTCACCAAATCCTCTTTCAACATTCATGCAATTAAGCACAATAACCATCACCTGCATGGTTGTCATTAACATCGTTTGATGTTACCTGATCAGTTGGCCTCTTACCAAGGCTTCACAGTCCTTTTTCCAACCTCATGATCACAGATCTGTTGCACCATCCTTTCCTCATAAGGTTGTTGGTCATATGCAACAATCATCACCCACATCTTCAGCCATGCTTCGGTTATATTTGGTCCTACAACCAATGTGAACATGACTAATTATTAGCAACTACAATAATTATCTTAAGTGGCTCATTGCATATGTAAAACCTCACTATTTTACCAATATGCAATATCATACTCATGCATAAGCAATTCACATGCACTATGCAATGACTCTTTAATCGTTCCCACTAATTCATATGCATTACGCTCTTGCATTTACAACAACCCTATGCCATAATTTTCAGTATATAAAACTCAGGAATTATAAATACAATAGCAAGAGAGGAGTGAAGGAATTCTCCCTTTCCAATTCCACATTATGACATGGAATTCCTCCTCCACATCATAGCTGATCATTTTCTTGGCTTTCCTACCAAGCATACAAGCAATCATTAGCTATGATCTTCTCATGAATTAGCAATTCAACATATACATACGTGTATAACATTCATTCTTGTTATTTTGCAAACATGCAGTCCTTTTGCTATAAACATAAATAGTTTAAGGTGAGGAATCTCCCTCTTATTGACATTGCCTTGCTTCTCCCATTTCTCTTTCTGCAATGCATATTACAGCAAATTACTCTTACTGAGGATTCCACAAACCTTTTATGCAATTCTTGCTCCTCGTCCCAATATTAGATAATTCTTTTCACACTTTCAACGATTGTCTATGGGGGACGACGGGGGTCAAGGGGGCTTTCCCCCTTGTGGCTTCCTTGCGCCACTGCAGGGCGGGTCGAGGGCAGCGCCTTCATTTTTTTTTTTTTGTAAATCCTTCGATTTCGCGCAATCTGGTGCATAAGTTCCATGGCATTTTTCAACTTTCGGTGCCTAAAAAATCTCCCTGGAAAATAGCTGAAATTCCCTATTTCGGAGCAACTCACCGAGTTCTTCCGACTTGTTTCGGGCCAACTCGCCGAGTTCTGCCGCATTTTCCGGCCAACTTGCCGAGTTTTTCCACCGAAAACACTTAGAGAAATTTTCGGACCAACTCACCGAGTCCTTCCACCGTTGCGGACCAACTCGCCAAGTTCTTCCGCCGAAAGACACTTAGAAAATGTTTTGAACCAACTCCCCGAGTCCTTCCGCCGTTGTGGACCAACTCGTCGATTTCTTCCGCTAAAAGACACTTAGAAATTTTTTTGAACCAACTCCCTGAGTCCTTCCGCCATTGCGGACCAACTCCATGATTCCTTCCACCGTTGGGGACCAACTCGCCGAGTTCTTCTGCCATTGCGGACCAACTTGCCGAGTTCTTCCACCAAAAGACACTTAGAAAATTTTTGAAATTTTTCTTCCTTTCCCCGGGAATTCCACAACTCAGTCAGCGCAACTTAGCCAATTTCGCCGAATGTGTCGGTTCCACTCAGCGAGTCCTGCTACCGTTTCGGGCCAACTCACCGAGATCCGCCGACACAGTTTTTGGCAGAAAACTCATAGATACTTAGAAATGTTTTGAAAATTTGAAAATTTTCTTAATTATCAGTCCTAAGCAGGAAGCATACTTACCTCTGCAACTGTGATAGGTATCGCATAAAGGCCCAATGCTGCAACCAACAACTCTGATACCAAATGTAATGTACCCACCCGTGGACCCAATTCTGAGAAGGGAACATGATGCCATTCTCTGGGATTTTCATAAAACGCATCCCAATCATTAGAATCATATGAATAAAACACTGGTGTGCAGATACAAATTAAGAAATATGCACAGCGGAATTGAAACTCATCCACACACATATCATATGCATACATCATATCAAAACAGTCATCAAATTAATGCATTGCAGAAGTAAATACATAGACAAAAAAAAAACACTTATCTTCATTGTGCAATTTGTCCCAAACAACTAGCTATGTTGTTGCAACATTCCACCCAACCGTAGGTCTCTTCCCAGCCTGTATTATTTCAGCACTCAAAGACCACCCCCGAGTTGGGCATGATTTCTACAAGGAAAAGGGGACATTCAAGCTCATGCACAGTCAATTAATCAGTTCATCCAAGCCAAGCTAGTCCATAGCTGGGTTTATCAGGATAATCAGAACCCTTGATGCTTGCACTCAAGCTCAAGCCAAAACAATGGATTTACCAACAGGATGGCCATAGCTTTTCCCCAAATCGTTTCCAACCAAAAATGGATTGTGGGATGGGAAAAAAAATCACAGGGAGGAAAACGAATTCTCCTCCAGCTATCTAAGTATTCAACAACCCAAACGGTCTCAATGGAGCCCCAACTCGATTTCCCTTCTTCCCCACTGGTATACAACACAAAAACGCCCTTCCCAGCTAGGATAATGAAGGAGAACACAATAAAATCATGGATGAAAACTCCCAGGTAGCTCCAAACTCGTGAGGGAGGAAAACTGGCTCATGGATAATGGCTTGGGGAGCAATTCATGGCTCTTTTCTTGCCCAAGAAGCAAAAAAAATGTTTTCCATGCAGGGTGGCTTGCCCATACTCGAATTTGGACAGCCATACCTCCCATTCCCCAAGGCATTAACTACCTCAACCAACTCTTGGGAGAAATCAATGATTGGGTACAAAAGTCAACATGGGTAGTTGAGGGTTTGATGGGTTATCTCATTGACACTTGGATTGACTTGATTGGATCCAAGGGTTTGAATGTTTTCCCTCCCAATTCCTTGTAAAATCATGCCCCCATCTCTTGTTGCATTACATAGCTAGTTGTGGATAATTTTATTAAAATGCATATTTACATGATATTCACAATTCCACCATTCCTGGCTAGCACGCGAACCATATGCATCAATAAATCGATGGTGGGGCCTTGGCCTTGAGCTCCTCACCATGATTTTACAACAATATTACATCATTTACATTCGAATGTAATGGGGTCAAAATGGGGGACATTACGTGAAGTATTTGGAAAATTCAAGGAATTAAAAGCCTTGATAGAGAATCATTTAGAAAGAAGAATCAAGACACTCAGAATAGACAATGGTGGATAATATACTTCAAAATATTTTGAATCCTCTTGTAAAGAAGCTAGAATCAAGAGGGAACTAACTACTCCCTACAATCCTCAACATAATGGTGTTGCGGAAAGAAAGAATAGGACCATTATGGAAGCAGTGAAGACAATGATACATGATCAAGATCTTATAATGCATCTATGGGTTGAAGCAGCAAGGATGACAGTTTATGTACAAAATAGATTATCCCATAGTGCCCTTGGATTCAAGACTCCAGAAGAAATGTTCACAGGAAAGAATCTTGAAGTGAGCCACCTCAAGATATTTGGTTTCCCAATATATGTTCACATACCAAAAGAAAAGAGAACCAAGTTGGACCCTTCCGGAAAGAAGGTAATATTTGTTGGATTCTGTGAAGTCTCCAAAGCCTTCAGAATATACATTCCAGGATTCCATCACATGGAGTTTAGTAGATATGTAACATTTGATGAAGAAGAAACTCTCAAGAGATCCAGAAAGTGCCAGGATGAAGAAGTATATGAAGAAGATGTACCTCCCAGAAATGTAGAAGTTGCACCCTCCCCTGAATTAGATGAAACACCAGAAGATCATGATATGCTAGAACCTCAAGAACCTCCCACTATGAATATGTCACGAAAGAGAAATCATGCTTGGGAAAGAGAAATTATACAAGAAGCAGAGAAGTATGGAGCTCTAGAAGGATCCACAAGAGCAAGCAAGAAGCCAAATCCATTTTCCGGTTATGTGGCTTTGATGTGTGATCTTGTAGATCAAGAACATACCAGTTATGAAGAAGATATATAGGATAAAGAATGGGTAGAAGCAATGATGGAAGAATGCCAATCAATAATGAAGATTGATGTTTGGGATATAGTCCCAAAACCAGAAGGAAAAAGTGTGGTATCTTCCAAGTGGATCTACAAGATAAAGCATGCAGCTGATGGAAGTATTGAGAAATACAAAGCAAGGTTTGTGGCTAGAGGATTCTCTCAGAAAGAGGGAATTAATTATGAAGATACATTTGCGCCAGTAGCAAGGTAAAATTCCATTAGAACCATCATGGCACTTGCATCCATGATGAAGTGGAGTTTACACCAGATGGATGTGAAGACAAATTTCTTGAATGGTGTGATTAAAGAAGAAGTGTACATAGAATAGCCACAGAGATTTGAAGTTGAAGACAAATGAACTCATGTATGCAAGTTGAAGAAGGCTCTGTATGGATTGAAGCAAGATCCTAGAGCTTGGTACGGAAGGATAGATAGATTTTTTATGAGCTTGGGATTTACCAAAAGTAAAGTTGACCCTAACCTTTACTTCAAGGTTATGGATGATGAACCTGTCATATTATTGTTGTATGCGGATAATTTATTTCTGACAGGAAATGAGAAACAAATTGTAGAGTGCAAGAATAATCTCATAGAAGAATTTGAGATGAAAGACCTTGGATTGATGCACTATTTTCTAGGTCGTGAAGTATGGCAGATCCCAGAAGGAATCTTTCTCAACTATGGAAAGTATGCTGCGGAAATCCTAAAAATATTTGATATGTTGGAATGTAAAGCCATGGCCACACCCATGGATACCAACCTAGAGTTGTTGGTTGATGAATTGTCAGAGTTAGTGGATGTGACTTAGTACATACAAATTATTGGGTCGTTGATGTATCTGAAAAATACCAGGCTAGATATATGCTTTGTTGTGAACACCATGAGTCAGTATCTAGTTGAGCCTAGACGTGTTCACCTGGTAGCTGCAAAGCATGTGATGAAGTACTTGAAAGATACAATAGACTTTGGTTTATACTATGCTGGATATCATGACTACATACTGTATGGTTATACAGATGCATATTGGGCTGGAAGTGTCTCAGACAAGAAGAGCACCTCAGGTGGATGTTATTGTCTGGGATCCGCCATGATCTCATGGTTTAGCAGGAAGCAGTCCAGTGTTTCTCTCAGCATAGTTGAAGCAGAGTATATAACAACTTTTTCTACTAGTTGTGAATCCATATGGATTCGAAAATTGATGTCAGGTCTATTTGACCTAGATTTGGATACCACGGTGATTCTATGTGACAACCAGATTTGTATAAAGATGACGGAGAACCCAATGGTCCATGACAAGTCAAAGCACATAGAAATACGGTATTTTTATATACGGTATATGGTACAAAAGGGAGCTATAAAGCTCCAATATGTGAGCACTAATGAGCAAGTTGCTTATGTGTTGACTAAGCCTCTATCTCGAGTGAAGTTTTAGTACTTTCGTGAAAAGATTGGTGTCGCTCGAAAGGACCTTCCTCGAAAGGGGGAGCAGTGATGATGATGTTCCAGTGGGATTGTATCATCCTTGGACACTAGTCCTAAAGTGATCCACATACATTTGTCTCTGTGATGTGGTTGGGATTGTATCATCCCTGGACATTAGTCCTAAAGTGATCCGCAGACTTTTGTATCTGTGATGTGGTTGGGATTGTATCATCATTGGACATTAGTCCTAAAGTGATCCACATAATTTTGTCTCCGTGATGTGGTTGGGATTGTATCATCCCTGGACATTAGTCCTAAAGTGATCCGAAGACGTTTGTCTCCATGATGTGGTTGGGATTGTATCATCCCTGGACATTAGTCCTAAAATGATCCCCAGACATTTGTCTCTATGATGTGGTTGGGGTTGTATCATCCCTGGACATTAGTCCTAAAGTGATCCACATAATTTTGTCTCTGTGATGTGGTTGGGATTCTATCATCCCTGGAAATTAGTCCTAAAGTGATTGTAATGCCTCTTAAGGGTATTAAGAATTTTAAACTAAATAAGCATCTATTTTCTTTCATTTTTTAAATGCATAAGAGTGTCGATTTTGAAATGCATAAGAGTGTCAATACAAGCTCAATATACATCATGTAACCATAGCAGCATATAAACAACACATAAGCATTTTACAATAACATCTAACAGATTTACAACATTATATAAACAATTTGAAACTACAAGAAAAGTACCTCGTTATAAGAATGTGGTGAAGTCCAAACTGAATCAAGCTTCCTTCTTCATCTCGAGTTGCTTCTATCTTCATTTCCCAAAGCGGAACCACGGTTTTCCTCCCAGCCAACTAGGGGCCTAGCCGGCTCCCTATCCCCAGGAATCCATCTAAATGGTCCCATCCAAATGGCCTCCTGTCCCTCCGTTCCCGAGACCCCCAGAGAACAGAACAATGATGCACTAGTAGGCTATGTATCAAATCTTCCAAGAGTTCTCAAACTCTTCCAACTTCTCATACCCCAAAATATCTAAATTCTCCTTCCTAGAAAAACTCTCACCCAAAATATCCTCCAAGAGTAAAAGAACCTCCCTCCTTCCACTCTCATGTCTCCTATTTATATCAAAACTCCTCATCATATTCCTTATCCATCAATCAATTCCAATAAATAATAATCAACAATCAATAAATTCATTTTCTCCAAAAAATAGCAATTTGATTTAAATAATTAAAATATTAATAAACATGGTTGCAAAGTCTCACTTGTCATGCTTCCATCTTGAATGCAACTATGACAATTATTTTCTAAAAATTTGTGCAAATCCTATCTATCAATTTATTTATATTATCCTCTCATACATAAGTCAAATAAGATATTTTCATATACTATATTATACTATGAAATAAGTTATATTATTTGTATATAATTATATATGTATTTCAATAATCCAAATCAATTTATATAAATCTAAAACATATTAAACAAGTCAACAAACTCATACTTTCAACACACAAGTGATACTTTCAACAATTCATCAACCAAGCTACTACTAGCTAATATAACCATATTAATTTATTCATTGGTCGACCAATCATATTATTGTACTCATGAATTGGCGTGTGCATGGCCAGTGCACACGTCGTAAGCGTGGGTACTAATAATCACATTTAATGCTTCTAATAGATCGTTATTACATGGTCACAAACAACATATAGAAGAACAATTAAACAATGCATCATTCACCATTCATAATCATTCATACAGAAGCAATAATACATAATTAACTAAACATAATGATGAAATCCAACATATAATCACGATAGTTAATAAAAATCAAGAACACTATCCAATCCATCATTGGTCCCATCCATCCCATCAGTACTCCAACCCCCTAATCACCACTACTTCCATATCCTGACCTCACCATCCTGTCCTCTGCTGCAATATACTGTGGCATCGACTACACAACCTAACCACATATAGAACCTGTAAGCGGAAGTGTCGATCGACTACATCAACCAAGCTTCCCCAACAGGCATCTTCTAATCGTCATCACACATCTAGGGGAGTGTGCACAGCACAACCCTCCCAAGACTCCAGGTTTCGGGGGATAAATGGTGGGAAATGACTCCACCCCCCCTGATAGTACTAGGGTCAACACCCTACATCAACCATAATGTGCCATCACTGTTCTAAGGGGTCCTGTCATTGAAAACCACTTTGGGAAAGTTACAATTCCTGTCAAAACTCACACTCACTCACAAGTCATAGAAATATTTGAATTCACAATGAAATAACATGAAATTTGATATAACATCATTATACTCATGGTGTTCAATACATCTCGTGCCCCTTGGCAATATAGGAATATGCCTATCTCATAGTCAATCAACATGTGTAGTAGTTCATCATTAACATGAAACATATATATAGCCATACCCAACTCTTTCAATTGTTAATCCATATCACTAATACAACATTTACAAATAATCATGTAAGTACTTTTGCAAACAACTAAATTAACATTCCACATATGGATAAATTCTATATTCAATTTGCGTGTTCAATATGAATTAACATATCCATTACCATTAATAAATTAAACAGTAAAATCCATTTACCATACAACCTCAAGGAAGTCCACATGTGCACATAACAATCATCTTAATCAATCTATCTTCGTCAAACATATAATAAGCAAATACAATGCTAAGCTAATTCACATTAGAGTTTTTAATTAACGACTGTCAAGATATGGGACATTACATACACCCACCCTTCAAGAAACTTCGTCCTGAAGTTATGGTAATTCAGAATTTTGAGAAAAATATCAACACCATATCTCTATTATTTCCGACTAAAATACATTAGCCATGCCAGTCCCCATGCTAGTCCCATGAGACCTTCACATGATCAACATGTCGATATTATATAATTTTACCTCTTCCATCACATAGGATGTGTTCTCAAGTTATGCTTTACATGTTATACACACAATTGATCTAACTTCATCAAGGTTTATCAATTCATTTAGTCCTAGTTAGTTAACATATACTCATAATCTGCTGTTGTTTTCTATATCATAGTTCATAGAATACCTTGACTCCCATATAGCATTTCCTTAGGTTCAAGGTGTATTGTTATGACTCCTTTATTGATTCTTAGCTTCATTGAATATTTTCTAACAAACACCATTTACTTCCTCATTAGTAATTTTAATTATAACAAAATTTTGATGGTATTTTAAATGAATTACTACATAATAACTTAGTAGTGCTATGTCTATCTACCAAGTACACTTTATCAATTAACATTTGCGAAAGGATATATCTTACACGCGAGTCTCACGTTATCCACAAAATACTCACGATTTTAATTTTAACACATAGATCGTTATCAACAATTCATCAACCAAGCTACTACTAGCTAATATAACCATATTAATTTATTCATTGGTCGACCAATCATATTATTGTACTCATGAATTGGCGTGTGCATGGCCAGTGCACACGTCGTAAGCGTGGGTACTAATAATCACATTTAATGCTTCTAATAGATCGTTATTACATGGTCACAAACAACATATAGAAGAACAATTAAACAATGCATCATTCACCATTCATAATCATTCATACAGAAGCAATAATACATAATTAACTAAACATAATGATGAAATCCAACATATAATCACGATAGTTAATAAAAATCAAGAACACTATCCAATCCATCATTGGTCCCATCCATCCCATCAGTACTCCAACCCCCTAATCACCACTACTTCCATATCCTGACCTCACCATCCTGTCCTCTGCTGCAATATACTGTGGCATCGACTACACAACCTAACCACATATAGAACCCGTAAGCGGAAGTGTCGATCGACTACATCAACCAAGATTCCCCAACAGGCATCTTCTAGTCGTCATCACACATCTAGGGGAGTGTGCACAGCACAACCCTCCCAAGACTCCAGGTTTCGGGGGATAAATGGTGGGAAATGACTCCACCCCCCCTGATAGTACTAGGGTCAACACCCTACATCAACCATAATGTGCCATCACTGTTCTAAGGGGTCCTGTCATTGAAAACCACTTTGGGAAAGTTACAATTCCTGTCAAAACTCACACTCACTCACAAGTCATAGAAATATTTGAATTCACAATGAAATAACATGAAATTTGATATAACATCATTATACTCATGGTGTTCAATACATCTCGTGCCCCTTGGCAATATAGGAATATGCCTATCTCATAGTCAATCAACATGTGTAGTAGTTCATCATTAACATGAAACATATATATAGCCATACCCAACTCTTTCAATTGTTAATCCATATCACTAATACAACATTTACAAATAATCATGTAAGTACTTTTGCAAACAACTAAATTAACATTCCACATATGGATAAATTCTATATTCAATTTGCGTGTTCAATATGAATTAACATATCCATTACCATTAATAAATTAAACAGTAAAATCCATTTACCATACAACCTCAAGGAAGTCCACATGTGCACATAACAATCATCTTAATCAATCTATCTTCGTCAAACATATAATAAGCAAATACAATGCTAAGCTAATTCACATTAGAGTTTTTAATTAACGACTGTCAAGATATGGGACATTACATACACCCACCCTTCAAGAAACTTCGTCCTGAAGTTATGGTAATTCAGAATTTTGAGAAAAATATCAACACCATATCTCTATTATTTCCGACTAAAATACATTAGCCATGCCAGTCCCCATGCTAGTCCCATGAGACCTTCACATGATCAACATGTCGATATTATATAATTTTACCTCTTCCATCACATAGGATGTGTTCTCAAGTTATGCTTTACATGTTATACACACAATTGATCTAACTTCATCAAGGTTTATCAATTCATTTAGTCCTAGTTAGTTAACATATACTCATAATCTGCTGTTGTTTTCTATATCATAGTTCATAGAATACCTTGACTCCCATATAGCATTTCCTTAGGTTCAAGGTGTATTGTTATGACTCCTTTATTGATTCTTAGCTTCATTGAATATTTTCTAACAAACACCATTTACTTCCTCATTAGTAATTTTAATTATAACAAAATTTTGATGGTATTTTAAATGAATTACTACATAATAACTTAGTAGTGCTATGTCTATCTACCAAGTACACTTTATCAATTAACATTTGCGAAAGGATATATCTTACACGCGAGTCTCACGTTATCCACAAAATACTCACGATTTTAATTTTAACACATAGATCGTTTCCAACCTTATAGTTTTAACTAATTTGTCTAATAGTGTGATCAATCATGAACATCATGAATCTCGATCTACGTATATACATAGGTACATCATATAGCTATAAGTTATATGACAAGGCGTCCACATTATCAACAGTACCCTAGGCTATTTTCACAATGTGAAGGGTGCTTCTTTACTTAATGCAATTAATCGGATATGTATACCCACCATGATGCATATGACTTATAAATGTGATACACATACTCATCCTAAATACTTATCCAATGGTTTTGGTAAAATACACATGTTCCCACATACTAACCTCCTCATACCTTAACGTGGGGAAAATAAATCTGCTATCAAGCCCAAGGCATTGCTCGAATATGATCCCCATAGGAAGTTAATATCTCTCTACTCATAACTTGGTCAATGCAAGGCATATTTCCCATTATGATATCCTCTTCTAATTCGTATTTTAAAGTATAACTCATTCGCTAGTCCACTATCCATTACCTTATCTCATTATTTCAAGTCTTATTAAGTATAGCCAATTTATACTTTAATTTTAATTATCACTACATCTTGATTGGTGTTATATGTTCGCCACCCCTCAAGGGATTGGCATACCACAGTTCCCTCCAATTGGGAACATTTACTAAAATATTATCAAGTATTTGTCTAAGAATATATATATGCTTCTCAGTTTCATGGTCATTACTATTGACCTCGTTTACTTATTATATGATATGATTAGATCCAAACATGGTCAATGTGAGGTCCATGGTATTCCTTGTCATAGCTAAGGAAGAGCATGCCCCTTGTCAATAAGAGTATTACCTGACACATAATTGTTCAAGAATCAATTTCTTGTAGGGGTATATTACTGCGATCTATAATTCCTACTTGGTAATTATTACATGGTCCTTATGTGCTTGTCCTTAACATTTTATTTTCAAGTTAGAACAATTATATACATGTATTCTAAGTGAAGAACAATTATATACATGTATTCTTTGTGAATAATATAGCTTTTGCACTCGTTATGCATGTCTTTGTATCCATCTTTATTTTAACCACTAGGTAAATCATACACAAGTTTGTAAATGAATTTATCTTAGTCATATAGACCATTACCATTCCTTATAATTTTGTGAGGGCACTCATTACTTATACTAGTTTTGCTATCTCATTCATTTACCACATACCACCCCCCTTCTTTTTTTTTTTATAAGTAAAGTCTATGTGAGACATGGTTCACAATAATATTATTCGTGTGATCATAAAAACTCACATGGTTCATCTCTCTTATATAATGTAGTGTATTTATATATGATATGTAATGCTTCCATGGACATTATAAATTTTCATTCAAGTATATTACTATCTCTTGTGAAAGAGAAAATTCATGCTAGATAAGTTTCTTATCCTTAATAAATAATATATATATATATATATATATATATATATATTATTTATTAGTTCCAAGTCTCTTTTTCCTTTCCACTAAACATGTTATTCTCATTGTACTAATCATATTTTAAAATATGATTTAATTTCCATTTAATCAATATTTAATTTTAAATTCACATGATTATATAATTAATAACCTTACCTCTATATACTTTATTAATTTAATTGTTAATAACCCCTTTTTAAGTATATCCAATAAATATTTAATTAAAATTGTGGAATTTATAGTTTTGTAACTATTTCAACGGTATTTATTTATTTATATTTTAATACCTAATCTTTTAGTTTTTTTTGTAGGCTTACAAAAGTTAAAGCCTTAGTATATCTAAAATAGAAAATATTAAAACCTTTTTATTTTTCTTCAAATATATGACATTTCTACTCAACAAATTTAATAACTTTAATGAATAGTAAATTCATATAAAATTTTACTTATCCAGTAAAGTATAATTTGTAACAAAAACCTAAAATAGATAACCAATAATAATAATAAAAACAACCTCAAATAACTAACAACCTAAAATAAATATGTGGTGTGAAAGTCTAAATTTAAGCACGCATTTACTAATGTTTTTACGTGATTTCCAAATGTACTTAGCATGGCCTGCCATGTCTTAGTCCTATTGGTGGTATAATGCTTTAGAGCTATCTCGTGCTTTCAATTTTATGTTATTAAATAAAATGTGAATCTTTTTTTGAACAATCTAACAAAATCTAAACTTAAATAAGAAATTTAAATATATATATATATATAACAATCCATAATTGCATGATTAAAGTTAAAGTAATTTACTTCATCATCTAACTTATCAAGATAAATAAAATCTAAATTGAAGATCCATGGGGCGGTTTTCAGTATGCAAACACTACCCGGACTTACATAGTATGCAGAGATGGGAACACCATCCAATGAAGGGTTTTAGAGAGATGCAATTCTCTTGGATACGAGTTGGCAGACATGGGAGTTTAAACCCTTGCTGCCAAAAAAAAAAGTGCACTCACTTTCGGAGATGCCCAACATAACCAATTTCATAGAACCAATTTCATCGTTTTCCTTTCGTCTCTAGGAAGGTAATGTAGACACGCTTTATCTGGAAAGTAATGCTTTAAATGAATTCACATTCGGTGCAGTGATTAGTGACCAGCACTTCACTAGTGGAACACGCAACTAAACAACAATAATTCATTGCTATGGAAAGCAAGGAGCGCATTTCAAAAAGAAAAATACAAAGTTAAAAGAAAAGGTTGTTCACCTATTCCCACGTAAAGGACATAAAAATGATACCATGCTCCACCTATCCTAAAAGATTTCCCAAAAAATGGATCATCTATATAAGGCTTGCGGATGATCTACTGAGTATCAGATCAAAGTTAATAAGAATTCCTTGAGAGAGCTTGACGAGGGTTTGAGGCTGCTTGGATATGGCGGCTTTGCTAGACACTCTGATTTGGCACTTCAGGCATGACTATCCTATGGAACCTTGTTAATTGGTAGCTCTGTTAAATATTGACGGTCTGGGGTTTTTGTGGTTTTTTAGAATCCGGTTGGTTTTTGTTTTGTAATTTACTGTCACTAGTTTCCTCTCTATCCGGTCCCCTTCCTATTTCACCGGTTTCTTATCTACCCTTGTGATGGCCTCGACTTCGGCGAGTGATTTTGGGGTGGGTCATGCGATGGGAATTTCAACTAGCGGGTCTGACCCTCTTCCCGGTGATGGTAATGATTTTGGGGGTCCTACCTTTGGTCAGTATCCTGAGGAGTCTGAACCTTTTCTTTGTGAAGGCACTATTTTTGGAGTGGTGTTAGGGGAGGACTCTAGATTTGATAAATATTATTATCAACCTTGTGACAATGTTCGCAGGGGGGGTGGTAAGTCACGCAGTGGGGGTTTAAAGGCCTGAAACCGTCGCTCTTTGAAGGTTATCAAAAGACGTGGGGAGGGAACTGAGAT
This sequence comes from Larix kaempferi, assembly GCA_027924585.1. Classification (NCBI taxonomy): domain Eukaryota; kingdom Viridiplantae; phylum Streptophyta; class Pinopsida; order Pinales; family Pinaceae; genus Larix; species Larix kaempferi. The sequence goes on along the minus strand of BSBM01001229.1, from coordinate 5,018,793 downwards.
GGTTCTGGGAAAAGAAGTACAACTGGGTCGTGTTTTGAGCCTTACTACTCGAGCTTTGGTCGGCAAGCTCTGCTACACTGACATTTCACGGTCTGACCTCATCTCCTGGGTGAACATGCAGTGGAAGCCTTTGTTAAATTACACCCCTAGGATTCATATGCTGGTAAACAACTGGGTTGTTTTTCACTTTTTGGATGAAGAACATGCTTCTTTGATTTTGGGTCGAATTTGGGTTATCGACCGGGGTTCTCTATGCCTGAAAAAGTGGCATTTGGACTTCAATCCTTTCAATCAACAAATCCAGTCCAACCACCTTTGGGTTTTACTTAAGGGTTTTCCTTTGGCTTTGGCGTCTCGTGAGGTTTTCATAAATTTGGCAAACCACATAGGTACCTTTGTTTTCTTTGACGAGAAATCGCTCTTTTACGAGGACAAGCGTTGTGCTTGGATACTGGTTGAACTCGACAGTTCTATGGGCCTACCTGAGACGGTGCAGATTCGGTGGGGTGATAGGGTCTTCAGTCAAGACCTTGATTATTGGAGGACTCCGTTTAGATGATTCTCTTGTGGAAAGACTGGTCACTTACGAAAGCAGTGTGGGAAGGGTTTATCTAATAAACCAAGCGAAACGGAGGCTAATGTCCCAGAACAACCTACTTCTTTGGCTCTAGAGGAACGGATGGACTCAACGGCTTTAATGGAGTAGTCATCTTTTGCTGGTAAGTTCAAAAGTCTATTCCCAAACTTATTTAACTCATTATCATTGAATGATATCAATAAGCTGGATGGGTGGGGCAAGGAAATTATGTCTTCGGACCCCATCCACGCCTCTGTTTCTCCTTCTCCATCCTCGAACCTTGGAAATGGGGGGTCTTTAGATGTGGTACATTTACCTGCCGCTATACCTGATACCCTTGCCCCCATTTCGGATTCACAATTGTTGCTGGATGAGTCTACTATTTTACAGTCTGTAACCCCTTAGCCTGGGGCTGCTACCAGTGTGGATGGGGGGGTGGGTGAAAACCAAGGTCTTTGCTCGGCCCCTTTGCCTATATACTATGGGGGGTCTTTAATGTCTGCATCTAAGTTTCCTCCTATACCTAATGTGACAATTCGGAAAAAAGAGGGAGGGAGGCGTAAGAAAGATCTGGCTCGGGCATCCTGTGGGGGTTTGAGGAAACCTATTTTTTCGGTTGATGACTTATCGCGGACAGGTGATGACTCTATTTCTTAGTCCTTCTTTCGGACACTTAGAGCGGTGGGGGCCAAGTTGGGGTCTTCATAATGATTTTTTTGACCCTAAATATACGTGGGGCTGGAGGTGCCCCAAAATGCTACACCTTTCGTCGGCTATTGGCACTCACAAAACCTGATATTATTCTATTACAGGAAAACCTATGTGATGATCCGAAAGCCAGGGATTTCATCGCTTCTATTTTTCCATCTTGGTATGTGTGCTCTATTGGGGTAACTGGGAGGTCGGGTGGGCTTCTCACTGCTTGGAATCCAAACTTTTTCTTGGCACATTCCTTCACTGTGAGTGGAGGCATCTTACTCTCTGGTAGGAGTAGGGATAATGATGTCATTCTCAATATTTTCAATGTTTATGGCCCTCAGGTTAAGAAAGTCTCTTTTTGGGAGGGACTTGGAGACTTGTGTGTTTTGGGCCTGTCCAATTTGATTCTGGCTGGTGATTTTAATTTGACTTTGGGGGTGTGGTACTCTTGGGGTTCTCGGGCGCAGCCATTGCACAATTCCTGGTTTTGTAACTTTTTTAGTCTTTTGGTCTAACAGATATCTTACCTTGTCCATTGGTCCCTACTTGGCGCAATGGACGAGCTGGGGATGATGTTGTGGCAAAAAGACTAGACCATTTTATGCTAAATGAGACTTTGCTGGACTCTCTTTCTACATGTACATCTTGGGTGGATACTACTCATATTTCAGATCATTCTCTGATTCTGCTTCGCATTGGGTTGGATGCCATTCCGACCTTTTATACGTTCATTTATTGTCACATTTGGTCATTGGATGAACACTTTACTGCCCTGGTGAGAACATTATGGGATACTATTATATTGGATGCTACATCTATTGCTATGACTCGCCTTCTTGGTTTTCTTCATCTTTTAAAAACCAAAGTTGCTCCCTAGCTCCGCAATAAGAAGGCACTATTGACTCTGGATCTAAGGAATGTGGAATTGGCTATCACGACTATGATGAATTGTCCTTATGAGGAGACTACGGATCCTTCCTTTATGGCTGAGTTGGTATCTCTGGAAAAGCAGAAGGCTTCTTTACTTGCATCGGAGGAGGCCCTCTGGAGATTGAGAAGTAGAGCTCTTTGGCTCGAAAATGGTGACCAAAATACAAAATATTTCCATGCCTATGCTGAAGGTCGGAGGAAGAAGAAAACTATCTGAGAAATAAAGGATTCTTCTGGAAATTCTGTTTCGGATGGCCTTGGAATTGCGAAGGAAGTTGTTCACTACTTCTCAAATATTTATAAGCACCCTGGTTCAATTAATTTGCAGGATCATATGCAGGTTTTACAGGTTATGCCTCGTATTTTTTCGGATGAAGATTGTCATAGGATCTATGCTCTGGTTACTCTACAGGAGATTGAATTGGTCTTAAAAGATATGGAAAAAGTTAAAAGTCCCGGGCCGGATGGCTGGACTTGTGAATTTTTCTCGCAGTTCTTTGATATATTAGGGCCTGAATTGGTTCGTTTTGTCAAGGAGGCAAGGATTACGGGAAGAATTCCTGGAGATGTGAATGCCACCTTCATCTCTTTAATTCCAAAGATTTCAAATCCCTCCTCTTTTCAAGATTTCCGTCCTATATCTCTTTGTAATCTTATTTATAAATTGATATCAAAGACCATTGCTCAAAGGATAAGGGGAGGTTTGTCTAGTGGTATTTCAGCTGAACAGTTTGGCTTCTTGAATAAGAGGTTGATTTTTGATGCTGTGGGGACGGCTCAGGAGGTTATACATACTATCAAGTTTAAAAAATTGGGGGCAATGGCTATGAAGCTTGATTTGATTAAGGCTTATGATCTTGTTGACTGGTCTTTTCTAAAATTACTTCTCCTAAATGCTGGATTAGACTATTGGATAACTCAGTGGATCATGGGCTGTATCAGTTCTACCAATTTTTCTATTCTGGTAAATGGATGTCCCACTTCCTTCTTTAAATCATCTCGGGGCCTGAGACAGGGCTGCCCTTTATCACCTCTACCTTTTATCTTGGTCATTGAAGGACTCAGTAGATTCATTCTTCAAGCTAAGGAGGAGGGTCGTTTTAAGGGTATTAGGGTCTCTCCTCATTTGGATATCACCCATCTATTGTTTGTTGATGATATCCTCATCTTTGGACTTGGTAGGGAACATGATTGGTTACATTTCAAGTATATATTGGATATTTTCTGTAAGGCGGATGGGATGCAAATTAGTACTGTGAAGTATCGTCTGTTTGTTATAAATCTAGATGATGTTGTTATACGTGCCTTGGAATGTATTTTTCGTTATGAGATTATTGATATGGGTCGTGGTTTGACATATCTGGGGTACTTCTTAAAGCCAAATGCTTACTTAGTAAATGATTGGTTATGGCTGGTCAAAAAGGTGGAGAATCGGATACTTTGCTGGCAAAATAGGTGGCTCACTTTGGGTGGAAGGTTGGTTCTTCTTAACTCTGTGTTATCTGCTATGCCAATATATTGGTTTAGTTTGGTTGTTGTTCCCATGACGATTCTGCATATGATTCGAAAAGTGCTCCTTAATTTACTTTGGAAGGGGCAGTCTTCTTATCGGGGGTGCCATCTGGTCTCGTGGAAAATCATATCTCGACCAAAGGAAAATGCTGGATGGGGTATTAGGAATTTGTATTGGGTCTACCAGGCTCTGCACTTAAAGTCTCTGTGGCATGGACTTCATGATGAAGGTTTATGGGGTAAACTGATCCGTGATAAGTACATCTGTCCTGACTCTATAGCTGTTTGGTTGCGCTCTGGAAACTTGTTAAAACAAAACTCTTCGGTGGTTTGGAGGGGTTTGGTTAAAATGGTCCCATTATTACAGCGTGGCTATTCTGGCGGGTAGGCAATGGATATCAAATTCATATTGGTTGTGATAAAATTCTGGGACATTCTCATTCTGTTTTAACTATGGATACTATTATGCAGCTTCAGAATATGGGTCTTATGTTTTTAAATCAGATATATGAGCGTGGGGCAATAAATGATGACAGTGGGGAGTGGATGAGGGCCACGAGACTTGGTCTACGGGGTATGATAGCTGAAGATTGGGATTTTTATATTGCGGGTCTGTGTCATGCTGGCATTAGTCTTAATACAAAATTAGACAGTCTATGCTGGTATTACAGCATTGGTGATGGCTCGGTGACTACTTCATAAGCATACTCGGCTCTGGCTTTTGAGATGGTGGATACATGTGCTGTGTGGTGGAAAAATAGACTCTGGAAATGGAATATACCGGTAAGATTAAATTTTTTTGCTTGGATTGCATTAAATTATCGTATTTATACTAGGGACAGATATTGGTCACATGGGGGTATTGGCCCATCTGTTTGTTAACTATGTATTGGAGCGGAGGAAACCTGTGACCATCTCTTCACTACTTGTCCATTTACTTTACAAGTGTGGGAGGAAATGAAGCTGCATTTCGGGCATTCTGGGCCATGGAGTGGTGAAAACCTTGCAAGTTGTTTGCGAGGCTGGCATGAGGTTTATAAATCACACATTCTTTACCCGATTAGCTTCATTTGGGGTATTTGAAGGCTGAGAAACTCTATACTTTTTTACCACAAGACTTACTCTTTTACTAGTTCGGTGGCCTTCATAAAATGCTTCATGGCTGGGATGGTATGGAAATCTGAATCTATGAGGAATGTTGTTTTGGAAGCACCAGTTCTTGGACATAATAAACCGATAGGTTTTTTTGATGGCGCAGCTCAGGGGGGGCGTTGTGGTGTTGGCTGCTTCATCAAGTGGGATAAAGACAGGTGGGAAGATTTATGTTTTGGTTGTGGCTTGGGTAGTAATACCATATCAGAACTGATAGCTCTTTAGGGTACTATTCATTTGGCTCATTCTCTGGATATTAAAACTATTGATATATTCGGTGACTCCAGAGTGATTGTAGATTGGGTCTCTTTGCATCATAAACTGCAGATCCCAACTCTTGATACATGGAAAACAAAGGTTCTGGAGTTTATTCAACATTTTGATGTTATTTCTTTCTGTCATGTGATGAGAGTATACAATCATAAGGCTGATCAGCTATCCAAGAGGGGTCTTATGCTGGAAGAGGGCAGTGCAAATTTGAGGATCTATTGTGGCAGCCAGCTTTTAGAAGAAAAGCACTACTTCATTTACTAATTGTCCTCTTTTTCTTGTTTTTGTTTTTGCTAGAGGTATTTCCATCGAGACATTTGAAGATTAATGTTTATATCTTCTATAAGTCAATGGAGTATCTGCTTTATAGAGGCATGTATTTTGTATAAAGAATATGGTAGAGTAGATGAACTTTTTTTGGGTTCTCATGTTTATTGAGACTTTCTGATATGTTTCTGTATTGGAAAGACTAACTACTGGATCAATGGTGGACTAGTTTTATATGTAATCATCATGAAGGAGCTCATGCAATTTCCTTGATTCAGTTATGAATAGCAGGGAACTCTTTTTCTTTTGGAAAAAAAAGAATTCCTTGAGTAGCCTGCCATAATGATTAAAAGTAAGTTTTATATTTATATAATAATTCATTTTAATGGACTAAATTTATGGCTCAACCTTTTCACTTCACCGATATTTATGGTTCCTTCCCAATCTGAAGTGATATTATAATAAACAAATTTATGGCTCAACCTTTTCACTTCACCGATATTTATGGTTCCTTCCTAATCTGAAGTGATATTATAATAAACAAATATAATGGCACACTTCACTAGATCAATAAGCATTCATTTAGTTGGTACACAACATTTTGACAAGATCCGAGCATTATTCATTAGGAACATAATTCAAGAGTTAGGGCATGCTCCCCAAGAGGGGTTACAGGCCCACGCAATGACCAAGTCGGTCTTAAGTCTTGAACATAGGAAATTGGAATATAATAAATTAGTGTTGACTAGATTGGCTTTAAGACAAATTGACAGTGACAAGACAGTACTATGCTAGCTTTAAAGATGGAACTTTTGTCTATAGATTCCACACTTCGATGAAAGGTAGAGTGAACGCCAATTTCTATTGTTTGTTTCCATACACATTGTCTATAATGTTGGTAATAGGTATATTCCTTTGTTACCAACTTCGGGTAAACACCATCATCGAAGGAAAACTCAGGAACATAGTAACTATGCGTTGGTGGCAAAGCATAACTATTATTATCCTATTCTTATTCCTTGTTATTGAAATTTATGTAGTCTTGTCGTTCATTATTTTGGCAACCAAATATATATATATATTTTACATGTTCACCTAAATTTTCAAAATTTAAAAGATTTATTTTTAAAACTAACAAAGGTATGCATTTCCTAAAATTAGAATACTATTATATATATATATATATATATATATATAATGGTTTTCCAAATATTTTTTCTTTTAAACTGCAGTTTCATAAAAAAAATTCTTTTAAATTGCAGTTTCATCGTTGCAGGACAAGTTTCACATGCCACGACAATCCACGCATTACATGTGCAATGGAATCAGCGCTTGTGGAAATTACTTAAGCTTTCATTAATCTATTACATGAATGGGCATACAACCGTGTCAATAATATGCTGATCATCAAACTACAGGTCTAGAATATATTGTAGTTGAAGTCATGGATTTTAATTTGGAGTTTATATATATATCTATTTATCTATATTTATTTATTTTCAAATACAATTTTATAATCTTTAACTCACAGACCACAAGTTGTCAATATTCAATATTTTATTAAATATCTTGAAGATTATAATGTGATTTAATTCAATTATTCCCAAGATTAAATAGTGAGTAACATCATGATTTTGTGTGTGTGTGTGTGTGTTTTTTAACAAGTCTTGTACTATCCTAACAGATATTTTCACTTTAAAGCCTTAAATCAATTAAAAAAAAATATTGTATTAATATGTACAAACTATATCAGTTTTGGCAAAAACTTTTTTTTTTTTTTTTTTTTTTTTTTTTTTTTTTTTTTTTTTTTTTTTTTTTTTTTTTTTTTTTTTTTTTTTTTTTTTTTTTTTTTTTTTTTTTTTTTTTTTTTTTTTTTTTTTTTTTTTTTTTTTTTTTTTTTTTTTTTCAGGCTTAGATGTCCACGCCCTACATGCGTAAGCTAAAAGGATACTTGCTAAAGATGACTATGTCTTACAAAATCTGAGCAAATGAAAATTTCAAGATTTGATATTAATCTGATTACTCTGCCCAAATACGGCACTGTCAAAAATTTCAAAGGCTTTCAGTTTCTTTCGGGGCCCTCACCTCACTACCCAATGTTTAGACTTTATGATGCATTTATAACCTTAGGGCACAACCATTGACGGAGTTATTACAGACAAGGATGGGCGTCTCTCATGGCCAAACTTTATACCTTATTTTAATATTTTATTATAAAAAAATACTAAGAGTTGTTTTTTTTCCACTGCCATTGTTTGAATAGAAGATGGTGTTGTGTATTGTAAGTAGACTTTTGGATGAAGGATTAATGGTGTTGATTGCAGTACGATATGAATTCCATGTTACTCAATCTATAATCACATCAACTGTAGATCTTGAAATATCTCTCAGTTATTTTATTATCTTATTGCCTGTAGTTTTCCTATATTTTTTTCCATCGAAAAATTTATCTTACTATTAATAATGCGAAATAGTAAAAGTTCCACATGTTATGAGATACACAGAAAATTTGTCCAGCATAGTAGCAGAAAATATTACAACCCATGGGCACAGGATAGACCTTTCCCATAATAACTGAGAGTCAAATATGTCATAAAGTGCGAAAATACCAGCGTGTAAGACGCAATAAAACATGTAAAATCAGTGCATAAACAAAGCTGCACAAAGTCCGGGCTCCTCAGAACCATAAGATCAAAAGTATAATACTGACACAGTGTGGATCGGCCCAAGCACGCAACCATGTCCATCATAAAACATCAAAAACTATCACATACATAGGTGATATGACCAAAAGATAAACATCCCCAAAAATAGATAGTGCCGCAGCAGTGACCGAATCAACAAGTAGTTGATGGAGAAAATACCTTTAGACCTGCACAATGATATATTAACGCAAATAAAATATATATATACCGCATGAGAAACCAAAAACCTCCTAACAGGTGTGCCGTGCAAAGAGACTCAAGACCAATGCATGTCAATAGTGCCACGGGAGAAAAGAAGGTCCCCCCTCCACTCCTCCCACCGAATGATCCCCACCGGAGAGTTCAAAACCAACTTTGAGGGCTGGTCAGCCTCCATGTTCACCTCACGGAAAATATGACAGAAGTAAGTATGAACAAATTCATTGATAAGATTCCTGACCGCCACCAACCAAAAGGAGAGAAACATTACCTTGAGTGGATTAGTACCCAAATCCCAGGATATAATGGATGATGAGTCACCTAGAATCACAAGTGATGATATCTTCCTGGAATGAGAAAAATACAAGAGGAGCCAAAGAGCACACAGTTCACTATGAGTGTTGGATCCGGGCCCCAGATTTAACGGGATACGAAAATAACAATTAGTAGACAGATGTAGCATTGCATCGGCACCACACACACCAGGACATCCAACAGCGGCACCATCAAAAAAACCACAGGGGTATACCAAGACTGGAGGGGTCAAATGTCGGCTAGGATTCATTTGGTTTTTATGAGGTCGTCCCCTACCATGATCAGATTGTGAAATATACTCCTTATAGGCAGCAATGATGCGTCCACAAATCCACTCTGAATGTGGGATAGTGCCCTAAAAAATTAGGGAGTTACGAGCCTTCCAAACTTCCCACAGCGTAAAACACAGTAGCTCCATCTTGGAGAAAGAATGTCGGATCCAGGAGCCAAGGATTTCAATAAGTGAAGTGGGCTGCCATATAATCTGTAAACCGGAGGAGATAGCAATATTTTTCCAAAGTTCCTGAATGAATGAACATGAAGCGAAGAGGTGATCAACTGATTCACCTTGAAGGCAGCAGAAAGGGCACCATCCAGGACCAACGAAGCCACGACGACACAGATTATCCCATGTGAGGATTCTGTTGCTCAATGCTAGCCAAATGAAACATTTAATTTTTAATGGGAGAGCAAGTTTCCAAATATTTTGATGCCACCAGCGATTCTCAGGTTGAACATCAACAAATGATGGATCATACGCAAGCTTTGTAGTCACCGAACCATGAGCCACATCCCATGACCAGACCAGCCGATCAGGGATCTCAGAGAGTTGTATATTAGCATGAAAAAAGGAACTTATATAATCATCCCATTCCTTCCCCAGAGTACCATAAAGTCCCAACTGAGGTGCATATATCCATTTAGTGCCAACACCGCCAATCGGGAAAGCTGCATGAGCCAGTGAAACAAAACCCTTTTCCTGGAGAAAAGACATCAAAGCAGGTGACAGAAGAAAAGTAGTGGATCCCCTCAGAATGGGATCTAAACCTAGCCTTATCTCCCAACCATTACCAGGAACCCATGAGAGCCATTGGGAAATGGTATTAAAAGACCCCAAGAGTCCATTCCATATGTTTGATACCCCGGATGTCGAAGGTTGACCCAATCTAAACCAATCAACCACCCGAGCATGTTTTAAATACTTTTCCCGGATGATCTTTCCCCACACAAAATCAACGAAAAGGGCCCTCCAAAGACTCTTTGCATGAAGGGAATTCACAAAATAGTCCATGTGTTTGATATCCCATCCCCCCAGGTCCCAGGGAAGAGCCAAAGAAGTCCATTTGATCAAGTGATATTTTCCAATATCCAACCCACCCGACCATAAGAAACTGAAAAAATTCCTATGGATAAGTCGTATAATAGTATTTGGTATTTTATTGAGTGAGAACCAATATACCCCTAGATTCTGGAATACCGCTTTAGCCAGAGTGATTCTACCACCCATATACAAATGTCGCATGCTCCAATGACCAATCTTTAAGTCAAAACGCCTTAGTAGCCAAGACCAGTCATTTAACAAATAATTCGATGGTTTGACAAAATATCCCAGATATTTTGTGCCACCCTCCAAATCCTTGAAAACTAAAGGAAATAGCCTACCAATCGACTAAACCACATCAATCTCCATTGAGTGTTTTAAGAAATGAGATTTATGCAAGTTGATAACCATACCTGAAACCAAACAGAAGAAATCCATAATTTTCTTATATTGTATCCATTCAGCAAGTATACCTAAGCCGAAGAGCATGACGTCGTCCACAAAGAGTGAGTGAGTAACAGATATACCAATGGTAACTTTGATACCCACAATGGATCCCTCACATTTATCCTTGTGAATAGTAAGACTTAAGCCTTCAATAATCAACAGGAGCAAGAGGGGTGATAGGGGGCATCCCTGTCGAAGACCCCTAGAGGCCTTAAAAAAATTGGTTGGCTGACCATTAATGAGCACAACAAAGTTTACTATAGAGACACATGCCATAATCCATTTCATCACCTTCCAGGGTAGTCCGATTTGTATCAAAATCAATCTAAGCATATTCCAGTCAACACGATCATAAGCCGTCACCAAATCCAATTGAAGGATAAGGGCATCCATTTTATTTTGTTTAATACTATGAAAGACCTCTTGTGCCACCCCCACCGCATCAAGGATCTGCCTACCATCCAAAAAACCAAACTGTTCCATAGAAATGTGATGCGAGAGAATCGGCTTGATTCGAACAGCAATAATCTTGGAGATAATCTTGTAGACCATATTGCACAAGGCAATTGGCCGAAACTCATTAAAATTCTTTGGATGTGAAGTTTTTGGAATGAGAGTCAAGTAGGTGGTATTGAGAGACCCAGAAACCAGTCCCATGTGCTGAGACTCATCCACAACATCCCGAAGGTCCTCTCCCATAATGTCAAAAAAGTAAAGGAACATTTCCACATTCCACCCATCTGGTCCAGGAGATTTGTCCTTAGCAAAACCCCTTAAAATGTTTTATGTTTTGACCAGGGTGACAATCTCAAAAATATTGTCCCCCTCTACTTCATTGAACATTCTTGGGTATTCCTTAATAATCTTGAATTGTTCAGCCAGTGAGGTATTTTTAGGATCACAAAAGTAATTCTGGAAATGTTGAGTAGCCTCAGTCATGAGGTCCCTATCTCCACGAATCCGTTGACCAGCATGGTCATTGATATCCCAAATTGTGTTCTGTATTCTGCAGGAGTCTGCAGCACGGTGGAAAAATTTGGTATTTAGATCACCAGCATTGAGCCAAAGTGCACGGCTTTTTAAACGCCATGTTTCCTCATGCACAAGAAGGATTTTTAATTTTCTCCCCTCCAGACCTGATAGATTGGACCTTTCGGTAGGGGAAAGACCAGATTTCAATGATAATTCCATCAGTTTGCTAATCTCTTTTTCCAGCACAATGAGGTCTGCAGCCAGTGCAGCTTTCTTATTTCTTTCCCATAGAATAGTGTATCCTTTCAAAGATTTTAATTTCACTACCAACCTATCCATCGCAAAGTGTTCACCAGAGACATCAACCTATGACTAGTGATATTTCACACCCAAAGTATATTCCATATCTTTTAACCATGTAGAATTGAATTTAAATGGGTAAGAATGGTAGGATATCTCAGTATCAAATTGTAATATAATAGGGAGATGATCACTAATATGAATCTGATGAATCCATGTTTTGTAATTATGAAAGTAGTTTAAAAGTAGTTCCGAAATTAGGAACCGATCGATGCGCTTAGAAATCAGATTACCATCCTTCCTACCATTTGTCCAGGTTGGAGCCAAAGGACGGGGAGCCACATCAATCAGATGATATTTAGAAAAAAGTTCCTTGAAGTATGTTCCCAAGGGGTCCCTTCTTGCGGAATGTCCCCAAATTTCCTCAGTTCCCCAGGAAAAATTTAGATCACCTGCAAGAATCAAATTTTCCAGGTCCAGTAAGTTTCCTGAGCACGCAAGGTCCCAGAAAGCCTCCCTGTCACAATAGGGACCATAACAGTTTACAATGTTTATGTTTTTATCAGAACCCCTGATGTTTCCAAAAAGTAGAATTCCCAAGGAGATAATAAAAGGGGAGAGCCTAAGAACCCCAGGGTCCCAGGCCGCTAAAAGCCCACCCGATAGGCCAAAAGCATCCACTGAGCACACCATCCAAACCGGTTTGATTTTATTAAAGAATGTACAAGCCTTCTCACCAGTAACCATAGTTTCCTAAAGGAATACTAAATCAGGATTGATAATATGAAGTACACGCTTAAGGGCCAATAGTTTGGGCACGCCCCCCACACCCCGGATGTTGAGTGAAAAAAATCATTAACGACCCCTGGAAAGGGCTTTAATTCTTCTAAGAGCCCTAGTATCAGATGAAATGGGGGAAATCGGTAACGCCCATGAGTCATCCACCCCCACTGGAATAACCTTCTTATTTTTTCGAGCACTGCAAGTTTTTAATGGAGAGAAATCCGGGGCCAAACCCCCCATGCGAGCCCCCATAGAAACCAATTTGTTTCCCAAGGATGTAGGTATCGGAATGATACCCCCCCCCGACTCTAGGGCCAAAGACAGTTTGATCAATGGATCCCCCACAGTATCAGCAACCGGGACCGGCCCCTCCACAACGCGATTTTTGAAAAAGACAGGTATAGGTGTTTTTTTTACCATTTCCGAATATGAGGGTATATGTAAAACCGGTTCATGGAGAATATTAGTAGGGTCCAAAGAACTCAAAGGTTCGCAGGTATCGATCCCCCCATCCACACAGGGAGTAGGGTCCATTGATGGTGGCTCAGTATTAGAGGATAATATAATGGTCGATGTAGGGGAGACAAGGGCAGCAGGAGAAATCGGCAACATAGTGAAAGGGTCCAATGGATGATCCCGCGTAAATTCCATAAAGAGAGTCGCATCATCCGAAACAGGGGAGTCATTTTCAGAATGTACCTGGGAGTCCCTCATAGAACCAGAGGCACTTGTCAACAGAGGTGAAACACGACGGCGACCCAAATAATTGCCATTGTTGCCATTTTCCAGATCTAATGAATTTATAAATGAGATATCCAATTCATTCAAAGTATGAAAGAAGGTCGGGTCATTTGTTTCCAACATACGAAATAATGCCGAGTCCGGAGCCGAGGGAAGTGAAACCCGGTTGGAGAAGCCATCGAGCCCACCCGAAGCATCCAGTTCCTTATTGCTACCATCATCGGAAGACCAAAATGGGTCCATCCCAGCTGGACGACCAGAAGTCAAAACCCCCTTACATTGCCGCCAAAAATGGTCGACCTGCTTGCACTTTGAGCATCGGAAGGGAATGCCCCAATAGTCAATGATCTGAGCCAACTTGTGGCCACGCCAATCAATATGAAGAACATCAATCAATTTTCCTATATGCACAGGGAATTGGGAAGTGGAAACTTCATTTTGAATTGTCAGATACTCAAGGTACTAAATTAAATGAGTTAAGGTAAGAATGAGAATTTATCGGGCATTGTCATTAAGTATATATATAGTCCCATCCATCAATTGGTCACTTCAACCCACTATTCCGCGAGTTAATTCATTCTCCCAAAACACAATTCGACGCAAGGACTTTGCCGACCGTGTCAATTTCATAAATGTTTTGATATCAATTTATGGTTCCGTTACTATTTACATATTGCATGTGGTCTGTTGGTTATGGCTCCAATTGACAATTTGGTTTTAAATTTTCAAAGAAATAACATCCATTTTCACATTAAAAGTAGGATGTAAACTTTATTCCATCTTAACGGTTGCGATTAACATTAAGTCGATCCCTCTATTACCCATATTCCATATCCATAAAACTCAGGTATTTTTATTATTATTATTATTATTATTATTAGGAAGGGATGGAGTACAGAGTGCCAGACCAAATTGATTCTCTGGTGCCTCTTTATTGTCAACAATGAAAAGGGTTCTCGTTTTCCCGGAAGAAATGGCACCAAGATCAGTTGGAGGAATTATGCCCAGCTCGATCTCACATGGACATGGGCTACTTGGCTTGCACCCACCACAAATTGAAGAGCTACCAAGTATGGAAACATTGATATCTTTAAAGAGGAAAGTGCACACAACACACTCTAGGAGGTTGCCCAAGGAAGTGGCCTCATGGTTGCTTGCAGCTACTCTGCATGCGTCTCCAGAAAATATGCACCCATAACCTAGTCTACAAGGAGACTACAAAAATAGCTAGCCACCCGATATTAAGTAGATAGGTTTCAATGCTTCCAATTGTTGCCAGGTGTTCAGTAACCTGATTCAGTCGATCCAGAGAGGGAGGAAAATAAATAGATGTGCTTCAATGCCAGGAATCAACATGGCGATGCCACTGGTACTCACTTGATTAAGGTAGCAATCACTTTATAGTGAGAGAGTTTAACTATTACTAATAAGGCCGCTTCATTCCCATGTGTTATGATCTCCTGGATTACACAGGGTGTGTCAAGTTGGCTCCGATATTGTTATCATTCTTATTTTATCCCATAGATCTTATCGTACATCATCGTTATTTCATCTCATCTTATTTCACTAGTTGGTTGGTGTTCCGTTGTTGCTGTTGTTGTTTTTTATTTTTTTTGTATTTTTGTTGAAGGTAGAGAAATTGCAGAACATATACACATAATTTCATACAATTATACAAAAGCTTGAGGTATAATCAAACAACAGAACTGCGTACGGAGATTCCAGAGTCGACAGTATCCAACACTGTACCCAAAAGGAATTAGATACCCTAGACGACTATAGGTATGAGGGTCTCTAGACAGCTCTGAGAAGGAATTGAAAGATTTAAAGTGTCCAAAATGTGATATTTATGCCACAAAGGAATGGCCTCTAAGCATATAGAAATGGGTATGCATGGATGAATCCCGTGAATGAGGCCCTTAATAATTTTTTTATTTTTTATTTTTAAGCCGAGGTTGAAATGGATAATTTTTAGCTTTTGACTGAAGCTGGATCAAGAGCATGAAGTCGCGGATTCACTCGTCAGGTAAAAGATGAACTATAGGACCAAACAAAGCTGATAATTGAGTCTCTAGAGATTTTTGTGGTGTAGTTGCTTGTTGACAGGCCAAAGGGGCACAGCCCTGGCTGTGAATGTATTTTTTTTTTGTTCAATTAAATTTCAGTTTTGTTTTCTGCTAGATTCAAATAAATTTCAATTATGTTTTCTACTCAATTTTGTTCAAACTAACCTATGTTTTCTATTTAAGTTATGTTTTATATCTTATACATTTTTCTTCACTAATTTCCAATAGACCCATAAGGTTCTAGTATTCGATCCTAAGCTCTGATACCATGTATAATGCCTCTTAAGGGTATTAAGAATTTTAAACTAAATAAGCATTTATTTTCTTTCATTTTTTAAATGCATAAGAGTGTCAATACAAGTTCAATATACATCATGTAACCATAGCAGCATATAAACAACACATAAGCATTTTGCAATAGCATCTAACAGATTTACAACATTATATAAACAATTTGAAACTATAAGAAAAGTACCTCGATATAAGAATGTGGTGAAGTCCAAACTGAAGCAAGCTTCCTTCTTCATCTCGAGTTGCTTCTATTTTCATTTCCCAAAGCGGAACCACGGTTTTCCTCCCAGCCAACTAGGGGCCTAGCCAGCTCCCTAGCCCCAAGAATCCATCTAAATGGTCCCATCCAAATGGCCTCCTAGCCCTCCGTGCCCGCGACCCCCAGAGAATAGAATAGTGATGCACTAGTAGGCTATGTATCAAATCTTCCAAGACTTCTCAAACTCTTCCAACTCTTCCAACTTCTCATACCCCAAAATATCCAAATTCCCCTTCCTAGAAAAACTCTCACCCAAAATATCCTCCAAGAGTAAAAGAACCTCCCTCCTTCCACTCTCATGTCTCCTATTTATATCAAAACTCCTCATCATCTTCCTTATCCATCAATCAATTCCAATAAATAATAATCAACAATCAATAAATTCATTTTCTCCAAAAAATAGAAATTTGATTTAAATAATTAAAATATTAATAAACATGGTTCCAAAGTCTCACTTGTCATGCTTCCATCTTGAATGCAACTATGACAATTATTTTCTAAAAATTTGTGCAAATCCTATCTATCAATTTATTTATATTATCCTCTCATACATAAGTCAAATAAGATATTTTCATATACTATATTATACTATGAAATAAGTTATATTATTTGTATATAATTATATATGTATTTCAATCATCCAAATCGATTTATATAAATCTAAAACATATTAAACAAGTCTACAAACTCATACTTTCAACACACAAGTGATACTTTCAACAATTCATCAACCAAGCTACCATTAGCTAATATAACCATATTAATTTATTCATCGATCGACCAACCATAGTATTTTACTCACGAATTGGCATGTGCATGGCCATTGCACACGTCGTAAGCGTGGGTACTAATAATCACATTTAATGCTCCTAATAGATCGCTATTACATGATCACAAACAACATATAGAAGAACAATTAAACAATGCATCATTCACCATTCATAATCATTCATACATAATCAATAAGACATAATTAACTAAACATAATGATGAAATCCAGCATATAATCACGATAGTTAATAAAAATCAAGAACACTATCCAATCCATCATTGGTCCCATCCATCCCATTAGTACTCCAACCCCCTAATTACCACTACTTCCATCTCCTGACCTCACCATCCCGTCCTCTGCTGCAATATACTGTGGCGTCGACTACACGACCTAACCACATATAGAACCCGTAAGCGGAAGTGTCGATCGACTACATCGACCAAGCTTCCCCAGCAGGCATCAGCTAGTCGTCATCACATATCTAGGGGAGTGTGCGCAGCACAACCCTCCCACGACTCCAGGTTTCGGGGGATAAACGATGGGAAATTCCTCCACCCCCCCTGATAGTACTAGGGTCAACACCCTACATCAACCATACTGTGCCATCACTGTTCTAAGGGGTCCCGCCATTGAAAAAACACTTTGGGAAAGTTACAATTCCTGTCAAAACTCACACTCACCCACAAGTCATAGAAATATTTGAATTCACAATGAAATAGCATGAAATTTGATATAACATCATTATACTCATGATGTTCAATACATCTCGTGCCCCTTGGCAATATTGGAATCTGCCTATCTCATTGCCAATCAACATGTGTAGTAGTTCATCATTAACATGAAACATATATATAGCCATACCCAACTCTTTCAATTGTTAATCCATATCACTAATACAACATTTACAAATAATCATGTAAGTACTTTTTCAAACAACTAAATTAGCATTCCACATATGGATAAATTCTATATTCAATTTGCATGTTCAATATGAAGTAACATATCCATTGCCATTAATAAATTAAACAATAAATTCCATTTACCATACAACCTCAAGGGAGTCCACATGTGCACATAACAATCATCTTAATCAATCTATCTTCGTCAAACATATAATAAGCAAAAACAATGCTAAGCTAATTCACATTAGAGTTTTTAATTAACGACTGTCAAGATATGGGGCATTACAGTGATCTTCAGACTTTTGTCTCAGTGATTTGGTTAGGATTCCATCATCCTTGGACTTATGTCCAAAAGTGAGAGGGATTGATCATCCCATAATTGGATCATGTGTGTTGCAGGTTATGTTGCTGCAGATGATGTTGTTGATCGAAAGATCAAGATTTGTTGTTGATAGAAAGATCAAGTGTTGTTTTAGACGATCAAACTACTAAGTGTTGTAGAAGATGAAGACTCAGTGTTGTAGAATATGATGCTCCAGTACTGAAGATGTTGAATATGTTCCAGTAACTGTTCCAGTTGTTGATATTGTTGAATAAAACTTCCAATGATTTATAGATGTATCACCTTGATGTTTTTGATGATGCTCTCTCTCCTTGATCCTACAGTTGATGTTGTTGTTGTCATTAGAATACCCTTCTCTTTAAGGGGGAGTGTTGAAATATTGTAACTTCGAAGAATATTCTATTGTAATTTATTCGGAGATTTTTTATTCCTCCATCGGGATGTTATTATTGTATTTGGTCATCATAGAGTCATGAGGTAAAACCTCCTTTGTAATTCGGGTCGATAGAACCCTCCAAAAAAAATATTATATTGTTTTGAGTCTTCCTAGGTAAGTCGGCCCAGTTAAGGTTGTTGGGGCCGACCTAGTTAGTGAAAAAGTCAAGTGGAAGATAAAGTATAAATAGGAGTGATGTGCTACTCATTTGGACACACACACTCACTTGTGTAATTCGCATAGGAGAGAGAGAGAGAGAGAGAGAACTGCAAGGAGAAGGAGCACTTGTTTGGGGTTTTGTATTTGTACTTTTGATCATCTATATTGAGGATTTTTTTGTTGGGTTTTCTTCCCCTAGAGGGTTTCCCGGGATAAATCTATGTCTATCTTGTGATTGTGTTTCTTTCAGTGATCCTGTATATGCTACTGTTGTGAAATTGAATTGAATGATGATGTTATCTATCTTAGCATATTAAATCTTAACATGAAACACTCAAAAATAGATGAAACAAAATATGACTTTTGGCCCCCTTATCACCGGTGCAAGATTAAGAACACCCACAACCATATAGCTTCCAAACCAAACCCATATGTTTCCAAACACACTTGAATCAATCCCAATGGATTAATAACAGACATTAGGCACTCATATGAATGTTTCAAATCAAAAACTTAAGTTTATACAACCATATTCAAACATATTTCTCATAGATAATCATTTACTCATAGATTCACCATTGCTTGCATATTGGACAACATATGGAGAAAGATACTGATATTTTTATTATAAATGGGACATCATCATAGATTACATAATTGGGTGCTACAAAATCTTGAAATATAGAGAGATATATGTTACAAAGATATTATATATGGATTCTACAAAACCACAGAGAAAATAGGGAGAGTTACTACTCCAAATGAGTGATTTCCTTCCATTGTTGCGCCTCCACAAGCAATATTTTGACCCCAAAATTCAAATAATCCCTCTCAAGTGCACCCCCAACCAAATATGAGTTCCATATATAAAATATAATATCCACAAATAGTTTAATCCACCATAGATGCTCCCTCCTCCACCAATATCTACCACAACACAAATTGCCAATGCCGGGAAACCCCAACAATCTTTCACTGCTACAAACTAAATATCCAACAAACCCACATGAAATCGACCCCACTACTGCAAATGGACATAAAAATATCAATTTAATCTCTGTATATAAATATTAAGGTAATTTCTCCTCTCAATAATCAACTATGAAACACAATGAAGAGCTCAGGGTGATCTCCTCCTCTCTACTAGCTAGGGTGAAATCTTTCATCACCGAAACTAGTTCACAATGCAAGAGGAAAATATCCCAAGCTATGAAAATCCACAATTACAAAAATCCCTTTCACTTTTGTCTTCATCCTTTTTATAAATATTCATGGAGCATTCCCCCCTCATTCTAGAATTGTCTCACAAATATTTAATAAAATATTAATAAATGTTATTTTTATGAGAGAATGACACCTTGGGACTCATTTACTTCCTTTATAATGTTATTTTTCCAAATAATAACTTCATCTACCTTGAAAATTCGAATTAGAGAGGCTTAGCTTGATTTTGGGGAAGTTACACTAGCATGTGGGCCCACCCCTCTCCTCTAGCACCCTTCTTAGCTAAATTTAGGACCTGCAACATGTCATAGGCTATCATAAGTTGTCATAAGATGTCATAGGATCCGATTCTTGTCATAAGTTGTCATAGATTTTCTATTTTTAGCCCGAGGAGTTACAACCCATGAGATGCCTCCATGATAGGATTCTTTCCACCTTATATGGGAGTTACACCACATATTTGGATTCATTCCTCCACTAATGCGCCCTCCTTACCCAATTGTGTCCAATTCCACCTTATAATTCGAATTTTAGGGAGTTACAAGTCATGTGGGGCCCAACTCAACCTCCTTATGCACCCTCCTTGTCCAATTTTTCCTTATGTTGCATCATTTCACAATTTGGACATCAACTATACAAGTATTTGACCCACATCACCACCTTGATAATTTTTCATGACTTTACCAAGTGACTTAGGCCAATGCATCGCCCTAGTCCAATGGAGTGTTCCATAGCAAAAATTTGGGGGGCATCACAGTCCTCCCCACCCAAGATTGTTTGTTCTCAAGCAACTTAAACATGGGACACTAGCATTTTTGAACCCAAAATACGACGGCATAGATGTCCGATTTTCGACATCATGTTTTCGACCATCCGACAAGCATCTTCTTTTTTAAATGTCGGTGGCACTTCGACAGATATCCGATAGTAAAATGAACTCGTCGGATATTCGACAATGCTTCTTTTAACAATTCCGTCGCATATCTGACAACTCTTACTTTATAGGAGGTCGGATATCTGACACCTCTCACTTTATAGGAGGTCGGACATCCGACAACTCTCACTTTATAGGAGGTCGGATATTCAGCATGATTGACATCAAATTCGATGACTTTAGCCTTCGGTGGTATGGAGACGATGTCAGATTCTTTGGAAGTGGTCGTCATATATCCGATGGTATTTGAATCGTAAGAAGTCCGAAATCCAATGCCTTTATCTATCGGTGGTATGGCGACAACGTCATATTCTTTAGAAGTGGCCGTCGGATATCTGACAGTTATGTGGAATTTAAAAAATAAAAAATAAAGATATCCCATGAAAAAATATATGAGCTTCATATGTTTGGCATGTCCAATGGACCTCATGCTCAACAGGTTCTCTGCTACACCTATTATCATTCATCAAATTCCAAACAAATGGGTTGTCCTCTTTTAAAAACCACTATATTTTCTTAGTTGCAATCTTGCTAAAAATCCCACACAAATTTTGATGGTGAAACAAAAGACTTGAACAACATTCTTATCTCCCACATACAAATTTAAATCTTGGGTACTTTATTCAATCAAGTGAAGAAAATACAACTTTTCTTCATTTTTGAACTATGTTTTATTGCACATATCTAGAAAAGTATCACTTGATGTCTTCCTTATTCATGTCTCACTAAGCATTGAAGATAATACAAAAATAACGTTTTGGCTATCTTTGTATCTTCTTCCTTTGTTAGTGCCTATGGAATCAAACAAGTTCTAAAAATTCATCCCGTCATCATGGTTGGAGCACACACACTCAAATACCAACATGATCCCTTCTTAGTACAAATACAAGAGGATTTTAGTACCTTAAAGGACAACAATTATGTTTGATATGTAAAGCGACAAGGGGGAATTATTTGGATTCCTATCCCCGGTGTCCTACCTAACTAACACATTATTTTGTACATCCTCAACTGAGGTTAAAATGTGTTGAGTTAGGAAGATAAATTTTAATGGTTTGTTGTCTTACTAAACAGGGTAGCGGAAGTACAACTCAATGGTGTTATGACTCGACTCAAACCATGCATAAGTGAATGAATCAATGCACTTTTATTTTCGATGAAAAACTAGCTACAAGAAGGACATAGTTATTTGATCCAAAAAGAAAAATAAACACAAGCACAAACTTTTCGAAGAGAAAAACTACACATTTTTGTATTTTTTCCTTTTATGCCAAACTAGAACTACTCTTTCAAAGTAAATGAATGCAACAATAACTTTCTTCTACTTCTAATGAGTAAAATACATGACAAGTAAATGGAAATATGGCTTCTATTTGCAATGAAACTTGTGATTTTTAAACGAAGGAGAGGATAGGGTTTGAAAAAAAATTCTAAGCCAATAGTATGAATTGAAATGCAAAGAAATTTTTCCAAGTAATAAAAATTTCCAATACTTCTTTCAAGGATTCCAGATGGATGTAACATATCTGCCTTGAATTTTCAGTAAAAATCACTCTTGCAATATGATATCTAGAAGGAAAATAACCTAAGTGTTTTGTCACCTTAACTCACAAAACCAAACCAATGAGAAATAAATCAAACAAACCAAATTAAGCTTCAAAAAATTGCTTGTAAATATCAAAGTGGATATGAAAATCGAATGTAGAAGTGAAAGAAGGTCATGAGGGTGTACTGAATGGCTAAAACAGTGCCCTAACTTTGGAATGCACTTAAACTTGTACAAATCACTCAAGAAGCTTCTTCAAGGCTGCAATTTCCTCTGATGTGTCTATGCATCTAATGTGTCTATGCCTTAAATACAACTGCATAGAAGCTTGATCAATCAATTAATATATGACTGAAGGCGCATTGAGGCATGAGAAAAAATTATAAGTCTAATCTAATTCATCTCTTCAACGGGACCCTTATAAAAAATGGTTGGAACAGCTGGGCATTGACTACTGTAAAATACTGGAAGAATCTCACAGGAAAAAAGGTTACAAACCACTTGATTTTTGAACTAGCTATCCCCTTCTTTGATTGGAAGATGCTATAGGAGTGTAACCATTTCCCCAAGGCTGCAAGGGTTTCCAAGAAATTTCTATAGGGATATTTTTTTAAGACCGTTTGATACATAGCTGCAATCTTTATGGTTGTTTGAAACCCTTCTTCAAAAATTGTTGTACATGTTTTCCCTTACTCCAAAACCTTAGGAAATAGGGATTTTTCTACTGTTTTGGTGACATGATTTTGTTGGTCTAAATAGGGAAACCTCATTGTCAATTTGACCATTTCTTTTTACTTTATACAGGCATATTCATGCCCAAAACTGTTCATGATTGCAACTTCACTACCCAGGATGATTGCATTATGCTCAGAAGTGCTTTACTAGCTAGGCATGTAGGTGATATTTTAGTGCCCAATAATGTGGATGTGTGCCTAGGTTGCTTGGAAATCCACCCAGATCTGAGATCTTAGCCAATTGTTCATGCCCAAGGTTCCTTTCTACGCCCAAACGTTCCTAGAAATGCATTTTACCATGCCCAACTTATGCATAGGACACACCCATATGAAATGGGGGTAACATAGTAGAAAAGCATTGAGGGTTATTTTGGAAATTATTAAGAAAGGAGAAATAGCAAGGAGCCTAGTTTTGTTGGTCAAGCATCCAAGGATAGGTAAGACTGCTATAGCCATGGGAATGACTAAATCCCTAGGTGAAGAAACCCCCTTTGCAATGATGGCATGCAATGAAATTTTTTTATTATAAATTGGGAACCATGGAAATTGACATTGAAGACGACAAAGATTGAGACTGTGTATGATTTGGGAACATGATGATCTAAGGGGTTGAGAAAGGTGAAGGTATAGAGTGGGGAGGTGATTGTGATCGATAAAGGTTTTGGGAAGGTTACAAAGTTGAGGATGTCTTTTGTGAGGTCCAAGGATTATGAAAATATGGGTCCATAGACCAAGTTCATTCAATTTCTAGACAAAGAGTTGTAGAAGAGAAAGGAGGTGGTATATTGTGCTATGTTGCATGAGATTGATGTCATTAATATTAGGTCAGTTTTATGAGTTATGATATTGATATTTTGCTCAATAAGGAGGAAATTGATATTAAAATGTTTAAGATTCAATTGTATAATACTAAAGAAAGCATAAACTACCAAGATGCTTCTTTGGTTTGATGGGGTATATGTTCCTTTGATTTGATGAGTGTTATATTTGATGGGAATTATGTTTTATAGAATGAAAAATAAATAAAAAATGAATCTTGGCAAGGATTATCAACACCAATTTAACCAAGTAGATATAACACGACGAATGCTATAAACAATGTATTTACCACTACCAATGGTGTAAACAATATATTCACAAAAGCATTATATTGTTTCATGGTTGTTGTAAATTTATTGGGAGGGGAGGATGTGGACTTGGCATGGTTGTGTGAGAAGGCTAATGACCGATCTCAAGTGGATAGAGGATGATCTCCTTATAGTTATTAGCGGAGATCCTCGAGAGGACAATATTATGTTGTGGGACACTATTATCTTTCGGTACATATGTTGGCACTTTGGCCACTTATCTGTTTAATTCATCAATAACATTTGATCTCAAGTGGCTAGAAGATAATCTCCTTACATGTATTAGTGGAGCACCTCGAGAGGGAAATATTACGTTGCAAGAAACTATTACCTTTAGGTACATATGTTGTCAATTTGGCCACTTATCTATTTAATTAATCAATAAGGGCTCAAGCTTCCATATTTAGAAAAATGAATTGATCTTTTATGCCTATGTATGAGGCCAAAATATGCTATGCTTGTCCAGAATGTTAGGAAACAAACTCGAATGGGTTGCTACTACAAGGGTTTATGCTTCTTGCTTCCTAGAACTGACATTTGATGTATTTTACCTTTGTCACAACTTCAAAAACCAGCCCAAAATTGATTTTGACTACTGGTTATTGTTGTTGTAGTGCCCATAATTTCCATTTAGAGTAAAAAATTAACCAAACATTAGCCAAAAGTAGAGATTAGGGAGTCTTTATGTTGAATGGATGTTGATTTAGGTATGAAATAGTCCATAAACCACCTAGAATTGGTTCAATAATTCCTAGACTTAATAAACAAGCTTACTTAGTACTAGTTTGGGGATTAGGAAATTCCAAATAAAGATGGTTATTTTTGTGGTGGAACGCAATCTTCGTAATTGTAATTATACCCAAATAAGAATAAAGTTAAAATATAATAGGTATGCCTCCCAACCTGTACATCATACCCATCTAGTGGATCATCCTGGGATGATGAGGCTCAATAGGAGGGATACAAATATGGGGTCACATTGATGGGAGTCTCTCTAAAAATAATGAGACAAGTATACTCCCATAATTGAAGTTCTTTTGTTTCATTGTCTTGCCATCTGTCAATTGAACCTTCATGTTTACTAGATGACTAGTGCACTAATCAAACACATTTGTCCTTAAGAACTCCAACCAGTGAAAGGTAAAATTTTGGCCTTAAGCACTCCAACCCATAACTATATTTATTGTGTTTCCTTGTCTTGCAATTTTTCAACTGAGCCTTCATGTTTACTAGAAGACTAGTGCACTAATAAAACATGTTTGTATTTAAGCACTCCAACATGTGAGAGAGATGCTATATAGAGCACAGATGAAGTACCTACCACTCAAAATATGGTAGAAAGAATTACCTTTAAATTCAAACTTTCAATGTTGTTGATTGGAACTTGGGAGCCCATCTTTTTGGTCGACCTCGTGGAGAAATAGGTGTTTATGTACTCTTGCACGATCAATATACCTTCACCTCATCCCATCCCCTTTAGGTTAATTGCCACACCTCACCAAGATAAACCTGTTAGGAATTATATATCATTGACATTGAGTTTAAGAACCTCACCATCAATCACAAAGGAATTTTGGTTAGGTTCCCAATACCCTACAAGAAATTGGCGGAGTTCACACCAAAGGGCATGTCTGCATTCTAAATTTGAGGTCTAGGCCTCCAGTTTCAAGGGGAGAACAATTGAACACATAATTTAACACATACATGATCTCCCTAAAGCGTGCATCTAGGTAGAAGAACTATAATTGAACACATACACGGTCTCCCTCTGTCTATGTCCTTCTTCTCCCTCAATTACACCTACAGAGTCTCCATCTATCTCTTGCCTAATTCGAAGTATAAAAGTTCAATAACTTGGATGAAGTTGGATATGTTGAGCATTAAATTCTGTTGGGCTTGCTTATCATTTAAGTTTATTTAAATTGCGCTTTGTTATTTGGATTTAGAAGATGCTCAAATGCGTGATTTATTTTAGGTTTAGTGGGTGAAGGAACACAACCCGACATTGACAAATTTTACAAAGGAATCCAGGAGTAAATGCTAGGGTAGTCACCGATTTGGGAGGCATTGTGTCCTTTGTGGTTCTGCGACCTTGTGCTCCTCTGCGACCTCCTCAATGACCTTCTGCGACCTCCTCAACGACCTTGTGTTCTTCACGACCTTCTTTGTGACCTTCAAAACTCTTCTATCTTGTGTTCTCCGCGACCTTGTAACCTCCTCTTCTACCTCGGTAAGGGCCTCTGCGACCTTCAAACCTCCTCTTCTACCTCAGTAAGGGCCTCTTCTTTGTCAATTGGTTCCTCGATGATCT